>OY744517.1:181852040-181874540 GCA_963556195.1 Sepiola atlantica
TTGTGTTACTTAACCTTCCAGTTTCTTTATAGAGTTTGAGAACTCGGCTTACAACACTTTTTGAACGTTTCACACGTTTTCCGATTTCTTCTATTGTCAACTTTTCCTTTTTTAATTCGACGAGTTTTGCTTTGTCGCTTAAATCAGTTTTATTTCTTTTTGATATGACTCATATTGCGTGACTTGCAGCAGTGATGATAATTAAAGTTTAAAATATATATTTTCACCTTTTATACAAAAAACCCTACTGTTTTAAACTTTAAACAATTATTTTTCCTTAATGTTCCTTAATTTTGGACACTTGAAATATGTAAAATTTCACTACATATGTAAATTATGTAGTTGGACTTTTACCGAGATTTTCAGATGAATTAAAATAATATTATTAAAGGATAACTTCAATAATATTATTTTAATTCATCTGAAAATCTCGGTAAAAGTCCAACTACATAATTTACATATGTAGTGAAATTTTCACAAATATTAAAATATAATTTATTTGAGATTAGGAAGATTTTATTTTTGTTCGTTAATTTTGGACGGTACTGTATATATATATATATATATATATATATATATATATATATATATATATATATATATATATATATATATAGTGTTTTAAGGTTCATTTTTTTTTTTAAGAAGCATCTATTGTTAAATTTAATAAGGAATAGGTAAAATAAATACCTTTCGAAGCATTAAAGATGCGATATCAATTTTTTTTTTTTTTAAGAAAAATAATAAATCGAAACCGATTTTTTTTGATTTTTTTATTATAAACTAGCATTCTTTTTTTGTTAGTTTAAAGTGATACAGATATTTCGCCAAAAACTTGGCATCATCGGTGTGTAATATATCCTGATGTCATCGAATTTGTATTTTTTTCCTACCGGCTTTTGTTGTTCCAGCCGGGCCAAATGGGTTAGCTGTTGTTTCCCAGTTTCAAATATGAGAACGTGAATGCGCACGTGATTTGTATAAAGTGTTTTAAGGTTCATATTTTTTTTTTTTTTAAGAAGCATCTATTGTTAAATTTAATAAGGAATAGGTAAAATAAATACCTTTTGAAGCATTAAAGATGCGATATCAATTTTTTTTTAAAAAGAAAAATAATAAATCGAAACCGATTTTTTTTTATTTATTATTTTTCTTTTTTAAAAAAAAATTGATATCGCATCTTTAATGCTTCAAAAGGTATTTATTTTACCTATTCCTTATTAAATTTAACAATAGATGCTTCTTTAAAAAAAATGTGAACCTTAAAACACTTTATACAAATCACGTGCGCATTCACGTTCTCATATTTGAAACTGGGAAACAACAGCTAACCCCTTTGGCCCGGCTGGAACAACAAAAGCCGGTAGGAAAAAAATACAAATCCGATGACATCAGGATATATTACACACCGATGATGCCAAGTTTTTGGCGAAATATCTGTATCACTTTAAACTAACAAAAAAAAATGCTAGTTTATAATAAAAAAAGAAAAAAAAATCGGTTTCGATTTATTATTAAAATTGATATCGCATCTTTAATGCTTCAAAGGGTATTTATTTTACCTATTCCTTATATATATATATATATATATATATATATATATATATATATATATATATATATATATATATATATATATATATATATATATATACTAGCTGTATATACATGACGTCGCTTGGAAGTAAAAGAAAAAATTACTGACTTGTTTACAATATAATGGAAATTAATGTTGTTTAATTTCGTAATCAAATTATTTTGTGAAATATGAATTTTTAAAACGGTCGTTTTATTACTTGATTCGAATCGATTAATAGTAAAGTAATAAGAACCCAAGGGAGAGAACTCGGTATAATTGCACACGATAACTTCCATTTAATCTGTTTCGGTTAGTAAAGGAAAGTGTCTCCACTCTAGCATTGTTCTTAACCGGAATAATTATTTTCAGAAAAACACTGAGCGAAATATATTCATGCAAATAACATATTGGAAGAAAAAACAAAAAAAATAGGCTTGCCCGAATCAAGTATTAATATGTCAGACGAATTGCTATTTGAGTCTGACTGAAAATCCGGCAAGATAATATATATATTGTTGTTGTTGAATTCTGTTTCTTCTGTTCACTGTATCGCCCGCTGATTTGGCGTTTATAGAGTTTAATTTCTTCTAATTTCCATGCTAATTGGTGGCGGCCGAGGAGAAAGACACCTGACTATGAGCCAGTTGTGACTTGGAAACCCTAACATCCCTATACTGAAGATTGTGCAAGCATGAAACATCGATGTCTGTAGGAGGCATGTCTAAAAAGTATCCGACCTTAGGCAAGAAAAAATATTTCAAATACCTGACGGGGTTGGGACCTTAATCTCCTTCAAAGTAGGCCCTTTGTGCTTGCACACACTTAGCCCACCGATCCATCCACTGTCAGAAACACCTCTGGAAGTCTTTTTTTGGAATGGTGTCTATCTCCGCTGCTGCGTTCCGCATTATCTCTTCTCTAGTCTCAAAACGGAAACCTTTCAGTGGCATCTTCAATTTTCGAAACAACCAGAAGTCGCAAAGAACTATGTCTGGAGAGTAGGGAGGTTGGCGAACGACTGGAATTCCATGTTTGGCCAAGAAATGTTGGATCAATTGGAATGAATGTGCGGGGGCGTTGTCGTGATGCAGTTGCCGTCCACATGTCTGGTCTTTTGCACCGAACTGCGTAACAGAGACGCCGGAGAACATCTTGATAGTACTCCTTTGTCACTGTTTGTCCTTCCGGTGCATATTAGTGATGCACAATTTCACGGATATCAAAGAAGACAGCATTATTTTGATTTTGCTTCGCACCTGTCGCGCTTTTTTAAGCCCTAGAGACTAAGTATTCTTCCATTGCGACGACTGTCTTTTTATTTCTGGGTTGTACCCGTACACCCATGACTCATCTCCAGTTATCACGGTGTTCAGAACCCCTAAATCAGTGTTGGTGGTTTGAAGAAGATGTTGTGCAACTTGACAACGGAGGTCCTTTTGTTCCTGCGACAACAACTTGAGCACAAATTTCGCAGTCACTCTGTGCATGTTCAAATCATCACACAAAATTGCATGTGCAGAATCTTTACTCACTCCGACCTCTTGGGCGATCTCTCGCACGGTTGAACGTCAATCTTACATCACCAAATTTCGCACCTTCTCAACAACAGCTGCACTCCGAGCAGTTTGGGGTCTTCCAGAATGATGGCCACTCTCCGCTGATGTGCGGCCATTTTTTTATCGATTGAACCACTCCTTAATTTGTGTTACACCCATCGCATCTTCTCCAAACATCTGCTGAATCTTATGAATTGTTTTGCTTTGAGAATCACCAAGCTTTTGACAAAATTTGATGCAGTACCTTTGCTCAACATGTTCAGTCATTTTGAGAGAATCGGTAATCCGACGAACACGTTGTGTAGCACCTCACTCAACGATCGACAGGTAGTAACTAACGCACAGAAAGGTGGTGATAAAATTCACACATGCGCATGAAAGTTTCTTCCTTCACTGTGTAGAGAGGCGCCGCTCTATCGTCTCTATTTCACACAGAAAAAATAAAGGTCGAATACTTTTTAGACAGGCCTCGTATATATATATATATATATATATATATATATATATATATATATATATATATATATATATATATATAGATATATATATATATATATATATATAGAGAGAGAGAGAGAGAGAGAGATTATTGGAGGAAATAAAAAACAAATTAATTACAGGTAATTGCAATACACTGTTTTGTGTATTGAGCATATCCAGCATTTTTTTTTTTACTTTTTAGAAGTATGGTTTAATATATTAAATATATATTGTTTTTTTTGTTGTTTTTTTGCTTTGTTTTTTAATTTGGGGATTGAGTTAGGTTTTAAAAATCTATTTTAATTCTTAGCCGTAAGTTATAATTAACTAACAACTCGCCAATCTCTCACTGTGTTGATTCAACCACTCTCTAATAGTTTTAAATGTTTCTGTGAGGATTTAGAGAAAGAGTTGCGTTCTCTTTACAGATAAATTACATAGTGTGTTCATAGACACCGTAAATACCTTATGTAAATTAAATATAAAAATAATGGAATTTTTTTACTTCTATATTTTTCATAAGAATAATATAGAAGTAAAAATTACCTATTATTTTTAGAGATGCAAGAAGAATTTCTTAACAAATATTTCACAGTTTATGAAATTTTGAATGAAATCAAATTGGAAAAAATAAGAGAGAGAGGTGGTAGAAAGTGAGAAAAATTAAGTTTCTTTTTATTTTGCAGCTAATCTTATGTTTATGAGGTAAAAGCAATTTTATTTTTTAAACTTATTTTGATTTTATAATCAATTTGATCAAACGAATATAAAAATAAAATACTTAGAGGGTTCACATGGGAATATTCTTTTGCTTTGAATATTCGTTTAGCATTGGTTTAATAATGAACATTTATCATGACTGGACTGAATATTAATTAATGTTAACCCATTTTCTTTAATATCTGGTTATATGTGTATAATTAATTCCTTACACACACAATTAGGAAAGGGTTTAAGCTATTGTGTATCCAAATTTAATGTGATAAAATTAGAAGTTTACATGAACATAATACAGAAAGACAATATCTATATTAAACTCGCCCTGATGATTAATTATCTACAGGGTTTTAAGTAGCATAGCCATGAAAACAATGTATATGAATCAAAATCGAATATTAGTCGCCGTTGTCTTTTTTATTTTTCACAAATAAAAGAAATTGCCAATTTAATAAGCAATGAAATAAGCATTCTAAAATTCCATTTTTCTTATGCTGATTATAGTTGAATTTACATTTTTAATGTTTTTAGCATGTAAATTATTTCAGTTTTTTCTTCAAGAGATAAACACATTACATTCCTAGAATACTTAGTGGCCCATTTGGATTACAAATTACGAAAAAAGGAAAATATATTAGATAATAAAAACCATGTTTACTGATATGAAATCCGAAATATATAACATAAGACGAATAAAATGTTGTTAGAAAAAAAGTAATTTCATTCAAATTTCAGAAGTTATTAAAGAATTTTTGTGAAAAGAAAATATTTTCTTGCATCTTTAAAAAAAATGAAGTTGTTGAAGAGACCGCACTCGGGGTCGCCAATGTTGAAGATAGGACATTATCAAAAGACAGAATGACAAAATCTAGGCATACAAAAATAATAATACCTCTAGTCGATACTTAAAACAACATTAACTGCACTGTTGCTTCTAACAAAGTACAAATACTAAAATAAACAACATTTACGATACAAATGATGACAGTTGGGTGATTATTTGTTATAGAATAATTCATTTTAAGTAGAAAAATAAAGAATAATTGATCAACTTACTGAAATTATTGTTAGTTGGAAAAAAACATTAGTTGTTGTTAAACATTTGTTCGAATAGTCAGCAAAATATTTGGAAGATAACGAATATGGCTTTTTAACCTATAAACTTATTCGAGTTTGGAAAATATGGTTTGTATAGAATATTACTGAGGCAAAAGATAATTGCTTATTTTTATCTATATAATAATTTCCGTTATTTTCAGTAAATTTCCGGCTATTGTTTTTTAATATATGGTCGCACAACGATTATCAATAGTAAAACCATTTTTGACTATTGTTGTTAAAAACAAATAATAAATAAATAATTAATAACAATTTTACAGAGATTTACGAAAGTTGAAAAAAAAATGTTTTATATATAATAAAGTGAAGTCGTTTATCTCCTCAGGATTCAAACATAATACTTTAATAACCAAAATCTTCACATGCTAATTTATTCCACAATCTAAGCCCTCATGCATGTTTCCAGAAAGTATGCTTTTCTTTCGTCTTCATTCAAAAATTTTACATTTCATCCGGATTATCGACTTCTTCCAAATACGAATTCAAAAGATAAGATGGCTGCCATTTTTACTCACATCTTATTATCTACTCCTCCCACCATGTGCTAATTTTTCATGGTATAATAATTATACGAACATCGCTTATTCCAAAATACTAATTAACGAACCCTTCACATTCGCATTCCTGAAAAACTACAAATATCTGCTAACATTTTAGACGTCTGCTTCGGTAATCTTTTCCGATTATTTTTTAATATAGTTACTCAGTTTACTGAACAATACATACTTAATTTAAACTTTTTATTAAAACTTCTGATTGGATGTCAAATACATGAATGTCGAGACACATTCTGACTATTCGCGGAATAAAGGAATATCGAATTCGATGTCAAATACACGGACCGTTATTCGTAGTGAGCACAACAATTCTTCTACTATTCATGTCTTCTAGCATTTTTCAAAATTATTTTATAACCTTTCTTACAATTTTTGCGAATTGTCTAAGTCTAGAAGAATTTCTCCTTCCCTGACTGAGGACAGAACAGATGACGTGTAGTATCAGACTAGATATCACATATGTTTTTATTAACGTAAATATGTCACAGTTATTTTTTACAGCGACAAAGTTTCCGTGAATAAACTAGGAAATAACACTGTCATCATATATTAAATTTGGAGTTAAAAGTATTTTAGTGAGTTATACGAATATTTTATTTATTAAATTATTTGATTCACTCATATTTCTGAGATATTTAAATGTGAAAGAAGAACGAAACTTTCAAGTTTCCAAGAAGTATTAAGGACATGGCCAATTTGAGTTATCATTCTTGATAGATTGAAAATTTGGTATCACAAAACTTTTTGAACGCGAAAATATGAGTCATGTAATTGAATCCTTTAAAATTCGAAACGGACATAACAACTATTGGCAGTCTCTTTTTAAATATTTAAAAGAAAACAAGAAATTTGATTGGTTCCCCCAATAAACATCGGGATCTATTTACTGAAAGAGTAATTAATTAATGGAACAGGTTACCGAGGCATTTAAAGAAGATAACTGGTTTAAACAGTTTTTAAAGTAATACCGACAGACTTCGGAATTACGTAATTATGTATTGCATGAAAATTATAGGGAACTTCCAGGTAATACTTTTAAAAATAATTTGAACTTATTTGAAATTATACTGATGTCATTAAAAAAATAAATGGTAAAAAAAATTAAAATAAATTAGGAAACTATTTTTTATGTAGAAATGGGATTATACTTTCTTGTTTGTTTAGTTATCATTCTTGATAGATTGAAAATTTGGTATCACAAAACTTTTTGAACGCGAAAATATGAGTCATGTAATTGAATCCTTTAAAATTCGAAACGGACATAACAACTATTGGCAGTCTCTTTTTAAATATTTAAAAGAAAACAAGAAATTTGATTGGTTCCCCCAATAAACAACTGGATCTATTTACTGAAAGAGTAATTAATTAATGGAACAGGTTACCGAGGCATTTAAAGAAGATAACTGGTTTAAACAGTTTTTAAAGTAATACCGACAGACTTCGGAATTACGTAATTATGTATTGCATGAAAATTATAGGGAACTTCCAGGTAATACTTTTAAAAATATTTTGAACTTATTTGAAATTATACTGATGTCATAAAAAAAAAAAATGGTAAAAAAAATTAAAATAAATTAGGAAACTATTTTTTATGTAGAAATGGGATTATACTTTCTTGTTTGTTTAGTGTAGTGATACTGCCGGGGTGCTCTTGGAGGCATAAATAAATAAAAAACAAATAAAGTCGAAAAAGAAGAAAATCAAGTGAATTATTTATTTAGAATTCATGTAGATACTTGAGAATTTTTTTCCACTCTGAAAATAGCTAGCGAGTGAGCTATAAATACCCACAAACCATAAGATAAATGTATTTCCGTCATTGTTCCCGAGGGTCTATGTTAACAACAGGTTTCCAGAAAATAATTGTCTATTGAATTAATGTTGAAAATTGTCTGTTGCTTTTGTTTGAGAATATTTTAAACCACAAAAGACTTTTAAATGACTAATATCTAACTAATCAAGATCTTTTCTTTAATTTGTCTGTGATATATTTGGTTAATTAATTAATTTATTTTTTACTTCTCAAAGGAAACTAGTTTCAATGTACAAATTAATCTATTTAAAGAGTGTATGTGGTATTCGAATGTAATAGATTTTACAAGTATAATATCGGTTACTCGGAATGACATTTTGTTTTTTGTGTGATGATCTTACCCTCTTTGTTTACATATATTTTATCACGCTACCAGTTACCTGAGAAATTTATTTTTTACAGAAGATTATTACTTTACTCGAAGTAGAAATCGTAATTCTTCTCTACCAGAAGAAACAAAAATACAATTTCTTAGACCACTCAAGGTTTGTGAATAACATTGAACATTATTCAGCTTCTTTGTTTGGACAACTTAAGCATTTTGTATCATTTAAATTTGATACAACATTCTGCCCATAGCTCGAATCATGTTTTATCTGTTTCAGGACTTAAATCGAGACATTTTTCCCTTTTATATTTTTCAAAATTCTTCACTTTTGCATTTTCAATATATTCATCTCTAATAATTAATTAATATTCAATTATTATTGGTCAGACCTTCTGATGATAAGAGCGTTATCTTTGAAAAGCCGTGGTTTTAAGGTCATTTCGTATTTATATTTCTTTATTGAACACTTGATGGGTTAATAAACTTGTAAACCATACAAATTCTATCTATTTCATCACTTCATTATCCATATATAAATGCTCTATCCACTATATTGAGATTCACCATATCTCGATAGGATCTAATATAATTCATATTCTTTGTATTATATATATATATATATATATATATATATATATATATATATATATATATAGTAAGCAATGAAAATATATATGGCAATCAAGCTAGACAGAGGCTCCCGTGTTTCATCCCCGGGGGGAATCGTCAGGCTAAATGCATTTAGCCTGACGATTCCCCCCGGGGATGAATCACGGGAGCCTCTGTGTAGCTTGATTGCCATATATATTTTCATTGCTTACTACCTAGCTCTACTTACGTATCGAGTACTGTTGAAGTAAATACTGAAAACTGATACATAAAAAATTATATCTCCTTATAATATTTTATGTGGATACATGAAGTACTAATATATATATATATATATATGTGTGTGTGTGTGTGTGTGTGTGTGTGTGTATAACATTGTAGGTAAGTCTTAATTATCAAATGATGGAGAATTACGTAACAAAATGAAATGGTCTTAATTACAAAATAATGAAAAACGAATGTGTATTAACACAAAAGTCTCATAATTAGAAAACTGTGAGTTCAATCCTTGTACAGGGCAGTACATTTTAATTTTCTCTTCAATCCCCCCAAATGTCACTAAACAATAGCCAATAAGAAAATGTAAATAGTTCATTATTTGAATGTAAATAAATTATTATTGTGATATAAAAATGTAACATTTCTGGCCGTCATTTTGACAGAACAGGTCATCTCGTACATTAATAATTTTAATAATGATGTAGATTTGTTTCAAAAAGAATATTTAAAGATAAATAAATCTAAGAAATGTGTCAGCATAAATAATTTACTACATACCAAATAAAATATATAATCCAATTAAAAAATCATATGAAACAAAAGATTATTTTGAAAAAATGCTTCCAGGAAGTTATTCAAATAAAAACACACAAGTATAACTTTAAGAGCGTGGTGACTAATGGTTAGGTTACATATTTTCTAAGTAGGAAAGTGAAGGATAATTGAAAACGTGTTAATAAAAATAAGTAAGCTTTTACTTCACTATTTTACACGACTGTGTGAGAGATCGAATCCTTCGACCAGCAATAATTATCATCTCTCCTACACTAATGACTGCGAAAGCAAGAAACACTAGTGTATGTAGGTAAAAAAATATAAATATTTATTTATTAAAATATTGTTATAATCTCCTTTCAATAAAATAGGATTTGTGCCTTTTTAAGAAGAATTAAATGAACCGTTAATAGATGAATCGTAATGCAATGTTCCCACCTCGTGAGTTGAACACTATATGATGTGTTTTCTGTGTTCGTCCGTCAACTTGACAATACAGATCTTAATACTCTTTCATTTCTCGTGGTGATTGTTGGTGGCCGTAGGGAAAGATGCTATGTGACCAGGATCGAATCCCTCGACCAGAAGTAATTATCATCTCTCCTACACTGATGACTGCGAATGCAAGAAACACTAGTCCCTGTAAGTAAAAAATAATTAATATTTCTTCTATATAAAGTTAAGATGATTTTTCGCCTGTACCTTTCTCAAGAATAGGAAAATAATGCATTACAGGCTACTAAATTCACCACTATATTATGCTTATTCAACCGAGCGTGTTTTAATAAATTTGTGATTCTTTTCTTCAGCTAACAGTAAATATTACCGTTTTAGACTCTCCCCAAAACATACTTCATCGAGGTGGTAGCAAAAACTTTTCTCTTTAACACCTTAGTACTAACATTCTCCTCATCGACACCGGGAACTAATAAACAACGTCTACTTTTTTATAAGTGACCCTATTATTTACTACTCGTCTGTTATTAATTTACTACATAATACAATACATTACGCACATATTTAATGGACGCTCCCTCTAATACCGCTTATTTTCGAGAATATCAGAGTACGTTATTTCTACTATTATGTATACAGTTATACTCATTCCGGTTTTTAGAGAATGCAATTAATGAACATAGTTCCTTATAGTGTTTCATTATTCAACATGACGGCTACAATTTCTTCAGCGACTCGACTTTCGAATTACGTCAATATACGCCAAGATATTCGACACCGCCATAAAGTTGACATTTTCTGAATCTTACACCTTTCACACGTATAATATCCAAAAATTGGGGAAAAACATCGCTTTCTTCGTATAGAAATGACCCAAAACGTGTGACGGGTGGACCCTAAATTTGGTCGCCGGCTGCAGATAGTTTAAGTAACTTATTTTTCGAGAGAGTTTATACTCGCCTCTTTGGTCAAGAGGTTATCGACGAACATTCAAGACCGAGAGGTTTAGCGTTCGATCCCAGTCGACTAAGGTAATGTTTTTTTACATTGTTAAACTTTTGCCTACGGGAGAGGAGAGAAGGGAGTACTATAGGCCGGGTTTTTTTAATTCAACATTATTATGTAGTAATTTAAAGCGAAATCAATGTAATATGTAGTACTTCTGCTGAATCATTCTTGCACACATGACGTCACAGTCACGTCTTCTTTTTCTTTACTATTGTGAATATCATAATTTCTCTTCTTACACACATGGATTATTAGTGCTCTGCAGGCCACCGTAATTATATTTGTGTGTTTCAGTAGTGCTCAGGAAGCATACTCATTTTTCTTTTTCCATTCCTATAAAAACGGAATTTCTTTACAAAGATAACGGGAGATTGGTTTTAATATGGCTATGTAGGCCTCTTTAAAAGTGCTCATTATCATAGATAGAGTGGGTGTGTAATCAAAATAAAAAATTCTACGAAATTACCAGTACAGGGGGGGGCAGGAAGACGCCTACAACCGAGTCTCCTTCCTTCATTCATTCCTTTCTTTCTCCTTCCCCCCTTCCACAACAAATTGTCCGATGTGACCTATTTGCTTTCTGTCGGATGTTGACAAATTTTAATTCATTCTTGTATATTTATCCCAGGCAACGCCGGGCGACGAGTTCAGCTAGTATTTATTAAATATATATATATATATATATATATATATATATATATATATATATATATATATATATATATATATAATAGAAATTGGTAGTTTGCTGTAAGCATTGCTGGGAGTAATAATAAAAGTTTTTAAAAAGGTTTAAGGCAATGCGAAGATCCGGGTTGCTGGAAGCTGTGAAGAACAAAAACAGAACAAAACCGAAATAAGTCGGATATAGATCGAAAGGTTTGTTTATTTTTCTAGACAGCAAGGGTGTTAGTTTGTAATGTCCGGATTATCAAGAATCAATTTGATATTTCGAGAGATTTTTTTTTTTTCTTCTTCCTCTCCTTGTCAAAAATAAATAAAAGAAAAATCCCGGGTACCGAGAAAATGCCAGGAGCGCTGGGGGGTTAAACCGGAAGTGTTCAGAGTAAAGTATTCAGAGGAAAATTAAATAGATTCTTTTAATTTATTTATTTTTTTTTTTTTTAATATATATATATATATATATATATATATATATATATATATATATATATACACCCAAATATATATGTAATTGTCTGTTGTTTCTATTTATTTATTTTTTTTATTTATATATTTACTATTATTGTTATTTGTTTTGTTTTCTTTGTTTTGTTTTTCGTTTTTTTTTTTTTCGTATATAAAACGTAGATATTACTTATAGTATATATGTTTGTCAACAGGCTGATTCCGGCATTAGATTTTAAATGTGTTGTAGATAGCTAATTATTTGTTGTTGGTGCAGTATATTAAAATTTAGTTATGTCTGGTTAAGTTTAATCCTTATTTATTGGTTTTAATTTATCTCTTAAATGCCTATTGTTTTAGGTATGGAAAGTTTGCTGGTTAAGGGGAGACAAATCTCTTATTTTTGGTATTAATTTATAAAGGGTTTATTCTGTTAATTGGCTTTGTATGTTGGATTTATTTAACTAAAGTAATGGTCAATTCTTAGTATAACGGATATGATTTGTGCAAATAGTGTTTATTATGGGGGGGGGGGTATTATCTGGGGATGGGTTCGGGGGGGGGGGGGGTAGGTTATATGATGAAGGTAGAATTTAATTCATGTCTTTGATTCAAAAATGGGCTAAGTTTGGAAATGAGAATAGCTTCCATCAGTCTTAGGTCGCCTAGGTTCCTGGTCGAGGCTAAAATGGAAACTTTTATGTCTTGTTGTGTAGTATTGCATGAGGAAGTATGTTTGAAGAAGGAAGATATATTTGTATTCATGTGTTCTTTTATACGTTGGTGTAATTGTCTTGTAGTATATCCAATATAGGAGTGGTTACAAATAGTGCATGATATATTGTATACACAGTTAGTGCGGTGGCATAGTCCAGTGGTAGGAATGGGACAATTGGCTAGGGAGCATGGTTCTTGGGTGCGTGTAGTGCGTTTTTTGGAAAGGTGTTGGCGTAAGGTGGTGCCGGTGTGGGTGAGTTGAATGTCTAGTTTTTCTTTATGTATTGCACTGCGGATGGCATTAGTGATTCTGTCGTTAAAGAAAGGTAGTTTTAGGAAGCATGTGTTGGAGAGTGTGTTGTGTCTGCGTGATCTGGTCTTGCTGAGGTGGGTTATTGTGGAAGTGGGGTAGCCGTTGGTGATTAGGGTTTGATGGAAGTCTTTGGTGTGTTTATTTTTATTGGCAGTAGATGAGCATTTATTTTGTATGCGGGTAATTTCATTACGGGCATAGTCTAGTTTGGCTTTAAGGGGCAGGGCAGATTTAAAATGAACAAATAGGTTTTTACAGGCAGGTTTTCTGTAGAAGTTGGTCTGTATAGAATCGTCTTCTGTGATTTTGAGGTTGAAATCGAGGAGAGATAGTGAGCCGGAGTCGCTAGGGTGTTCAATAGTAAATTTTATATGGGGGTCGGTGTTGTTGAAAATGTCGAAAATGCTGATAGCTTCTTCACGAGATGAGGTGAGGACAAGAATGTCATCTATGTATCTAGTGAAGAAGATATGTGAGTGGCAGGTGTTGAGGGCTTATTGCTCGAGTCTGTCCATGTAGGATATGGCTAAGAGGCCAGACAAGCTAGAACCCATGGGAAGACCAGTAATCTGTTTAAATATGTGGTGTTGGAAGGTAAAATATGTATTGTTAATGATAATGTCTAGGAGTTGGTGTATGTCTTCAGGTGTTAACCCGAAGAGTTCTAAGTTATCGGAGGAAGAGATGTGGTCGGAGATGAGGTCAATGGCTGGGTGTGCGGGTATTGATGTGTATAGGGAAACAACATCGAGGCTAAATGTGTATTTGTTAGAGCTCTATTTGTTAGATTGATTCTTGATAATCCGGACATTACAAACTAACACCCTTGCTGTCTAGAAAAATAAACAAACCTTTCGATCTATATCCGACTTATTTCGGTTTTGTTCTGTTTTTGTTCTTCACAGCTTCCAGCAACCCGGATCTTCGCATTGCCTTAAACCTTTTTAAAAACTTTTATTATATATATATATATATATATATATATATATATATATATATATATATATATATATATATAAAAATGGAATAAAAGATAAGCAAATCAACACCTAGCAAAAATAAACTCAAAAACACATATTGAATAGTTCTACTAAGTTTATTTTTGCTAGTTGTTGATTTGCTTATCATTTATTCCATTTTTATTTTTACATTTTGTCTGAAACATTGTTTCTTTTATTCCTCATATATATATATATATAAAGCTATTGTATCAATGCAGTTCTGGAAAAATCCAATTAGAATATGGTTCTATATAGTGGAGGTTAATTCTTTATTCAAATAATATATATATATATATATATATATATATATATATATATATATATATATATATATATATATATATATATATATATATAAAGAGGTGTACTAAAAGCGAACTTTTAGGAAAGGTAGAACCCTATTGTGAAAAGTATACAGCTCAATATCCAGGATAGAGCAGGTAGAAATGAAGGAGAATGGAAAGGAATTAGAGAAAGCAAAAGCCAAATCAAAATTCAATTCAAAAGTTCAAAGCAAGGTATATTCCGCAAAAAGGCAATTTATTCAAGTTAAATTTTCCTTAAGCCAGGCTTTTCAAAGATCAAAATCTTATCATCAGAGGAAGTCGCTGGGATAGATAAGTTGGCAATGGCCAAGATTTAAAATTTGAAAAAATAAAATAAAAGTTGTAGGGAAAGAAACGCAGGGCAAAACTGTGCCAAGGTGCAAGCAAATGTCCGATTGCCAAAAAGTCCGGTGTCGAAGAGTCCAGTGGAGAGAATAAGATGTAGATAGGTAGGTCGTTGGAGGCACGAGAAGTAGTGAGAGAGGTTTCAAAGTTAAATTCCAAGAAGCCACAACTTCAGGTACGGCGAAAATAGAAAATCCAAAAAGGGTAAAAAGTCCAATAAGAGGTACATTCGATGATGCAGGCAGGCGTCAGAGGAGATTAAGATGGAAAATATTCGCCATTAAAGACACTTCCCGGGCAGAGATGACAAAGGAAAGTGTTTAAAAGTGGGAAAAGGGGGCAGCGAGAATATTTAAAGTCTGCCCAGTTGAGAAAGCCGGCTATAAATGAAGAAAAGCAAAGACAGTGAAAACAAGAATATAATATGCGACCAGTAGGCAAGGGAGGAAACGGGTAAGGGGTGTGTGGGAGGAGAGAGGGACGGGTACGAGGAAAGAGAGGGGGAGGAGAAAGGGAGCGATGCGGTGAAGGAATGCGGATAAAACTAAAAGTGTGAAAGTGGGGGGGGGGAACATAAAGTTGAAATTGGAAGTTAGCCGAATCAGGATTCAACTAGAAAAGGGGAAGAAAGGAGTGGGGGTAAGTTAACGAATGTTAGGATAAACTTTGGTTTGACCATTACAGTGGAACCTGAGAAAAGAATATCCAACTTTCTTGACCTTACATTAGACCTTAACTCGGGAACCTTCAGCCCATACCATAAACCTAACTTTACCCTTTTCTACGTACATAGCCTATCTAACCACCCTAAATCCATCATAAACTCAATAGTCCCCTCAGTATCTAATAGAATCTCTAAGCTATCTGCGAATAAATCTATCTTCGATCAAAATTCTAGCTTTTACAATAATGCTTTGCTTAACTCAGGCTACAATCACAAAATTAAATATAACTGCAACCCCCTTACTCAAGTTAACAAATCTTCAGGCATTATTACACACAACATGACCACACACAGAAATAAAAAGTTTAACTCATCAGCACCTAAGATAATCAAAACACCCTCTAATAAGCCCATAGGAACTAAAGATATTGATAATCGGGTAGACCCACATTCGCACAAACAAAGAAAAAAACTTAGAAGAAAGAATAACATTTGGTTTAATCCGCCTTTCAGCAGTAATGTTAAAACCAATATACCTAAAGAATTTTTCCAAATCTTAGACAGATCTTTTAAGCATCCCCACAGATATAGCACTATCCTTAACAGAAATTCTATTAAAATATCATACTCTACTATGCCCAATATTGAACAAACTATCATAACCTCTAACAATAGGAAAATCAAACATATCCAACAGCAACCACCCACCACATCCCTCACCACTTGTAACTGCCGTAAACCTAGAGATTGTCCCCTTAACAACAACTGTGTACAGAAGGACGTAATATACGCTTGTACTGTTAAACAATTCCCCCGCTCCACCAATGTTGTGAGTAATCACAGTTCCCATACTCCACCCGAACTCCGGATCCCCCCGCAACCCCAATCCGCTTCTACTCTAAACTCCCGCTTATACAGCCATACCCCTAACCAAGCACCCCCAATAATAGATAGTGCTCATGCGCCAACTCACATTTCCCCCATATCCGCTCCACCCCACTTCTCCAAACAACTTTCCTCGCATAACTTGGATCTCCAAACCCAAATCTCTTCTAATACCATTAGCAATCTCAATGCAACTATAGCACCACCCTTCAAGATACACACATATATTGGGGCGTCCTCTTTCCCCATTAAGACCCGGATCTCTAACCATATATATTCCTTTAAAAATAGCAGTGATAACAGCACAGGCACTTCACTTTCCAATCTAATTAGAAACCTCAATCTTAAAAATACTCCCTATTCACTTCACTGGTCAATACTTAAAAAGTCCAAATCATATACCCCTGGAGCATCCCATTGCCAACTTTGTACTCTGGAAACCTTTATGATAGCTACTGCTACTAAATCTAAAAATATTATTAATTCTAAGAATGAACTTATCTCCAGTTGCAGGCATAAACGTAAATTCAGGTATAGCAACCATAATAATCCCCCAGACACCCCTCCCCCATTTGATTAAATACCCTCCCTTCATCTCAGATTTTCCCTCCTTACATCTCGAATCCCCTTTCTGATAGTTCTAATTCCTGTTGTTCTATAGTCTCTACTTATATCTCCCTCATCCCTTTAACCTTCTCTTAACTTAATTAAATTACCCATAAACTCCGTTAGCTTCACATTTTCCTTAGTTTAAACACCTTTCTTCCATTACCCCCTAAATCTTTCCACTTAACCTCCTTAACTGTATAACTTTATTTGGCTTTCCATTTTCTTTCCCGTTTAACTTCTTTTAATGCATTCGTCCGCTTCCCTTCAACACTTCCATTCTTCATTCTTTTCCCTTTCAATGTGATAACTAACCCACTCTATTCATATTATATCCTAGCCCTTTTATTTACTTGTTGATTAGCCTTAACTACTCCATATCCCCTTTGCACACCTCGATATCGAACTCCTTACTGTTTCCACTGTGCACTCTAATTATTCTTCCCCTCCTATTTTACTTCTAAATAATTCTTCTCACTCTTTTAATAGCCTCGATTATTCCCCCCTTGTTTTACTTCGCCCTTCGCACATCTCTCTCAAACTACTCAACCCCCAACCCGCCCTCGCTCTACATCTTTTAACCCCCATAGTATTTACTTTTATCTGCGATCTCCACTCTCCCTCTGGCTTAATCCTTTGTCACTTCTTTAACCTTGTATATCTCTTATGTCTTCCGGCCTTCACTAACCTATTTAACAATGTTCTTAATTAACCTCCATATAACTTTATATTTTCCCATATCTATTTGAACTAGCATCCCGTAACTGCTTATTTACTTCAACCCATATTTTTTCCACCTTGGAGATTCCCATTCCGGATATCCTCTCGAGGTCTTGTTTTCCTTTTTCTTTTTCCTTATTTTAATTTTCATTCTTGAGCTACAATCTTATCGACTTTTCCCTCATTCTATTATTAGTATCTTATTTTTATTATTTTTTTATTTTTTATTTATTTTTTATTTTTTATTCTTTCGGTCAATCCTTAATTTTCCCTGCGAGCTTAAGACTAATCTTATTATCTATTTTTCATTCTTTATTCTTTTATTTTCTTATTTCTACTTTTTATACTATTTTTATCTTTATTTTTTATCTTTACTCTTTTAATTTTTAACTCATTTTTCTAGTCCTACCCTTCATATATATTTTGCCTCATTGTTTATATCTAAGGTCATTTGATTAAACATTTAAACCCGAACTCTGTTCTTATACATATTCTGATATTTTAACCCCTTATCCTAACATTCGTTAACTTACCCCCACTCCTTTCTTCCCCTTTTCTAGTTGAATCCTAATTCGGCTAACTTCCAATTTCAACTTTATGTTTCACCCCCCCCCACTTTCACATTTTTAGTTTTATCCTCATTCCTTCACCGCATCGCTCCCTTTCTCCTCCCCCCTCTCTTTCCTCGTACCCGTCCCTCTCTCCTCCCACACACCCCTTACCCGTTTCCTCCCTTGCCTACTGGTCGCATATTATATTCTTGTTTTCACTGTCTTTGCTTTTCTTCATTTATAGCCGGCTTTCTCAACTGGGCAGACTTTAAATATTCTCGCTGCCCCTTTTTCCCACTTTTAAACACTTTCCTTTGTCATCTCTGCCCGGGAAGTATCTTTAATGGCGAATATTTTCCATCTTAATCTCCTCTGACGCCTGCCTGCATCATCGAATGTACCTCTTATTGGACTTTTTACCCTTTTTGGATTTTCTATTTTCGCCGTACCTGAAGTTGTGGCTTCTTGGAATTTAACTTTGAAACCTCTCTCACTACTTCTCGTGCCTCCAACGACCTACCTATCTACATCTTATTCTCTCCGCTGGACTCTTCGGCACCGGACTTTTTGGCAATCGGACATTTGCTTGCACCTTGGCACAGTTTTGCCCTGCGTTTCTTTCCCTACAACTTTTATTTTATTTTTTCAAATTTTTAAATCTTGGCCATTGCCAACTTATCTATCCCAGCGACTTCCTCTGATGATAAGATTTTTATCTTTGAAAAGCCTGGCTTAAAGAAAATTTAACTTGAATAAATTGCCTTTTTGCGGAATATACCTTGCTTTGAACTTTTGAATTGAATTTTGATTTGGCTTTTGCTTTCTCTAATTCCTTTCCATTCTCCTTCATTTCATATATATATATATATATATATATATATATATATATATATATAGTATACACCCTCAATCAAAAATGATGGACAAAAAATTATGCCTTGCCAGTGTTCATATAAATTATTTTCATATATAAATTACTATAATTTCTGATGACCTAAAGAAAAAAAGCACCAACCGTTGACTTTTTATTTAGAGTGGGGTATTTTTTTCCTAAGTCATTTCAGACGGCGAGAGTTGTCTGAATTGCTATTCGCTTTCTCGCTTCCCCTCAACACTTGAACAAATGGTTTCGTCCGGCACGTTTTTACATTTTCATAACGAGATGGAAGTATATATATATATATATATATATATATATATATATATATATATATATATATATATATATACGCACACAAATTGGTCTTTATTATAGAGTGGAGGATAGTGGACCAGTTCTCTGATCTGTGTTTATTTTGAGAGCAATGGAATGTGTGAGTGGCCCAACAAAAGATATGTAGGGCGAGGACGCTCATGGGCGGTTGCTTTTCCGATGTCGCTGACAATGTGTGGGTGTTGACAGTTTCCTCAAAAACTGTCTACTGTCAACTTTGTTTCTTCCTTAAATTGACTACCCACCTACATCAAATCAGATGATTTTCATGTAGTTCCGTTTTCTCCACTCACACGTTTTTCAACATTTTTCAACAGCAGTCGAGATCAAATTGTTGGCCATCGTATTTCCTATTAGTCAATATGTAACAGACAGAGGATACCGATAAAATATATGTAGAAAATAATATTGATAAAATCATTAAGCAATCCTCTTTTTTCTACAGATAATTGAGCATATAAACACCCAGAAAAATTAAACTGTATTATTGATGTTTCAATTGATGTTGTGTTTTTTTTTCTTTTTTTTTTCTTTTTTGCATAAAAATGTGTGAAAGTGGCTTTGAAATCAGTTTACTTTTAGATCAGAAACACAAAAAATAAACATAAAAAATAAGTGTATAATAACTAATTTCACACCTGGGCAAGTAATGATATGCTGAAAATAAATTCAACTCTATGAAACTGAGGGAATCGATTTCACACTTTTATTTGAATAAAAGATGTTACCGAAAGCGACTTTGATGCACACATAATGATATCACGAATTCTTATTTCTTTTCACCAATTTATAACTAACGAAGTTAAGGGATAATGAAAAAGAAATTGGTTATTAATTCTGAATGAAAGATAATTTATCATAGCCGCTATTATTCCCAAGTAATGTGAAAAATAAGTAAAACAGCAACTTATCTTTAATTAATAGTTTATAATTAATCTTCATCATCATTATCATCCTCATCAATGTAACCTGCTTAAGGACAGTAACCTTTGAGGTTCTGTTGCGCTTCCTACATGAGCAGCAACAGTTTGAAATCCAGAGTTAAAGTGTGTTAAAAGATATATTTGGAGTGCATTGATACAGTTCAATTGAGAGTAGTTAGTATTATTTCGAATTTTTTCTTTTCCTAGATTAGTCGCCCTAACAAGGCTTGAGAGTCTACCCTACCGTACTATTTAACCTACAGTTAGAAAGAGGAAAGATGTATGCATACCTTTCCCAAAGATGTTAGTGAAAGTGATTCAATAGCCCTGACAGAACTCGAACACACCATACCGAGCTCACAGCCATGCCAGTAACCACTCCACCGTGCCGCTTAGTTTCAATATTAAATAATCCTAAAAGGATGGACATGTTGTAAAACAGACAAACCAAACCTTAAACATTGTTACAATTAAACTTCGGTTATCTAATATGCTTTTATTCCAAAAAAAAACATCATTTGAAGAAGAAAATATTTTATTCTTTTAGTTTTTACTCCCAATTGGAGTGTTGCGAATACAAACTGGTAAAATAGCCAAGAGAAATAAAATTCCTGTTTCGTCTTAATTGATTTTTTACACTTTTTTATCTGTTTATGTCATGGAAATAAAGAAGGCAGAATTTTAGACCGATCAGTTTCGGAGGTATCTTGATCTATTGTATCTCTTTTTATTTTTTCCATCGATATAATGTTATTACAGTTTCTACGTAATGTTTTATTTTTATTTGGCTGTATAAGACACTATCTAGAATACCCGGCATAGGACATTGTCATACTAATGAGCCACACTTTGAACGTTTAATAAGTTCAACAGACCAGATCTCAAAATAGTTCAAAACAATCAGAGACATTGATATAAAAAGAGTGAGAAAGTAGAGTTGCACAACTGTAGTTAGGGACTTAGAAAGGTTATAATTTTATCGAGTTAATCTCCCATTAGGAGGTCTTCAATGAAAAGTTTAAAGGTCTGATAATCTAAAAGTAATTAGTGGACATACAGACAAACAATCAATTTGCGCCTTTAATATATTACTATTTTTAGGCAATGTTTCCTTCTGAACCAATTCTCGCTTTGTTTCTTACATACATTTTCCTTCAAATCATTATTCTTTATTTCACTTACAAAATCACAAGTCTTTAATGAATCATTTCGTCGGTAGAAAACTTTGTATACCTAAAATTATTTAAATTCCTAAATCAGTTTTGAAACTTGGCCACTCAAACTAATTGACCTAAAAATAAAAAGTAAACTGTTATCAGACAAGTTCTTTAATAAATGTTATATGTATACACATATATATATATATATATATATATATATATATATATATATAGGTGTAATCAGATAACAGAAAATCATAAGCGCACAAGTGGGTGAAAAATAATAATAAATAAAATTTGAAAAATGAATAAACAAATAAACGTGTAATTTACAATTTCTTGCTGAGTTTATTTAACAGTTTTTGAAATTTTTAGATTATATAATATATATATATATATATATATATATATATATATATATATATATATATAAACTGTAGAAGTGAAATAGCAAACAACTGTATACACAGAATTAACTTTACTTTAGGATAACAATGCATAAAAAGTAATAATAATAATAATAATAATAATAATAATAATAATAATAATAATAATAATAATAATAATAATAATAATTAAATAAATAAAAATATAAACTAACCCAACACCTAAAATACCAACGAATAAGAAAAAATAGAAATAAAACTATTCCAAGCACACACGTGTTAAAATAAGGTCACCTGTTAATTCAACACTATAACAGAAAGGAGGCGTTACCCTACAAAAAACAAAATAAAAAAGAAGATGAAAAGTAAACGTCTTTTGTGATTATTTATTCTATATACCCTCAAAAATATATTTGATGATACAGATATCGGCCTATATAAGGATGATGGATTGTCTATAATAAGGGATTCCAACACGGTCAAGGGTGAAAACCTCAAGAAAATTATACATATGGAAATTAAAAAAGCCCAAGAGTGGACGTACTAGCTATCATAAGAATAACTCA
>OY744517.1:181882459-182284959 GCA_963556195.1 Sepiola atlantica
AAACTAAAAAATGGATGTTTTTCATGTGTATATCAACGTTACGTCTTTATTTATAAGACTTCATCAGGATGATAAAATAGAGAAAGAATGTCATGCAAGCACAGATACATGTAGGGTAGACATATTGGGAAAAATAGAATGAAATAGTGGCCAACTACTGGGTTGACGTCCGTATTTGTTGGAGAAATAGAAATGAATGTAGAAAAGAATGAGTGGGGAAAAAATGGAAGGATCGGATGAGCCAGGACTACTGTAGCTGGTGGTAAGAGAAATATATATATTAAGTTTTATTTATTGATTATCCAATAAAAATAAATGTTACTGAAAAAGATTGGGCCGTATGAAATATGTAATCGATGAAATCGATTTGAATTTCTTCTTATGCAAAGAACACATATGGAACATTTCTGTACATCACTGATTAGTCAGAATAAAATAACGATTTGTCAGATGCAATAATGGTCTAATTTCGAGAATCAGACTGACTTTTCTGTATGTATTAGAATATTGTGAAATTTATTTTCCTTTCGAGCAGATATATGGTATTTGTTATTTACATTACATCTATGTTATTGCGTTTTACTTCAAAGAATTATATGTGTATCATTCTAAAATGCTATATTTTCCTATTTTTTAGAAAGCCAATAGTTTTTAGTGCGTGTCTGTGAGTGAGTCTGACTGTAATTTATACAAACAAATCTACCTGCATAGATAGTTGATATACAATGTTTGATTTATTTTTAGGGGAACAAAGGAGGAAGAACCTTCTTTAAAATGAATCTACTCATTGATTCAAAATGTACTGGACAGATTTTTATGAAATTTAGAATAAAAGTAATAAACTTCTTGGTCGTTAGTCCTTATCATATTGTTGATTGTGATATTATTCTATTTCTCAACCGAGGCAACACCGGATATCCTGCTAGTAATATTAATAAAATGTAAAGAACTATTTCCTAGTTCATTCTATTATTGATAAAATAGTGGGAGTTTAGACAAATAGTTTCAATTTTGTTTTTTGTTTTGTTTTTTGTTTTGTTTTTTGTTTTGTTTTCTGCTGTTGTTTTAAATGAAAAAGATATTTTAAACCATTCAGAGAAAAAAAAACAAATAAAAGTTAGGTGGTGTTTGTGCCAGGAAGGTGGGTAGGCTGAGAACAAATTGTATTTCTTCAACCACTGCCGCGGGAACTGAACACGTATTACCGATCATAAACTTTTGTTTTTGAGTTTATGCCTTCAATAAACAAAACCCTGAGAAAGAAATATGAAAAAGGAAAGAAAAAAACTTATCAGGCAGGTTCTCTGTCTTCTTCCAGTAATTAAAAATAGAATTTGAACGTTGGGGTGCGATGCCTATATAACCGGGGTTGATGCCGATTCCAGTCAGACACGACCACCTTTTGACAACAGAGTATCAATATAATATAAAACCCAGGAACCAGGAGAAAGAAAACATCAAATCAAATAAATATTTTTTAAAAAAACAGTGTGAAGCATCTACGAATTGATTTCAGAAAACCCATTGGACATTCTCGGTGCTTTTCACCATTGCTGATATGCTGATACCAAGTGTCATATTGTTACTCTTTTGTACAATATCACAGGCTTACCAAGGTGAGTACATTTGTTGATTACCCTTAGGTTATCTTATTACAGTTGATTTATTTTATTTACCACATTAAAAACTTGGATATTAATTGACTCATTTATCTTCCGAATTTGTTAGAAGTATAAAAATGTCTATTGCTTTGATAATATATGGTAATTAAATCTTAGAACAATAATTGTAAAATATTATTTTATTTTATGAGATCAATATTATAATTACGGAGTCATACGCCTCGCGATTGATTTACTCTCAGATTCGGTTAACTTGTGACCTTTAGAAAGGTTATATTAAGTGACGATATGTATTTTTTTTTTAAATAGTACAAGGATAAAATGCTTCATTTTGGGGTAAAAATATAAAGATTTCAAGAGAAGTAACATTTGGAATACACAAATAATATGAACGGAATTCATCCCTGAATCTGTGATTGTTTATCTCCGGTATCCTTTTAATATATGTTCTTCAGTATCGATCGAGATTGCTTAATTGGCCTAATGGATACCGTTGCGGACTATGAGATAGTTATGTCATATTCAAATCCTAGCGAATCTATTATTTTCTTTTTTTTTTTTCTTTAAATTTTTTTTACTCCCTTTAAGTTCTCGCACGAGTTATTTCCAATCATTGCTTACTGGCAACAATAAGTAGTGTTCCCTGGAGTCTGAGTGACAACACGTCTCTGCAGATTTCTAACACTCTCCGCTTCTTTCGATAATAATTGCCTTCTCGCAACAGCCGTTTACAATTGATTTCTTGCTGATACCAGTCGTTAGTTTTCTCTGGAACCTAAATGGCAATGAGCCTCCTCAAGATTTCAGTACTCTACATGACCATCCAGCAGAGGTTTGGATGGTGCTCTCCCTCCTCAGTCTTTGCATCCTCACTAGTCCTTCATGAGTATTTTCTGTGGCATCAACCGAGACCGGTGCTACCACATTTTTTAGGGAGGGGCAGATTATGTGATTTTTTTTTTTGTTATCTACGGTGGTAGTTTCAGTTCCTTTAGTTTCGTGCAATGTTCTTTCTATGTTTCTAGTTATGTTTATGCAGTGTTATTCTACTCCACTTCATCTGTGATTGGTCAGTGTTATCTGATTATGTGAGTTGGTTTCTACACTTAAGGATTTTCTTAATATTTCAGTTGTTTTCATCAGTGACGTGGTTTCTATGGTGTCAATCCTACCTTTGGTTCCAATTTCTCTTAATCTATATCCTAGTTTTTCAGAACTGTTTCTAGTCCTCCTACTATTATTGGTATTAAAGTAGACTTCTTTTTGTTCCATATTCCTTCCTGTTCTCTGGTAAGCTCCATGTATTTTCTTCATTTTTTTTGCCTTCTTGATCTTCACCCTGTGAACTGCTGGGATGGCGAAATCAACTATTTGTCATGTTTTTTCCTTCTCGTTAACTATTGCCATGTCCGATTCTATTGCGTGCATGAGTTTGTCCATTTGAATTTCCATGTACTATAGTATTTTATTTCTTTCGTTCTCCAATACTGGCTCCGATTCATTAAAAGTTTGTTCGTTTACATAGTCCCCAGAAGATGCCCTTACCAACCCAATCATGTATGTTTTAGGCTAGTTTACTGCATTCACTTATGAAATGGCATATCATTTCATCTCTTTGTCTACAAAGTCGGTATTTAAAGTTTCCCTGTATTTTGGCTATTCTGGCTTTTATGTAGTTCATTCTGATTGCATTGTTTTGTTTGACTGTCAATAGCGATTCCATTCATGTCCATGTGGTTTTATGCACCGTTTCTGTGGTCAGTCTTCTAAATTGTCCATGTAGCAGCTTCTCTTTCCATTTTGCTTTTCTTGATTTTTTTTTTCGCGTTTCGCTGCTCTTGGCAGTGCTTTTGGCAGTGGTAATCAATCATTATCTATTTTGGGTTATGTATTTTTCTAGTTTTTTTATTGCATTGTCCATGCAGTCTTCTATACTTACCAGTCCTCTGCCCACTTCTTTTCTTTTTACATAGAATAGGTCAGTATCATCCTTCCGGTGCAGTGCACTGTTCATGGTCATTAGTTTCATAGTTTTTTTTATCAAGGTACCAGAGTTCTCCTTTTAGTCAGCCTATGAAGGGTCCAGAGTATCTTATTATGGATATTAACCAATTATTTATTCCTTTTATTATGTTTTACTATATAATTTGATTTAAAAGAGATTTCTAGTTCTTCTCAGGTATTCTCTTCTAATTCTATCTTTCATATTATTATTTTTACTCACTAGGAGTACTCATATCAGTGATTGCTCACTGGCAATAACAAGTGGCGATCCTTGGGATCTGGGTGACAATAATTTTCCCAATTTTTAGCACTCTCCACCTCTTATGATAACTGTTACAAATCGTTTTGTGCTATCGCAACAGCTGTTTACCATAGATATATCACTGACAACGACCGTTGGCCTTCTCTGGAATTTGAGTGGTCATAAGCCTCCCTAAGGTTCCAGCACTTTTTGCACCCTTCCAGTGAAAGTCTGTTTGATGCTCTCCCTCCTTAATCTTTCCATTCTCCTTGATCCTTCACGACCATTTTGTGTGGTACCAGCTAAGCTTGTGTCACCATGTGTGTGTATGTGTTTTTTTTTGTTGGGGAGGGGGGGGGCAGATTATGGTATTTCTTGCAGTTTCAGTTCCCTTGGATTCGTGTAGTGTTCTTTCTATATTTTGTCCTATTTCTATTTCAACTTACTTTTAGTTGGTTGGTGTCATCTGGTTAGATGGGATACTTTTTGCACTTGAGAGTTTTCATTAGTATTTTAGCTGTCTTCATCAGTGTGCCATGTATTGTATGGTGTACATTCCTCTCTTTAATTACAATTTTTCTTTCTGTTCCTAATGTTCCTACAATTATTGGTATTACAGTAACTTTCTTCATATTCCATATTCATTTCAATTCTCTGGCAAGTTACATCTATTTGCTTAGTTTTTCTGCCTCCTTGATCATCACCCTGTGGACAGCTGGGATGGCGAATACTATAATTTAGCAAATTTTTCCTGCCCAATTGTTGAATATTATAACGTTCAATCCCCTTGCTTGGGTACGTTTGTTCGTTTGTACTTCCATGTTCCTAAGGATTTTATAGTTTTCGTCTTCCATTCTCGTCTCTGTGTACGATTTTCTGCATGTTCAAAATGCAGACGTTTTCATAGTTCCCAATTGACTGCCTTCCCCATGCAGTTGTATCTGTTTATGTATTATGTTCATGCTAGTTTGCTGCATTTACTTATGATGTCATTTATCGTATCGGCTCTTAGTCAACAGAATCTATATTTACTGTTTTCCTGGGTTTTGTCTATTTTGGCTTTTACATAATTTGTTATGATTGTGTTATTTTGAGTGGTTATCAGTAACGATTCCGTTTCTCTGTTCTAGTGTCCTTTCATAGCCATGTTCATGTGTTTTCGTGCATCTCTTCTTTGGCCAATCTTATAAATCGTCCATGTAGCTGCTTCTCTTCCCTTTTTTCTTTTCTCGTTATTTTATTTTCAGTTTCACTGCTTTTTGTATTATTCTTTTTGGCAGTGTTTTTACAACAGTGATTATTATTATCATTATTATTATTATTTTGGATGTTTTTAGTTGGATTTTGTTTTCTCTTGAACATCAGGTCAATTCCCTTGACTTTAGACATTCAAGTTGTACCTTAACACTTTCGCCATTCTTAACAGGCAAGCCTTTTGCAGAATTTAAAAAGAAATTGTCTCGTCAATCTGCTTAAGCCATTTATAGTGGCTTTTAGTTATAGTTCCAAGCATTCCAATTACAACTTCTTTAAATTTGAATAGTCTAATTCCAATTATAGATTTTTATACTTTTTTTTTCTGGTATCGAAGGGGCAGATTATGTCAATGATTAAGCAAGTTCTCCTGTTTTGGTTTAGAAAAACTAAGTCGGGTTTGA
This sequence comes from Sepiola atlantica, assembly GCA_963556195.1. Lineage (NCBI taxonomy): Eukaryota > Metazoa > Mollusca > Cephalopoda > Sepiida > Sepiolidae > Sepiola > Sepiola atlantica. The sequence continues at coordinate 181,887,985 of OY744517.1, forward strand.
AATGTTCAAGAACCTTATCAGTTTGTATGTGCATGCCCTAAAGAAGTTTGACATTGTCGTTCTCCTGTATCACATCTGGCTTATGCACTTATTGTGGTCCGATTCCTAGAGTATGAATAAATTACAGAGCGACTTTGTTGTGTCTCCAATTTTTATATTGATATTGTGCTAGCATAAGACATTCTGATACAATATGAGTTAAGGTTTCTATCCTTTCATTACACAATCTGCACATCGGTGATTCTACCCTTTTGTCGATGTAGTGTTTGATGGACCTAGTGCGAGTGGCTTGTTCCTGGGCTGTCATTATGGTGCTCTCAGTAGATCTTTTAAGATCACCCCTGGTCAACCAGTTTCAGCTGTTGATATCTCTAAATTCAGTCTTTTTAAAGTATACACTGTAATTTCTTTCCAAGTATTTTTTTCTGTCTCTCTTGCAACCTATGATTATTTTTCACCCCAAGTTTTAGTAGTCCTTCCCTTTTCACTTCATGAAGAAGAATCTAATTACTTTCAGAAATATATTTAGATAGACAACCTTCTTGTATATTGACGACGACATCTTCAACACTAAGTAAACCTTGACCACCTCTCTTTCTAGGTAGATACAATCGATCCACATCTTTTTTTTTCCAAAACTTCCATAAATCATCATCATCAACATTATTATTATTATTATTATTATTATTATTATTATTATTATTATTATTATTATTATTATTATTATTATTTATGATATTATTATTATTATTAATGAATATCTTTAATATTATTATTATTAATAATAACTAGTTGAACTGTGTCCCGGCGTTGCCCGGGAAAGTAGATTAACTCATTCCATACCCAACCTTGAATGATCCGGCACAAACACAGATCCCACATTGTTAAAATCAGATCCCCAGAATTTTTTGTCATTTTTGGTTGATGTCACGTATTATTAATAATAGTATTTTCAAAAATACCATGGTCGTTAAGCAGCCGAAACCATTGTCTCTGTAAATACCGATCTCGTTCATATGACTCTGCTTGTGTGTACTGATCTATGGCGGTAACTTGAACAGGAGAAAATTCACAGGCTTAATGAGATCTACCTACATTATGCCACGCCCCTAATTTAAAAATTCTAAGTTTTTTCACTGATTAAGCAAAACAAAAAGTTTCCCCTATATTTGTGGAGTAGGGTGGGGCATAATGGGTCAGTATGACATAGTGGGTCAACTCACCGATTTCTTTTATTTTCTCCCAACTCAAAGTTCTTCCTATGCTCTCCTTCCTGGAGTTACCACTTTTAGAAAGTGCTACTGGTTGATTTGCTGAAATGTTTATGATAACATTGTCTTATCTCCTACTTGTGAAGAAAAGAACTTTGAGATTGAGACATTACTGACATAGTTACCAGAAATCAATTACTTTCGAAGGTGGGGCCTACTGGGTCATCTCAGATTATTATTGGTAGGGCACCGATTCGGCTCCGTGTTGGCAAGAATAGTCAGTATTCAGACGATATGGAATTAGTAATTAATAATCAGTTTTGTTTTTAGTATAAAAAACATTTGTAAAAAGATATTAAACTTTTTTCTGTTTGTTTTTAGTTTAATAAAAAGTCTTTAAAAGTTATTAAGAGATTATCTTGTAAAAAGGGATTTTATATTTCGTGTAATAAAAAGGAAAAAGCTGATTGTTATTTTTAGTTAAGAAAGAATTCGTACTTAAAAGATAATAATCGATTTACTTTTTTGTTATCGCATTAAACGTTGTCTGTGGTTTTAGTAAAAGAAAATCATAAAAGGGTATTAAATATTTTCCTGTTTGTTTTTAGTTTAATGAAAAGCCATTAAAAGTTATTACGAGATTATCTTTTAAGAAGTTATTTTCTATTTCGTATAATAAAAAAGAAAATAGTTTATTGTTTTGTTTTAGTTAGGAAAGAAATCGTAATGAAATCAAAGCAGTCGAAGATTTCGTATGTGATTGTCGTATTTTATTTTAGACAAAAAAACAGTCCTCAAAAGTTATTTGTTTCCATGCAGTTTACGGACAGTGCTGAAATAATAACGTCATTATTTAGAAAACCATTCTGAACATGTAGAGTGTGCTTAGTTAACTATTCTGTACTTGCAACTAAGGATTTAATAAACAGAAGATACTGTAAAAATTGAATTTAACTTGAAAATCCTATCTAAAAAATAGCACAGTCCGTAAACTGAAGTAGTACCGAGTTAGTAATCAATTTTGTGTTAGTAAATCAGTTTTTTTTTTGTATTAGGTATAAATAGAATTGTAAAAAGACATTATACTTTTTCTGTTTGTTTTTAGTTTAATAAAAAGTATTTAAACGTTATTAAGAGATTATCTTGTGAAAATGTATTTTCTATTTTGTGTAATAAAAAAGAAAATAGTTGATTGTTGTTTTCAATTTAAAATAATTCGTAATTAAAAGATAATAATCGATTTACTTCTTTGTTATAGTTTAAACAAAACCGGTTGTTTAAAAAGAAAGTTGTCGATGAAACTTAGTTATCAGTTTTGTTGTTCGTTTTATTTAAAAGAAAAACAATCTTAAGCATTTAGTTTTTTAAACTTACTTACAATGAGCCTAGGCGTCTGGCTAAGACGCCATTTTGAATGCTATTTGAGTTGTTCGGTAATTCATTCCAGTTTTCTGAAGAGCGATTTAATGTAATGAATTGCAAGACGGCACTGCTGAAATTAAACCATTCCGATATTCTGTTATTCCTTGATTAAATTTAGGAAGCCAAGTAGAATATAAGTGAAAAACAGGGAGCGTTTGTTATTTATTTTTTAAATCTAGTCTATTATGTAGGAAATAGTATGTTAAAAAATAAATAAATAAATAAACAGTAGTGTAAAAATAATTATACCTATAAAGGTAATGACCCGGTGTTTTGTGGAGGACTTAATTGCAGGAGAGTAAAATGCTTTGCTACCTTCTCTATGGGGGATACGTATTTGAGAGAAGCAGTTTAGTCACATTAAATGTAATAATGTGTAAACGGAGACGAAATGTAAGCATATTTTTGTGAAACATGCTTTAGGAATTGCTGTAAGTGGTTAGTGTTAAAGATTTTCATAGGAAGTGTTCGGTTATTTTCCTATAAAATGTGCCCGGGAAAAATCGACATTATTTTATTATTATTTATTTATTATTATTATTAATAATGTTATTATTATTATTATTATTATTATTATTATTATTATTATTATTATTATTATTATTATTATTATTTCTTATGTCTCTTTGGGCATCTCATTTTTAACAATATTCTCAACTATACCGTTAAAAAATTACAAAACATATACAATATATATATGTCAAATTCTGTTAGATATTTTCACTAATATTTCCCAAAAAAATCCCTCTTCATTTCTTTTTAACCATTATTTTTTGAATTCATCTAATTCCATTCAGATAACTCCAATTTTTGTGAAATTTTAACAATTAAAAAATATTCAAAAAATTTCACTTTCTTTGGAGTTTTTTAAATGGTTTTAGGGTGCATAATATGGGCGCAACCTTCCATTTGGAAATTACAATATATCAGAATGCCATTGAATCAATAGTTATTAAACACCAACTGAGCAAGATTCCCTCAATTTTAGTTTCTTCTTAAGACCCCATAAGCTTAAGCCTTAAATTTTAAACATTTTCTAGGATCTGAATCATATAATCAAGGATGTTAGAATCCTTATTCTAATGAATAAGGATTCTAACATAAGGTTCAGTATCATAATATCTTTATTTTAATCTTCGTAAGGTGACATAAAAGTGGTTCAAAACTGTTCTGTTCGGGGAATAAAATTAATTCTTGGGATGAGTATTCTACTGGTATATATATATATATATATATATATATATATATATATATATATATATATATATATATATATAAATATTTGCTTATATACATACGTATACGTTTCATCCTTTCTGAATCGTTAGTCTAGTGATAATTATTCAAGCTGGTCGCAGGATTCGAAACACCGGAACAAGGGTCATGTTTTTAACTCAAATTCCGACGCCTTAACCGACGAAGCCACCGTGGACAACTACATAAATCAGTGATAGTTTTAAACCTATTATACCAAGTTGGCACGATAGGCAGCTGATATCAACAGTGTTCAAGTCATGAAGGAACATGCATTAAAACTATGATTTTGACGGCTGTATTAATACTACTCGCCAGAGCGATCAGCCTTAATTGAGGGCGATATATATATATATATATATATATATATATATATATATATATATATATATATATATAGTATGAAAATATATTTATGGCAATTAAGCTACACTGAGGCGTCCATGTTTCATCTTCGCAGGGAATCGTCAGGCTAGGTGCTAAGAAATCCGAACGCTTAACCTGACAATTACTTGTGAGGATGAAACACAGACACCTCTACGTAGCTTAATTGCCATAAATATTTTTTCATACTACTAAGCTTTACTCACGTACTGAGCACTGCTGAAGTAAAGACTGAAAATCTATACACGATATATTATATCACCTCATAATATTGTATGTGCATATACATTTATATAATAAAATGAAGTCGATTTTTCCCCTTTAACTTTGGCTACTATAAGCTGCAAACCAACAGCATCATATGCTAATCTGTTCACTTAACCATTTACAGCAATGCTTAATTCGTGCTTCTAGAAAATATGTATACATTTCGTAATCTTACTAAAATTATCACATTAATTTCGATCTAGCTTCTACTCCCAAATAAGATGGTAGCAGACATTTTCACTCTCCTACAATTATCTACTTCCACGGCACTCATATTGACCGGGTATTTCCTTAAAAAAGCGAATTACTATTAAGCCACCGTTATTATTTCATTTTGTAATATTTTACTATTGCCTACATACTATACTTAATTCTGCATAGAAATAACAAAATCTCCCTCAAATTCAATAAAAACAATTTACCTAGCGCCCTGACCGTGTTTGAGGAATAGCGGAATATCATATTGCTTTTATATAAACAGTTCCGTATGACTGTCCAGAATACATTTAATCACTTTTCAGAATGAAGAAATACATTAACGAACAGCTCACATAGTAATCACAATGACCTTTTAGCCTGACCCTTCGAGTAATCCTAAGTAACTTTCATTCGTTTTCTTCGCTTCATAAACGTTATAACAACTGTTTTATTTTGTAACCGGCATTAATTGATGAAAACTAACAATATAATCCGTTACCAACGACCATCAAACAAACCTAAAAATCGCTTATTATGTTTAGACGAATATTTCCTTCTTTTACTAATAAAAAGCTGATTAAGTTTTAACGCCTGTATTTTTTTTAACTAATTAAAATTAATTACAATTTTCTTAAATCATTTTTTAAATGTACATTAAATATCAAGTAAAAATAAAGAAATGATTTTTTTTTGCAAATTTAATTCTTTCTAGTGCGTAATCATTTCGATCGGTTTCAAACCGTCTAAATTATACTTAAAACATTGTTTATGACCCTTTGGTACAACAGAAACAGTACACTGATGGCGATCCACGCCAACGAATTCGGAATAGGAGCGTGTAAGCGAGAAAATACAATATCGACAACTTATATGTAACCTAATTTATACATTTGCAATATTTTTACCATCAGAGTTAGGAGGGCATAATTGAAAACAGAGAAACTATTTAGTATTCTACCGTACAATAATAACAATACTGTAGAAACTATTGGGAGTATAGTTTTTTTATTTCTCGAATTTAGATTTTTTTTTTGCTTTAAAACTAATAAATAGGATGGGTGGAGTATAATGGATCGATTTTTGAGGATTTTGAAGGAAAAGGGACAATGTTATATTAATAATTATGAAAAGCATTATTTTATTTGGAGTAAATGTGCAACACATGTATAATGAATCTATTTTAGGGTTGCTTTCTAAAATAGTATCACATTGTGCCAAACTATAATGAGTACTAACCAACGGTATGAAAATTGGTGAAATTCTTTACGTGGTGGAGCATGAGTCATTGGAATGGATCAATATTATATATATATATATATAACATAAACGCTTTATCAACGGAAAAAAACAAAATGACACAATCGAAAACAAAATAATATTTGGTCCGGTGGTCAAAACCGTCGGTGGTGCAAAACGTGGCAGTACCATTTTAGCCACCGAAACTGTGTTGATGAAGTCAGGATATAGCATATTGATACACGCACTTGATAGTTTCTTGTTGTATATTAAAGTAGTTTGACGAACTTGCTCATTGTGCAGTATATAAATGTCATTATATATAGTAATACTTATCTCCTTCTTTTTGCAAAGATACAAACACTTTTAATGTTCAGCTTAGTTTCCATTTTGATTTGTTAAATTTATTGATATATATTGACAAAAGACTACTGGGTTTTTTTCAGGTCATGAAGGTGGTGCGTGTCCAAGCTTTCGCCCGATCAGTGCAATCAAGCCATGTTCGACCCTCAATAACTGTCAACCAGGTAATATTTTAAAATTCGCTTCTACATAAATATGAAAACAAAACAAAAATTAGAACATATCTTACAAAAATTAAATTCAGCACATACTTAAGCATCATTTGTAATAGAAATATTTTTTTTAAATAACTACATAAATGCGAAACCGCGAAAAGTAATTTCAAATTGTTGGGAATTTTTCCACTGTTGTCCATGGGACTAATGAAACATGCATATGCATTCTGGTGGATCTAATTTCGTAATTAAATTATCTTTAAATAGCATTTTTAAGGGTTCATTTTAGTACTTTATACTATTGCATTTTTTTATTTCAATGAATAATCGTTTAATAGTAAATAAAAAGAAAGTAATAATGTGTAAGTCACATAGAGGCGATAAACACACACAGACACGCAAGAAGTGGTCACACCATTTTGTTAATGCGGAGATAACTTATTTATTTATTTATTGGCGGAACTTGAGAATAGATGGTGTATTAGATGTTTTGGCGTTTAACACTGAGTTTACTAGAAAACGCATTGAGTCGGAGAAATTAGGAACTCGCGATTTCTGAAAAATCTATGATAGTGCAGTGAATAATGGAAAATCGACAATTCCTCCGCTATGTAACCACCATGACGTCTCCTACACGACAACTTATAAGGCTGAACTGTTTGACCAGCGGTTCGCCTTGAACTCAACCTCGGATTCCATAAAGCACTCCCTCCAAAATCTCCCACTGCTGACTGAAACCACATTCGATCTGATAATTACCCCTTCCCAAGCCAGGGATATCATAAACAACCTGGACACCTCCATAGCATATGGGTCTGATCTTATTACTGCTATAGTAATAAAGAAATGCTCTAATGAGCTGGCCCCAGTTCTCTCCAAACTCTACAACAAATACCGAATCTTTCTTAACTGATAGCTGGAAAATTGCCTCTGTGGTACCAGCGTTCAAGAATTCTGGTGAAAAACTGACCCGCAAAATTATCGCCCCATTAGTCTTCTCCTGCTCTTCTCTAAAATCTTTGAATCATTAATCAATCAAGCGATAATCCGCCACTTCGTTAATGCTAAACTATTTTCTGACCATCAGTATGGATTTAGGAAATACTGCAAATATCCTAACGACAATCTCTAAATGCATATACCATACACTGGACAAGGCTAATGAAGCTAGAGCGACAGCGTTTGATATATTCAAAGCCTTTGACAAGGTCTGAAAATTAATTTGTACGATATTACTGGACGAATATTTAATATAATCAGATCCTTTTTAGCCAAAAGAAAGATCCACATTGTCCTCGATGGCCATACATCTAAACAACATGTCATTAATGCAGGTGTGGACCGTTATCATTCCTGATTGTGTCCAAAATGGGTATATTTGCTGATGACACCACGCTCTATTCTCGACATGCGGGGAAAACGAACACACACATATCCAAGGCAATGGCCGAATCCTTAGAAAGTGACCTCCAGTCTGTAGTTGACTGGGACATAAATGGATGGTAACATTTAATGCTACTAAGACAAAGCTCCTTTCCTTTAACAATTATAAGAAACCTATTCAACCACCGATTGTCATGGCTAATAACACCCTACTTGAGAGTTCATCATTCAAACTCCTCGGCCTAACATTCACAGGTAATATGAATTGGAACAAATACATAGAAGACATTGCCAAGGATGCTGCAAGAAAGGTGGGCTCTCTAGAAAACTCATCTCACCTGCTAGTATCCTATATCACTTACAAAACCACCATTATGCATGGAGTGCTGTTGTCACATCTGGGCTGGTGCACCAACCACTAGCCTCTCCCTCTTAGACAGGGTACAAAAAAGAGCCTCTAATCTAATAGGTTCCACATTATCTACCAAACTCCAGCCTCTGTCTCATTGCCGCAATGTTGCATCCCTGTGATTGTTTTACAAATACTTCAATGGACTGTGCTTTGACGAACTTGTTGCACTGGTGCTTTCTTGACGTAAATACCACTGAAAATCAGCAAAATATGCAGAGGTTCCCAGATGCCAGAAGGCTTTTTACTCTAATATCTCCTTTCCTCGAACTGCTACCATTTGGAATTCCGTCCCTGTCCCCTGTTTCCTTGACTGCACCAACATGCAGAAATTTAAATGCAATGGAAACAAGCATCTCGGTGCTCAACTCCCCACTTAGGAAGCCTCTGCAACATGCCTTGTTTGGGGTGAATTAAAGTAAAATAATTTTTTTGAAAGATTCTAAATTCATAATATGCCACCAAGGAAGTTAATCCCCCTTCCCCTTTATTAAAAAAATAAAACACAGTGGGTTTGCCTATTATCTCCCTTGGCTGCATATTATGAATTTAGAGTTATATCCTTTGGCAAAATGGCTACATTTTATTCCTCGGTTGACGTGTACGCTTCAACTTGCAAACACACACTATTTAATGCTATTTGGGGCTAAAATGTAATTTTAATGCCGAAACCCACTTCACTGTAAATAATTTACGCCAATAAACTAATAAAAATAATATTAATAGTGGAATTATTTTTTTATAAAGATTAAAAAAAACATCATCACAAAGAAAGTTTTCAGTTTGACTCAAAAAGTAAATTATGATATTTTAGAAATTGTAAAAGTTAATGCAGTTATACTTTCAAGAAATTGTACAGGTGATGTACATTCACATGCAAAAATTACAAAAAAAAGCAGGTTGCACATTAAATATGGTAAAACCTTCTGTAAATAATATCAAATATTTTCCTTTTGTTTCAGGATTTGATTGCTGTTTATTCAACAATGGAAAATTCTGTACTTCGAGTGAGTAAAAAAAATTTTTTTTATCGTTTTAATAACAAGTTATCAACATCAGATAAATAATATTTGATTCTTTGGATTTTTTTATATGAGGTGCGTTCGAAAATTCATGTTTTCGTTTGGTTTAGAAGTACAAATGAACAATAATATTTGACTTTTGCATTTAAACTTTAATTCTGGTCATAACTCACTTTTTAATGAAAGGTTTCAAAATTTCAAACTTAAGAATGACAGACCGACGAAAATGCTATTTCTAACTCAAGTGTGACAGACTAGCCGATTGACATAGCGTCTTATAGAGATGCTTGTAGGCATCCAAAATAAGATGCATTCATTCCATAGATGTGTTTAGCAATTAACATTGTTGTTCAAACTGAAGCGTTACAGACAGAGGACACCTCTAAAATTCAGCTAACAAAAAAATACATGAAACATCAAGAATATGTTAAACTATGAAATAATTTATACAAAATATTATTTTAATTTTAGCGAACCCTAATATATGTTTCCATAATGGAATGGTGATTAATCGTGGACAAAGGATTACCCTTGACGACGGTTGTTCCTTATGTGAATGCCGTGGTTATAATGACCTTATCTGCAACAATGATCTCTGTACTTGGCCAACACCTCCCAGACCACCTGCAAGTAAGTATCTATTTCTTTTATTGACACAATCAATTATTGTAATGGTATTATCAGGGTTTTATGGGGGCCAAGAACTGGAGGCCTCATTTTTTTACACAGCATAAGTGGGAGCAGAGTGGCTTCATTTTTGGGGCCAAAGTAGAGGATTTTCCGATCCATTAATAAAAAATAAATGTAATAAATTACCATAATTTAATTATTCTTTATTTTTGGTACTGACTTTTATTGTTTGCTTTTATATATATATATATATATATATATATATATATATATATATATATATATATATATATATAATATAATGCTAGATTCAAATGACCACTTCTTTATTCACCTTTCAAAAAGTCCATAGGACTTGACAGTCCGTTTCGTCTACACATCAACAGTCAAATATAGAGATATATCCTGGATTTTTCATACGTGCGACTCTTCAGAAGTCCAAAAATCATGTCCAGAAACATCAGAAAAAATAGGATTCATAAATACAGTTTTAAAAAAGGAACGGGGGCTCCTTTTAGTTATTGAGTGCCATCTTTTATACGAATAGAGCTAGGAAAAGTTATGTATAACTTGTTTAAATATCATGTCGTAAATAGCTATAAGTGAATAAAAAGAATTTTAAAAAAGAACAATCATAAAATTAAATTAGAAAATATTTAAATAAATACATAAATAAATTAAAGTTAAAAGGGAGAACAAAAGAAGAGAAAGAGAGAAAATATTAATTTTAAAAATACGAAAGACATGCAGAGTTACTAAGTTAAAATGTAATAAAAAATTGTAATCAATAAGCCAAGGGCAGAAACCTCAAATTATTATTAAGAGTTACCAACCTTTATAAGTCAAAAATAATAAATTCCCAAATTCTAATTTCCTATATAATTAATTATATTTAAATATTTCAAAATAATATAAATGCTTGATTCAATTAAACAATTCAATATTTTTAAATTTGTTTAATTTTTTTTTTTTTAGAATATCCATTTAACAACAACACACCCAACGATGTGCCGGTTTTTTTTATATTCGTTGGGTGCTTTATATTAAATAGATATTTTAAAAATAAAAATTAAACAAATTTTAAAATATTAAATTCTTTAATTGAATTCGAATTCATAACATTTTTTTATATACTTAATATATATTTATATTTAATTAATTATATACGAAATTGGAATTTGGGAATTTACTATTTTAGACTTTATTTGGTTGTTCACGTGTAGACGAAATGGACCGTCAAGGTGTATGGATTTTTTGAAATGTGAATAAAGAGTTGGTCATTAGAATCTAGAATTCTATTGTTTATTTATATATACTCTGGTGTTAAAAATGTTTTAAATTAACATCCATTGAGCCTTAACCTTGAAAGTTTGACTATTAATAATAAATATATACATAAATATATATTTATATATAGATATACACATATGTATATGCAATATATTATATTACATTATACAAGAAAGAAAAAAGAGAAACCCTTTCATTTTTGGTAAGGAGTACCTTATATACAACTTCTTTTACCGCGATATCTTACAACAGCTATGTAAGTTAGTTGAAAGCTACATGGTTCGAACGTGTCATACTTTGTCCTGGAACCCCTTTCTGTTTGTTCTAATTGGTTACCGACGATGGATAAGAAGAAGCCCTCTGTATTTCTGTGCTTACCAGCAATTATGAGAATCATGATATGGTCGACACGCCAGAAGAAATTTCACTAGGATGAGATGTTCACTTCTCTCCGGCTTATTCTCACTTTTTAACATCGTCTGAAAATGCGTATTAGGTTTTAAAAAGTTAAACTCACTCCGGCAGAATTTGGCGAAAGATGGCTGAAAGTTTCGCAAGTGTGTAGAGTGACAGGTGCTAGTTCTGAATGGTATTTGGACTTTACTTAGGCTTAAGAATTACAGACGCCTGAAACGAACAATGACATATTAGACTCTAGTGTAGGTTTCTTTTTTTAATCTATTTCTAACCTTTTTGACTTAGCTAGGGTACGCATGTTAACAAAGGTCCCGCTTTTATTTTGAACTTACCTCTCTCTTCGGTTTTGTTTTGTTTCCTCTCCCAACTTTGTCATTGATAATTCCCCTTCCCGTTCCCAATTAGGTGACAAGTTGCATGATCTGACAAAGATGCAGGTCCGCTTTCATAATTTTGAAAAAGATTTGTTGTATAAAGCTACATCAACGTTTCGACTAGCAAATCTGCAATTAAAGAGTGGAAAGGAGTATACTAACACCCGTTTTTTTTGTTTTTTTTATTGCAAATATTTTCATTCTATTATTGTATATAAATTTTTATCTCCCAACTCCACACTGCATATTGTGATATATGGATTCTAAGTAGGTTATTCATTTAGCGATTTTGTTGTGGTGAATGGCGAATAAATGTTTAGTGTGACTGCGGTGTGTTGGTGAATGACATAAATGTGACTAGCTAAGTTAGTTAATGTTAGATAAAACCGGCCTTTCACCACTACACCCTCTTGTTTTGTTTTTTGATTACAAAATAAAATTATGTCTTTAATAATAAAAAGGAAAACACAAAGGAACCATTTAAAATTACTCAGGAATATATAATAGTTTTATTTGACCAATCGACGTTTATCTTTTCATTTATTCATTTCATTATATAATCAGTTTTTAATAGGGAATTTATTTTAATTTTTATGCTATTATTATAGAAAATCACATCCTTCGACTTTGAATGTCGTAAAGACCATATAAAATAATCATTTTGTTTTGTTCAAAATTAATAAAAAAAATATGGTCATACACAGTAAATTTCCTTAACATTAGGAAATATCAAATAGCATCATGACAATCATCTTTTTGTTATTTTTTTCCAAAATATGAAATTATATATATATATATATATATATATATATATATATATATATATATATATATATATATATACTAGAAGAATATCCATCACATGATGGGTAAAATTAATACCTCGAACAGAACAGTTTTTCACCACTTTTATGTCACCTTATAAATATAAAAATAAAGATATAATTCTACTAAACTTTATGTCTAGAATCCTTATTTTAATTTTGATCAAAATCGATTACATGATTTTGATTCTAAAAAAATGTCTAAAATTTTAGACTTATACTTAAGAGATCTTAATAAGAAATAGAAATTCATGGAATCTTGCTTCATTTGTGTCTAATGAATATGGATCAAATTGAATGAAAATCTGAAATAAATTAATTTTCAAATAGACAGTGTGCCCATATAATGCCCCCTAAAAAACCTTTACAATATTCTAAAGGAACTAAAATTTGGGGAATATTTATTAATTGTTAAAATTTCACACAAATTGGAGTTATCTGAATTTTAACATAGGGCTTCCACCCCCTTTTCTCTATTTACATAAAACTAAATTAAACTAAATATAGTCCATATTACCAACCCTTACGCCTAGCAGCTGTGTTAAAAAAAAACGTTTTCCGCATTGTTCCAGGAAGTCGTTGACGATTTAAATTCGGCAACGCTAGATGGCATCACAGATCAAAATCGCATTACATTAAGCATTTTAAAATGCTACCACTGGTTTCACATGTGATGTTATTAATTTTAGGTTGTTGTGTTTTTTTGTAGATAGCTTTCCAGTGTTTTTAATTTTTTTAAATTGGTTTCGGAATGTATAATTATGTATGTTATTAACTAGAATTTGTCTTAAATCAGATTAGAAGAAAACTTCTGTGTAATTTATTTGAGATTAGGAAGATTTTATTTTTGTTCCTTAATTTTGGACGTTACTGTATATATATATATATATATATATATATATATATACATGCATCCCTAAATGCTAAAGTTTACAAAAATAATGTTCCTATGTTAGTCACCGTGTTGCTTGGAATATATATCCCAAAATTCATAATAAACCGTTAGTTTATGAGATTATCTTGTACATGGTCAACCTGCAGACAACCAAAAAGTTCAAGGAAGCACTGGATGCATCATGGACGCTGATCTTTGGAAAATTATCCTTCAACTGAGAAGCAGAAGATTCGTAGGGACGCATTTCTGACATAAAACATCAATTTAAATATACCTTTGGAGAAGTTTTTCACCCATAGCCAAGTGATGGTCTCCACAGAACCCAGCAAAGGATATATCATGATCGCTTTTGTCTCCTTAGAAGAAAGTCAGCATTCTCTGTCCGTGTTTCTGCTTTGTAGGACAGCCTACCAGAGGTAGTGACGATGTCTATCATATCCAGGATTAAAGTCGCCTTTAATTCAGATGTACACATATTTTAACTGTCAATTTACATAGCTTGTTTGATTTGATATTATTATAGCTTAACAAAGAATTTAATAACATAAATAAACTCTTAAGTATTTCTTGACTTTTATTGACCAATCTACTAGGATTTTTATATAAGTTTATACTTTCTGAATTTAAAACGAATTTCCTGTTTTTACGTTAAAACTTTTACAAATTGTATTTTTAATTAAATGTTCAATTCTCCAAATGTTAAAGAAAAATCTTAAATATCTTTTTCTTACAGCCAACTGTGAAGTTGATGGAAAACTCTACTCATTTGGAGAAACCTTTATGAGTAGTGATGGTTGCAACACTTGTATTTGTGGTTCTGATGGTACTATAGGTTGCACATATAAATTATGTCCCCCAGTAAATAATAATGGATGTACTTATAAAGGACAAACCTATACTTCTGGACAAGCATTTACCGACAACTGTAACACATGTATATGTAATTATGGTAAAGCAAAATGTACAAATATACCTTGTGAAAATGGAAAAAAAACCTGCACACATAAAGGCAAAGAATATAAAGTAGATGAATTTTTCAAAATTGATTGTAATATGTGTCGCTGTGGGCCTAATGGTATTCCAGATTGCACTAAGTTTGACTGTTCCACAACAAATGATAAAACTTGCACATACAAAGGAAAAAAGTATGCAGCAGGGGAAACATTCCGAGACGACTGCAGTGCATGTACTTGTGATTTCTCTGGTTTCATGCAATGTACAAACGCCTATTGCCAGAAAAAGTGCACATATAAATATAAGCAATACTACGTCGATCAAACATTCAAAGAGGATTGCAATACATGTACCTGCAAATCTACCGGCAAAGTAGAATGTACAGAAAAAAATTGCAACACTGTTCAATGTGTTTTTAATGGTCAAACACACAAAGTTGGAGAACAATTTGATGATGGATGTAAGAAATGCACATGTGGAAATGATGCTAAAGTACATTGTAATACGAATCAGTGTACTGGAACGTGTACATATTCTGGTAAAATATATCAAGCAGGAGAAAATTTTGATGACGGCTGTAAAAAATGTACCTGCGCTAATTTTGGTACTGTTCAATGTAATGATGACCAATGCAACAATGTTTGTAAATTCAATGGCAAATCATACCAAATCGGAGAAACATTCATAGATGGCTGTAAGAGATGTTCCTGCCAAGCAAGTGGCAAAATAGAATGCAACAGCGATCAGTGTCTTGGAACTTGTTCTTATAATGGAAATACCTACCAGGTTGGACAGACTTTTAATGATGGATGCAAGAAATGCACATGTAGCAATGGAGGATCTGTACAGTGTGACTCCAGCCAGTGTTCAGTCACTTGTTCCTATAAAGCTCAGACTTACAATGCTGGACAAACATTCAAGGATGGATGCTCAACTTGTACATGTGGAAATGGAGGAACAGTTCAATGTGACACCAGCACATGTTTTGGAACATGCTCTTATAATGGAAATACCTATCAGGTTGGACAGACTTTTAATGATGGATGCAAGAAATGCACATGTGGCAATGGAGGATCCGTGCAGTGTGACTCAAGCCAGTGTTCAGTAACATGTTCTTATAAAAGTCAGATCTACAATGCAGGACAAAAATTCAAGGATGGATGCTCAACCTGTACATGTGGCAATGGAGGAACAGTCCAATGTGACACCAGCACATGTGTTGGAACATGCTCATATAATGGAAATACCTACCAGGTTGGACAGACTTTTAATGATGGATGCAAGAAATGCACATGTGGCAATGGAGGATCTGTACAATGTGACTCCAGCCAGTGTTCAGTCACTTGTTCCTATAAAGGTCAGACCTACAATGCTGGACAAACATTCAAGGATGGATGCTCAACTTGTACATGTGGAAATGGAGGAACAGTTCAATGTGACACCAGCACATGTTTTGGAACATGCTCTTATAATGGAAATACCTACCAGGTTGGACAGACTTTTAATGATGGATGCAAGAAATGCACATGTGGCAATGGAGGATCCGTGCAGTGTGACTCCAGCCAATGTTCAGTAACATGTTCTTATAAAAGTCAGATCTACAATGCAGGACAAAAATTCAAGGATGGATGCTCAACCTGTACATGTGGCAATGGAGGAACAGTTCAATGTGACACCAGCACATGTGTTGGAACATGCTCTTATAATGGAAATACCTACCAGGTTGGACAGACTTTTAATGATGGATGCAAGAAATGCACATGTGGTAATGGAGGATCTGTACAATGTGACTCCAGCCAGTGTTCAGTAACATGTTCTTATAAAGGTCAGACCTACAATGCTGGACAAACATTCAAGGATGGATGCTCAACCTGTACATGTGGAAATGGAGGAACAGTTCAATGTGACACTAGCACATGTGTTGGAACATGCTCTTATAATGGAAATACCTACCAGGTTGGACAGACTTTTAATGATGGATGCAAGAAATGCACATGTAGCAATGGAGGATCCGTGCAGTGTGACTCAAGCCAGTGTACAGTAACTTGCTCTTATAATGGACAGACATACAATAGTGGGCAGGTATTCAATGATGGATGCAAAAAATGTACATGTTTAACTAGTGGAAAAATAGACTGTAAAAGTGATGCATGTAATATAGTATGTTATAATAATGGACAAAACATACAGGTTGGGCAGATTGTGAAAAAAGATTGTAATACATGCACATGTCAAACAGATGGTACACTCAAATGTACTAATAATCCATGCTCATGTAGCTACAATGGCAATATATATAGAATTAGCCAAACCTTTCAACAAGAATGTAATACCTGTACATGTGGCACCGACGGACGTGTGGTTTGTTCCACAAGTATTTGTGCCCAGGACTGCAACTATAAAGGAATGGTTTACAAATCAGGTCAGCAATTCAAAGATGATTGTAACGATTGCAACTGTCAAAATGATGGTAAAGTTACATGTACCAATTATCAATGTACTTGTACATACAAAGGTGTAACACACAGAACTGGTGTAAAATTCCAAGATGATTGTAATTCTTGCGAATGTGATACCAATGGAATTCCACAGTGTACAAAGAAACAATGCTCATGTAGCTACAATGGCAATACATATAGAATTAGCCAAACCTTTCAACAAGAATGTAATACCTGTACATGTGGCACTGATGGACGCGTGGTTTGTACCTCAAGAATTTGTTCCCAAGACTGCAACTATAAAGGAATGGTCTACAAATCAGGTCAACAATTCAAAGATGATTGTAACGATTGCAACTGTCAAAATGATGGTAAAGTTACATGTACCAATTATCAATGTACTTGTACATACAAAGGTGTAACACACAGAACTGGTGTAAAATTCCAAGATGATTGTAATTCTTGCGAATGTGATACCAATGGAATTCCACAGTGTACAAAGAAACAATGCTCATGTAGCTACAATGGCAATACATATAGAATTAGCCAAACCTTTCAACAAGAATGTAATACTTGTACATGTGGCACCGATGGACGCGTGGTTTGTACCTCAAGAATTTGTTCCCAAGACTGCAACTATAAAGGAATGGTCTACAAATCAGGTCAACAATTCAAAGATGATTGTAACGATTGCAACTGTCAAAATGATGGTAAAGTTACATGTACCAATTATCAATGTACTTGTACATACAAAGGTGTAACACACAGAACTGGTGTAAAATTCCAAGATGATTGTAATTCTTGCGAATGTGATACCAATGGAATTCCACAGTGTACAAAGAAACAATGCTCATGTAGCTACAATGGCAATACATATAGAATTAGCCAAACCTTTCAACAAGAATGTAATACCTGTACATGTGGCACTGATGGACGCGTGGTTTGTACCTCAAGAATTTGTTCCCAAGACTGCAACTATAAAGGAATGGTCTACAAATCAGGTCAACAATTCAAAGATGATTGTAACGATTGCAACTGTCAAAATGATGGTAAAGTTACATGTACCAATTATCAATGTACTTGTACATACAAAGGTGTAACACACAGAACTGGTGTAAAATTCCAAGATGACTGTAATTCTTGCGAATGTGATACCAATGGAATTCCACAGTGTACAAAGAAACAATGCTCATGTAGCTACAATGGCAATACATATAGAATAAGCCAAACCTTTCAACAAGAATGTAATACCTGTACATGTGGCACCGATGGACGCGTGGTTTGTACTTCAAGGATTTGTTCCCAAGACTGCAACTATAAAGGAATGGTCTACAAATCAGGTCAACAATTCAAAGATGATTGTAACGATTGTAACTGTCAAAATGATGGTAAAGTTACATGTACCAATTATCAATGTACTTGTACATACAAAGGTGTAACACACAGAACTGGTGTAAAATTCCAAGATGATTGTAATTCTTGCGAATGTGATACCAATGGAATTCCACAGTGTACAAAGAAACAATGCTCATGTAGCTACAATGGCAATACATATAGAATTAGCCAAACCTTTCAACAAGAATGTAATACCTGTACATGTGGCACCGATGGACGTGTGGTTTGTACCTCAAGAATTTGTTCCCAAGACTGCAACTATAAAGGAATGGTCTACAAATCAGGTCAACAATTCAAAGATGATTGTAACGATTGCAACTGTCAAAATGATGGTAAAGTTACATGTACCAATTATCAATGTACTTGTACATACAAAGGTGTAACACACAGAACTGGTGTAAAATTCCAAGATGATTGTAATTCTTGCGAATGTGATACCAATGGAATTCCACAGTGTACAAAGAAACAATGCTCATGTAGCTACAATGGTAATACATATAGAATTAGCCAGACCTTTCAACAAGAATGTAATACCTGTACATGTGGCACCGATGGACGCGTGGTTTGTACCTCAAGGATTTGTTCCCAAGACTGCAACTATAAAGGAATGGTCTACAAATCAGGTCAACAATTCAAAGATGATTGTAACGATTGCAACTGTCAAAATGATGGTAAAGTTACATGTACCAATTATCAATGTACTTGTACATACAAAGGTGTAACACACAGAACTGGTGTAAAATTCCAAGATGATTGTAATTCTTGCGAATGTGATACCAATGGAATTCCACAGTGTACAAAGAATCAATGCTCATGTAGCTACAATGGCAATACATATGGAATTAGCCAAACCTTTCAACAAGAATGTAATACCTGTACATGTGGAACCGATGGACGCGTGGTTTGTACCTCAAGGATTTGTTCCCAAGACTGCAACTATAAAGGAATGGTCTACAAATCAGGTCAACAATTCAAAGATGATTGTAACGATTGCAACTGTCAAAATGATGGTAAAGTTCAATGTACTAATTATCAATGTACTTGTACATACAAAGGTGTAACACACAGAACTGGTGTAAAATTCCAAGATGACTGTAATTCTTGTGAATGTGATACCAATGGAATTCCACAGTGTACAAATAACCTATGCTCATGTAGCTACAATGGTAACACATATAAAATTTATGAAACATTTAATGATGGATGCAAGAAATGCACATGTGGCAATGGAGGATCTGTACAATGTGACTCCAGCCAGTGTTCAGTTACATGTTCCTATAAAGGTCAGACCTACAATGCTGGACAAAAATTCAAAGATGGTTGCTCAACCTGTACATGTGGCAATGGAGGAACAGTTCAATGTGACACCAGCACATGTTTTGGAACATGCTCTTATAATGGAAATACCTACCAGGTTGGACAGACTTTTAATGATGGATGCAAGAAATGCACATGTGGCAATGGAGGATCTGTACAATGTGACTCCAGTCAGTGTTCAGTTACATGTTCTTATAAAGGTCAGACCTACAATGCTGGACAAACATTCAAGGATGGATGCTCAACTTGTACATGTGGAAATGGAGGAACAGTTCAATGTGACACCAGCACATGTGTTGGAACATGCTCATATAATGGAAATACCTACCAGGTTGGACAGACTTTTAATGATGGATGCAAGAAATGTACATGTGGCAATGGAGGATCTGTACAATGTGACTCCAGCCAGTGTTCAGTAACATGTTCTTATAAAGGTCAGACCTACAATGCTGGACAAACATTCAAGGATGGATGCTCAACTTGTACATGTGGCAATGGAGGAACAGTTCAATGTGACACCAGCACATGTGTTGGAACATGCTCTTATAATGGAAATACCTACCAGGTTGGACAGACTTTTAATGATGGATGCAAGAAATGTACATGTGGCAATGGAGGATCTGTACAGTGTGACTCCAGCCAGTGTTCAGTAACATGTTCTTATAAAGGTCAGACCTACAATGCTGGACAAACATTCAAGGATGGATGCTCAACTTGTACATGTGGAAATGGAGGAACAGTTCAATGTGACACCAGCACATGTTTTGGAACATGCTCATATAATGGAAATACCTACCAGGTTGGACAGACTTTTAATGATGGATGCAAGAAATGCACATGTGGCAATGGAGGATCTGTACAATGTGACTCCAGCCAGTGTTCAGTAACATGTTCTTATAAAGGTCAGACCTACAATGCTGGACAAACATTCAAGGATGGATGCTCAACTTGTACATGTGGAAATGGAGGAACAGTTCAATGTGACACCAGCACATGTTTTGGAACATGCTCTTATAATGGAAATACCTACCAGGTTGGACAGACTTTTAATGATGGATGCAAGAAATGTACATGTGGCAATGGAGGATCTGTACAATGTGACTCCAGCCAGTGTTCAGTAACATGTTCTTATAAAGGTCAGACCTACAATGCTGGACAAACATTCAAGGATGGATGCTCAACTTGTACATGTGGCAATGGAGGAACAGTTCAATGTGACACCAGCACATGTTTTGGAACATGCTCTTATAATGGAAATACCTACCAGGTTGGACAGACTTTTAATGATGGATGCAAGAAATGCACATGTGGCAATGGAGGATCCGTGCAGTGTGACTCAAGCCAGTGTTCAGTCACTTGTTCCTATAAAGCTCAGACCTACAATGCTGGACAAAATTTCAAGGATGGATGCTCAACTTGTACATGTGGCAATGGAGGAACAGTTCAATGTGACACCAGCACATGTGTTGGAACATGCTCTTATAATGGACAGACTTACCAGACTGGACAGACATTCAATGATGGGTGTAAAACATGTAGTTGTGTTGCTGGTGGGGATGTCCAATGTAGTAATGATGCATGTCCATATCAATGTGAGTATAAGAGTAAAACATATCCAATTGGTGAGATGTTTGAAGATTCGTGTAATAAATGCCAATGTGTCGCAGGTGGAAATGTGCAATGTACAAACAATGTTTGTACAAAGCAATGTACTTACAAAGGAAGGTCTTATGATTTCGGTGAAAACTTTAAAGATGATTGCAATGCATGTGTGTGTTATAGTACTGGTAAAGTACAGTGTACTTCAAACAACTGTGGACCTAACAAATGTATTTACAAAGGACAAAATTTATTGATTGGACAAACGGTGAATGACGAATGTAATATTTGTTCGTGTCAGAGCACTGGCAAAATGAAATGTACAGAAAATATATGTAATAATAATCAATGCACACACAAAGGAAAAGTATATAAACATTCTGAATCATTTAAAGATTCATGTAATACATGTCGCTGCTCAAATGGAAACGTAGCATGTACGAAAATGGCTTGCCCTCCTTCTGGATGTTATTACAATAACCATGCATACAAAACAGGAGAATTTTTCCGAAGTAAAAATGGATGCAATGTCTGCATATGTCTTGGTAAACAAGTTGTATGCACCAAACGATCTTGCTATTATCAGGTAAGTTTTTGTATAATTAATGTAACATTATAGAAATATTAATTTAGAATTGAATTACTCTTCTCATAAGCTTTATATATCCAAATATTTAAATATATCCATGTCTCAATAATGATTTAATTTACATGTGAAAAATGAAATACTTTTATAAAGTATGTTTTTAATATAGTTAGAGAGGGATAAAGTGTTAAACATTCTTCATTGGCTGTCACCATTACTGAAATCACTATAAATAGTCCTGTAATTATAAACTTTATTTGTTGGAAATTCGATCGCGATAATGATGTGAGAGAGGGGAGCTGTAAGTGAAAAAATATTTTGTAAGGATAGAAATCTTTAAAGACCTGAAAAGTACATCTCCGATGCCAAACCCTCATTAACAAGGAACAAAGATTTACTAAAAATAATACTTGAATATTTACTTTCATTTTCTTTAAACTTTTACAAAAATTGTTCATTTATGAAAAACTTATTTACATATATTTCTGAATTATTGTAATGATTGATAAAATACTTAGAATGTGTTTATTCATATCGCAATCTCATTTATCTGCAAGCAATGGTTTAAGATTTTAATTAGTAACTCAGATAATCACAAGGGAATATATTGTATCAATATCTTCATCATTATATTTGAAATGTTATTTATTTATTATTATGCACTTTGGGTATCCCTTATTTTAATCAGTAATTTCATTTCAACATTTAATGAAAAACATAATATATATATATACATACGAGGTGTGTCTGAAAAGTAACGGGACTGATGTCACAAACAATGAATTTAAATTTCAAACACATTACATGGTTTCCATTTCAAAGTAATTCCCTCTGAGTCAAATGCATGCTCCCATCTGGATGAAAGAAAGTCACACGAGGCTAGATCAGATGAATACGGTGGTTGTTCCAATACAGCAATGCTATTCTTGACTAGAAACTACCGAATGTTCAAGCCATTGTAAACAGGTGCATTGTCGTGGTGAACAGGAGAAGATGTAAACAGAAACATGTGAAAAAAATACAATGGATGCAGAATGCTAAGATTACATATACTCCCAAGATATCGTTCCTCTTTCACCCATAGCTCACACAGAGCACCCACTTACGTTATTTTTTCAGACAGATTTTGTGTATATATATATATATATATATATATATATATATATATATATATATATATATATATAATTACCTACAATATATAACAGGGACATACAGATGAAATTCTCTTAAATATTTTATGAGATAATTTATTCTTTTAACATTATTTCAACTTGATTAGACAATTTGTTCCCAAAATATATTGCTGTATTAGAAAAAAAAATTTAATTGTGTGGTAAATTTAGTTTTTGAAATCAACAGAGTGAGAAGAGATATTAAAAACAGTGTTCTATATTTATAAATCAAATTAAGATGCGGAAAATAAAAAAAATAATAATATTTACAGGAATCCTTTTTTCATCAACTAATTCATTTATACTGTATATTTTTCTGTTCTCTGTATCTTTCATACTTACTTAACATATTCTGATTATAATTATTCTTTTCTTTCTTTTTCTTTTAGCCCCGTCATCTTTATGGGTAACTCATCTTTGTCTTCATTTTAATCACCAAAACTTTCGAAAATTAATTATGTAATAATAAAATAAAACTGACAGTTTATATGAAATTGTGTTTTGTATTTATTACATTTATAGATGAAAATTAAATTGTATAATACTAGCAGGATCTGTGCATGGGCGATGCTCGGAAAATTGAAGAACCCGCGAAAGTCATGTTTCCACCTTTGAACCCCATATAAGTAATTTTACTCAATTTTTTAATTAGCTATACCTATTAATTGTAATGTTCTGTAAGTATTAAATTTATAAATGAGGCGGTAACGTCTGGGAGGATGGTCTCATTGAGTGTTAAAAGTCAATTTATAGCTTAATAAAACCCAATTCCATCCGAAAATGTACTTGTTGGTTCTGCTGGAACTCCTTCATGAATGACAGTGCCACAAACGACAGGCAAGAAACTCATCCCCCTTTTGGAAGGAGGTGGCAATGCCTGGGAGGATGGCATCGCATTACCTTTGAACGTTGTGATGAATTTGAAATAAAACAAAAGCGCTGTGTTCCTTTGTATCCTAACAGTAACCAAAATTCCGAATTACAACATAAGAAAAATACGAAAATGATGCATGCAGTTGTTGTACTGGAACGATGAAAACTCAATTTATGGTGTTAGAGACTGATACAAGTCAATTTCGTTTAAAGTGTCCTGCTCGGTCCTGTCAGCACTCCCTCACAGCTTAGAGCACCTAAGTCGACAGGCAATAAACCTGCCCCCTCTAAAAGAAGGTAGTAATGCTTGGGATGAAGGTCTCCCATAATTTTTGTAGTGATTTCTAAGTATGAAACTAATTTAAAGAAAGAATTCATTCAGGGGATGCTTATTTTGAAAATAATAATAATGCCTGGTTCCAATAGAGAGAAAACGTGGAAATAACTGGGAGGAAAACCCATTCGCAAGTTTTGCAGTTATTTCTAAGTACAAAAGTAATTTACAGAAAGAATTCATTGAATTGGAGACCCATTTAATTTATGTGGTTAGCAATAAAAATTATATTTCAAACTTAAGCAGACAAACAAACTTAGAGAGAGAGACATATACAGATGTATGGAGGCATCTAAAGAGTCTATGTCAAACTTAAGCATTGCAGACCAACGAAAATGCTATTTCAAACTTCTGAATGACAGACTGACTAACAGACAGAGCCTCTTATAGAGATGCGTAGATGCATATCAAATTATACATGGGTATGTATTTCTCACTGAAGAAAATAGTATCAAGTTTAAACAAGCTAAAACATTTAAGAACACTTCACTGGGTGTTTACCTTGCTTTTAGTTACATGCGATCAGTTTCATGCAAGCCTCTGTATTGTTCAGACTCTCTAAAAGAGAAGCTACTTTTTTGACCATGGAAAACAGATATTTTGAGATAAGGTCGAATATCAAATTTGAGTTAAATTCGAATGGAACGGAATACAGATCATTGAGGCTTTGGAAAAGGTTTATGGAACTTGTGTTAAAAACGACTTCAGTCTACAAGTGGATTCAGCGATTCAAATAAAGAAAAGACGACTTTGAAGACTAGCAACCTCAAAAGATGATGAAAACACTGAGGTTGCTCAAAATTTAATTGAAGAAGATCCGTGAATAACTGTCAATCAGATAGCTACGTCTCTATGGTCGGTAAATTCAATTCTTCATGATAATTTGAGACTGAGCAAGATTTCAGTACGATGGGTCCCAAAAGCGTTGCGGCCTGATCAACAGAATCTTAAACAAAATTGAAGCAGACAAAGAACAATTTCTGGCGAAAATTATCATCGGAGATGAAACTTGGATTTACCAGTATGATCTTGAGTCCCAAAAACAGTCAAAACAATGGCTCTCACATGGATATTCAGACCCATCAAGTTCAAATCTCCAAAGTTAGCTCAAAAAGTGGTGGCCACGGTTTTCTTGGATTCAGAAGGTGTTAGATTACCTTGAAAATCAAAGAACAGTAACAAGAGTTTACTTTGCAGAGGTTTTAAGGAAGCTAAAAAAACGCTTTGATTAACAAACGGGAAGGTAAACTTCGTGGTGGGGTCCGGTGTTATCATGACAATTCATCAGCACATTTTTCGAGGGTTGCGCAAGATATCCTTCAAGAATTTCGATGGGAAGTGCTTCCCCACCCATAATATACCCGATTTAGCTCCATCAGACTTCTTCCTTTTTCCAAAACTCAAAGAAATCCTCAAAGGAACCCATTTTAATGACATAGAAGAAGCAAAACACTGTGCCACTATTTGGCTCCGAAAACTGTCTCTAGAATTCTTCAAAGACGGCCTTTGAACCTGGAAAAATCGACTTGAGAAGGGCATTGATCTGAATGGCAACTATGCTGTGAAATAAGCTCATGTATAAATGTTGCTTTTGTAAAATCAATTCATTTCTTGAAAAGTTACAGTCTCCTTGCTAAAACACGAGTCAATAAATAGTAAAGAAAAACGAAAAGATAGAGAAACAAATTCCTAGTGACTATTTGTTAGTTAATTATCATTTAGAATACTAAGTGTGGATAAAAACTGGAGTCGATTGGCAATGGACATAACCCATTACAATGGTAGGCAGTTTCTAATCCTCATCGATTGTGGTTCCTCTAGGTTTGCAATGTGGCGGACATTATGTCGTTCATCAGTTAGAGAAATTTTCTTAGAATGAAGCCCAACAGAAATATTAACTGACAACGACACCGCCTTTACTTGCAAGCCCTTCAATGAGAGATGCATCAGCCAGAAATGTAATTGTAGAATGCGACCACAGAAGTATTAAGACCATCACTTCCCACAATAATTTTTCCGTATTGGAGGCAGTCTACAGACACAATGCCATGCCCAAGGAAATTGTTAGCTCTCATTCAGTAAAGATTGATGGGATGTCTCGTCATATTAAAGACCTGCAGCTATGTTTAGGGCTTTATCCGTCATTGAGTGATGATAGTGACATAAAAGATATTGAAAGAATCCACCAAATGATAGCACTGACATCAGCAGAGATGTTGACTCGCCCAGTAAAAATTCAGATGATAGTCCATCTGAGGATTAAGCTTGAGTTGTCCTCCTTCGAAGAAGTACCTGTCAGAGTCCACTAAATGATGACTCCGACATTGGCAGTTTACAGACAGATGACAATTCACCCAGTGAAACTTCAGATGACAGTCTATCTGAGGATGAAGCTTGTGTTGTTCCTCTTTTAAGGAGTATCCACTATTTTAAGGAGTATCCACTAGAAGAGATCTACCCCCAAGTGTGCTATTTGTGATGAGGGGATCAGAGGTGAGTGTGGTGGAGACTTAACTCACAGAAGAAAAAGGTGAATTGTTTGTATATGTGCTTGTGAACATGTCAAAAATTGTGAGGTAAACATCCATAAAGCTATTATGAAATGATACAGCGCATGTATCATTAATCAAACGAGGCTGATTCAAGCACGAGATTCCTATTTCTCATCTGAGACTGAGGAAGTGTAAAAAAGATGGGTTTGATTGAGATGCAGCTTCATCCCTAGGACGAGTGCAAACAAGATGCGTCATTCAGAAACAGAAAAAGAAAGAGAAAGAGAAAGAAAGGAAGAGCATAAAGGAAAGAGGAAAGAAAGAAATATATATAGAGAGAGTCCGGTTACAAAAGTTGTTGAGTTTTTTTTTTAACAAGTTACAGTTTCCTTGCTAAATGTTTTAATGTTAGGCTTTAGAATTCACTGGAACAATTCAAAATTATTTACTAATAGTGTGACACTCTTTAGTTTCAATATCAACGAGGATGTATTTTTAATTCTCTCTCTGAAAAAAGATGCTTTAATTTTATTTTATCTCTAAGAACAAAGGAAAGAAAAAGGAAGATATTATAAGTTTATTTTCCCTCCAAGGAAACGAAAGTTAACCAGTAGCTATTTATAAATTGATGTCTTCACCTCATGGTTAAAATTTCGGGAAAATATTCCCTACTTCAAAGGATTTGAAATTGGAAAAAGGTTGTTTACTATGTAACTAATGGAGAATGCAAAGAAAATTTCCAGAAGATTATCAGAATAATAGAAAAGGAACTTTACTTTGAATGGAGTGACAGAAAAAAACATGTGGAAAGAAAAATGAAGAAAGAACTTTGTCTCAAAAAAGGGAAAGCACATCACTTATTGAACTTTGTAAATAAAAAAAGAGAGAACTAATAGGTAATTTCGTTTTCATAATATTTGTAAAGAGTGAGACAAAGTAATGTGAACGTGTGTCACTTCACCACAGGCTGTTACGTCCACTTGTTATCTATGTCTGAATTCGATGCTCTATGTCACTGCTATAACAAAAGGATTCTCCTTCAAACAAAACCACAACTCGAGTTTAAAGCAAGTAACGATGTTTTATTTTGGGAGACGTTACAATGATACTTGTTTTCTTTTACTGAACAACAGGCCTGCAAATCAAGACAAGCAAATCTTCCAACCGAACACAATTCATTAGCTAAGGGCCCAAGGGCTCCTCTGTCTCTGAGAACCCAACTGACCTCATGTATTCCTCTGATGAAATATATATGTGTGTGTGGGGGGGGGGTTGTAAATATCACTTGGACCACACTGAGAGATCACTCGGAATTATCAGCTGTTAATCCATGGACATAAAAAAACTGATTGACCATGAGGTCCACCATCTAGTATGAACATTACTTTTTCAAAATCTCAAGTGGGTCATAATCACAGCATGGAACCTCATATCCAAGAAGACATTACTATTTCAGAGGTCAGTCCATTTCTTGGGTTGTCTGTATTCTCTTAGCTAAATATTTCTCTCACTGCATGCCCGTCGTCCACATGCATTGAAACTATGCACCCCACTAAACATGCCACCCTGTGCATGTTTACAGTAAATAGTTTTTATTTTTATATTTTCTTTTGTGATTATTAATGTACTTTTCTCATGAACACATATGCAAGTATGCACTGCAATCGTTTGAGTCTTGTCAAATAAGTTATCCTGAACTATCAATATGAGTCTCTTATTTTTTTTTTTGTTTGTTTGCTCCTCATTTGTCGGCCTTTTCATAAATTTCTAAATATTAATGATTACATATTCTTACTTTGATTCAAATTGTGTTTACTTCACATCATTAGGATATTTCCAACAAATAAAGGTATGTGGCGCTGCTCCTGGCTTCAGATAGTATATTTAGAAGACAGTAGTGTCTTTGAAAAGTGCCAAGAACAACGCTAACAATTAATATAAATATGGCTAAAACTGGACAATGAAAAAGATGAATAAGAGATGAAGGTTGTCAATCAGTCACCAGCTAGCAAGTGCTAACTTTAACAATGACGTTTTGTGAATGAAAGCGAGAAAACATGAGTTAAAGAACAGAGCATATTTATATACAACAATTTTACAAAGATGTCAAATATATTTTGAAAGATCAAAGTTCGTTGAGAAGGTTTAAAGTTCTTGAATAAGAAACAGTGTAGAAAGTTCGTTTCAAAGTTCTGTTGTGTGTGTCTGCGCGCACATGTGTGTGTGCGTGTTTACCTTTTTGGGGTTAGGTTGTCACTGGAGAGAAAGCAGTCATGCTTAAAAGAATTTCAGCTTGGGGCACTCTTGGATGGGCGGTCGTTAAAAACTCTGATTTTGTTGACCTGTTGCTGTTTTTATAAGTTTTGTTAATTTGACATAGGCTTACAAGATTTTGGCTTTAAAACAAGAGGAATCATTTTCACCGGTTGAAAAATAAAAAGTTCGCATGTTTCTGTGAAAACTTACTTGCTTTTGGAAGTGAAGAGGAGAGTGTATCCAAACGAACCAGAGAATGAAAGTGTGTGAGGGGGGGCTAGCAATCCATTTCGTTCCTGTTCGAATCACATCTATATGTAAAAATCCAACATCCCACTGACTTTATTAGTGACTCCCTCTTCCAGAAGAAAGAAAGTGAAAAGGAAAGAAGAGGAAAAAATAAGCCGAACGAACAAAAAAGAAAAGGGGTAGCTTATACAAGCTAGTAACGTCAATTTCTAATCTACCACGGGTACACTTCCAACACAAGTCGATAAATACTAAAAGAAAAGTGTTTTTTTTTAAACGGAAAAACAAAGAAACAAATTCTTAGTGACTATTTGTTTGTTTATTATCATTTAGAATATATTCCTCTAGTTGGATTAATTTTTAGAATCGAAAAATATTAATAAACTATTGAAGATTACCCAGCATTGCTTGATACCCAGCATTGTCTGATAATGGATGAGCCCTTCCCCCTGGTGAAGTCCTGCTCCCAGCCCTGAATCAAATATTACAATTTTTATCCTTATTTTTTAATAATAAAAAACATAAAACAGTATCTTTGATGTTTATTGATATCTGGAATGAACACACACCCACAAAATTCTTGTAAAAAACCCTAGTCATTATATAGCCTAGAATATCTCTTTCAAATTTTAAAAACAAAGTCGAATGTTGTCTTTGATATTTATGGATATCCGGTGCGAATGTAGATCTCAGAATATTATTGTGAAAACCCTTAGTCAATATATAGCCTATGATATGATTCTTTATTTTATAAATGTTAACATTGTTCGATAGGTAGACACAGTGATTACTGTCAATGTAACACATAGATTGTATAAGTAGTCAGTGTTACTGTTAGCATAACGTTGGCACATTTTTCATGTTATAATTCAAAGGCGTTCTTTATTTTTATTTCCATCGAAAGATTACATCTTATCATTTTAGAACCTTTTCGAAAATTAACATTTTTTATACCAATAATAATAATAATAATAATAATAATATGAAACATGAAGAAAATCAATATAATACCAATAATCGTAGGAACACTAGGAACAATCACGAAAAACCTGGAAAAAAGACTAGGAGAAATTGGAATCAAAGGGAAGGCTGAGACTATACAATGGATAACAATGATGAAAACAGCTGAAATCTTAAGGAAAATCCTCGAATGCGGAAACCAACCCATATAAACTATGAACACTAACCAGCCACATGAAAATTGCAACAGAAGTAAAACAAAAACATGGAATGAACACCAGATGAAACCAAGGGAACTGAAACTGCTAAAAAAAGTTATAAATTGTGCCCCCTCACCCCCCCCCCTCGGCTGATACTACACAAAATAAGTATGAATGGTCAAGGAGGATCAAAAGACCAAGAAGGGAGAGCACTAACCGAAAACGAATAGCCGTTATCATCGAGAACTCAATGGTAAAACGCTGTTGCGATAATGCAAAATGAGGTGCAATAATGATCGAAATCAGCAGAGAGTACTGGAAATTAAGAGAGACTTGTTGTTACTTTGAATTCAAAGAACACCACCTGTTTTTAACCAGTGAGCAATCACTGGTAATGACTCGTGTGAAACTCCTAGTAAATAAGAAATAATAATGATCTCTAATATAATAACGTGCATTTCATGCATTGTGTCTTGCTTTCAATATCTTCATATATAAATAGATATTCTGTAACATTATTAAATGATGTTTTCAATGAGTTTAAATATTTGAATTTGAAATACTTCGCTGGGACTGTGAATTCCAGGTAGTGTCAAAAGTAAGTTTGACAGAATCCATTCGGTGCATCTAGTTTGGCAAATATTTTTCATTTTACATTTCTGCAAAGATTTCTTCTGCAATTGGAAGCTTGTATTGTTCTCTCAAAATAGCTTTGTTTAAACCCTGTTAGTCTACGTTTTTCATTTGGTTCCTCAATGTGAGTTAAGACATTTTTTTTTCAGTTCAGTTCTATGTATTATTATTCCTTGTTTTTCCATTCTGTCTAGTTCGGCTTTAGGTCAAATTCACCATAACAATCTTCATATTCTGTTAGCAGATGATTTAAGCCTCTTTTGATGTTTGATATTCTTCTCATTATATTTATTTTTTCTGCTTCTAGTACTGGTATTGTGTTTGTATTTCTGACACTAAATGATGCTACAATATTTGAGTTGTTGCATGTAATGTTGGTTATACATTTACTTACATTAGTATGTCTGTGTTGCTATATGCAATTAACTTTATTGTCATCTTATTTAGTTTTGGTAATGGATTTATTTTGTCATAATATTTTGTTGGCAAGACATATATCCCTGCTCCAGAGTCGAGTTTTAAATCCATGTGGCTTGTTTATTTTCATGCTTATTGTCCATTTATTGGTTTTATTGCTATTGATTTTTATACAGCCTTAGTAAAGACTTTTTTCGTCTTTTTCTACTGTGGTGATACTGGCTAATTGATATGCATAATTAGCATAAGTAGAAATAGATAACTATATAAGTTTCTCCTTAAGTATAGATAGCAGTGAAAGTACACTAGCAGCTCACTAGGTAAATTTACAACTTCACAACAATGGTGTCGCCGATAGGATCCCAATTGTCTCTCGAGGACTCCGACTTCGTGGACACATGGGTAAGATGCTTCGCTGTGAGTGCAAGGATTAAAAAGTTAAAAGACAACAAGGAAACGGAGGAGAAAAGGAAATAACAGAATTATTTTTGGCTACAGCTGGATGCAAGATCATCATGGAAGCCTCAATCATGGTGTATCCCATGAACCTAGAAGACCTGACTTTCGGGAGAATAAATCAGATCATAAAAAGAAATATAAGACCTATGAAACGGTTAGTCGTGGCAGAAAGAACGAATTTTATGTCAATGAACAAGAAATTGACGAACCAATCATCAAATATCTACACTGTCTATGAAATGCGAGTAGATATTGTGAGTTTGAAAACCCCGGACAAGAAGAACAGACTATCGAATAAGATTTAATTCAATTAAGATTAATTGAAGGTATGTGCAATGCATCACACAGGAATAAAATAATGGAACAGCTACAAATAGGAAACTTGTCCTTAAATACTTGCATTGACTTTATACACTAACAAGAATTAATACAGAAACACAACGTTTATAAAAGTCAACTCGGCGAACAAATAGTCACCGATACATACATATTAAAAAAAAATGTTGGTATTGTGGACGTGAACACGAAATAAAAAAGGGAAAAATGCCCAACATTTGGAAAAACTTGTACAAATTACTTAAGAATGAACCATTTTCAAGCAGTGTGCAAGTTCAAAAAGAAAAACGTCGAAAGAGTTGAAGAAAATGAAACCAATAGGGAAGTCTTTACATTAAAAAACAAAAGTAAGAATGTTGAAAAAATTGAACAAAAGAAGAAAGATATATTAAAAGTCAAAATTAACAATGTCGATTTGGATATGCAAATGGATACCGGCAATGAGGTAACGCTTATATCAAAAAATTTCTTGGAACGCATTGGAAAGCTGACTTTACGAAAGAGCAGTGTACAACTCCGCCAATTTGATGGATCAGTCATAAAAACTTTAGGATACTTTGAAGGTTCCTGAGTTAAAAGACAAATTCGAGGTAATACCTATAATTGTTACAAATTGTAAAAAGAACCACGGACTCCTGGGAAACGATGTGCTTAAAATAAATTCTACCAAACTAATAAATGAGATAAAAATGGAAAAAACGAAAAATTAAAAACTACAAAGCTAGTTTAAAATTAAAAGAAAATGTTACCCCTCTTATTATGAAGCACGAAAATTACCAGTACATGTGTTGCCACTAGTAGTAGCAAACCACGAAAATTAATTGAACAGGACCATATTGAACATGTTTCATCTGGGGATAGCAAGTGGGCATCACCCATTGTAGTTTTGAGAAAGTCAGGCGGAGACATAAATATATGTGGAGATTATAAAATAGACGTAAACCACAAAGTTTGTTCGGATTCGTATCCTATACCTAATGTGGAGGTTGCATTACATGCGCTGGCAGGAATGGGCGTTTTTACAAAAATAGATTTGAAAACTGCATACCACAAAATTCCAATCGATAACTTCAAACTAACAACGATAAATATACCAATAGGGTTGCTAAAATGGAAAAGAATGTCATATGGAATAAAAACAGCAAGCACCATATTTTAAAAGGCCATCGAACAGGTTTTAGAAGATATAAAATGGTCCGTTACGAAGACGATATTTGCATAGGAGCAAATAATGAAATTGAATTAAAAAAGAAAACCGACATCGTCTTGAACAAATTAAAACATGTGGGAATGACTATAAATAAAAACAAAAATGCATAAACAATAGTAGTAATATATCATTTTTAGGGTATTCCATTTCAAAAGAAGGTATATCACCAGATCAAGCTTTAATAGAAAAAATATGAAAAAGAACTTGAATCTTTTTGGGGATTGGTCAATTTCTACAAGCGATATTTACCAAAATATATAGACCTGACTGAACCGTTTGCAAATTTAAGAAAAACGAATGTTGAATTTATTTGGCCAGAAAAACAACGAAAAGCTTTTGAGAGATTGAAATTAGTTATGGCAAATAAACCATTTTTTTAAATGTTTGATCCCACAAAGGACATTATGTTAACCACAGATCACTCACGTTGGACAAGGGATTTCGACCAATAGGATACTGACTGACCAACTTGACCACGCGTGTTCTTTTATTGACCCCCCAACTCACGCGTGGTCAAGTTGGTCAGTCAGTATCCTATTAGTCGAAATCCCTTGGCCAACGTGACTCTGCGAGATTTCACGAGTTTCTCCACCTCAGCGACAAAAAGGGTCAAAGAAAGAAAGAAAGAAAGAGAGAAAGAGAGAGTACCTCATTGTGGTGTTCACCACAAACATTCGCTATCTGGAATATTATCACAAGAAGGGCATCCGATAATGTATTTATCAAGAAGACTAACGGACACTAAATTTAATAATCCAAATATAGAGAAAGAAACATTGGCCATTGTATGGTGCACCACCAGGGCTAGACAATTTCTAATTCGAAAAAAATCTCTTAAGAAGTGATCATAGACCATTGGAATTTAGATTCAATCTAAGAAAAGAATTATCCAAAGTTATGACATCGAGAATATTTATCGTCTTAACGAAAAGTCGTGGTGGGGGGGGGGGGGTTAACACCTTACACATAATTAACATTTGGTGCCATAGGATCACGTTTATAACAATTAGAAATTAAAAAATGAAGCGAGAGTTGAAATTTTTAAAAAGTTTTTTTATATAAATTTTAAAGTCTAAATATTAATTTTTGTTATTCAGAAATGCTAACAAAAACGTTTTATATTTAATTTCTCGTCATCCTTACGTCACGTGACGCGGTATTTGTTGCAAGATTAAACAGGAAGCCACAAAAGCATAAAACTCTTGGAAATAACCATATTTCTTACGACACGCGAACATAATATACGTTCTTGTCTTAAAAGAGGAAAAATATATATTATTAAGAGAATTTAAAAAAATATATATTCATACTATAAAAACGTGTCCCATTCTTTACTATTTTTATAACGAGAAATAACGTCATTTAAAGATAAAAACAACAAACAAAAAATACGCTGCAACTTCACACCTCGGTGAACGTCTTTATTAAATAATTTTTAAAAAAGCATATTCCTGGGAAAATATCTTACTCCGAATTGAAAAAAAGGTAGACACATCGGTTAAAAAGTGGGAATTAGGGGGGGGGGGGGATACCATTATACTCACTCTCAGAAAGAATTGCGAAAATCATGTAGGTTTAAAAAAAAGGTGAAGGCAAAGATATCTTTATATTTCTTCTGCTTTTGACTTTTCAGAAACATAAAATTAAATACGGACTTTCCGTTCCTAGTTTTCAGGTTAGTATCAAAGTGCAGTAGCTGTTCTGTCCTTCAGTTAGAGGATGAGAAATCCTTAACTGAGACAATTTTTATTTTGTCCCATCCAGGGTGCTTCCCTTTTTAGGGATCGGGATATCACCCACATGGGAAACCGACCTTGTGTCTAACTTTGCCCTCGTGGGAAGCAAGTAAATAGGAACTTGCTGTCGTGAATATTTTAACAAAAAATGTCAATTTAAAAAATAATATGATTATTTTTGTATATTGTCGCAGCCAATTATGACAGACTTTACAAAATTGCAAGGCGTTAAATCTTTACTTGCTACTAGAGGTCATTTAAAAAGAAAACATAATTTATGCTTTGGATATTCTGAAATCCGTGGAGAAATTGACTCCCTCTCACTTTATGGGTGAAGAAAAACGTATTATGGGTTTTCTGGCAGATATTGAAAATCTGAACTGTAACACGACCTGTCAGCCAGGCTAACAACGGATTAGAACTGATTCGATTACCCTCTCCAAATGCAAACGAAATCAGTGTATGTTTAATTACAAATTTTTTCTACTTCTCAAATAAATCAAATGATTGCACGAAGCAAACAGTCCTTCAGAACAATTGGTTTGCCCAACATTAACAACTTTAAAGACGCCATTCATTTCATGTCGCAGGCTTTAATGAACACATCTGGACCGCCTTCTCTCATTGAGAAGAACGAACGCCTACCCAGTTTTACAACTATAGTAGCGTCTGCTACATTTAGTAATCCGGGATTTGAACTGCAGCACCAATTCATCAGCGTTAACAGGTCAGCATCCTCTCGCGTTACCATCGCCTGGGTCATCCTCATCCTCTGTTCAGTCTAACGTCAGCACTAACATGGTGGCCACCATCAACATTCCGCTCTTAACTGTTGCAACAAATGTGCGCAGTCTCCAAACTATCTCCAAAAACCGTGTCAAGCTCACTGCCTGCTATTTTTGCTTCTCATGTTGTGGCAGGAGCCCCCCACCTTGGTATTGTCATCTTCTCAGCATCACAGTCATTCAAAAACCAGATTCTCATTACCATATTGGTTTCATCATTATTACCAGCTTCTTCATATTCGAAAGAAAACGGTAATAACGCAAAGAATAAATCTTTTAAAAACGGACAAAGTCGGTAAGATCTATGAACAAAATTTCTGAAAATAAAAATCTAAGTTATCTTCTGTTGTGGCAGGAACTACCACTTTGGTGTTGTCATCTTTATGTCACAGTAATCCAAAAGCCAGATTTTCATTACCATTCATATTCAGAAGAAAACAGCAAATAACGCAAAGGATAAATCTCTATTAAAAATGAACAAAGTCGGTGAAATCTGAACAAAATCTCTTTAAACACTAGACCAAATTATCCCCAAAGCTCCAACAGTTTGTGATCACAGCACCAACTCAAGTTAAACAAAACATGGTACAAATTTATTTCTATCCAGAGAATAATTACTATATTGAAAAAGACAACATATTTTTCCTCTTCCAAATCCCAACCATTGGACAAGGATACGTTCTCCCAAATCAAAGCAACTGTGAACCGTAATCGAACACTATTGCACCACAAAAGATCAGCCGATCGGAGAAATAAGAGAGAAAAAAGTACTGGGAAAAAAATTCTTGTGATTTGTAAGAAATTCCAGCTTTACATTTACAAGAGCAAAATTGACTTAAAATAGAATCGTAAAATGAATGTTATTTTAAGATGATCATCTTGCAAGTTTATTTGTTAGCACATATTTTACAAAACCTCACTTTTATTTTTATTTTCTCATTAAAATATCTTTTGTCCAGAAAATGGCTAACGGCATCTTCAATATATTATTTCTTTATAATTTAAAGCTGAAACTCACTTTCATGAAATGACCAATTAATAAAATTTATTAAAATGAAAAATAAGCAAATGAGAAAATAAAACATCACTATTAAATAAATAACAACCTTTTCTAAAGATTAAAAAAACTTTCAAGGCAAAATAATCAACTGCAAATCACAATATTAACATTTCATTTTCATATCTTTGTTGATTGTATATTCTATATACACATTTAATATACATAAAAATGTAAACCTTTTTGGGAGACAGTACTGTTAAATTGACCTCAAATTACACTCATTATTTTTTATAGTGAACATTTTCAAATCTTTTGTGTACAAACTCCTACCTTTTCTGTATTGTATATTCTACATACTATACAGTAAACGTGAAGTTTCTAGACCAGATAATTTTTATCGGTAAGACAATATGCAGTAGCTCAAAATTGTATATTTTTTAAAGATTATGACATGCTGAACGTATTGGCATTTAAATCAATTTAGTATTACGTATGGAATTTAAAAAAAAAAACACTTTTTAACACTTTTAAAATTAGTACATATTCTAGAATATCGGCTTATTTCCAATATGGCGGCATGTTTGATAAAAAACGGGAATGGAAACTAGGTCCAACTAAAAGAACAACGAAAAAGTAGTCTTTTAGTGAGTTATATTGTATGGATGTGGTTCCATTTATGTAGCAGCGCGGACCTTAGCTTGTTAAGATGTTGTATCTTAGAGAAAATAAGTTATTTAAAACAATTAAAATATTTATAAAAATAGAATTATCTTATGTTTTTGAATTTCTGACATGAGGATTGATAATTTGTATCATTTGGATTATTCTGACTACTCTTCTCATCTTGAGTGTTATTCTCACAACGTTTCGGCCTATGTAACCTCCGGCCTTCTTCAGGTGTATCTTTTCGAACTCGGGAATATTTCCGTCGTACTCAAACCGCAAAGACCTGTGTTGCAGTAGATATAGTACTAAGTAAAATTCAGTTCTAGGTGATAGTTATCTGAAAGTTGATGGTTCAATCCTCAGTACGGGCGATATGAAGAATTGCGAATTACTGAAGACTTCTCCCAGTCATGGCTGACAGAACAAGAGCATGCTACCGCCGTGGATTAAATAAAGGGTTCCGTTCGAAATTCCGTCCAGATTCCAGAGTTTGACAGAAATATTCAATAGTTCAAAAAGATATACCTGAAGAAGGCCGAAACGTTGTGAGAATAACACTCAAGATGAGAACAGTAGTCCGAATAATCCGAATTATCTTGTGAAACAAATATTTTTATTGATACGCCAATACGGAAAATACACATTGTATATAGATCAAAATGTAAACCCTTTCTGGATATTACTGTCAAGCTGTCCTCAAATTACACTCATTATTATTGAGTGAAAATTTTCCAATCTTTGACTATAAATTCCTACTTTTTCTGATTATATGTTGTATATGCATCAAATTGTAAACTTTTAATATGAAAAACAAATTTCCTGTCTCTACTACTGCAGAGCTCTAACCTTTTCTGGAAGGAGTGAAATTCTCTCTGTGCTAATGACATGATCATTACTCCTTTTCCAGATTCTTAACTTTTGGTTAACATCGGTCTGACTGCATTACGACAGTAGCCCCATGAAAGCAGTTTGCATAAAAGCCTTTATGTCCATTACGAAATGAGCCAGAATTGACCAACCCCAGCGTCCAAGCAGTTACCCGAACATTCTTACTCAAATAAGTTCTTGAAAACCTCTTGATTCTGTACCTACACCATCTTCTGTTGGATATCCATATTTATCACTTGCCAGAGTATTTATTTACTCCTCTCCAGGAGTTAGGCACAAGGCCAGTTTTATCTTACTCCCATAAGTAAGATGTGACCCAAGGTCGGGTCGGGAAAGTGGGTTTTGAAAAGCCAGCGCCCGAGAGGTGAGCACTCTGGCCATTAAAAATTGCCTGGGTAGCCCCGTCGGCATTCCCCGGTAGGGGCGCCTCAGGCAGTAAGCAATAAACTTACTCCTCCCCAAAAAGCGGAGGCGAAGCCTGGGAGGGTGGACCTCCTAGAACTGCACAGGACAGACCCATAGATCGGCGTAAATCAAGCCCCAAAGGCCAAGACACTACCAGTCTATGGGGTGCAGTATCCATCGGAACAGATACTACATCACTTGCCAGAGTAAAACATTTACCTACATACTGTTGTCGTTCCTTCTCTCAAAAGCTGTCGCCCCATTTCAATTTCAGCGCTCATCTTCAGGGTTATTCCTACATTCTCACGTGCGAGAATTGAAGTTTCTTTCAGAGATAAATAATCTTTATATTTCTGGCTTGTTGAATTAAAATTTAAAGGCAAAAGTTAAGTATTATATAGTTAATTTGTGCTCCTAAACCAAAGGAAAACGTGAATATTTGTATGCAATCCTGTCATATAAAAGAAATTTTGAGTAAAGGTGCAGAATGTTTAACACTTGAGAACTCGTAAATAAAAAAAAACACACATAATTTATATAAAACGCATTAGTATGAAATTCTCTATCGAACCAGAATAGTTTTAACGTGTGGAAACGATTTGTAAGATTTTTCACCGGTTAAAAAATCTTACAAATCATTTCCACATTTAAAAGAAATGTCATTTTCTGCCATTTTGAGGGGTTTACGAGTTTATGAGTGTTCATTTATTTCTCGACTGGAGCTGAAACAAGAAACGTTAAACAAGGACTATGGTCATTCGTATGAAGGTTGTTTTTTTAAATTAAAATATTAAAAGCAAAATAATTATGTAAATTCCTATATTAGTCACATAAATTATTTAGAGTTAAATGAGTTCCGGTATTATTCTCAAACGATTAAAAACGGTAACTTATAGCTAGTTGACTCGTTTGGGAAACACATTTAATTAACGTTTAACCTGTAGGAAAATAGCGTCCATGTTAAAGTTGTATTTCAAAAATAGGAAATGTCATTCAGTTATCTCTGTGTTCGCCCCCCCCCCCCACTACGCACTTAGTGAATTTTTTTTCGAAAAATCGAAAGACGTAGATGGGGGGGGGGCGAAAAGGAAGGTAACTGAATGACATTTCATGTTTTTGAAAATACAACTGTAACATGAACGCCATTTTTCTACGAGTTAAACAATCATTTTAAATCTTTTGTTTTTGCTAAAACATGGTTTTATGTAACACGGAGTTGTTTGAAAATAGTGTCGAACCCCATTTCACTCTAAATAATTTACGTGACTAAAATAGGAATTTACCAAGTAATTATTTCGCGTATGATCAAAACATTAAAAAAATGTTAAAAGTAACAAATTTCGTAACTCCGCTCTCGATATATATATATATATATATATATATATATATATATATATATATATATATATATATATATATATATATATATATAATGAGGAGGTAATAAAAAGGGTTTTTAAAATAACTACTACTCACAATACTGTTTGTTTGTTGTTGTTTTTCGAAGTGTTTTCATATATCTTTTTAACTTTCTTTTTATTGTTGTCGTCATAAAAGATTTCAAAATTCAGAAGAAAAATAAAGTTTGTGTTATTTTGTGAAATAAATATCCAAAGACTTGTCAACATATTGACGGGACAGAAAACAAATTCAATCATTACTGAAGTTATTTGGTCGGAATTTTATTCCGCGTAGTTTTGGATTCCGACTTTAAAAAAAAAATCCCTAAACTCAAAAACTACGAACTTCGATTAATTAACTATATACCATATCTTTTTATCTCAGTCAGATATTTTCATTGATTTTTATCCATTATTTTTTTTTTTTAAGTTTCATTTTTTTATATAACCAGCAACTTTACATTTGCGGATAAATACAAATAGTGCGTAACGTTAGTCGTTATCCTAAAATTATCGTCTGCTACCAATCTTTGAATTTTTATTTATTTATTTTAGTGAAGTAAAGAGGAATATAAAATTTATAATTTAAAAATATACTAGAACTGGCTTACCAATTTCATTCAGCTGTTTATAGAGCTAAATA
Organism: Sepiola atlantica; assembly: GCA_963556195.1. Classification (NCBI taxonomy): domain Eukaryota; kingdom Metazoa; phylum Mollusca; class Cephalopoda; order Sepiida; family Sepiolidae; genus Sepiola; species Sepiola atlantica. The sequence continues at coordinate 181,929,125 of OY744517.1, forward strand.
AATGTAAGAATTTATATTTTCAATAGAAATTATGTAGTCTAACGTAAATAATAACAAAAAGAATGTTTTCATTAAAAAAAATCTTTTTATTGTATACAAAAATAATCATCAAAAATGTTTTAAAATACTACCAAATATTAATATGAATAAAATTTGAATAATTCTTCGAAGAAAAAAGAATTATGTTTATGCTGCTGATGATGATCATCATCATCATGATCGCCGTCGTCGTCGTCGTCGTCGTCGTCGTCATCATAATAAAAATAATAATAATAATAATAATAATAATACGAAGAAATTTTCAGAAATACCATAAATTGACACACAAAAAAAAAACACACGCGGTGGCAACAGTTTCGGCTGGCACCACACAAAATGGTCGTGAAGGGTCAAGGAGGATGGAAAGGCCGAGAAGGGAGAGCACTAACCAGACCTCCACTGGAAGGGTGTGGATAGTACTGGAACTTTGGGGAGGCTTATTGACATTCAAATTCCAGAGGGGGCTAATGGCTACTACCAGCGATAAATCAATAGTAAACAGCTGTTGCGATAGCGCAAAGTGATTTCCAATTGTTATCAAAAGAGGTGAAGAATGCTGGAAATCTGTGAAGACTTGTTTGTTTTTTTTTAACTTAGTTCATCCCAAACAAGTCAAGTTGCCACTGTAGACGTAATGGGCTACTGAGAATTAAGGTGAAAGTTTAGGGAGTCACCCTAAATTGGAAGCTGTGCAGCGAGATGCTTGTTTACATTAGTTTTAAATTTCTGTATGTCGGTACAGTCTGAGAAACAGGGAGCAGGGAGGGAGTTCCAAAGGTCGGCAGCTCGTGGAAAGAAGCTATTGAAATAGAAGGCTCTTTGGCATCTGGGGACCTCCATAGTGAATGGATGGGATCTAGCTGATAGTTGGGTTGGCAGAGTGTATTTACATTGACGAGGCACCAGAGCAGCAAGTTCGTTGGAGCACATTCCATTGAAGTACTTGTAAAACAAGCATAAGGATGCAACATTGCGGCGATGGGACAGGGCGGGAGCTTGGTGAATAGTGAGGGACCTATTAGATTAGATACTCTTCTTTGGACCTTGTCTAAGAAGGAGAGACTGGTGTATGGTGCACCAGCCCAGATGTGACAACAGTACTCAATGTATGGGCGGATGGTGGCTTTGTAGAGATATAGGATACTGTCAGGTGTGAGAAGTTTTCTCGCACGGTAGCGGAAGCCCACTTTTTTGCAGCAGTCTTGGCAATGTCTTCTATGTATTTGTTCAAATGCATGTAACCTGTGAATGTTAGGCCGAGAAGTTTGAACGTTGGACTCTCAGGTAGGGTGTTATTTGCCATAACAGTCGGGAGTTGAAGAGGTTTATTGTAGTTATTGAAGGAAACGAGCTTTGTCTTAGCAGCATTAAATGTTACCATCCATTTATGACCCAATTCCACTACAGATTGGAGATCACTTTCTAAGGATTCAGCCATTGCCTCAGATATGTGCACATCCGTTTTACCTACATGACGAGAGTAGAGTGTGGTGTCGTCAGCAAATATACCCATCTCAGACACAATGTCATCATTTATGAGAATCAGGAACAATAAAAGTCCAAGGATGGATCCCTAGGGTACATCTGCATTTATGTCAAGTTGTTTGAATGAACGGCCATCAAGGACAACCTGTATCTTTCTTTTGATGAGAAGGATCTAATTATATTAAATATTCGTCCAGTAATACCATATGAATTAATTTTTATGAGAAGACCTTTATGCCAGACCTTGTCAAAGGCTTTGGATATATCAAGTGCTACTGCCCTAGCTTCAACTGCGTTGTCCAGTGTATGATATATGCGTTCAGAGATTACCGTTATGATATCCGCAGTAGACCGTGCTTGCCTAAATCCATACTGATGGTCAGAAAGAAGTTTAGCATTAATGAGGTGGCAGACTATAACTAGATTGATTAGAGATTCAAAGTTTTTGTGAAGAGCGGGAGTAGACTGATGGGGCGATAATTCTGAGGGTCAGTTCTATCTCCAGAACTCTTGAAGACTGGTACCACAGAGGCAATTTTCCAGCTATCAGGGAAGCAAGATTCGGCAAGCATTGGTTGTAGAGTTTGGAGAGAACAGGGGCCAGTACAGCAGAGCATTTCTTTTTTACTATTACTGATATAAGATTAGCTTTGGAGGTGCTTTGGAGGTGTCAAGATTTTTTTATGATGTCTCGGACATGAGATGGGGTGATGGCCAGGTCATCATTGTGGCTTCAGTCCGTAATGGGAAATTTGGGAGGGGGTGGTTTGCGGAGTCCAAAGTGGAGTTTAAGGTGAAACGCTGGGCAAGTAGTTCAGCCTTATCAGTTGTTGTGCAAATGACATCATTGTGGTTGAATAGCGGGGGAATTGTTGATTACCCATTGTTCACCGCACTATTGAAGAGTTTCAAGAAATCACGAGTACCTTGTTTCTGCGACTGAATGTGTCTTCTGGTCATCTCTGTATACCTTCTCTTTGCTTCATCTATCACAGTCTTACAATTTTGTCTATTCGTAGCTGACTTATGGCGGCTGAATTGTCAGAATGATTGCTGCCTCTGAGCAATAGCAGCTGCACAGTTCGAGGTGAACCATTGTTGAGAATGAGGCTTGCTGTAGAGTTTTCTCATGGGGACATGTGCTTCAATGCCTGCTTTGACCCATTCAGTTACCTCATTTGTGCACTGATCAGCAGGGAGAGAAAAAGTTTCACTCCATAAGAGGTCTCTGATGTGATCTCTTATTTTAGGGTGATATCAATCATTCCCACAAGGTGATCAGCATTCCCAAGTGGGCTATGGGCATTTATCACACAAGCTTTGGGCAGTGAGGTCAAGAACAGGTCGAGAAGTGAGGCTTGCTGGTCCACTCAATCAGGGAGGCGAGTCAGCAAAGTGACAGTCTGTGAGAGGGGGTTAGCTAAGGAGAAACTATACGTGGAGTTACCAGCTGCATCTGTATATCTGGAGAATCCCAGCCAGTCACAGTGATGTGTATTGAAATCTCTAAATACATGTATTTGGGCACTCGAGTCAAGTGAGAGTGCTGTATCTATGCTTTCAGAGAAAAAGTTAAGCAAGGTATAGTCCTTGGTCAAAGGAGAACGGTATAAGAAATATAAGTAATTAACGCTGTGCTGTAAGGTTAATCTAAAGCACATGTAGACTTGATCATCTGATTCTAGCCTATGTTCTCTAGTCAAGGGGAGGGTGCTTCGAACATAAACTCCTAGCCTGTGCATATGTTTGTCAGAGTCTTTACAGTAGGGTGGAAGGTATCTAGTCATGTCAATATATATATATATATATATATATATATATATATATATATATATATATATAGTAATCCAGGTAGGGTAGAAATCCAAAGGGAATCAAACCGGGCTTATAAAAGAGTGCTCAATAAAAATATAGAGCTGTATTGTGAATGCTTTTATTCAAACATGTACAAGGTCTGCTACACTGGCATGTCGATGTTATCGATCTACAGCTATCAAGAGCTGAGGTCTCATCAGGCAAAAAGTTTTTTATGATCCAACCCGGTCGCTGAATTCCAGGAAAAATGGAGTCAAGCAAAGAAGAAGAGGAAAAAGAAATAAAAGTCATGTGACCGATTTTTTAAATATATTTGCCGTTAGAAATTCATATTTTCATTTTTTTTAATCCAACGCTGAGCTGGGGTAGAGGGGGGGGGCGAGGAAAAAAAAGAAAGAAAAATATATTGGCCGTTAGAAAAGTTTAATTTACAGCTATTTGTAGATTTATTTTTATCCAACGCTAAGCTAGGGTGGGGGGGGGTCGAAGGAAAAGAAAAAGAAAGGGAAAGGGAAGAGGGGTAGAGAGGGGTTAGGGGTGAGTGTCTATAGCCATTTAGGATTTGTCGCGGGCTGAGAAGGGTTAATGTAAGATTTAATTTAAATTAAATTCATATTTTTATTTTTATCCAACGCTGAGCTAGAGAAGAGGGGGCCGGGGGAAAGGAAACAAGAAGGAAAGAGAAGATAAAGAAAGAGAGAGAAAGAAGGTGTTAAGAGTGTATGTCTGTAGCCATTTAAGAAAGTTGTCGTGGGTTGATGTGTCTGTTTCCTGTACACGGCATTGTTTTAATCTATTTCAATGCAGACGTATAACAGTTACACAACAAAAAGCCTAAAGGGATATTTAGTTTAAATTATTATTAGTGATAAATTTATGACCTTAGTATTAATAAATTATGCTGTTATATTTTGATCAATTGGCATTTAATTTTAATTATTTTGATGGATAAGTAAATGTATTTTAATTCTAAATAATATTTAACAGTTAATTGATAAAACATAGTGCTAATTACCTTTATTTTTAGTAAGAGTCATATATGGATTAGTGGCAGTAGTATTAATAAATTTAATTCTAGATAATAATGAGTTAAAATATAGTGGGGATTATTCTTAGTAAGAATCGTATATAAGTTTATGACATTGATATTAATGGATTATACTATTATATTTAGTTTTATTATAAATGTATTTCGATTATAAATAATAGTTAGTAATGAATTAATAAAACATATTGGTAATTGCTTTTATTTTTAGTGGAACTCATATATGGATTAATGGCAGTGGTATAAATAAATTTTATTATTCGTTGTAATTGTATTACTAATGGTGGGGTTAACACCCGTTATAAGATTAAAGATAATATTGGCAGTAAGGTGTTCTAGTTAAAGTTGTTAACACAAGTTATGGTCTATGAGTGGGGGGACTAGAAATGGTGGGGGCCAGTAATTTTGAGTAAGGTGAGCAGTATATAATTTTTAAAAAAGTGATTCTGGTAATATGTGGTTGACCTTTGTGGGATTTTGTGAGCTGGATATTGAACGCATACATGTACTCGTGCATACACATGAATACATATATGTATATGTATACACAGACATTCATACATGCACTCATACTCATACACATATACACAAACACACAGATACACATATATGTGTACACATGCATACGTATACATACAAATACACAAGCGTACACATACACATATAAATAGTTACAAATTTTATATTTTCATACATATGCATATACATATATCCACAAAATTCACCTATATATATATATATAAAAGTTCTACTTGAACGTGTCATAATATTTACCAAAACAGAACTTCACTCTCAAATTACCACTGGGAATTAACTAATAAAAATAAATCACCAACTGTAATCTGGAACACTATCAGAAAAACTAGCACCTGTAGCTCCTTAAACTCACCATGCTATTTATGCCTCGGCGAAAAGCTTGAAATAATTAAATTTACCGACAGAGGAAAGCTTTTAAACAAAAAACAGGAAACATCGATCAACTGTAGGCATAGCAGATCATATCTCCTTAGTAATTTGTACAACACCTCCTAAATAATACCATTAAAACAAAAAAAAAAACAATACCCAACAACCCCCTAAAATTAACACTCATAAACACCTCCAAACCAAATAACCTTAACCCTCAACTACAAACACAATACAATTACCCCCCTTTTGAATAAATATTATAACATGGAGAGTACAAGAATCCTGAGGAGGATTATTGTTATTCAAATTCCAGAAAAAGCCAACAGCAATTATAAATGAGAAATCAATGGTAAACAGCTGTTGTGAGAATTCAAAGTAATTTGCAACATTGATCGAAAGAGGCAAAAAGTGCTAGAAATCTGGGGAGACTTGTCACTCAGACTTCAGAAAACACCACCTGTTTTTAGCATTGAGCGATCACTGATAATAACACATGTGAGAACTCTTAGTGAATATATAATAATACCTCCCCACCCACTAAAAAATGCAAAAGTGCCATGGAAAGTGCTTGCGTAGGGTATGTGAGGATAGAATGAACGAAGAGTGATATCACCAATCAAACTACCGTCCTCTATCAGGTAGAACACCAATGCAAATGGAATGGAATGTAGAGTGCTAGAAAATAGGGTAGACTTGCCGTCGCTCAGATTCTAAGGAAAGCTGTTGCTTGTTATTAGCGATAAATCACTGGGAACGATTGGTGTGAAAATTCAAAGTGAGTAGTAGTAGTAGTAGTAGTAGTAGTAGTAGTAGTAGTAGTAGTAGTAGTAGTAGTATCTTCATCTCAAAGAACAAGTAGAAGGCTGGAAAGCGACAAGAGGGGCACATATCAAATTATAATTGATTTTTAAATAACGCCTATTAACAATTTATCAATATATTTGTAATCCATTATTCTAATACTTTTATACGCTGTAATACTGATGTTAACAAAAAGAAGTAATTAAAACATGGCAGATTTTCAAAACATGATATAATATATTAAAATGTTATATTAAAAGCATGTGTTGAGAATTCAAAATAAATGCCAGTTCTCATCAGATCAAAGTTAAACAATATTCAGTCTGATTAGTACTGAGAAAGGTGACTATTTGGAAATACTAGGTGCTGTAATAAAACATCCCACCCAGGTTTATAAATGAGTACCAGACATACTGGAGGTATACAGACTAGGGTCTTGCCACAGGGATGGTCTAAGTCATCTGTCTCAATTAATGTTATGAAGCCAGTGTTAAGCACCAGTCATATCAGCTTTTTGCCTAGGAAAACATTTTTACTTTACTTTAAATATATGCAATGATGGAACATTAAATGGAAGAATGTTGTTTTATATGCAACACATGAAATCTTATTGGAAGAAAATTCATAATAAATTCTGATTATAGCACTCAGTATACATTAGTTTTAGTGGGGCCATCTATGTATGTTGCGTACACTTCTAACAAACATGTGTTGCTTTATCTTTTTGTACTTACTGGAAGTCTTATGTAGTACCTCTCTTCCAACAAGCAAGGGAGATAATCCCATAGTTAATAAAAAGGCAAATAAAACCAATTTCTTTTATTTTCATTTTGTAAAAATTGTTAAACAGCGACATTATACAAACAGATGTATTTCCCTTCCCGTCTTGTTTGATTTGTTTATATCAGTCATATACATTCAACATGACGCGATGCTTTTTCAGCATTTAGCGTTTACAATTCAGCTTGCTATAACTTTTTCCCCCAGAAAACACTAAATATTATAGTTTTGTTCCATAAGTTTTTTATGATTACCTTAAAGTTAATGTTAACCATATTTTCTTAACAGTAAATATAAACATGCATTTTTATTATTGTTTATCTTCGTTTGATCCTAGAAATTTCCTCCTTTTCTTCTTCTTCTTCTTCATCTTCTTCTTCTTCTTTTTGTTCTTCTTCTTCCACTTCAAGCAAGAAGTACGTTTTGGCATCACGTTATCTTGTGGCCGTATGGATTCTCATAACTATTCAGGTCAATTCGTGACAAGCATCAACGCCTACAGGATAGACATTGAAGGGTGGCACCACCCGTGGCGACAAGCACAGCAATAACATGTGCATAGCGTCGAGTACAATGTCTCCATGTACTCGACTTGCAGGTCGGAAATGCCAGTCCTACGTGCTCCTCGCCACACATTAATTACGTGTTACCTTTTAACATGGATACTCTTTTCTTCTTTTTTGTTTGGTTAGTTGAAATACCTGTTGTAGGTTTGTAACGGGAGTGGCAGCACGAATGGTAATAGACAATGGCTGTTTGTCTAATGTACCACAACTCATGCTAGCAAGTAAAAAATAGAAAGGGTGTGATGAAACGTGACAACAACAAAAGGAAGACAGGCTCGGATGTAAAATACAGATAGAGTAGGGTTTTTTTTTAATTTCATTAGAAATAAATATGTTTCTAGGAAAGAACAGTTGGAGTAAATGATGATGATGTTGCTGTAAGCAGGATTGGAAACTGCTGCTCGTCATAGAGGACAGGATAGCTGCTACTAGTTGTAGATAGGAACAGAGACTAATATAATTGATGATGATGATGATGATGATGATGATGATGATGATGATGATGATGATGATGATGATGATGATGATGGTGGTGGTGGTGGTGGTGGTGGTGGTGGTGGTGCTGGTGCTGGTGCTGGTGGTGCTGGTGCTGGTGAGTTTAAGTGAATAGGAACGGGGTATGCTGTATATTATGATGCTAGTTCCAGCAATACACGACAGTGAATCATCAGGAAAGAGGACCGCTATATAAGATGATGAGGAGGAGGAGGAGGATTTCGTCCTAGCTGTGTTAGTAAGTCTCATGTCATCTGGATTCGCTGAAGATTGTTGGTTTGTCACTGCCGTCGCCAAGTCAGAATTGGCTGCATTGCTGCTACTACCACCTCAGTTGTTGCTGAGTCATTGTTGATGCTGGGAGTTGTTGTTTGCAGACTTTGATGATGATGATGATGATGATGATGATGATGATGATGATGATGATGATGATGATGATGATGATGGTGGTGGTGGTGGTGGTGGTGGTGGTGGTGGTGGTGGTGGTGGTGGTGGTGGTGGTGATGACGATGATGATGATGATCATCATCATCCATACATTGGAATGAGGCAAAGATTATTAGTCTTGGTCCTGCTGTTAATGCTGATTATTGTCGCCGGGCATTGGGGAACAGGATCGGAAAACTGCTGCTATTACTTCTATTGCTGATGCTCAGTCGATGCCGTGGTGGTCGCCATTTCACCTAGCGGTAAGTCCTAAGTGATTGTTGGGTGGAAAAATATGCATCCTTTGTTAACAGTGCAATATCATCGGCGTAATCGGCATCAGTGATCTTTTTTGCTGGATGCCATCTGCTTCTTGCTGGCGTTAATGTTAGGCCATATTCGCTATGTTGATCAATAGAGTGTTTCAGCACATAATCAAGACAGATCACAAACTAGAACGGAGCCAGAATTTCGGGAGAGCGTACCATGGCTTTAGTATTCTTGTACATAATAATTACGGTTGCAACGATCTCTTCAGGGATTCCATATGCTAATAAAATCTTTTCCATCTTTTCTCTGTTGACCAAATCAAAAGCTTTGGAGAAGTCCACAAACAGTAATGTTGTCGGCAGTTGCTTTTAAACCCTCGATGATTTTTCTCACCGTTAAGATTTGACTAACTGTTTAGCGATTTCTTCTAAATCCATTCTGATTTCTTCTCAGGATCTCTTCCATTTCTGGTTGGATTCGGTTGAGCAGCATCGCATTGTAAACTTTTGCTGCTATCGGTGTTAGTGAGATGCCTAATTATTGGTTTGACTGAGATCTCCTTTCTTTGGGAAGGGTAATATGCAGCTTTCAGTCCAAGTCTGAATCGCATTCCCATTATACACCTCATTACAATAATAAAGCAGGATATCATTGAATTTGCCGGTTTTCCAAACTTCAGGTGGAATTTGTTCAAGACCGGTAGCTTTCTTGTTTTTTAGTTTCTTCAAAACTGGTTCCAATTCATTTTCATTAAATGGTCCGGTTTTTATTGTTAACTCTTGCTCAGAATCGAGTTTGATGAGTGCATCAGCTACCATTGGTTGCTTGCCTAGCAGATTTTAGAAATGGTACTTCAACTTCTGCAGTCGTTCGTCTTGGCTGTTTGCTTTGATCTTGGCCTTAGTAGTTATTTTCCGGCCTGAAATGTCATTAACTGTGCTATGCAAGCACTGATTGTTTATTTTCAGAAGCGTTTGTGATTTTATCGATTTGTTCCTTACGTATATAGCCTCAAGTTCTTTCTGTGCCTTTTTATGTTTTTTGATGTTGATTCTGCTAGTGCTCATGGGTTTTCTTTGTGCCAATTTGCTTAACTCTCTTCATTTATCCTGAATTAGTTAATTTTTCAAAAGTAGATTTTGTTTCACTTTGTCTTTCTTTAGGATCAGTGATTCAGCAGCTTCATTATGAGTCTTGACAAAGTTTTTATATGCGCCTTCAACATCGTTATTTTCACTGACATCATCCATTTGTAGTATAGTGTAGCGATTTCTCACTGCAACGCTGAATTGGTTTTGAAGTTCCAGATTTTGAAGTAGTATATCCCAGTTGTATTTGGTATTTGGATCTGATCTTTTCTTATTAGCATGCAGACTGAGTTTAATATTCGATTTGACCATGCGATGATCAGAATAAATGCCTCCCTTGGAGTGATAAGCTTCACAGTTCTTGACACTGTTGATCCATTTCTTATTTATCATGTAGTCCAGTTGAGCATTGTGTCCATTGGGATACGTGAACGTCCAGAGTTTTCCTCTCTTTTTTATGGAAACGAGTGTTGACACTTATCAGTCCATTTTCAATAAAAAAGTCTTCCAGATGTTCTCCATTTCTATTTGATGTATGATGGTATGTGAATCTGTGGTATTGGTTCGTGTCTAACTATGCATTGAAATCACCACCGACAATAATTATGTTATGTTTTGGTATGGATCTGATGAGTGATGCGAGATCGTCGTAATAATCTATTATCTCCTACTCTTCAGCAGTGTTGGTTAGGCTGTAGCATGATATGATGCTTGGAACAGGATTCCCATTGAAGGTCTTGTGGCGTTATTTTTTCAATGCTGTTCAATTATTTCATGGCACGTGGACTTAACAATATTCCCACTCCACCGATCGTTGAGTTTCCTGCATTCTTTATAGCTGAAGCAGAAACAAATGTCCATCCTTTTCCAAAATCATGGTATTTTAAATTCATATCATCGTGGTACAATCGATGTTCTTGCATATTTATCACATCTATATGATATTTGATTGCGGTTGTGATGAGTTATGGTATCTGATGAGCTGGCTGTAATGTTCTTACATTGTATGTCGACAGATTAAACGATTGTTTAGTTGCAAGTAGACGGTTTTTGTTGTTGTTATTGTTGTTGTGGTGGTGGTGGTGGTGGTGGTGGTGGTGGTGCTCTGTAGCATATTTTTCGAAATCTGGAGCCAGAGCAGAAACTCCAGTAGGCGAACTTTGTTGACCCGCTCGACGATCGATGCAGTATGAATTTATGGTTTGAGTTTGAGTAATGTTTTTGGTCTATCGTTAGCTTGGTGCCATCTGTGTGTGCTACTACTACGTGGGTTACGGTGGTTCTTTGTCCTAACTGTTTAGTCTTGGTCGTTGGGTCTACATTGACCTCTTCCGTCCAACATCCAGTGACATAAACACCATCGATCCGTTAATAATAGCAGCCTATTCACATCCAACCTGCCGCAAATCCAGGATTTCACCATTACCTGCTAAGGCTGGCCGAGGTTCAGCCATTAATTGTCGATTTTGTTGATTTTAAAACATGTACTTTGTAATATTAAATAAAGAGTGAGAGCAGATATCCAGCGATAGAACGATTTTTATAATCGCACTGGGAATAGAATTTTACATCCGGTGGATACAATAAAACAAAGAGGCTATCTACATAAAACAGAAAGAAATACATCTGCTTGCTAAATAAACAATACGCAATTAGATAGAGGTGTGGATACAGGAAGTTGCATAGGCAACATGCTAGAAAAGACTGGCCACATTAGGTTGTGTAGACAATATACCAGAAGGCGCATTGCACTTTGGGGATACGTGGGTGTCAAAAATGTTATTTAATTAATTCGATTCTTTGTTTGAGATAAAGCGGTTTTCAAACTCAAAACATCTTGGACTTACTCATTCTATAAATTCTTCGTAACTCAATCAATAAATATATACCATTATATTTCATATACAAGTGTTCATCGTCTTCTTTTTAAGTGCAGCAGCAATATATAACATATTTGATTTAGTGCCATGATCAGGATGTAATATACAACAATATAAATTGATAGATTTTAAGCTGACTGAGATATATTTGATCAGAGAATGTAAACCATTTTTCATTTTTCTGTTAGTCAAAAGACATTTCTATAGAATATTTAAGTTTTTATTTTATCAAACAGCTTCAATTTTTGGTAGATTTTGAACTTCGGACATGAATGAATGTTTCTTTTTGTATTATCTAAATTCAACTGTAATCAACTATAGTGTTATTTATTGATTTTTGTCAGTAAACATAAATAGTGTCTTCAATTGGATTTTTATTATGTACCTCGGCAGTTTTTATTTCTCATTGGAATTTTGCTCTTTCGATGGATGAAATCACTTGAATTAAAAAATATACCGCAAAATAAAAAACAATTTTATTGTAATCACAGAAACACAGAAGACCCAAAATAGAAACTAGTTTTCACTGTTGATTGATTAAAAACAAAAGTAAATTATTTTAAGTAATAGATTTTATAGAAGTCTTAGCCATATCAATTTTGAACTACTATCTAAAGGAGTATATTCCAATACTGTCTTAATACTGTAATGATAATCATATATATATATATTAATATCAAGAAACATATGTTGTATATTGTGGGGAAAGGGTGCTAGGCATGTAGTTCTGTAACATTGCTGTAACGTAACATGGCAAGAACGAGAGTAGTTTCGTTTGCTCACTTTACTGCTTCACTTGAGACAAATCAGATGCGTTACTTGAGAGATGGCAAGTCACAACTCCCTCAAGTTAAGACTATCAATACCATACTTCATACAATATTTCATTTCTGATAAGAAGATCAATAAAAAAAATTCTGAACCATAAAACTTGTTTGTGTAATACTTTACAACCAAATCAATCCGCCCATCCATATGTGGGACAAATTATAGTGGGAGAACAGTGAAAGGGACGAGACAGCAATCGTATATATTATTATTTGGTGATGTGACCGTTATGTCTTATCAACGAACAAATGGACATGTGTATCAGAAGAAGAAGAAGAAGGAAGAAAACACAACGTGGAAGCCGAGAAGAAAGAAAGAAACAGAAGAAACAGAAAAAAAAGACAAAGAAAACTGAGGAATAAACATCTGACCTGCTGATTCGTAAGTACAACTCCGATGATCTATATGCTCATACATCTTAGAAAGAAACGGTACATTCGGAATAGACAGAAACAAATTAAGGGCATTAAAAAACAAAACAGTAAAAAATAAGGTAGATAAACTATGACACCTACACACACACAATAGCAAAAAAACAATAAGTAACTAATTATTAGAAAAGAAAACAAAAAACATGTGATTATAGTTGGGGATACATTTAAGTGATATGCTTAATATCACGGTTCACACAATATTTTCCTGGTGATACCAGATCAGGCTGCCCTGTAGCTTCCTGAGACGAAATTCACCTACATTGACGTTTTTTTTTGTTTTTTTTTGTAAAACTTAATTATGTTCTACAAAACCAAAAACAAAAACAACAGCCCTTCTCCCTTTCTCCCTCCCCTTTTTTATTTTATTTTTCCTACCCTACTCCCGGTCCTGGATATGACCTTAAACTACATCCGATGGTGAGATCCGGCTTACGGACTTTGGGGAATGTGGAGCCTCCTCTTAATTACCATTGCTCCCAGGTCCACCCTGACCCGGAGTGGTAGTACCTGTTAGGGTCCCAACTATGGGTTAAATAGAAACAGATATTAAAAGGGGAAAGAAACAAAAAAGAGAAGAAAACAAATATACTTTAACAACCAAACCAAACACCATCAATAAATATTTGAACGTGTGAGGAACTTGAAGCATAAAAACTTTCACCAGGATGACTGCATTCGGCATTGAGTGACCTGAAAGGGGTTGATGTGCCGTAAAGCGGGACAACCAAACTAGGCACCATGAATAAATATTTGAAGATATAAACAACTTGAAGCATAAAAACTTTCACCAAAATGACTGCATTCGGCATTAAATAACCTGAAAAGGGTTGATATGCCGTAAAACAAAACAACCAAACCAACCAACCACAATATTTTCTTGGAACCATGTTTGTTTGATTGTTACAACCAAACCGATCTGGCCATCCATGTGTGAGACGAATTAAAAATGGTGAACGGCAAAGGAACCAAGACAGCAATGTTAGATATAGATACTTATGTAGTTTACAAACTGCGTTTTCATCTGCACATTCCGGCAGGTTACGTAAACCGTCGGAAAGTTCCGAAACGCTTAGCGGACGAAAATTGCAGCAGCCAACAATTGGAAGAGCTTAGCCTTAACCAATGAAATTTGCACCAGCCGACAATTGGAAAATGCAATGAAAATATTGCAGAGATCTAATCGACAGCTGCCTGCGTGACTTTATGTGGAGACATTCGTCTCCATATTAGAGCACATTGCTGAAGTGTATGCTGTTGAGTAGCTTCCTTCCATGTCCTCTAACCCTTCTTCTTCTACTTTTCCATCGTCTGTGCTTAAGTCAACAGAAAATTCGCTAAAAGAAACAGTACCTAACCCTTAAAGAAACCGTAACTAACGCTAACCCTAAAAGAAACAGTACCTAACCCTAACCTCACCCTAAAATAAACAGTCGGTAGAATTAACACAAAAGAATGTTTTAAAAAAACATTAAAAAAATAATGTTTGCTATCAGTTAACCCTAACCTAGTCGGTAAGGTTTAAAAAGAATTGGCAAGAAAAACAATTGCTTGCTAAAAAACATCGTTAAAAAACTGTTTGCTATCAGTTGTTGCACCATATTTTCTTCACCAAACAAAAATGAATATTTATTCATGAAACCTAACACATACAACAAGTTTTTTGTTCCTTGATTTGAATTATTTCCCTACATTTTGAAAATTTCTTACAAAATTTTACCCCAATCTTTCATTGAATTTTTTCGTTGAAATTAACATACGATGCCTGTTTCTAGCATTTTAACATTGGCCAGCGCTTTCGTGAACGGACCAAAGAACATTTCTTGTCAAGAACTAGTCCAAGGTAACTTCATCATCATCAAGATGTGGCTGTGGTGAGTTGCTGCAGTGGAGGCCTTTGCAATTACAACACAAGTTTGAACAGTCAATTCCATGATTCCTGCAACTGCATCTTGCTGTAGTACACCCTGAAGTACAGTTACACTTAATTATAGCCAACAAATTTACAGGACCAGCTGGCAAGTCAGTCTTGATTGGTTGTAATTTACCATCTGAAAGTTTCCATCCCCACTCGTCAGGTTTTAGCTGGTTTCTACATTTCCATTCCTGAATTTGAAAGTAAACTCGAAGGCTGTGATATTTCGTAGCTGCTCTAGTTGGTGGCAATGATTTGGCCTCAACATACTTTGAGATTTTTGCAACCTTTTCCTTAAAGCGCCTCAGTCGGAGATGATTGATGTTTTGCCCATCATTACCATTGTACAGGCACACTTAAGCTTCAATAACCTCTTCTGCATTGCTATCCTTGCCAAACACTTCTGCCAGTTTGAGAAAGTTTCTATTGTTCATCACCTTTCGAAGGGATGCTGCCTTCCAAATTCCATAAACACTGGATGAAAAGAATGTTGGAACAGACCACATCTCCCAAAGATTTCCTCATCTCTTTGATGTTCCAGACTTTCATACTTTTTGCACTATCCTTTGGTTGTGGCGTGAAGAAGATGTTGTAACCATCATCTCTATTGGCATGATAACATAGAGGGACCACTAGGTCAGTGTCATCTGCTATCAAAATTTTTTCTCCTGTTTGTGCCAGTTCTAGAGCAGTCTTCACAATCAATAGGTCACCTTCTCCAGATGCATCGACTACTTTACAACCTGCTTCCTCCAAACTCTTTTCCCAGCAGTCGATGAACAATTGTTTGTTTTCTTGATTAGCTACGAAAACATCCTTTTTTAATTTAACACAATTAAAGGGGTCAGTGACACATTAACACCAACAGAGCCCCCCTGCTCGACGTTGGTGAGTCGCATCTTTAATGGATGGACCACTTTCATACCCATCAAAGACAATGCATACTTTTCCATATCTAGTTGTGACATATCTGCGGTATTGTGCACAGATCTCATCAAATGTGTGACCTTTTTGCCATGGGAGACGTTGTAGTGCTCCACCATCTAAGAGATACTGTGGATCTGAAGACTGTGGACCTGATTGTACAGGGGAAGTCAGTTCCCATATTGTGTCTGCCAAAGTCGTTTTTTTGCCTCTCGCGGTAGTGCAAAAGAATCAAAAAGTGCAGGTGGGTAACCAAAAAGCTCATACTGGAAATGTTCTTGCTGCTGCTGAGTTGAGGGTTCATTGGTAGATAGCACACACAGTCTCTGGAATAGGAGTTGTGGATCAGTCTCAACTGCTTCATCTTTGCTGAGAGAAACTTTTACCCAAGTGTAATTGTCTGATCCTTTCTTTTAAAAGTGTACTCATGGACATTTTCTCCAACCATTGAAGCTATGATTGCCTCTCCTATGGAGGTTGCTGGCAGTGATAGCGTCCAAACCAATCGTTGAATTTCGTCCATTCCTCTGCCATGAGTAAGACCTCCAGACGTCTTCATGCTTCTCATTAGCACCTGCTCAATAACCAGATCCGTCAACAAGCCAGCCCAGTAGCGATCACTCGTCTAATCACATGGAATCCTTCAGAAAATTTCTGGTACACTTCAGGATGGCTTTTCGGCAGCATCTCCATTTGCTGCAAGTAAAGTAAGCCGACTTTGCATATAGGATGTGTCCTGCTGCAGCGAATATTGGCAGCATTTTCCTAACAACATCAAGGTGCAATTCCCAGTTCCCAGTGCGCTCTGCCTTGATGAACAATTGCAGGATCTTCACCATATCAAGGTATTGAATCCACAATTTTGCTGTTCGCTGGTCAACCATCGCATCCTTCACATGGTTGATTCTCTGGGCAATCCGGGTCATAGACTCTGATGACAGAACATTATTCAATGTCTCAGTCCCATCAAGGAGACCTTTCAATAGCCTCTGAGCTTATTTCAGGTCTTCATTTTGAGGAAATGACTCTTCTGCATCAGTGTTGGGGTGATCATCCTCAGTGACATGTGAAACTGGCAAATCATAGGCTTTCACTAACAAAATCAACTAAGAAGTGAGCACGAATGGCTCTTGCAATTACTTTGCCATTTAGCATGTGCTTGACTGTGTTTTCGGCATACACAAGTTCAAAAAGTTCTTGCAATCCAGAACCTGTCATCAAATGACCAATTGACCCCAGAAAGCTCATCTGTGTATGGAGCCCACCAAGTCGCAAGACAAATAATTTCAGAGGGCTGGAACTAGGCTGGGACTCAACTATCATCATTGCTTTGTATCAAAGTGGTTGATTGAATGTAGAATTGGTGTAATGTTGTTTTTCCTGGCTAAATCACTAATGTAACATAACGTTGAGTACACGCAGGTTGGGTTACCAGGGTCCATGTCGATCATTGGCAAAAAAACTGTGACTGATTTCCCAGGATATGTTCCTTTGTGCACTGACTGCATAAGGCCTGACCATACGGGTCTGGACGGATATGAAATTAGTGAAATTAGCAGTGGAATCGACAACTTTCTTGGGCTGAAGCTCTTTAAATGTCACTGGTGGTTTGTTGGTGTGCTGTGAATCTAGGTACTTGATGTTGATCCTTCTAACCCTTATTATATCTTCTGAAAGGACCTGAATCCTTGGAACTGGTTTTGCTTTAACTTTCCCGGGTGTAAAAGATGCTATGATGCCCATACTGTACATTATGGTCCACATTATCAGCTACGAACTGCACAAATTCAATTTCAACAAGGGAGAGAGTTTCAGCATCATGATAAGAGCAGCACTTCTTTCTAATTTCTGGACTTCCGAATAAGATGAAGAGAAGCCATGCTTATTCAGAGTGTTAATTAAGAACCTCGATCAAAATTGGCCATGCATTTCCACTGCTAAACCAAACTGCAAAGGTACAAGGAAAACTCTGGGTCTAGCAGCCTGCATTATCGCTTGACCAACTGATGCAAGTTTCAAATCATTGTCTTTGCCCGCAAATATCTTCCTGAGAAAGATCAACAATGTTTTAGGAACATATTCAAGAATCGCATCCTGTTCAAGATCATTCTTAGACGGGTAATATTCTAAACTTATCTGGATACCTTTAATGTCATTCTTGATAAGCTTGGCTGCCGTCTCTATGATTCTAATAGCCTCTGATTCTGAATTTTCTGTTGAGCGGCTCTGTGCATATAATTCATGGAGAATACATTTTGCTGTACTTAAGAATGTAACAACATTATGTTTCCCATTAATTTCAGTCACAATGATTTTGTCTTTGAAATGTTTTAACAATCGAGATTTCATGTATCAGAGACTGTATTGTTCAAAGCCAGTGTCCTCGAGAATTATCTCCATTTTTTTAACAAGATCGACAATAATGAGTTGCTCCTTGTCATTTTGCTGCAAATATTTAGCAACTTCCAGAAATGCCTGATTTCTCTTTGAATTTTCTGGTCTACCAAGGTTTTGTTTCTTAGAAGAATCAGCAGAAGAGAATGCCTTAGGAATGTTTTTATTGGAATCAAAGTTTGCAAAACATGTTCTGTGATAGCATGCTTCTTCTGAAACAAGGTCAGCTACATAGCCTATTCTACCTTTAACAGTGGATGCCCAGCCATCATTTTGTCAGACTTTCTCACACACTTTTAACACTCTGTCCTTAAACTCAATAGTTTCTACATGGGAAACATCAACACCTCTTTTCTTTCTATCAGAATTTGCTCCAGAACCATTCCTTAAAGTTAAACACTCATAAAGAGCGGCTTGCATGGGATAACATTTCATCATGGTTGAACCTGTTTTTACGGTCAATTTCTATGTATTTGGGGTTGATCCAACGCTGTCTGCATTTCTTGTGAAGACGTTGACCAATCTGAATTATGATCTTCTCTCCATGTTGTTTAGAAGCTCTGTTAATGGAATCGATGCCCTTCTGGCTGACGATGAATGTTTCTTCATTACTGGGCAGTTCATTGTTGCAAATAGCACACTTGTCAGCATCCATAATTATCGGTACTTCACTTTGGCCAACCTGAAATTAGAATATGACAAAATATTAAGCTCCTGCAGTAATACATCAAAACAGACAAAAATAAGGCATAAGAAGTTATAATTAGATTTAACTTTATGAAAACTGTTGGTTTTATCCAATTTCACATTGCTACATTTGGTATTTTTGAAGATGAATTTACAGAAATTGAGTTGAGAGAGGGGAAGCTAGAATCGGCAGCAATCTTTAAAGATGGCGCCTGTTGACCCCTTTCCGCAAGGCTAATTTTGATAAACTTTTTTTTATCTGAAAGAGAGGTTATTCATGCCCAATATCCAATTTAAAACCTTTGTTAGGAATTTGTTTGAGGTTTAGCCAAAAAAACAGCTAGATTGACTGGACTAAATATGAATGTATATATGTTTGTGTGCACATGTGTGATGATGTGTCTATGTGGTGGCAGTTATGTTGATTGATTAAATTAATGAATGAATGGGGTTCAAATGGGGCTGTTGTGTTTTGGCACATTATGTTAAATCGTGGTTCATCTTTTGAAATCTGAGTACACAGACAAGGAAAAATTATATTGGTTGAGCTGCTGTGTCAGTTAACCAATGGAGTTTATGAAATAAGGAAGATTTGTCATAAGATAAATTTTAAGAGAGTTCAGTTTTAGATGCGAGTGGAACATGATCGAGGGTGATCTGGGGTGGCTTGATTTCCACGTTAGCTCTTATATTGCATGATCTCTTCAGACTGATGACTTGTCAATCAGAACTGATCCATCCGATCAATGGCCATTATTGAACATTACAGGGACATGAGCATCTTTATAGCATTCAATAATGGTTACACTACACATTAAGTTTTAAGTGTCACATCCAACTTTCGTAGGAAGGCAAGTAAATAGAAGTCTTTGTACTTCTAAAGATGTTAAATAAGTTGCAATTAAAAACATTGATTGTTTTGTAAACATTTTACAATTGTTCGTACGATGTCTATTCCATCTGATTGAAGTGAGAAGTGACCACCATTATTGAAACTAGTTCTTTTATGACCAGACAAACATACAAACAGCCATCTTGTTTGGTCATGTAATTCTTATTTCATTAGGCATCTAATGTCACTTTTTAAAATGTACCTAGGAGCCTCTCCCACGTCTCATACAACTATATTGGCTCACTGAACTTGAGAGTACCATAACATTTTTAATTGGCCGATTTTAGATAAATTTTCCCAGTTCGTTTGGTCTTTCTTATAAAAAATGCTTTTGATTAGAGGATAATAATGTTCTGTCAGTTTTTAACTTCTGAAAACAAAACAGGTTTGTAGAAAAAGAAAATTATTGCATTCTCTTCATGAAATATAAATCAATATATCAAAGTATTTTCCAGTATTAAAATGATCATAAAGTTTGTTTCATAAATTCCTTACAAATTTATTTCTGGGAGATTTACAGACTGGCGCCAAAAAATCATATCTGTCTGAATTTTTACAATGATAGTTTTCATAGAAATTTAACTGCCATTACTGACTAAAGAATAAAAGATTTATGTATATATATATTATTATGAGCATTGCAGAAGCCCTTCAACATTTACCACCTTGGATTCAATCCTTTTCTCTATATTCTGACTCTTTGGACAGAGATACACAAATGATAAGTATATTAGAAAGCCAGTACGATAGAAAGAAAAAAGTAAAAGAAGAAGCAAAGACAGGACAAAGAAAAAAGACTGGAAGTGAAGAAGTCTAAAAATGCTTATAAGAAAAGGTGGAATAGTTGGATTTAAAATGCGTTCCCAGACCCGAAAGAGACCTTTTAAGTTCGAGATAATTATTGTCTAGTATTTGTTAAAGTTTTCTGTTACCCTTTATTCCTAAATATTTGCTCTCTCTGCTAAATATATTAAGCTCTCTAGTCGAAAATATAACGTTTGATATATATTTATAGCTCTACATAATTAGATATTAGAATCTTTCCATTTGGATTGAACCTAAAAATGTCCAGGTCTGTTTTTTTTATTTAACTAAGCAGAAAAAGTTTACTTCTGTGTATTCAATTCATAAAATGGTGTGGTTGAATAGGTTTAAAAACTTGGATTTAAAAATCCAAGTTAGATTTGGCCTGGTTTGGCGTGTCTCTTGTGTTAATGTCAAATGACAGATGAATTACTTCCCTTGAATGATTATACAGGAAGTGGAGACTATTTAAGACAGACATGCTTACTGCTCGGTGTTTGAAGTAAGTTGACCAGTGAATATCTTTGTTGGCTATGAAATACATTAACAATTGGTAGCAGAGCCTGGAGTTTGTAATCTGGTTCTACCATAATGAAGAAACAAACAAGAAGTTCGTTTGTTTAAATGAATTACTACATTTAATTTAGAAATAAACTGTTTGGAACTTGAAACAGGAAGTTCATTTGTTTGAATGACTTACAACATTTAGTTTTGAAGAACAAAATAAGCACAATATCTATTGTAAATAATTCATTGTATATGATAGTTATCATATTTTGACTCGGTTGATTCTTTTTTGCTGGCCTTTGTTTTCCCGATATAATTATATATTCATGTAAGGGACCATGGGTAGATTGCTAACATTCCTAGTAAAAGTTGTGCTATGGAACCAACAGGAATTGAACACGGCACACCAAGTCGTCAATCTGAGTCGTATCTACTTCATCATCATCAACTCCCTGATTGTATATGAGAAAAATACCCATATTTATCAAAAATGTAACGTTGGTGTGATTTAACAATTTATTTCCAGTGAGAAAGAGAACTAAAACAAAACCAGATTTATATGCTGATCCGGAGACAAAAATCAATAGAAACTATGATGAACCGATGCTGATATGTATTGGGAAATCTTGACCTTCGGGCTATGATCAAAATGTAGTATTTGTTCCCTCCTCAGTCAGAGGAAGGGAAGTCATTGACTGGGGCAATTTATATTTTTGTCTCATCCAGAGTGGCCCTTTTGGGATGTTGAATATCCCCACATAAAAAAATCGACCTTATGTCTAACTTTTCCCTCGTGGGGAGAGAGGTAAAGTCCTACCATTAGTCTTCAGACAAAATATTAACTGAAAACTGAATAAACATTTCCTAGTTGATCAATCAATATTTATAAAACAAAAATAACAAACTGAGTAATTCAGTGAATTCACACTTGTTGTTAAGTCATGCAAGGGGATTTAATGGAAACTGGCAGTGGTGAAGTGGTTAATGGGTCAGATTATGGACTCGGCATGTTGTGTTCGAAGTTGGTTTTGGCTATAGTATCACTTTAACTAATACTTTAAAGAAAAGTATGAACCCATTTCATCTCCTCCATATATGGATTAAATAGTAGAGTAAAATAGATCTTCTAGTATTTGTAAGGCAAACAATCTAGATTAAGAAAATCACCAAAATAACACCAGTATTGGTAATTCTGAGGGTCTACCACTTCTATCAGCCTCCTTGGAAAACTATGAAATGAAAAGTATGAGGATATAATTCCTTGGGAAGGCATAATTGACAACCTTCCATTGTGAGGAGAGCTTTAAAAATAAGTTCACTTTAAAACAATCTATCTAGTTGAAATGAATTTAATTCAATTTTGTTGAAGCGTAGGAAATGTTTTCTCATCACTTTTTGTTTTTTTCAAGACTTATAAAATAAATAATTGAAAAATATTGAATGACCTTGTACCAGAATAGGCTGGTCCGATGCTTTAGGGAAAGTAAAGAATTTTACTCTTGTGAGTTAAAGAACGAATAAATGATTTTGGGGATGAGTAATTATCATGCTGAATAGGAGGATAGTGTTAGACGATAAAGGTTGTTACGCAACAGGAGAGGATTTAGAAGGATAAATGCTAGTCAATTGCCTGGCTATTCCTAGATATAGGTGGTGATGCACACCTTTTTTCTACCTCCCTTTTCTCCTTTCCATAGAGAATGTATCTTTTTTCATTCAGCGTATCTTTGAAGTTTGCGTTTGTTGGTAAAATAAGTTAAGTTACTTTCATTTTAAATAAGTAGTCTTTATTTTATTTCGCAAAAATGTTGAGCACCAGAAACATTCACACTACAGTTTACCCCCCCCCCTCCCCACACACACCCACAAGAAAATGGTATGATAGAGAGACTACACCACAGATTGAAAGCCAGTTTATGTGCAAAGCTTAACACTCATACAAAGTATTTAAAATATCTACAATTAATATTTTTTAGGGCTTTGCACCACAGTAAAGAAAGAAGCAGTACAGCATTTATTTGATGCACCTGTTATGATCTATATTTTGTATGCAATAACAACATGATTATGAATAATAACCCTGCAATAATTGAAGACGGAAAAGAAAAAAAATCAACTTATTCAAAGTAAGTGGACAACTTGTAAATTAAAATAAGTGTTGTATCACAATTTTTATTGAAATGAATATTTATTAATCAAGCATTATATTAAGGTGTAGAAAAATAATGTTGAGACGTGTACAATATTTTATTACAGGAATACTGTTAAACATATAAGCAATTACATTGGAAATGGACACACGAAATAGTGGATCATATCGGGAAGAAAATCTTGAAGAATGTGAAGAATAGCTTCAGCTTCAGAAAGTAAATAATGTGAACGATATGATTATCTGTCTCAGAAGATATGGGGAAAAGGAGAGTAGATATACAGCAGAAACATCAAAGCTTCCTAAGCATTGTAAAGTACCTTGACAAATCCAACGAAAATTATGCAACAATCAATGCATCACTTAGAACGTGCATTCAACAAAAAAATGAAGAAAAAAGCATTGTGTTCTAGAAACTAAAGGAAACAATTACGAACCACAAAACTATGGCATACTTTAACCTACAGACCGATAGTTCTGTGGACAGAAGCAAGCTTCAATAAGAGAATAGTTGCAGCACTATTCAAGAAAGAACCGCTAGGACTGCAACAAGTGTAATTCATCAGAAAAAGCCTAGGAGAAACAGAAAATCACTAAGCATAGACTGAAAGAGGGACACCTGCTGTGAGATTGGCAAAAGCAGGCTCCGGAATTGCCTCATAGTTGAACCGAAGTTTACAATCATTATAGCCCACAAGCCGCTCATGTCCATGTTCAACAAGGCTAGGCAAATATCTCACCATGAATAGAGAAATGGATGATGGAAATTGGAGATGACAGATCTGTGTTAGTTTACTTGTTACATAAATCCAGTCATGGGCACACGTCCGTTTGTCCAAACCGACATCTTTATTTTCCCAGACAAACAAACAACAACAACAACAACAAGGAAGGGAGATCACTGTAGAAGCTTATCACAAAGGAAGATAACTCTTATATCACAATACAAGGGAGATAACTTAACATTGCTGGTGTCTTCTTGTGAAGACTAAAGTTCAATACAAAAAAACAAAAGTAAAACAACAAAAATAAAACAACAAAAGTAAAATAACAAAAGTAAAACAACAAAAGTAAAACAACAAAAGTAAAACAACAAAAGTAAAACAAGTCTCTCAGAATTTCAGAAAAGGCTCCTATCTTCATCAGACACTCTTCGACCTGTTCTCGGCCCTTGATCCATTCAGTATGGATCTCTTCCTCCACCATCATTTCCTTCACTCACAAGATTTATATAAATTTAAAGTCTTCCCTCACAAGATTTTTATAAATTTAAAGTCTTCCCTCACAAGATTTATATAAATTTAAAGTCTCTACAAAGAACTTCAGGCAATATAGGTAGTCTGAATATCTCTTGAAGCAAGGCGGCTATCAATATGCCAGCATTAGCTGCTTCACTCAGCGCAAGAGTCTCTGAGGCTAATGGACTTTTTTTACACAGTCAAGTTTTTTTAATGACCAGCATATAAGAGCCATTTTGTTCATCTTGTCACAACCACGTGAAGATCCATCCTCCAAACTAGCATAGGTAGCATTTGAATAACAAACAATATTCAGATACGAAGGTTTCCCAAGCTGGGGAAAAGATATGGAACCTGTTCTTGATTTTAATTTTATTAGTGACTTGTTTGCCTCGAAGAATAACTTTACTTTTGGAGATGTTCCAATATTACTCATTCTACACGCATCAAACGATATATCTGGTCGAGTCTGGGTGGATACCCACATCATTTGACCTGTCAATCTCTTTAGCTCTGTCTTCTCCACTTGACGCAATTCATCATGCAGTGCATTGTTATATGCACTCACAATTTCTTTCAAGTGAGTTTACTCATCATTAACTTGCTTGTACCATGAACGAAGTGGATCATTTAATCCATGAATGCATCTTTTCAGCTTCCACACCTGTGATTCTGGACACACATCAGATGGTGGTCTAAGAAATACCTCTCTCTCTCTCTCTCTCTCTCTCTCTCTCTCTATATATATATATATATATATATATATATATATATATATATATATATATATATATATATATATATATATTACCTTGCAGAAATGCTGAGATAAAATCAAGAGTCTCCAAATGCCACATCATAACCGAGGTAGTTAATCTTCTTCATAACCACATGCAACAAGACGAGACTTTATTATCTTTTTGTCATTAACAAATTTTTCTGTTATGATCCATCTTGTTGATATACATTTTTGCATGTAAGGCACACATTCATATACTTCATGAACTTTCATATTTTCCAATTCTCTTTTCTTTGCATCAATCACATCTTCTCATTGTTCTTGTTCAGAAGTAAGCAAACCTGCATGTTCTTGATAACTTATTCCCTCTGTTACTTGAGGAAGTTCTCTCCATTGATCAACATGATCCCAATTGATACTTGATGATTTTCATTCTCTGCTTCAGGTTTTATATTTAGCCAATGTCTATACTTTCCCGTTGACTTCGGTTGTTTGCTCAAAACCATTCCTTTTTACACTCATCACTCCCTTTCAATTTATATTCTACAACTTCGTTTCTACTTGGTTTTATACTGTTATCTTTCACTTCCTTTCTATCGCTATTTGAATTATTATTATATTGCCCTTCATCTTCTTCCTCCAACACTTCATTGATCTTATTTGAAGAATTTGTATTTTCTTCATTCTTTGGACTTCTCAATTCCTTGCCTGTGACATAGATACATCCTGAAAAATGCTCCTCTATGTCTGATCAATACACATTGACCTTCTTTACCCAAAAATTTAGCAAGACCATCCTTTGTACTTTTGTCTTCTATAGTAGACACGGTCACCTGTCACAAATCCTTCATCTGCATAAGTCTTTACATTGGATCCCAAAGATCTTCGAATTCTTTCACTTGATTCGGCTTAAATTAAGCTTTTCCTTGCTGCATGTAGGGCATTTAAATTTATTCTAACCATATAAATGGTTGTTGTAGTTTGCAATGCAGGTAACCGATCATTCAAAACTGAGGAGTTGTTAATATTTGACCCAAATACAAGCTCATTTGGACTATATCCAGAATGATTCTGAAGTGCATTTTCTGGCTCACATTTTTAATTATCTAATGTTTTTTTTCCATTGGTATAGAAATTATTAGAATGGGACTTCCCACAGTACCATTGTTGAATTAACTTTCTGCAGCTGGCGTGCATGTTTTAATATTCAGCTTTTCGTTCATCTGTCGATATCCCTCATTATTAAACTTTACTCCATTGTCGCTTGAAAGTCGCTTGGGAGCTCCAAAATAAGATATCCACATTAAAATATGTTGCGAATAATTTCTTCACTCTTTTTGGTTTTAATCAATCCGGCAGCAGAGTACCTAGTGGGTGTATCAATTAGGTGCAGAATCTAGCATTCGTTATGTCGATGTTCCTTTAAATCCAAACATACAATGTCATTAAACCTGTTACCAAGAGCCAATCCTACAACTGGCCGAGGAGGGAATTCACAAACATCTTTGATCTGCCTATGTAATTCCTCAGCCTTTCTCCTTTTTTCCACTCTAGAGCATCCTTTTAACGTCTCACAATTTAATACTACGCTTGGTACATTTTTAACCTACAAAAGAATATTACTTAGTAGAAGACTATAATTTCAGAAGTCGTGATTTGTAATTTAATATATCTGCAAAAAAATCAGACAGTTGTCGTTTTTTAAATTTAGTAGTATTCCTGCAGTTTTCATTGATTTATGACTTAACAAGGGTGAATAATTTTTGATGATGTCAGCCTCAGTATAACCTCTGACATATTTTATACCCCTTATTTTTACAGAAAATGTAACTGTTTTTATAGCTGTTACCTCCATTCCGTCTCCAAAACAAAATGTTCTATTAGACCTAACAGTTTCCACTAACTGCTTATCTCAGTCATTTAATGTATCAAAGAATACATTACACCAAAGTTCTCCAGCAACAGTTCGTGAACAAGCAAAGTCCAACACTTGCCATACCAAATGTCTCTTTCGCAAGATTGGACATTTTTACATTAGAATAAGAATCATCTATCAATGTTCGATAACATGAATCAACAGTGTTTATATTGTTTCTAGAATTGAAACTCGAGTACAATCTTGGGCAAAATGATTCGTCGAATTACATTTAAAACAACGCATTATCTTACTTTGTCTGTCCATATGATTAATTTTACATCCACTGTAATGTGTTTGTTCCTTGATACTTCTGTATCTATTGTAATTTACTGTTTCAACTCCTTCTTTGATAGCAAGGACGGTTTTACATTCCGTTGATGAAATATCAGAAAACACTTTCTTCAAGCTTGAACATGCGGTTTTTGCTACTTTTTCGTTTTCCTTCGATAAATTTGCTGCATTCAGAATAACAACAAAAAGGCTTGGACTCCTTCTGGCAGACTAATTCCAAATCTCCATATTTTTTTATACAGAAATTCATATCATACTAAAATTTAATTTATATTAACTTACGCCACTCTTTTGAAGGAATAAATTTCCTTGAATGACATATATGCCATCGAGTTTTCATTCTGTAAGTAAATTTCGTCTAATTTGTCTATAATTATTTTCAATCCATTTGCTTTACCGATATCCGTTATTGCCAAATGTCGAACACATTCTCTTATATGTTGGTGTAGTGACAAAAATACTGCTGGGCTCTGTTTCTCTTTAGATAAATTTGTAAATATAGACTATATGCCTATATCTTGCTTCTATTCAGCATATGAATGTTCATTTAGAAAAATAAGTAGGTTTTTGTAAAAGAAGTCATCTTTGCAACACATCCCCAGGTGTGGCAGCAGTACTCTATCTTAGGACGTATCTGACTGTTATATAGGTAGAAGATTGCACGAGGAGTCATGTGCTCTCTGGAGCGGTAAAATGATTCAACCATTTTTCCAGTCAAACTTACCAACTAGATACAGTATATAACATAATACTAATAATGTTTGTAAACAATTACTTTTAAAGCACATTTAAAACAAAAAAATGTATAAATGAATGTATGAATATTGTTGAAAATATGCTTTTAAAACGGAAAAAAAATTTGTTCTCAACTAAACTGCAGTGAAATTGAACCATATTTCGGGGGGGGGGAGTGTAATGAATAGTCTGTGCATTTTAATCAAGTAATTATGTTTTAAAAATAAGTTTAAATTATTTTTTAGAGTGAACATGAAATAAGCTAGTTTAATTTCGTACTTTTAATTTAATTTAAAATTTATTTTTATTTATGTTCAGCATTGGTCTTAATGTCACCCTTGAAAAAATAGCTGGCCAAAACGCCTTAGATTCATATATTTACTAGTAAAAATGTTGTTTAAATGTGCAAATATTTACGATTGGTTTTAGGGTGTGAATTAAAAGAAAATCACAATGAGAAGGAAATCATTTTGCATTACATTCTTAATATCTTCATATTCATGGTGTATGTTTTAACTAGTTATTCATGTATATTTATGTATATATCACCGGATGCAGTTTAATGTTATATCGAGGACATATTCTATTTAACCCATAAATAGAATCTTGACATATACTACTACTCCGGGTTAGAGTGGACCTCAGAAACCTTAATAGTGAGATTTTTTCTCTTTTTTTGTGCCTGAAATGCTGAAAATGTTAGAGAATCCTTTCAAACACAAAGCTAGACTCGTCTAGCAAAAACTCGTCTAGCAAAAATTCGTCTAGCAAAAATTCGTCTAGCTACAATAACGACCAAGAACTTTTCTTCTTCCTCTGTGTACCTAAAACGAAACGAAACTTCCATGAACAGAGTTTCTTTCCAAGAAATTACCATCTGTGGAACACAATACCGCAGGGTTGCTTCCCAACTGACTACAATATGGTCGTTTTCAAGTCCAATGTTAACAAATATTTGTTGAGCTGTCCTCTTAAGTAATCAAATTCTCCCCATTCCATTCATAGTCTCTCATAGTATTGCTATTTACCCAACTGACAATCTCATTAACCTTTATCCTTGAATGGCTTCTGGGCTTGATAAGTGGTGATTCATTAGTATAAAAATGCTCCCAAGTTGGAGCCTCATGACCGGATATAGTTTAATGTCATGTTCAGAACAGTGTGTGGTTCCGGTATGCTGCATGTCACAGCAACACACTGGGATATTGTTATATTCCTTCTCCAGTGCTTGTCTCTGTGATTTTATCCGGATCCCACATAGTGAACTGCTGTTATCTTGAATTTAATTCCTCATAGCTGGAAAATGGTTTGGGATAAATAGATAAACACGGGCACACTGAATATCTACAACATTAATTTATTTAATTTCTGCAAACCAATCTCTTCGTCCAGGTGATTAGTTGTGTCATAACCGCCTAGGAATGTTTTATTAATATTTCAATTTTTAAGCAGACATGGGGGCAGAAGCTATTGGCAGGCTTTTTTGCACCACTAGTGCTAAACACCATCTAACTACTAAACTGCTAACTACTTCAAATATGACTTTCGTACTCTGACTCCTCCTCCCTCTCTCTCTCCCTCTCTCTCCCTCTCTCTCTCTCTCTCTCTCTCTCTCTCTCTCTCTCTTCTAATACATAGTTATGCTTAATCAATCAGAATTTTTAATATTTCATAAGCCCTTTTATTTTGATTTCTATTCCTAAAAGATAGTTCAGTTCTTGCCCGGGGGGGATACAAATTGTACTCGAAAGTTGAATCGGAGCAACAGCTTTTGAAAAAAAGGAACAACACCGTGTATATTAATTGAACAATTTTACTTAGGTAAGTAATAAAGAATGATATATAAACAGTACTAGGTAACTATATTGAATGCATTCGCAGAACTTATCTTATGTGAAGAAGTGTTCTTTTAACAGGTGTGCATGCTTCGGCCCAACAGTTGTTGCTTGTGCTGTAAGGCAATCAACCATTAACTGTCACATGACCCCTAAAGAAGCAGTGATTGGGTATACTTGGCAAGAGAAGATAACCACACTGACTAATCTATGAGTGTCTAATGAATTCCAATACTTTCACTATCGAACTTTTGGTGATTTTTTTAAGAATTTGAGAATGTGTTTATGTGTGCAGAGATATAAGTCAGAAAATTGTTTTCAACATTGAACAAGTAATGAAGACATGTGTACAAGTCATACTCATTTTCGTGTGGAAACAAGAACGATATTCTTAAGATGTGATCATTCAATCTGCATATTTAACAATGAAAATACAAACCGATGGAGGACATAACATCTTACAGAAATCTGTGGACACATAAAAACAATAAAATAAATAAAACACATTTAACGATGAAAATTCTATTTCAGACTTAAGCCTAGCAGCATCTAATGAAGAAATCAGACTACGGATGTGGACCAGAAAGCTTGTGAATGACTCTCTCCTGTTGTTATGGGAGAGTAGGGAGTGGATCTAGGGTTTACTTTCGGCAGCCTCGTAACTCTCGCTTCCCTTATTTTGTCTTTTAGTCTTTTAGTCCTCACATTCCATGAGCGATGTTTCTGACAAAGGGAGAAGAATTGCTGTTTTCTGGGTCGAAATCTATCCATCTAACACTTATCACTGGCTAGTTTTTGACCTTGAAGTACTATTTTTAGCTCCTTACATCAAGTGGTTTCATGCTTTGTCTGGAGCGATTTTCATTAAAAAAAAAGAAAAAAAGATCTTCTCCCTTCTAAAGCACTTACTTTAAGCTCAGAAACACAGTGGGCCTGGTGGAGGACACTCAACCACCTGAGAATAGAAATTGGCCGATTAAAAGATGTTATGGCCAGATGGGGCTATACGAATTTAGTGAAGACTACCATACGATGCAGCACTGCCTTCTATGCCATCTACTACCCAATCAGTACAGCTTAAAAGATATCGCAGTGTTCAATGATAATGCAAAGGAGACTGTAAATAAATGGGAAATTGTCATTTAACCACGTGCTTCGAAGACACGAAAAGAAGAGGACGAACAGGCTGACGGACAGAGCCTCTTATAGACATGTGTGTGCGCATCGTACTTCTGCCTCTTCTCCTTCACTGATTTCATTCAATCTTTAGTGATGAAAATTTTGGCCAAAGCTATTGATGTAATCACTGAGAAAATGAACTGGAACCGTGAGAAGTAAAGTATTTAAAGCAGAAAAATAATCAAACGTTGCGCAAGATGACCATCTCTGAAAATATCTTGAAAAAAGATGAATAAATAATTGCCAGCTGTGAACATAAGCAATCGTATATTTAGAAACTAGACAACAAGTTGTTGTCAAATCAGGTGCATTAGTTACGACCAGTCAATTAATTCCTAGTTGTTTTTATTTTCGATAAAATATTAGCCAATAAAAACTGATACAAGTTAAGTGACTGCTTTTAAAAAAAGATAAGTATTATATAATAACGTTTGATTCGGCGATGGTTATTTAAGTAGACTTTTTTTTTTCGCTTAGTCCACACAAGGCTTCAGTGAATCAACTGCCGCCTTAAAATAAAGA
Organism: Sepiola atlantica; assembly: GCA_963556195.1. Classification (NCBI taxonomy): domain Eukaryota; kingdom Metazoa; phylum Mollusca; class Cephalopoda; order Sepiida; family Sepiolidae; genus Sepiola; species Sepiola atlantica. Next base: position 181,960,712 of record OY744517.1, read on the forward strand.
GTTGAATTAATTTTTAAATTATTATCATGCAGAAAGCAATATGGGCATTTCTAACAGTTGTCCTCTTTACGGGTAAGTTTGCTTTTTTGTTTGTTTGATGTTTTTTTTTAACAAGCAACTTTATTATATCTTAATTATTATTACTAGTTTATACCAACTCCTTGAGCTGTGTTGATACATTACCTGGGTATGTCAATTACCATCTTTACCTAACTTCTACCACTTTATAGTGAGTACAAAGAAAAATAGTTGTGAAATGTTGTGGAAAAAAATATGCTACTTAGTATTTGCATGAGAGAGTAAGTAACTATGATGAATGTACTTATGTATTGTTTTTATTAGCAACGAAACATCAGAAATTATATTTTTAAACAATAATAATTCACTTCGAACTAATGCCGAATACCCTTTATGTCTACTTTTTTGTGAATTACCAAAAAAAAAATCCCTTAGTTTCAAAAATAATATTTATGTAATGTTTTTTTATGTTACTATATTATATTAATTTCTTTAAATTTATAAAACATGTATCCAGTTAAAAAAAAATCTTTAGACTTATGCAAGATTTGAACCCTGGTATTGGCATTGTAAAAACTACTGCCTTAGTAATATGTACTCCGCCTATTGCTTTTTTATCAACCAATCACATGTTTCTATTTGCGTACGTACAGACAAACTCCAAATACACCATAACTTTTTAATGGTATATAGATTTTGTCTTTTATTATTGTTGTTTAGTTTTAACAAGAACTCAAAACTCAACTAACAAATCTATGGGCATATCGGCATTCAAAAGCTTGAATTGAAGAGGTACCATTTTTAATGTCATTATTATTATTATTATTATTATTATTATTATTTGTACTAGATCATCGTCAGTGATTGCTCACCGACAACAACCAGTGGTATTTCCTGGAGTCTGAGTGACAACAAGCCTCCCCAGATTTCCAGCATTCTTCACCTCTTTTCAATAACCATCGCAAATAACCTTGCGGTATCGCAACTGCCTCTTACCATTTATTTCTCGCTGGTAAGGACCATTGGTCTTCTCTGGGATTTGGGTGGCAATAAGCCTCCCCAAGGTCCCAGCATTCTCCGCACTTTTCCAGTGGAGGTCTGGTTTGTGCTGTCCCTCCTCGGTCTTTTCATCTTCCTCGACCCTCTAACAATATTTTGTCTGGTGTCAGCCTAGGCCGGCACCATTTTTTTTGTAATTTCTTTTTTTTGTGTGTGTGGGGGGAGGGGGGGAGAATTTATGGTGTTTTTTGTAATTTCTGTTCCTTGGTTCATTTTTGTGTGGTGTTAGCTGAGGCCGGTGTAATTTATTGGGGAGGGGGATTATGAAGTGATGTTTTTTTGCAGTTTCTGTTCCTTGGTGGTGGTGGTGGTGGTGGTGGTGGTGGTTGTTGTTGTTGTTGTTGTTGTTGTCGTCGTCATTATTATCATCATTATCATCATCATCATCATCATCATCATCATTATTATTATTATTATTATTATTATTATTATTATTATTTCTTACTCACTATGAGTTATCACACAAGTTATTACCAGTGATCGCTCACTGGAAAAAAACCGGTAGTATTCCTTGGAGTCTGAGTGACAATAAGTCTCTCCAGATGTCTAGTACTCTCCGCTTCTTCCGATCGCCATCGCAAATCATTTTGCTATTTAATATTGAATTCTTGCTGATAACGGCTGATGGATTTCTATGAAATTTGAGTGACTATAAGCTTCCTCGGGATTTTAGTATTCTCCATTCTCTTCCAGTCGATGTCTGGATATTGCTTTCCCTTCTCGGCCTTTTCATCCTCTTAGACTCTTCACAACCATTTTCTGTGGTATCAATTGATGTAAGCGCCACAATGTTGTTTTGTGAGGCAGACAGAGGAAGGGTATCAGTATTATTATTATGTTTACTCACTAGGACTTCTGACACGACTCATTTTCAGTGATTGCTCACTTGCAACAACGGGTGGTATTCCCTGGAGTGTGGGCTTCCCCAGATTTCAAATACTCCCCGCTTCTTTCGATACCCATTTCAAATCTCTTTGCGTTCTCGCAACAGTCGTTTACCATTGATTTCTTGCTGACAACGGCCGTTGGACATCTCTGGAATTTGAGTGGTAATAAACCTCCTCGGGATTCCAGTACTATTCGTGCCCTTCAAGTGGAGGTCTGGACAGTGCTTTCCATCCTCGGTCTTTTCAGTCTTATTGACCCTTGGCAACCATTTTCTGTGGTACCAACCGAGGCTAGTGCCACTTTTTGTGTTCTCGCATCAGCCGTTTACTATTGAGTTCTCACTGATAATGGCTGATAATTTTCTCTGGAATTTGAGCGGCAATTTGAGGGGTCAGATTATAACATTTTTTCTTATATATCTACCCAAGCAGTTTCAGTTCCCTGGGATTCGTCTTAGTATGTTTCATATTAGTTATGTTTCAACTTATCTGTTGTTGGTCAGCGTCACCTGGCTATATTGGTTGGTTTCCATACTCTAGGAATTTTCTCAATAGGTCAGCTGTTTTCATCAATTACTTTCTAGTTTAAAAGCTTCAAAATTACTTTTTTTTCGAGCGGTCACGAAGTGAACAGGTGTCGGACGTTTTCTATATATTATTAATAATAGATTAAAATGACCGAATGTTTTACTGTATAGTTTCCCTTTAAAATTTGTTAGCGATTTTTAAGCAGTTAAACTGTCGATTAGAAAATAACGTATATCTTGAAATATAGTTTAAAGAATAGGTCAAGTTTATATATGCACAAAACGAAAGGAAAACATTTTCGAACGCATCCCGGTTGTATCAAAGAACCAATGTTTCTTAATCCGTTTACACATACAATGAATAGCATAAATATCGGTCATCCATGAAAATTGTTTCAGAAAATGCAAAAATGTATTATTTAAATAAAAATAAAGTATTTGAATAATTTAATTCAATAAATATGTTTGTACTTATATTGTTGCCTGACGAGTTTTTGCCGTCTGCTCTAAAGGAAGTTATATCGTCATGCTAGCATAACAGTTTATTTTCGTATTTATTTGCTTATAGGTAATTTTTTTTTTTTAATTTTGTTACATTAAAAGTCACCGTTTATCAAGGCCTAAAGGCCACTCGAGGATAAGGATTAAAAGTTTTGACTCGAGGATAGGGGTTAAAGCGTTTGGTGAGACCACATCATGTTCACCGACACGATGGTTGTAGGGTTGTAGCAGGGCAGAAATTGGTTATTTACGGGGACGGTTCAACAAGAACTAGTTTACATTGGACTTGAAGACGACCGTATTGTAGTCGACAGGGAAGCAGGCTTGCGGCACTGTGTTCCACAGACGGGTAGTTCTAGGAAAGAAGCTCTTCCCAGGGAAGTTTCGTTTCGTCTCTGGCATGCAGAGGGAGAAAGGGAAATCATTGACAGTGGTAGTAGCTAGGCGGGTTCTTATTGTGAATGTTTTACAAGGGGGGACCATAGATTTGAGCTTAGTCGAGCAACTACCATGAAAATAACGGGAGAGCAAAGAAAGACTAGCAACATCTCTTATGTGAGAGAGTGACTGTAGGGAAAAGAAGAGGACACACCCACTAGATTTCGAAGTCGGTTTTGGACTCTGTCAAGGCAGGAAAGGGTGATCTGAGCGGTACCTCCTCATATGTGGCAGCAATACTTAAATATTTATTTTTGAGAAATAAAACAGCTCACAAAGTTAAAGTAAGCAAATTCATGTGAATCAGCAAGGTTCGACCGGCTTGATTTTGTTTTTTTTGGCATTGATTTCTCCGATTCTTTCCAGACTCAGGTACATACAGGAGAGGCTATGTGAAGGTTGCCAACATCCATAGTGAAAGTGGTGCTATGGAACCGATAGTACTCGGACTCGATACACCGAGGTCGTCAGACTTTGTCATTATCCACTTTACCACCGTCAATTGACAGTTATTAAAACCGTATTTAACAAATGCTTAACTTGTCTTGATTTCGCTTGCTTTCTTCTTCAAAAGTTTTTTGTGTTTTTATGAAACTGATAACATGATTGAGCTATTTTTCCAGGTTGTACGTTTACCGTATGAAAAATTATTTAATTTACATTATTTTAATTTAGTAAAAATATTCGTTATTCTGTTTCTACTTAATGTATGTTTATATAGAATGAATGCAAACGCAATAAAATTAACTGATGGATTTCATTTATGTTTGAAGATTTAATTACACGAAATTATTTACAGTAATTTTACCAACCACACTTAAATTTGTAAGATAATGAAGAGTGGCAAAAATGAATCATAGACGAGTCCATTGTGAGTGGGACGTCGAGAAAGAAAGAAAGAAAGAAAGAAAGCTACTTGATAGCTGTTAAAAAGGAGAAGGTTCCACAGTGCAAGCGAGACTTGAAAGGCGGCGGTTTCAGAAACGCGAAGAGCCGGAGCGCTTTGTGATCGGAGTATCGAAGTACCGGAAGAATGGGAGTTTACCGATGTTTATGGTACCGATGAAGCTTTATTGGCTATGGTACCCAAGCCCGTCTTGCTGTTAGGCTTTCGTGTCCGCTGACTAAAAATGCGACTGATAAGCAAGTTGGTACGGTGAAGAAATCTCCTGACTTGTATTTCATCAAACAGACAATTGGAAGTGCTTGTGGAACAATTGCTTCAGTTCACGCTGGGATAGACAATGCAGAGCAAATTGCTTTCCAATCGGATGTATATATGAACAAGTTTCTAACGGAAACCAAGTCTGTGACCTCAGCAAGAAAAAGACTTTCATGAGACAAAAGTATGTCAAAAGATTTTTTTTTATATGTGTGTGCATAGCCGGCGTAAACCATCCGGTGATGGGAAATAAAGAAAACCAAAGTTTTCCCATATACATTCTGTTCTTTGTCATTCTTGTTGGATCTTACCGAGTACCCCAAAAGAACGGGTAATGCAACCTCAGTCTAATTGGTTGCCGTGGCCTGCTATTTTTTACAAAAAGAAATAGAGAAAAAAATCAAACCGGGGACGCCACCCAGACAACGAAAAAGGGGTCCGAAGGAACAGTGAGGAGAAGAGACCATCAAACCAGGAGACGATGGAAGACAACACCAGCGGGCGAGTTTCTTTTGAAGAAGAAGAAGAAAAAAAATAGAAAGGTAGATGACTTCTGTTTAGTTGCTGCGCGTTTTTTTTTTGGGGGGGGGGGTCGAGCCAGAGAGAGAGAGAGACAGGAAGATTTTTTTTTTAATAAAAAAAAATTAAAATTAAAGTTTTTTTATTATTTGAAAAATGGAGCATTTAGGCGACTTAATACAGACCCTAACAAGTGAGATTAGGGATGCGGCAGCTACTGTGGCGAGCTCGTGGGGGGGGGGGGGGGGAACATTTTTTAGGAAAATCCGTCCCTTACTGAGAAAAGAAGATGGTGGGCTCGGCGCGTGGTTAGAAGATATGAACCAATATTTTAAATTAACGGGAACGAGGGAGGACACAAAATGTCGTACAGCTTTGGTAACGACAGGCGGCTCGGTGGGGGATTACATAGATCGATTGCTGGTGGAAAACCCACAGTGCACATTAAGGAATGCATTAAAAGAATACTACGGGATAATAGATGACTCCCAGGCGGCAATCGCAGAGCTGGCGATTGTCAGACAGGAGAGAATAGAAGGGGTACAAGATTATATGCAGCAAATTGTCAAGCTAGCTGAGAGAGCATATGTGGGGGCTGAGCAGGGGAACACTGTGGTGAAACAACAAATAATGTGTTTTTTTATAGAAGGGCTGAGGGATGTAGATATAAGAATGGCAGTTTTACGAGAAGAACCACAATCTGTGGAAGCGGCTTATCAGAAAGCTCTCACAGAAAGGAAGTGGAAGATCCGACTTAAAACAAATCTCGACTGTGAACATGAACCGATGGAGATTTGCCATGCTAGGAAAAGGCCTCAGGTGGACACGGTGGATCCAAGAGGCAATAGGGGGTACGGTAGAGGTACAAGGGGCAGATTCACATATAGAGGCGGGTCACCAGAGAGAATCAGATGTTAGCGGTGTGGTAAAGAAGGCCACATACAGCGATTCTGTCCCGTACAGCTGCCGGGAAACAGTGACGGTCCGTTCATAAGGGGCCCAATGAACGGAAGAGGAAGAAACCGACTGTCTTAGTGGATAGTATGGGTTCCTCAAATTCGGTGTCGATACGGATAGGAAAAAGGAAGTATAGAGCCTTAGTGGATACTGGGGCAGAGGTCTCAGTTATCAATAGGAGAATATACAAGACATTACAACCAAAGCCTAAACTGTTAAAAAAAGAGATAGCTTTAGAAGCGGCCAACGGGTCCACATTATGTATAGACGGCGTATGTAGACTGCAGGTCAAGGTGGGAGATCAGGTGACGTCACACAATTTTTACATAGTTAAAAATTTGAATAGGAAAATAATACTGGGAAGGAACTGGCTGAGAGAAAACGGAGTCAGAATATACTTTGATTTGGCTAAGAATAAATGGAAAGTATATAGCGTTAGAAGAGGATATAAATATCTCATCAATAGTGAGAATAGCAGCAGGCATAACCCTAAAACCGCAACACATGCATACGTGCACTGCGTGGATTGGATTGGGAAACAGATAAATAGCGGTTATGTCAGTAATCTGGCTGGTATATCGGTGGCCAATGCAGTGGTTAGAGTGAAGGGATCACGTAGATTTCCAGTTCTGATTGTTAATAATACTAACCAAACAGTTACCCTAAAGCAAGGATGCCGATAGCAAAACTTACTATGGTAGGTGACATACAAGAGATTAAGCTAGCGGACACGAGGAAGAGACAGATTACAGATGAAGATTTAGAACAGGTAAAAGTACCGGAGGAATTCAAGTTCGAAATTAATAAATTACTGAACGAGAATAAGGATTTATTTGTAATGGATGACAGAGATTTGGGTCGAACCAACACAGTTAAGATGAACGAACCCATTAAAAAGCGGCCTTATCGCATACCACTTAAACAGTGGAAGGCTATGGACGACGCTATCGATCAGATGATTGAAGTGGGAATCGTGGAACGATCGAGAAGCCCATAGGGCTTTCCGGTGGTACTAGTTGAAAAAAAGGATGGGAACAAGCGATTCTGCGTGGACTTTAGGGACCTCAATAGAATCACGAAGAGCAATGCCCATCCACTCCAGGTCATTGACGATATCTTATCCATGCTGAGGTCGGCAAAATATTTTTCCAAACTTGACCTGAAAAGTGGATATTGGCAGGTCCAACTGCGGGAGGCGAACAAAGAGAAAGCGACCTTTACGTGCCATCGTGGCCTGTCCAATTTAACGGCTTACCATTTGGCCTTTCGGGCGGCCCAGGCGTATTCCAAGAATTGATGTCTGTTGTATTGCAGGGGCATGAGTCATTCGCCTTAGCATATTTAGATGATATCCTGTTATTTTCTGATTCGGTGGTACACCACTTGGAACATATAATTACGGTCAGTATCTGGGGTTTAAGATAAGCGAAAAAGGAGTACAACCAGATTACGATAAGGTTAGGGCGATAAACTTAGTGTCAACTCCAAACACGGTTAAAGAAGTAAGGGCTTTCATCGGCATGACTTCATATTACCGTCGATTCGTAAAAAAATTTTTCGGATGTAGCGGAACCATTAATCAACTTAACGAGAAAATATGCTTGCTTAATGTGAAGCGAGTCATGTCAATCAGCATTCGATATGTTGAAGAGGAGACTGTCAGAATTAGTTGTGTTAGCATATCCGGACCCAAACAAGGAATATAGTTTATATATGGATGCATCGGAACGGTCCATAGGTGCTTGTCTGATGCAGCAGGTATACAACAGGACTTATGGGAAAGAAGTAGAGAAGCCAATCTACTTTCTGTCGCGCAAGCTGAGTGACACTCAGAGAAGGTGGTCCACGATAGAGAAAGAGACCTATGCAATTCATTATTCGTTAGGAAAATTAAACCATTACTTACATGGAGCAACCTTTACGATACTTAGAGATCATAAACCTTTAGAGTACTTATTGAAACCCCCATACAGAACAAAAAAATACAGATGTGAGCCCTGGGAATAGCTGGGTACAACTGCATGATAGAACACCTGAAGGGTAAGGATAACGTATGTGTGGATCTTTTATCATGGCCGGTGGGAACACCTGTAAGCGACGAGGAGAAACAGGTGGATATCGACGACAAGAATTCAGAGGTCGCCGCAATAAACTCTAACAGGTTTGAACCAAGGGCGTTTGCATCATATTCGAATGATGACAGTCCTTCGGGGGCGCAGGAACGGACGGGAATAGAAAGAGTGGATTTAATTAGAGAACAGGAGTTGAACCCGACATAAAGGAATTAAAAGAAAGAATTAAGGATGGTCGGACAACCAAGTGAGAAAAAAATGGACGAGGTAGTATACTACTTATCTCAGCCAGAGGACGAGCCCCTCATTAGATTCTATGTTCCCTCCCACTTACAAAAGGAAGTTCTCATGCAGTACCACCACGACAATGGCCATATGGGGGTGGAAAAGACATTTAAGGCAATTAGTCAGAAGTATTTTTGGCCGGGATTGATTAAGGAGATAGCAACGTTCGTAGGTAAGTGTATTCCGTGCCAGAAAAGAAACCTAAGGAAAGAGCAACCACAGATGCAGGAATACGATACCCCACCCTTTTCTTTTTGCGAAGTGGGCCCTGGATGTCACAGGACCGTATCCTACGTCACATTCTAATAACAAATGTATCGTCACATTTATCGATATGTACAGTGGTTGGCCCGAAGCGTTTGCAGTACCTAATAAGAAGGCACATCTTTTAATTGAAGAGATTTTCCCCAGGTTCGGGGCACCTTTTCAATTGGTGACCGATAATGGTCCAGAAAATATAAACCAGACGATGAAAGATACGTTGAAAGAATTGAACGTACATCACGTAACCACTTCGCATTATCAGCCTCAAAGTAATGGCAAAATCGAACGCCTAGACCGAACCATAAATGACATACTGGCTAAGAAAATAGGCGACAACAAACAGTCCTGGGACCTTCACATTAACCAGATGTTAGCAGCCATTAGATTTCATGTTAGCGAATCAACGAATTTCTCACCGTTTTACTTGATCTACAGTAGGGATGTGATTTTGCCATTGGATAACATCCTGAGGCCACAACGGGTATATTACGGCGATGATCATCACACAAGGGCAATCCAGGAGATGCATCGCATGTTCACGTTAGTTAGGAACACCCTAAAGAAAGTGAGAAGACGAGCGATTGACAGAGCGAGTAATAATTCTAAGGAAGTGGAGTTTAAGATAGGCGATCTGGTGTACTATAGGAATAACCGTAGGAAAAATAAATTAGACAATCAATGGAGGCCGTACGATGTAATCGTGGATAAGACTGGGCCAGTATCGTATAGAATTAGGGACCAGCTGATCAGTTCGGTGACAAAGGTACATGCCAGTCACTTGAGAAAAGCGAATGTAGATGAACGGGAACCCACGAATGGGGATAGACCTTTGAGGAGAACGGGGGTGGCAGGATCCCAGACCTCGGAGGAATCCGATGGGGAGCCACGTGAAGGAGAAATTGAGGGTCGACCGGGCTCAATTCATTCTGAAAGTAATTTAGATGAAGAAACCCAGTCGGACGTTGAGGACATCGAGATGCAATTGGGCCAATTTCATTCTGGGAGTGATGCAGATGAGGAAACGGAATCGAATGTAGAAGATGTTGATATTCATCCTCGAGGTGGCCATGCAGAGAGTCTAACAGACGTAGACACTGAATCAAATGTCGAAGAGGTCAATAATCAGATGAGAAGTAGGTCGTGGGAGCGAAGTGGTTGTGAAAACAGAGATCATATCCCGATAAGGGAAAGGAAGATCAGTAGGCGTAGGCTGAAGACGGCTGAGGAAATCGCCATGTTGGAGAATAAGCATAAAAAGAAAGAGACGAGAGACGCATGGAAGGTAGATAAGAGAAAGGAAAGGTAGGGGGAAGAGAAGCAAGAGTATCTGAAGAATCTGTGATGATGTAAGGGAGAACTACTCAAATTTGTTTTGATGCAGTAATTTCAATATGGTACGGTATGGAATGATAAAGTCAGGGCAGGGGGGACAGCTCTGTTTGAATTAAATCTTTGTATTTGAAAAGCAGAACAACCATTTAAGCTTCGCGCCCATCATCTCTCAGAGGGGACTAATGTTACGCAAAAAAAGGAGAATTGTCTGGTGATGATCGTGGGTTGCCTACCGAAACCAATTGATTATTGGGGTGTGATGACACCAAAGGGATCGGCGACCCTACTTCGGAAAAAAAAGAAAAAAAAAGTTAGTGCTGGTGAAACACTTGATTCCACGCCAGCTAGAGGATCATTAAAACTCTTTTGGCAATTTTTTTTTAATTTAATTTATTTATGATGTGTATTTATTTTCTAGTTTTAATTCAGAAAAAAATAATTCTTTAAAGCCTGTTTCATTTTAGTATTCTTTAGTTGACAGAAAATTTCTTAGAGAAAGAAATTTTGAAAAAGGGGAAAGAGAAGTATGTAAGAATATGAAAAGTGGCAAAAAAGCTTTTTGTATTTATAATGAAGCCCCTTTTGTATTTATGATGCAGTCCCATTTTTATATTTATAATGCAGAGCGTTTAGTACTTATAATACAGAGCCTTTTGTATTTATGATGCACAGCCTTTTGTATTTATAATGCACAGCCTTTTGTATTTATAATGCACAGTTTTTTTGTATTTATAGTGCACAGTCTTTTGTATTCATAATGCACAGCCTTTTGTATTTATAATACAGAGCCTTTTGTATTTATAATACAGAGCCTTTTGTACTTATAATACAGAGCCTTTTGTATTTATGATGCACAGTTTTTTGTATTTATAATGCACAGTCTTTTGTATTGATAATGCACAGCCTTTTGTATTTATAATGCACAGCCTTTTGTATTGATAATGAACAGTCTTTTGTATTTATAATGCACAGCCTTTTGTATTGATAATGAACAGTCTTTTGTATTGATAATGAACAGTCTTTTGTATTTATAGTGCACAGCCTTTTGTATTTATAATGCACAGCCTTTTGTATTGATAATGAACAGTCTTTTGTATTGATAATGCACAGCCTTTTGTATTTATAATGCACAGCCTTTTTTATTGATAATGCACAGCCTTTTGTATTTATAATGCACAGCCTTTTGTATTTATAATGCACAGCCTTTTGTTTTCATAATGAACAGTCTTTTGTATTTATAGTGCCCAGCCTTTTGTATTCATAATGCACAGCCTTTTGTATTTATAATACAGAGCCTTTTGTATTTATAATGTACAGCCTTTTGTATTGATAATGTACAGCCTTTTGTATTCATAATGCACAGCCTTTTGTATTCATAATGAACAGTCTTTTGTATTTATAATACAGAGCCTTTTGTATTTATAATACAGATCCTTTTGTATTTATAGTGCCCAGCCTTTTGTATTCATAATGCACAGCCTTTTGTATTCATAATGAACAGTTTTTTGTATTTATAATACAGAGCCTTTTGTATTTATAATACAGATCCTTTTGTATTTATAGTGCCCAGCCTTTTGTATTCATAATGCACAGCCTTTTGTATTTATAATACAGAGCCTTTTGTATTTATAATACAGATCCTTTTGTATTTATAATGTACAGCCTTTTGTATTGATAATGTACAGCCTTTTGTATTTATAATGTACAGCCTTTTGTATTGATAATGCACAGACTTTTGTATTTATTATGTACAGCCTTTTGTATTGATAATGCACAGCCTTTTGTATTTATAATGCGCAGCCTTTTATATTGATAATGCACAGCGTTTTGTATTGATAATGTGCAGCCTTTTGTATTGATAATTCACAGCCTTTTGTATTTATAATGCACAGCCTTTTGTATTGATAATGCACAGCCTTTTGTATTGATAATGAACAGCCTTTTGTATTGATAATGCACAGCCTTTTGTATTTATAATGCACAACTTTTTGTATTGATAATGCACAGCCTTTTGTATTGATAATGCACCGCCTTTTGTATTTTTAATGCACAGCCTTTTGTATTGATAATGCACAACTTTTTGTATTGATAATGCACAGCCTTTTGTATTGATAATGCACCGCCTTTTGTATTTTTAATGCACATCCTTTTGTATTTATAATGCAGAGCTTTTCGTATTTATAATGCAAAACCTTCTGTATTGATAATGCACAGCCTTTTGTATTAATAATGGAAAGCAAAAATAGATATGCTAACCCGTCGGCATTCCCCGATCAGGGCGCCTCAGGCAGTAAGCAATAAACTTACTCCACCCCAAAAAGGGGAGGCAAGGCCTGGGAGGGTGAACCTCCTAGAACAATTCAGGACAGTATACCTCAGCCCGGCAGATAAAATGCCACCGAAATGTCCCAGTTGCTGCCGGACTGATTGTCGAGAATGAATCCTCAACTGGTATTACCCCATCCCGACGTCCTCAATCAACCGAAGTTAATGAGAGACTGAACGGGCTGGGGTTGAATTCAACAAATGAGAAGCATAAAGCTTCCAGTATTTATTGAAAATAGAAGAGTCCAAATGTTCGTAAAAGGTACAGCGTCATAACAAATACAAGCCTTTTTGTATTTATAATGTAGACTCATTTGTATTTATAATGAAGATCCTTTTGTTTTTATAATGCAGAGACCTGTGTATTTATAATGCAGTACATTTTGTATTTATGAATCAAAGCCTTTTGTATTGATAATGCAGACCCTTTTGTATATATGATGCAGATATTTTTGTATTTATAATGCAGAGATTCTTTTATTTATAATGCAGAATCTTTTGTATTAATAATGCAGATACGTTCTGTATTCATAATTAAAGGCCTTTTGTATTTATAATGCAGGCCATTTTGTATTCATAATGCAGAGCATTTTGTATTTATAATGCAAAGCTCTTTGTATTTATAATCCAGATCTTTTTGTATTTATAGTGCTAACCTATTTGTATTGATAATGAAGACTGTTTTGTATTCATAATGCAGAGCATTTTGTATTTATCATGAAGAGTTTTTTGTATTCATAATACAGATCTTTTTGTATTAATAATGTAGAGTCTTTTGTATTCATAATAAAGACACTTTTGTATTTATAATGCAAATTATTTTGCATTCATAATACAGACCCTTTTGTATTTATAATGCATAGCTTTTTGTATTTATACTGCAAAGCTCTTTGTATTTATAATGTAAAGCTATTCGTGTTTATAATGCAGACTCTTTTGTATTTATAACCCAGTGCCTTTGCATTCATAATGCAGAGCTTTTCTTATTTATAATGCAGAGCCTTTTGTATTTATAATTCAGATATTTTTTTATTTATAATGCAGAAATGTTATTATTTATAATGCAAACCTTTTTGTATTTATAATGCAGACTCTTTTGTATTTATAATGAAGAGCATTTTGTATTTATAATACAGAGCCCTTTTTATTCATAATACAGACCCTTTTTGTATTTATAATGCAGACAATTTTGTATTTATAATGCAGACTCTTTTGTATTTATAATGAATGAGCATTTTGTATTTATAATGCAGATATTTTTTTATTTATAATGCAGAAATGTTATTATTTATAATGCAAAGCCTTTTGTATTTATAATTCAGACCCTTTTGTATCTATAATGCAAATCTTTTGTATTTATAATGCAGACTCTTTTGTATTTATAATGAAGAGCATTTTGTATTTATAATACAGAGCCCTTTTTATTCATAATGCAGACCCTATTGTATTTATAATGCAGAGCCCTTTTTTATTTATAATACAGAGACATGCGTAGACATAATACAGACCCTTTTTGTATTTATAATACAGAGACATGCGTACACATAATACAGACCCTTTTTGTATTTATAATGCAGACAATTTTGTATTTATAATGCAGAGTTTTTTGCATTTTTAATTGAAAGTTATTTGTGTTTGTAATGCAAATTCTATTTAATTCATAATTCACAGCTTTTTGTATTTATAATGCGGAGCTTTTTGTATTTATAAAGCAGATAATTTCGTATACATAATGCAGACGTTTTTGTATTCATAATTTAAAGCTTTTAGAATTCATAATGCGGACTCTTTTTGTATTTATGATTCAAACCCTTTTTAATTTATGATTCTAAGTTTTTCATATTTATAATGCAGACCCTTTTGTATTTATAATTAAGAACCTTTTGTATTTATAATGCAAAGCTTTTTGAATTTATAATGCAAACACTTTTGTATTTATAATGCAAAGCTTTTTCTATTTGTAATGCAAAGCCTTTTGTATTTATGATGCAGAGCCTTTTGTATTTATGATGCAGACCTTTTGTATTTATGATGCAGAGCCTTTTGTATTTATGATGCAGAGCCTTTTGTATTCATGATGCAGAGCCTTTTGTATTTATGATGCAGAGCCTTTTGTATTTATGATGCAGACCTTTTGTATTTATGATGCAGAGCCTTTTGTATTTATGATGCAGAGCCTTTTGTATTTATGATGCAGAGCCTTTTGTATTTATGATGCAGACCTTTTGTATTTATGATGCAGAGCCTTTTGTATTTATGATGCAGAGCCTTTTGTATTTATGATGCAGAGCCTTTTGTATTTATGATGCAGACCTTTTGTATTTATGATGCAGAGCCTTTTGTATTTATGATGCAGAGCCTTTTGTATTCATGATGCAGAGCCTTTTGTATTTATGATGCAGAGCCTTTTGTATTTATGATGCAGAGCCTTTTGTATTTATGATGCAGAGCCTTTTGTATTTATGATGCAGAGCCTTTTGTATTTATGATGCAGACCTTTTGTATTTATGATGCAGAGCCTTTTGTATTTATGATGCATACCTTTTGTATTTATGATGCAGAGCCTTTTGTATTTATGATGCAGAGCCTTTTGTATTTATAATGTAGACCCTTTTGTATTTATAATGCAGACCTTTTTGTATTTATAATGCAGAGCCTTTTTGTATCCATAATCTAGACTCTTTTGTATTTATAATTCAAATTATTTTGTATTTTTAATGAAGACCCTTTTTTATTTATAATGCAAACCTCTTTGTATTTATAATGCAGGGGCTTTTTGATTTATAATGCAAGACGTTTGGTATTTATGATGCTGGACCTTTTGTATTTATAATGCAGAGCATTGTGTATTTATAATGCAGACCTTTTTGTATTTATAATTCATTATAAGTACAAAATTGCTGGTTGTCTATGAATGGAATCTTTGGTTCTTTTAAAGAACTGATTTCTGTGGAAAATGTATGTAGAAGGTTTATTAATTAATTTTGCTTTAGGAGTTTCCTCCAGAAGTGATCTGATGGTTTCTGATAAGCTGCATGAGCGAAAGCTCCTTGTTATAATATGTTTATCTCTGGTTGTTTGTTTGACTTAGTCATTGGAATTTAAAATACCATTGTTTACTTGTACATATATATTTTTTCATTTACTCAATACTTTCACTAGATCACCACCGAAGAGACTTAGCGTTTTCAACAGATATCTGTTTGAAACTTTCAATCGCTGGGAACATCAGAAGGCTCCTTACTTCACGTTCCTGTCGCCTTTGTCGGCTTTGTTTTTTTATTCACATGTTACTTTCACTGGATCATCACCGAAGAGACCTAGCGTCTTAAACGGATATTTGTTTGACGTTATTCACTCCAAATTATTTTTTCGATCACTAAAAACATCAGAATATATATATATATATATATATATATATATATATATATATATATATATATATATATATATATATACATACATATAAAAAGAAGCTTTGAGTCATTTTAAACAAATGAAAAAAATGCAGTTTAAATTCCCAGAGAAACTAACTAAATTCAAGATATCGCAGACTTAGCATTCGTTGGAAAATCCATAAATAAAAAAGGGGATTCAAGTATCTAACAGGGAAACACACACAGGGGACCTTAACTTAAGGATGAAATATATATATATATATATATATATATATATATATATATATATATATATATGCAAATACTGGCATAAACGTCTGTTAAAACCGCACAATTGTTCTAGCGATAGCTTCTTCCAGTCAAACCAACCCTACGTGCACGTCGTGAGTACTGCTATGCCAACGAGGCCCTTGTTAATGGCGAGTATTAAGTGCTGTAAAACTGGACCCCTACTGCCTTGTAGGCTAAAGTTTTTGACACAAAAGATAAGGGGATGCAACCCTGACAGAAACCTTCAGAGGAGCTTGGGCTTTATCAGCTGAAGCATGCATGATGCCCCAGTCTGTTGATCACGCTCTGGTTCCCAGCAACCTGAGTCACAGCCAGGGGTATATAGCAGTACTACAAGAAGAGATGTCATCTTTAACCTTTATTAACGCAGGCATCTAGGAGAAGGAAAATTCCCATCTAACACCTAAGTAACTACTGGTCATCGGACTGTATTTATGTTACCATGTTCATAGTCGACGATTCTTAGAGAGTGATTGTCGTGTCGCATAAACGTTGATCACTATAATCCTGTTGCTGTGCTGGTACTTTTTGCATATGTGATTTATACGTAGATACCTTCTATTTGTCTAGCTTAAAGTCTCACAACAAGCCTGTATCAGGAACCGGATATATTTGTTGAAGGCCACAGACTGTCTGTAATGGATCTGTTTATGTATCTGGGTAGAGTTATTTCGAGGAATGGGTCGTTGGATGCTGAGATAAGTAGACGTATTCAACAGGCTAGTGTGTCTTTTGGTCAGTTGGAAAAGTGGGTGTTAGAACCACGTGAGATCAGGCTGGAAACTAAGATCTCTGTGTATGAGGCCTGTGTTGTATCAACTTTGTTATATGCTTGTGAGACAAGAACTACTTACAGAGCTCATATTCGCCTGTTAGAGCGTTTCCATCAGAATTGCCTTAGGCACTTGCTTACCATCCGTTGGGATAACTTTACCCCTGCTACCGAAGTATTGAAGTGAGCTGCTGTTCCAAGCATTGAGTCTCGTATAAGAAAACACAGATTTCGTTGGGCTGGTCATCTTGTTCGTCTTACTGATGACAGACTGCCCATGCAGGTGATTTATGGGGAACTAATTCGGAATAGTTGCCCACACACAAACCGCGTAAGTGATTCAAAGATTGTCTCAAAGACGATTTGAAGTGCTTTGGAATTGATGTTGGAAGATGGGAGGGGATGGCTGTAGATAGGTCCAGGTGGAGGAAAGTGATTTTTGAAAGCAGCAGGCTTTTTGAAAAGAATAGGACGAAACATCAGCAGCTGAAGAGAGCAGCAAAGAAGAGACGGAACGTGACACCTCCGCGCCGCTCACTGCGAGGTTTTACTCTAATATCACTTCGATACGCAAGAAGTGGTCATACTGACCATAGTTTAAACGAATCTCCCTAGCTAAAGCAGGCAAAAAAGACCCCTTCCAAAAAAGTATTATCTGCCAATCTCCCAAACCTAGAAGGAAGTGCCTTAGAACGGGTCGTCTTCTTTTTCTTTCTACTATGAATAATTCTAAACATGAACAAAACAGACCAAGATTATTATAAGCTAAGTTTTTATTGTATTTTTATCTTGTTTTACTACTTGTACGGTCCCTTATATTAAAATTATAATTTATATATATATATATATATATATATATATATATATATATATATATATTTTTTTTTTTTTTTTTTTTTGCTAGTTTTTCCTCAACGTAATTTCTAAATTGTCTTGTATATTATCACGTCATAGCTAGGTGTTCTCTCTTCTGACTTATGAAAAATAATTAGCACCCCACCCACATTACTGGCCAGTGAAAAATGTCCCCACAACAAATATAGTTCATCAGAGGCAAACTATCTTCAATCTTCTACTGCTCTCCATAGAAGGTGTCGTCTAGACTTATTCTATCTACATATATACATATATATATGGAAAGTTTTTTGTTGTTTTACCTGCGGAAGCTTGGAAATACCCGACTAGTGCATGGGCACAGGCTATCCCCTCTCGGTGTTAGACCCGTAGACCTTGTCAGGTCATCCATCTAAGAGAAGGAAAACTCTGATGATAAAACATTGCTACTAACCACTTAAGTTTTGGCGGTAAACCGTTGGGGAGGGGGGGGGCTCCTTAGTCCTGATCGACAACCTTCCTAGAGCTGGAATCTCCAACAAAATATCCGGTTTGCAAACCTTAAATTGCTTAAGGAGTAGATGGGCTTTGCCCATCGCCGGCCTTTTCACTTCTTCTCTGTCTATTAGCCATGTGCAGAGGTACCAGCGTTGGGACGCCTCAAAAGCACCAAGTGCTTGGCCTTGTTTCCTAACTAGGACAATGAACGCCGTCTCTCTTTCTCTCTATCTGAGCAACTTGGGGAAAGATTTTTTGTCACTAAGTCTTACATAACAAGTCTAGGTCGCTCTTGTTCTGACAGGTTGAGGATACACGTTAGACAGCTTGTCTGGCTACTGTTTTCAACTGACAGTACAGGAGCCCAAACTCTTAGGTAGCGCTAAGAACGGCGGCTCCATCATCAGTTGTATAATACCGTAGGTAGCTTTACATGCCATGTCACACATGGAAAGGGACCATACAGTTATCCCTGGTGGGCTTTCCTGAGGACCAGGTCGCGACTAATAGACTGGTTGTGTGAGCTTATTGGCACCTAACAAGCACCCAGCTTGCCCTCCCCACTCTATCTCAAAACAAACATGTCATTGCAAAATAAAAAAAATCAAACCTAAACCAGACACCCAACAAAAAACATCTTCGCCTCCGCCCTTGAGGCTAGCATTCACTAATATCCAGGGACTTTGAACCAACATCAACGACATAGAAACTTTTCTCCTGACAAGCTCCCCGGATATCCTAGCACTAATTGAAACGAACCTTCAATCCAATTCAGTCTTACCACTTTGACATGACTGACTACCTCCCACTCTACGGTAAAGACTTTGACAAACATATGCACAGGCTAGGAGTTTATGTTTGGAACACCTTCCCCCTGACTAGAGAACATAGGTTAGAATCAGATGACCAAGCCTTCATGTGCTTTAGATTCATCTGACATCACAGCATTAGTTACTTATATTTCTTATACCGTTCTCCTTCGGCCCAGGACTGTACCCTGCTAAACTCTGTTTCTGAAAGCATAGATAGAACACACACACTCTCACTCGACTCGAATGCCCAAATACATGAATTTGGGGATTTTAATGCACACCACCGTGACTGGCTTGGATTCACCAGCTTTACTAACGCAGCCGGTAACTCTGCGTATAATTTCTCCTTAGCTCACTCCCTCTCACAGACTGTCGCTTTACCGACCCGCCTCCCTGATCGAGTAGACCAGCAAGCCTCACTTCTCAACCTGTTCTTGACCTCACTGTCCGAGGCTTCTGTGACAGAAGCCCATAGCCCGCTCGGGAATGCTGATCACATTGTGGTAATGATTTATATCACCTTAAAAACTCGTCCAAAAGCTGATGAGCCGTTGCTCAAAACAATGAGATACTACAAGCAGGCTGATTTTGAGTCCATCAGAGATCACATGGAGTGAAACCTGATCAGTGTGCAAATGAGTTAACCGAATGGGTCAAGTCAATGTCCCCATGCGAAAATTCTCCAGCAAGCCCCACTTTTCTCAATGGTTCATCTCGAAATGTGCAGCAGCCATTGCTGAGAGGCAGCAAACATTCCGACAATTCGGTCACCATAAGTCAACTGCGAATTGACAGAAATTTATAGAGTCAAGAAATAAGTGTAAGGCAGTGATAGGTGAAGCAATGAGAAGGTATACAGAGATAACCAAAAAACGCATTCAGTCACAGAAACTAGGTACTCGTGATTACTGGAAGATCTACAATAGTGTGGTGAACAATGGACAATCAATAATTCCCCTGCTATTAAACCACAATGATGTCGTTTGCACGGCAACTGATAAGGCTGAACTACTTACCGACCGTTTCGCCTTAAGCGCCACTTTCGACTCAGCAAACCACCCCTCCCTAAATTCCTATTGTGGACTGAAGCCACACTTGAAAACCTGGTCATAACTCCATCTCAGGTCAGGGACATCATAAAAAGCCTTGATACCTTTAGAGCTTGTGGGCCTGATCTTATACCTGTAATAGTAATAAAAAAAAATGCTCTGCTGAACTGGCCCTGTCCTCTCCAAACTCTACAACAAATGTCTAGGTGAATCTTGCTTCCCTGATAGCTGGGAAATTGCCTCTGTGGTACCAGTCTTCAAGAATTCTGGAGATAGAACTGATCCTCAGAACTACTGCCCAAGTAGTCTACTCCCGATCTTTGCTAAAATCTTTGAATCCTTAATCAATCTAGCGATAGTTAATGCTAAACTTCTTTCTGAGCACCAGTATGGATTCAGACAAGCACGATATACTGCGGACATCCTAACGGTTATCTCTGAACGCATATACCATACACTGGACAAGGCAGGTGAAGCTAAGACAGTAGTGCTTGATATATCCAAAGCCTTTGACAAGGTCTGGCATAAAGGGCTTCTTATAAAAATTCACTCATATAGTATTACTAGACAAATATTTAATATAATTAGATCCTTCCTAACCAAAGGACTTCTATTGTTCCTGATTTTTATAAATGACCTCCCTGATGACATTGAGCCTGAGATAGGTATATTTGCTGACGACATCACGCTTTACTCTCGTCATGTTGGCAAAACGGACACATACATATTCGAGGCAATGGCTGAATCCTTAGAAAATGACCTCCAAGCTGTAGTGGATTGGGACCATAAATGGTTGGTAACTTGTAATGCCGCAAAGACAAAGCTCCTTTCCTTCAATAACTACAAGAAACCTCTTCAACCACCGATTGCCATGGCAAATAACACCCTACCTGAGAGTTCAACATTCAAACGTCTAAGCTTAACATTCACAGGGTAACATGAATTGGAACAGATACATTGAAGACATTGCCAAGGCTGCTGCAAAGAAGGTGGGCTCCCTCTACTGTGCTAGTAAACTCCTTACACCTGACATTATCCTGTATTTCTACAAAGCCACCATGCATGGAGTATTCTTTCTACATCTGGGCTGGTACATCATCCACTAGTCTCTCCCTCTTAGACAAGGTCCAAAAAATAGTCGCCAACTTAATAGGTCACTCACTATCCACCAAGCTCCAGCCCCTGCCCTATCGCTGCAATGTTGCATTCTTGTGCTTGTTTTACAAGTATTTCAATGGATTGTGCTCCAATGAACTTGCTACTCTAGTGCCTCCTCAATGTAAATACACTAGACCAACCCGGCAATCAGCTAAATCTCATCCATTCACTGTGGAGGTCCCCAGATGCTGGAAAGTCTTCTACTCCATATACACATGAAGCAAGGAGAGAGGGGGTGGGTGATAGGGGGTACAGGCCAATTGGCTGGAGTCATGGAAAGTTCATAGTGGGGTGGGTTTTTTTTAGTACACGGGAAGTTTGTGAACTTAGAAAAATGAAAAATAAAAGTACTGTGGAGATGGGTACATGCATATATCCGCATACACACCCAGACACATGCATACACATATACACATGCACACACATACACACCCATATATACACATACATATACATACATATATATACATATATACATACATACACATGCATACATGCATACACATACATACACATCCGTACCGACACATACATTCATTTGGAGAGAGAGGGGGAGAGGCACAGGAAGATATATGTATATAGGTATATACATGCACATACGTACATCCACAGGGGCATACGCACACACATATATATATGGAGAGAAGAAAACCGAGAACAAGAGAGAGAAAGAGAGAGGGGGATAGACAGATGAATGAATACAATTTATTGGTGGATCTGGCAAGTATAAAAAAAATAAAATAAAAAAACAACAAACTAAAAAGTGGGTATTGGGACTCTTAAAGTGGGAAGCTGTTAGCATCCCACCGTAACACAAACT
Source organism: Sepiola atlantica (assembly GCA_963556195.1). Lineage (NCBI taxonomy): Eukaryota > Metazoa > Mollusca > Cephalopoda > Sepiida > Sepiolidae > Sepiola > Sepiola atlantica. The sequence continues at coordinate 181,982,690 of OY744517.1, forward strand.
TGTTCTTCGCCTGTTGGAAAATGTCGGTCAGTTCGTATGTTTGTAGAAAGAATAACTATTGAGAAGTCGCAGGTTTACTGTCTACGAAATGAGTCCCTGAACCTAATTCCTCGGGTCTATTTGTAGTCCCGCCCGTGACGTCACATCCGGCGTCACATCTACCTCCTCCTCTGTATTCGGATCGCTTCCCTCGTCCCCTGAACTGCTGCTTGCATATCTCCGGGGTTTTCTTATGTGTCGTCTTGCTCGTCTGAGTGCGATCGGGAGGTCCATTTCTTCGTCGCTTCTTTGGGTCTGTTCCTCTTCTTCCAGTTTCCTTAACTCATCACTGAAAGGGAACTCATCATCCTCCCCTTGTTGACGGGTCGTGTTTTGGGGGATTCTTTTTAGTTGTGACGTGTGTCTTAGCACCCGTTTATCTCCTTGCCTTATAATCGCGGATTCCCCCTTGTGCTCTCCTACTGTCCATGGTGTTGGATGATAAGCTGGGGTTAGCTTATTATATCTACTTTGTTTTAGGAGTACACTTTCTCCTGTTTCTATGTAAGATGGTTTGGCTTTATTTTTCTGATCTGTGCGATCCTTTAATTTGTATTTCTCTTTCTTGTCTTTTTGCCGAGCTGCTCTCCAGGCCTGGCTTTCAGGTCTTTTTTGTAGTCCTGGCAGGTTGATGTTCACCTCCCGACCCAAGAGAAGAGAGGCAGGTGTTTCCTCCGTCATGGCATGGGGGCTGTTTCGATAATACATCAGGAATTCTCCTAGATGTTTCCTCCAGTCCCTTCCTTCAGTGTTCATTGCTCTAATCGCTTTCAACATAGTCCCAAAGAACCGCTCAATTTCCCCATTAGTTTGGGGATGATAAGGTGTTATCTTCCGATGTTGGATACCCCATTGTTCACAGAATTGCTTAAAATCGGATGATATGAATTGGGGTCCGTTATCTGAAACAATGATGGTGGGGATGCCGTGTGTATAAAAGCAGTTTTGGATCGTTGATACAACTGTACTGGCTCTCGTGGTTTTCGTAATGAATGCTTCCGGCCATCTTGAGCCTGCATCAACCATCCCAATAACATAATCCCCGCTAGGGAAAAGTCCACATATGTCGACGTGGAGGACTTCCCATGGACCTTTCATCTCGGCCATATGTACTGGACGATGGTTACTCTTCGGGTCTTGGGTCGTACACGGGATACATCGGCTTATAGTGGTCTCTATGTCCTTGTCTATATTAGGCCACCATACCTTAGTCCTAAGCAGCGCTTTTGTTTTCACTATACCCAAGTGTGTGTCATGTGCCAACTTCAGGATTCGCTTCTGCAAGTTTTTTGGTATAATGATTCTGGATCCTCGCGTAATTATACCCCGTTTGGCTGTCAGCTCATTCTTCACATGTTTGTAGGGTTGGGTTGATTCTTTACTCCAGTCGCCTTGTTGTATCGCCTTTTCCACTGCTTTGAGAGTTAAGTCCCGTTGAGATTCTTCCATTATCTCTGATAACGTGATTGATTTAGGCGTGCTGTTTGCTACGATGGCGTTGATAAACCCTTCGGCAATCTCTTCTTCTGGTGATACTGTTTTTTGATATTTCATCGGTTGTCGAGAGAGTATGTCTGCTGGATTATTCCTACCGTTGATATGTTTGATAGTATAGTCATATTGTTGTAAGCGTAGGATCCAGCGCAATATTCGTGCGGAGGGGTTGCCTTTGGGATTAAAAATAGTTGTCAAGGCTTGATGATCAGTCATTAGCAGGAAATTTTTTCCATACAGATAAAAATGGAATTTTTCGCAAGCCCACACAATAGCTAGGGCTTCTTTTTCCAGTTGGCAGTAGCGACGTTCACCGTCGGTCAGAGTTCTCGATGCATAGCTGATGGGGGTAAGTACTCCTAGTTTGTTCTGGCACAGTATTGCTCCCAGTCCCACGGGTCTGGCGTCTACCAAGACTGATGTCTCCAGCTTTGGATCGAAGTGCATAAGCGGCTTGCTTTGAATTATCATATTTTTCAGTTTAAGGAAGCAAGATTCCTCTTCCTTGGTCCATCGCCATTCCGTGTTTGCACGAGTCAACCTTTTTAAGGGCTCACTGAGTGTTGCCAGACGAGGGATAAATTTCCCGAGGTAATTTATCAGCCCCAAGAAACTACGTACGTCCTGGATATTTTCGGGGTTTTTGAATTCTTTTATTGCTTTTATTTTGGAGTCGGTGGGTCTGATCCCTGTGCTGGACACAATAAACCCATGGAACTCGAGTTCTTCACTGTGGAATATGCTCTTTTTCTGTGCGATTGTGAGGTTGTTTCCTCTCAACGTCCGCAATACCGCATCTAGGGTCTTGTTGTGTTCTTTTGTGTCCTTTCCCCAGATTAGAATGTCGTCAGCCCCGTTGCAGCAGTTTGGAATTTTCTGGAGGATTTGTTGTAGTAATCGCTGCCCTTCCTCGGCTGCAGATGTAATTCCCATCACTAGTACTTTGTATCTGTAGATCCCAGACTTGCAAGAGAAAGTGGTGATGTCCCTTGACTCTGGATCTAGTTCTATTTGGTGATAATAGGAGTTTAGGTCGATTTTCGAGAAAGTGTTTGCGTTGCCAATTTCACTCAATAGTTGTTCAACTGTTGGTATTTGATAGCGAGTGCGTTTTACTGCTTTATTCGCTACGCGTAGGTCGGCACATATTCTTATCTCCCCGTTTGGCTTTGGTACCGCTACTAATGGTGAGACCCACGGAGTTGGTCCTTCCACTCGTTCAATGATATCATTTTCTAACATTTCCTCGATTTTTTCCTCCACCGCTTCTTGGATGTGAAATGGTGTTCGTCGTGGTGGTTGGGCTACTGGCGTAATGTTATTGTCAATTTTGATTTTGAGTCGAAAATTTCTCATTCTTCCTAACCCTTCTAATGAGGGTAGATGTTGTTTGAGAATGTCCTTTGTTGATTGTGGGATACTGTTTGTATGGAGTGATTTCACTTGTGGGGTGGTAATGAACCCTAGTTCAATGCTGGCCCGTTTGCTCAATATGTTACCCCCTTGATATGCCTTAGTAACAAATATCTTGTGGGCTATTCTCCTGGGCCCCTTTGTTAGCGTAGCAAAAAATTCCCCTTTTAGAGGTATCGGTGTGTTCCCATAGGCTTTTGGTCTACAATTGGTTTGTTTTAATGTCAAATTCGGTCGTAAATTAAGGATTCCCGAAAAAGTTTTGCCGTCAATGAGATTGATATCTGCTCCAGAGTCTATTAATATTGTGACGGGTACGTCGTCAATGTGGACGACTTCGCTTCCTGCCGCACTAATGTGATCTATTTGGAAGACCCATGTCTGGTTGTCTGATTCCAGTTTCGTTGATACTGGTTGGACACGTTTGTTTTCGCCTGATAGGTTTGATTCTTTTTTTCTATCGCTCTTTTTCCTCAAGCACGTTTTCTCGAAGTGGTTCTTTAATCCACAGTAGTTACATTTTTTTCCAAATGCTGGGCATTTTGTTTGACCATGTATATGGTCTGAACTGTTACAGCCGTAGCATCTTGTGACAGGTCTTAAAGGGCTGTTTTTGTCTGTGGAGGGGAGATGTCTATGATCACTGTTAAGTTGTTGCCGTTTGTAGCTGGTTTTAACTTGGTGGATATCCGAATGCCCTTTCCCGTTCCCTTCAATATGCTCGGCCTGTGTTTCAGTGGATTCGAATATGAATGCTCTCCAAAGTGCTTCCTCTACGGTCAAATCCGTTTCTTTTAAATACGCTCGACGTAATTTGTTGGAGGTGCATTTCTCTATTAGTTGGTCTACTATAGCCTTGTCTAGACTGAATTCGTTAAAATTACATTTTGCCCCTTGTATCCGCAAACGGGTGACGTAGTCGTGTGTAGACTCCCCGTTATCTTGCATAAGCATTCGGAATTTATGACGTTCGAAAACCTTATTGGTTTTCTGGATGAAGTATTCGTCCAAAGCTATCTTCATTGTTTTGTACGTTGGCTCTAATCGGTCTTGTGGTACCTCCGGGGTTAAAGTCCTGATGATTTCTTTTAGTTTCCGTCCCCCATAAAATCGTAAAAGTGAACACTGTCGATTGTCATCCCTTATTTCGAACGCCGTAAATGCGTCCTCAAGGTGTTCACTCCATTCCCTCCATGCTTGCTCCTGGTTAGAGTCCTCCCAGTCTAGGGGTTCTATTGTTGGCATTGAAAGAGACATATTTATTTATTTTCTCTTCGGAGGGTTTTTTTTTTTTTTTTTTTTTCAGTTGTTTAGTTTCGGTTGCTCGTCGCTGTTTGCTTCGAGAAATTAAATTTCAGTTGTTGTTTCGATTACTCGTCGCTGTTTGCTTCGAGAAATTAAATTTCAGTTGTTGTTTCGATTACTCGTCGCTGTTTGCTTCGAGAAATTAAATTTCAGTTGTTGTTCAGTTTCGGGTTTTTTTTTTGTTTTTTTTTTTTTACCTCGTCGCCAGGTTTACTGTCTACGAAATGAGTCCCTGAACCTAATTCCTCAGGTCTATTTGTAGTCCCGCCCGTGACGTCACATCCGGCGTCACAGCAGGTATATTTAGTCCTGAGGTATGCATGTTTAGTTTCAGAATGAGTTTTGTCTCATATTTTCGTTTGTGTCGTAGTGATCTGAATTTGGAGGCTGCAGGAATGAATTTCATGTCGTCTGTGGAGTGGTTTGGGAGATTGAAATGCTCGGCTACTGTGCATTGTGTGGATTTGTCCCTAATCGTTTGTTTGTGGTTGTTGAGGCGTTTGCGGAACTCCAGCCTTGTTTCCCCAACATAGTTGCTTTTTGTGCATCTGGTGCAGTATATCAGGTAAACCACGTTGGGCTATCGCAGATGAGAGGGGGGAGATTAAGTTGGATGTTGGTGCCTGGAGGTGTGAATGTGTCGTTTGTGGTGATGCATTGGCATATTTGGCATCTGAGTTTGTTGTATTTTTTATTTCCTTCGGGTGCGAGGGTGTGGTGTATTTCGGACGATGTTAGTAGAGTATGTAAGCTAGGGGACTGTTGTTTTGCACAGATGGGTGGTGTGTTGTATATCGTGTTAATGGTGGGGTCATACTGTAGTTGTTTTAATATGTTTTTGAGAGGTTCATGTAGTTTGTTTTAGGGCTGAAGTCAAATACCATTGGCATTTGTGGGGATGATATTTTGCTGTTATTGTATGTTAGTAGATTTTGTCTGTTTATGCTAGATGCTTTCCTAATGGATTTTTTGTTATTTTGAAGGGGTAGTTTCTGTGGAGTAAGTGGTTGGCTAAAATGCCTACCTGTGTTTTGTACTCAGTAGGGTCTGAGCAGATCTTTTTGATGTGCAGGCATTGACTATATATAATGGATCTTTTTGTGGTGATCGGATGGCAGCTCTCAAAGTTGAGGTAAGCGTGCCCGTCGGTGGGTTTAGTGTAGAGTGATGTGGTGATGTGATTGTTCGTGATGTTAACTAAGATGTCTAAGAATTGGATGTGTGTGGTGGAGTGTCCTGTTGTGAATTTTATGCTGTTGTGGCAGTTGTTGAGGTATCGGTAGAAGTCCATCGGTGACTCTTCTCCATGTTGCCAAATCAGGAAGATGTCATCTATGTACCTGTAGTAGTGTAGTGGTGTGAGGTGGTAGGTGTGTATGTATTTTTGTTCAAATGTGTGCATGTAGATGTTTGCATAGCTGGAAGCCATTTTAGTTCCCATGACTGTACCTTTTACTTGTAGGAAGTGTTGGTTGTTGAATGTGAAGTTGTTGTGTGTCAGAATGAATTGTATGATGTTGAATACATCGTTAATGTGGATGTTTTGTAAGTGTTGCATTTGTAAGAAACTCCTGCATGCGGATACTCCCTCCTCGTGTGGAATGTTGGAATAGAGTGAGGATACATCTATTGCGACGAGAATTGCATGTATGTTGTCTATCCTGTGTAGAATCTGTAGGAAGTGTGTGGTGTCCTTAAGGTAGCTGGGGATGTTCGACAACAAGGAGTTGAGAATGCTGTCGATATATCCCAAGATGTTTTCAGTAAGGCTTCCTATACTCGAAACGATAGGTCGGCCGGGTGGTAATGCCTTAAGAGCCTTAGCTATATGGTATATTTTTTAGGGTTCATTGATCGGTATCTCAGTGTGTGTGGTGTTGTCGGGTTGGAGGTGGTTGAGTAAGTTGCTGACTATTTTGGGGAGTTTATGGAGTTTGGGGATGGTGTAGAAGATAGCCGAATTAGGGTGTTCTGGTATCAATTTTTTTACGGTAGTTCTTGTGTCGTAGTCTAGATTGCTAATTAGGGTGTTATGTTTAGATTTGAATGTGTGTGTGGGGTCAGTGGGAGTGTTTTTAGAATTCTTTGTTGGTTAGTTGTGTATCTATTTCTGTTATGTATTCATTGGTGTTCATTATGGTGATTACTCCTCCTTTGTCTGCTGGTTTTATAGTGATGAGTTTATTGTTTTGTAGGGATTGTATAGCCTGACGTTCGTCCTTCGTGATATTATAGTAGGTGTTTTTATGAAGGTTGTCTTTGATGAACTTGTCTAGGTGTTTTTTAGCTGTGTTGTTATGTGCATCTATGGTCGGGTTGCGTCTATTGGGGGGAGGGGGCAACGTATAGCCTTTGAAGTCTCTGCCTGTTTTGTTGTGATGGGGTTGCTGGTTGCTGGTTGGTTATTATTATGGAAGTATTCTTTTATTTTTATTCTTCTGACATAGTCTTCCATGTCATAGCATAGATCCACTGGGTTACAGTGTTTGAATGCAAGTCCTTTAGCTAATAGTGTGGTTTTGTTTTCCGGTAGTTGGTAGTCTGATAGGTTGGCAACGTTTATGTGTTGGGTTCTTTGGGGGATGTAATGCGTGTTGTGATGTTTCAGTAGTCTACTGAGTGTGTATGGGTTCTGTTCGTTGTATATGTGTTTCAAAATTTGGTCATTGTTGATTAATGTGTTCAGTTTTCGTTGTTTCAGTTGTAGGCATTGGTAAAGATTTCTGGAGTAAATTGTGTTGAGGGCTCTAGAGGTTTCTGTGAAGGTGGTGTGGGTGAGTAAATCATGGAGATGCGATTTCTTTCTGTTGCATATGTGTGAGAGTGTTCTCTGTTTTGCATAGAATGTTTTAATAGCAAGGTTTCGTAATTTTGAGGAGACAGTCTCATATATTTGTTGTGGATCTGTGGTTTGTGTTGAATGCACCCTGGTAGTGGTTCTTGATCCTAAGACCTGTAGGTGTAATGTCTAATTTTTTGCATGTTGTGAGAAAAATAATGTCTGACCTTGTGTATGCCATTTTCTTCAGGTTTCCCTCTAGTTTTCTTCTAGCGTGGAGTTCTTCGCCGTCAAAATGGAGTCTGAATTGTATGTTGTATCCATGTATATTCCTTTTGATGTGTATATATGTATGTATGTATAAAAAATCAATGTGAAAGGTATATATTTTAATATATATTTTATTTTCTATATTTTGACGTGTAGGAATATCAATTGTTCCTTATGTATAAAAAAAATGTTAAGTTTATATATATAATATTAACACTTTATACGGCGTCTTGACGTTATAGAGCGTTAGACTTTAATGAAAGCAACGATGCATTTAAAGCTAGCGACGTCATGCTGTTTTAATACTACACTTACAGTGCTCTACTAGACGTTTTTTTCTAGGAGCTACAAATAATAAATATATATATATATATATATATATATATATATATATATATATATATATATATTAAAAGTTTAAATGAGATTAATGATTAAGATAAGAGATGTGTAAAGAGGCATAATATATAATAGTTAATTGATCTTCCATCTTGATGCATTTTAAACACTTTTTACGTGCATGTTAATTTATTGATACTATTATTAATAGAACGTACCCTTGGCCAAGAAAAACAAAGAAACGTACAAAGCGATCGCATGAATTGACACGATTATATTTTGTTCTCATGTCGATGACTGTTAGTTATTTTTGGTATCATTTACAAGTAATGATGGGAATTCTGCTTTAAGAAATCAACCAAACGTTGTATAATGTGTGAGAATCCGACGTCTTTTCCGTTCACTTTGGAAATCTTTCTAAAAACAGGAAAGACAAATGATTGAGCCAATTTGTAATTACTTTATTGCTAACACAATTACGCAAGTAAAAAAAAAACAAGAGCATGTGAACAGTATAATGTTAAACTCCATTCCTCCACGGCATGTTAACACGATTTTAATTTTTTTTTAAATAAATTTTTAAGCATGTTGTATCACGAAGATTTATTAAAAAAAAAATCTAAAATGGAATTTGCTCGCATATGTAGAGTAAATATTGAAACAAAATATAGAAAACAACCGTTTTATAGCGTCCACGCATCTATATAAGAAGTGTTGTCTGTCGGTTGATTACACTTTCGTTTAAAATAATCTTGTAGTGAAATCAACGTTAATTAGATTAATAACACAATTTATGCAAGTTAAAACATAATATTGAATACGAATTTGAAAATAAATTATGTATCCTAAAATAATAATCTATCGTGATAATAGAAAGCTCAATATAGTGAATCGAGCAATAAATTCAGAAGATGAATGATGAAAATAAAACAGTTGTACCAATACAATATTTATTAAAACATCAGAAGTAGGTTAAGGATAATGAGACTCCTTGCTTTTGAACTTCTGATGTTTTAATAAATAGTGTATTTATACAACTTTTTACTTTCATCATTCATCTTCTGAATTCCAAATTAAAATATATACATTTATTCACAAATATCAAAAGTTCATAGTAGAGAGGATTTAAATGTTCATATAACGATAGAGTTGAGTCCGGAATATTTCGATTCAAAAGTGGCTGACTACTGCTGATTTTGTGAGGATTAGCAGATTTTTTCCCACGAGTTGATTCAAGTAGTGATTATTTGACGTTTTTAAAACAGCCCCCACCTCCCCGCGTATTTTTATATACTCGTCGATAATCTGTTCTTGGCACCCAGTCCGACAGGGTCGGGAATGCCTCGAGAGTATCAGTCCCAGGCACTACATCCTCTCTTTGAGGATTTGATTTATTTACGATCGCCTGAGGCACCCCTAACAGGAAATACGACAGATACGGTCTTCGCTATTTTTATACACAGCCAGAGTGCCGCTTCAGGGGAGTTGACTATCTCCGCCTTCCGGCCTTGTGCCACAGTTTGCTTTGGCGATAAGCAAGTAAATATTCACTGCTGAACGTCGTTGTATGGTTATCGCGGTAACGAATTTCTGAGAAAATTGACGAAAGAGAGGATATGTCTCTTTCTTATATCAGTGTAAGAAGGCTCTCAACATATTGGTGCCAAATATTTAACGGATTATGTAAATGTTTTTGTTGAGCCTATTTTAGTTCTTCTCATTGGTTGAAAAATACATATTCTATTTTATTTTATTTGAATTCGGAGTCGATTTTGTACAAAATTTGCAACTCCTTTTGTTTTGTTTATTTATCTTAGTGATCGCACAGCCTTTGCACAGCTAAGAGCTCAAATTGAATTTAAGATGCCTCAATGCCTATCTATAAGTTGCACGTTTAAGTTTGAAATAGCATTTTCAGTCTACAAGATTACTTCAGATTCCTCTGTCCTATGCGAAAGCTACAAACTTTGTTAAGTTATGGCAAATATATGTAGCATTACCTACCTTTCCACACACTCATTTACACATACATACACTAGGGGGCGAGACTTAATTATCTCCTATTTTTCCACACTTGGGGGCGTTCGGATCGATACCATAAAATCCGAAACACAAAGAGATTCTTCTCTTTACTCTTTATTGCCTGAAACACGTTCACGTAACACACGCACAAAATCCAAGGTATGTGAGACACATTCTCTCAAGTTCTTCACACACACCCACACACATTCTTTTTAGACTTTCTTGGACCTATGTACGCATTTTACGCACAAATCTCGAGGCGAACCTTTTAGGGTTAACGGTAAATAAATGTTATTTCTAACATAGTGCCTTCGTTGTTTTCCCCTATTTCATTGTACAATAGAACATACATGTAGGGATGCTGTGTAGATGTTTCAAATATATTTTCGAATTTGTCATGCATAATTTATAGTTAAATGAATACATTTTGTTATTAACCTTCTAGGTGTTCTATCAGTATGCCCACGCCAACGACCATCGGTGACAACTGCAAAATGCACAACGGATGCTGATTGTCAAAACGGTAAGAAATCTATTGAATCTTTTGTTTCATTTTACTTCAGTTGAAGTTCTCAGAAATCAAGGGGCCTCTACCTGGGGCTAACACTTGATCCCTATATGAGATACATAGATATTCGAATATTCTATTAAACTTCTCTTTTATCTCTCAAAGTTGAGTTAGTAAAGAAGCTAAGAACATTAATTTTAATTTTCCTCTCCCCAGTTGACCAGTTGATTATGTTATAGTATATCTTTCTTTTGATCTCTTGGTCTTACCGGATTCCAGGACCAGAATTTATCTGGTCTGGTGGAGTATCCAGCTAAGTGTTGTGACTTGAAGTAACATTACTTAGAGAAGGTGCCCTATTCCTCGTATGAGCTAATGCCAAGGGGATCTTATTTGGGCTTCGAATACTATGTTATTTTGAATATTTGGTCAGGGTTTACTTGTAGGAGTAAGTATCCTCATGTCAGGTCGTCCTGACAAACCCTTGTACAGAGAGACCGAAGACACTTGAGGATGGTGTCTAGTAGGTAATTCAAACTATGTCTTTCCAAATGTTCTTCTGTCGGCCTGTCACTCGGTCCGGGGATGCAATTGAAAACAAGATCAAATACAATTTTTCTCGAGTGAAATGTTACGAGGAAGACAATGGTGGTATTCATTTTGTATATGAGTGTTTTACAATAATATCGTGAAGTCTGAGTCCGCGACGGTTATCCATAAGCAGCAAATCAACGTTTTACTTTGTATTATTTGGCTTATTCGGACTACTGTTCTCATCTTGAGTGTTATTTTAACAACGTTTCGGCCGATGTAACCTCCGACCTTTATCAGGTGTATCTGATAGAACTCGGGAATCTTTCTATCTAACTCGGGAATCTGCACGGAATTTTGAACGGAACTCATTTATTCATCGGTCGAAACGTTATGAAAATAACACTCAAGATGAGAACAGTAGTCCAAATAATCTAAATAATACATATTATCAATCCTTATCTAAAAAAATCAGCAGTGTTTTACTTTATTTATAAATTGAAAATTGAAAATCATGGACATTAAAAAATAAGAATAAAAATTGTAATATGGGGTTCAATGACGGGAATAGGAGTAAACATGGGTCTTCATTGATTCCGGTGGTGGTGGTAGTGGTGGAGGTAGCGGGTGATAGTTAAGAATTAATCTTGTCGTAAATGAATTTCGTGGGGAGTGTGAGTACTAACTAGCTGAAGTACACCGTCTACACCGGATTTCTCAAAGTTTCCTGAAGCTTATGTTTATCGAAAACAGAGACGGTCTGTATTATTTGTTAACACATTTTCACATGAAAAATCACATATTCGTTGTTGTTTTGAATTTTTAAAGATAATTCATGCCTGCCTTTGTTTGAGTAAAGCATGAAAAGCGACCCAACAGACAGACCATATTCGTATATATTCGTATTTTATATATAGATTATTAACTCGTATACAAACAAATCTTAGCAAGTATTATTTTTAATGGCAACTTTTCAGGGTGTCCCTGTCAACTGAAAAACTCGATAATTCAGAAATAACGATTAAAAACTTATTCCCAACTTTTTTCTTTTTTTTTTTTAAAACCTGCGGGGCTAGGAAATACCCGACTAGTACACGGGCGCAGGCTATTTTTACCCCTCTCGGAGTGTTGGACCCGTAAGATCTTGTAAGGCCATCCATCTAAGAGAAGGAAATCTCTGGCAATAAAACCTTGCTATCTACTACTTACGCTGTGGCAGTAAACCGTTGGGGAGGGAGGCCTCCTTAGCCCTGATCGACAACCTTCTTAGAGTTGTAATCTCGAACAAAATATCCAGTTTGCAAACCTACAATTGCTTAAGAAGTAGATAGGTTCTGCCTATCGCCGGCCCTTCCGCTCTTTCTTTGTCTATTAGCCAGGCGCAGAGGTACCAGCGCCGGGACGCCTCTAAACACTCAGTGCCTAGCCTTGTTTCCTTACTAGGACAATGAACGCCGTTCTCTTTCTCTCTATTTGGGCAACTTTGGGAAAGTTTTTTCGTCACCAAGTCTTACATGACCAGTCTGGGTCTCTCTTGTTCCGACAGGTTGAGGGTACAGGTTAGACAGCTTGCCTGGCTGCTGTTTCCGACTGACAGGACAGGAGCCCAAACTCTTGGGTAGCGCTAGGAACGGCTGCTCCATCATCAGTGACATAATACCGTGGGTAGTTGTGTGTTCCATGTCGCGCATGGAAAAAGGACCCTGCAATTATCTCTGGTTGGCTTTCCTGAGGCCACAACCCCCATGGACCAGGTCGCGACTAATGGACTGGTTGTGTGAGCTTATTGGCACCAAACAAGGACCCACCTTGGCCAACCCACTCTATAATCAAAACAAACATGTAATTACAAAATAATAAAAGCAAACCTAAACCAGACACCCAACCTTCTCCCCTTTTCTTTTTTCTCAGTAGCCCCTTACGTCTACAGTGGCGTCCTGCCTTGTTTGGGGTGAACTATTTTAAAAAAATTAAAAAATTAAAAAATAAAAAGTATCAGTCTATACTGGATAGAGAGCGTTTCATGCCAACTGTGCAATTCTGACTCATAGGTTTAATATTAGCAGTGTAAATTTACCCCCCCCCCCTCGTGACACACCTGACATCTCAAAGATGTTGCACGACAAATAGGGGACAATTCTATTGAGTAGTTTTGGAGCTTATATGAGAACAGCTTACAAATAAAATGGTGCTTATCCAGAATTACTGAGACATGGGAGAATAAAAATGACAAACTGAGAAATATCAGTATGATTTACGTACCCGGGACGGAATGAATATATCGTATACAAAAAAATTCACGTAAATTAATCAAGTAGTTTTTATTTTATAAAAAAAAATCAAATTTTATCAATAAACGAATAAGGTTGAAATATCCGCAGCATATTGGTCATATTCAAGGGAGATAATCAAAACTTTTGCAAACTAGAGAAATAAAGTCTGGAATTTTGGGTGTTATCTCCCTTAGCTCCCTTGAATATGACCAATAATGTCGCCGATATATCAACATTACCCGTTTATCGATAAAATTTGATTTTCTTTTATAAAATAAAAACAACTTGATTAATTTACGTGATTTTTGGTATACGATATATTCATTCCGTTACACGTACGTAAATCATACAGATATTTCTCAGTTTGTCTTATTTTTTCCCTCCATATCTCGGTAATTCTTGATAAGCACCAATACAATCAATAATTTCACTAAAGGAAAAATTTGATGAAATGAATAGAAAATCTAATTTTTTTTAATTACAAAAGTAATTAAATATTCCAAACAAGATTTTTGTGAGCATAAAAGTACTTTACTGATAGAAAGGTAGTATTAAATGAATAATATTATTTTATATTTATTTTCAGGATATTCCTGTTGTCCTTTCGTTGGTGGAGACTATTGTTCTTCAAGTAAGTATTTTTTTTTAACGGTTAGAGTTAACTAAAAAATTAAAGTCTTAAGGTAGCATCAAAATGTTTGTTTGTTTGTTTGTTTTTAGATGCATCCAAACATTTCTATAAGAGGCTCTGTCCGTTGGGCTATAACGTTTAAGTTTAAAATATTATTTTCATCACTAAATGCACAGATTGAATGGGCGCATCTTAAGAATAGCTGTTCTTGTTTATTTATCAAAAATATAAGCTTAGAATCTGCTGAGAATAACCTTTGAAAAGTTCACAAAAGTCAACTGTAAAAAGAGTTTCTTGTTACGTCTACTGCTATATATTGAATGGGCTTGGCTCTATTAGAGAGCATATAACCATAGGAAGTAAGTGTCAGACAGTTCAATGAGTCAAATTTGGCATATGTTGGAACATAGAAACGAAAGTAAGACACGTGAGTCGCGTGACCTGATTGAACTGAGGTGAGAGTTTTAGTCAGTTCCTAATGGGAAACGAACGAAGAAGGATCTGTTTAAAGATGTAGCAATATATATAGTATACTATCTCTATTTCTCCCTCTGCCTCGCTAATGTTGAAAAAAGTGAATAATAGAACAATGTCTGTATTATAATCGTCCGTGTTCATTAATTGCAATTAACAAGGATCAGATGTGTTTCGTCCAGCAAAGCAATCACAGGTCGATCTAGCTAAGAAATCTTTATTCAATCATCAAAATATTCTAGGTGATATATTCATACTCACTATCGTCAAATGCACAGCCTCGGCCCCCCCCCCCAAAAAAAAAAAGTGGAGCCCGGAGCAGAGCAGTTATATAACATTACTATCCTGCATTTACGACGACTTTTCATTCACTGGCAAATATACAAGATAGAACATAAAGTCTTTCCCTGATTATAAACTTTTATTACACTTAATGTGGGCAAGAGAGAACAATAGTTTGGGACATACGACTTGTATATATCTGCAAGTTTTTATTCACATACATACGAAATTCAGTAAGTCTTGACATGGGCTTTTTTTTCTCTTTTAAACGATATCAAATTTCACGTCACTTATTTTGAAGTATTTCAAGTGTTACAGATTTTATTGCTTTGCTTTAAACGTGTATAAATCGAGAATCCATATACGGTACACTTTTTCCCCCATAGAAAAGGTCAAGAAGGTTAACGTAGAGGTCAGGCAGTTTGCTCATCTCTCCCAATATATCTTTTCCGAAAGGTTTCATTCAAAAACTGGCGAACACATAAGTCCTATTTGGAGGAGTCTAATCTTGTTTGAGTACTATGTATGACTGAAACTCCCCTAACTGGTGTACAGGACAGTGTTCTAAAATTACGTTGAACTGTAATTGCCCATTGTGCTTCATGAAACTACAAAAGACATTGTGCTTTTTTTTCATAGATGCCATATTCATAGCGTTTCCTTAAAAACAAAAAAAAATGTGATTAGAATTTGAAAACTGAACTTCGTATGTAAATAAAAAAAAAACATTCTTACCATTATTTCAAAATCTATGGTACTACCTTGTTTACATTAAATGTAACAAATGTTGATTATCAGAGAAATAATTTATAGTCACCCTGCATATAGCATTTTAATAAGCTGGCGTCCGCTGTGGGGAGGGGCAAAATAGAGCCACAATCCGGGTAGCGAAATGGTATTGAATTTGAAATTTTGAGGATACTGTTTAACTCAAAATCTGTTGAAATTGTTAAATACAGAACAGAATATACGATAAACTTCATTACAGACAGTAGTCACTTTTTAAAAAGCAATTAACCAATGTACACTAAGAAATGTTGCCATATTTGTTGACCCCACCCACACTGACGTGAACTCTTCTTGTTGTAATGTCCTGCTGCTGTTTCTGTCATCTGTCTGTGCATAATGTACGCGTTCAGTATATTTAATTGACACCGCGTGATCAGAACTCAACGTTATTGTAAATATAATAATTCTCGGATCAAATCTTTATCAAAACCCTAACCAAAGAGTTTATAGACACGAGCCGAAGTCAAAAATCTGTTTTATCTGTACCCAACTTTTTTTTTTGTTTCACATATTTCACCCTAAACAAGACAGGCCGCCACTGTAGACGTAAGAGGTTACTGAGAATTAGGGTATAGGTTTTGGGTGTCATCCTAAGTTGGGAGCAGTGTAGCGACATGTCTGTTTACATTAGTTTTGCATGTCAATACTGTCGAGGAAACGGGGAGTTGGGAGGGAGTTTCAGAGGCCGGCAGCACAAGAAAAGAACCTATTGGAGTAGAAGGCTCTTCGGCATCTGGGGACCTCATTAGTGAATGGATGGGATTTAGCTGATTGTCGAGTTGGTCTAGTGTATTTACATCGAGGGGCACCAGAGTAGCCATTTCATCGGAGCACAATCCATTGAAGTATTTGTAAAACAAGCACAAGGATGCAACATTGTGGCGATGGGACAGGGGCTGGAGCTTGGTGGATAGTAAGGGACCTATTAAGTTGGCGACTCTTTTTTGGACCTTGTCTAAGAGGGAGAGACTAGTGGATGATGCACCAGCCCAGATCTTGCAACAATACTCCATGCATGAGCGGATGGTGACTTTGTAGAGATACAGGATAGTGTCAGGTGTGAGGAGTTTACTAGTACGGTAGAGGGAGCCCATCTTCTTTGCAGCAGCCTTGGCAATGTACTTCCCCTCAGACCAGGGGTCCATTTGAGCATTCTCGATGCACTATACGTATCCAACGCTGTCTGCTGAAAAAAGTCCGACTTTTGTCACTCACATGATCTCAAATCTTTTTTCTCCCTCCCTCTCTCTCTCTCTCTCTCTCTCTCTCTCTCTCTCTCTCTCTCTCTCTCTCATTATACAACATACCTTACCTACTTTTTTTTTCAATTTTTATAACAAACTATAAAAGTTTAAGCGTAACTAATATTTTCAGAAATGGCAGATTCACACCACGGCACATGCCAATTAATCCAATATCAAGACAACATAACAAATACAAAATACATGAATCACAAGGTTACAGCCGCTCGCTAAAGTATCACACAAAATATGGACAGTTGGACATGGCCCTCCACACACATGCATCTGACATTTCATCTTAACCTTTTGTTTCTTCTCACGACCACACAATTAAATAATCGATGTTTCAGGAATCTGTCAGAAGCATGGCGATGCGATTGATCTGCTCACGGCAGAATTGCGAGCACTGAGCAGTATTTCCCAGATAATTTTGACATCGGTGTTGGCAATAAAAGGTCGCACTTAGAGTAGAGGAAAGAAAAAATGTTGCACCCGTAGACGTCATAGTGTGGCTGTGATAAGAAAAGAACCCAGACCAAAAGTGGCGATGAAATGTCAGATAGATGTGGAAAAGATGCATGTTCAACCGTCCTTATTTTGTGTGATACCGGGGTGAGCGGCTGTAACCTTCATTTATTTTGTATTTGTTATGTTGTCTTAAAATCAAAATTGAAAAAAATTGTCGATAAGTTATGTTGTAGAGAGAGGGTAACGATAACTCGTGAGTGACATCACGTCGAGAGGTGAAGGAGGATTGTCAATCTTTTCCCAGCATACTGTATTTGATACGGACGTGTATTGATGGAACTTGTATGGATCTCCCCTCTAAACTTAGCGGTGAAGTTGGATACAAATAAAAACAAAACTGTTTTGTACTTCAGCTTGTGCCTTAAAAAGTTCCTCACCAGAGTTTTAATAAAAATCTGAACTGTGAATTCTAGCTATATTATAATTACAACCATGTTGAATTGTGATCACAAGGTGTCAATTAAAGATGGCAGACATGCACGTTTGGTACAGACAGATAACAACAGGTAATCAAGCCTCTTTAAGAGATGCATGGGTGCATCTCAAAACTCTATATTTTCTTCCCATGATGCTTCAGTTCTGATCAATTGGTTATTTTGTAGCCAATGCGGAGACATGCAACCTAAAGGGACGTACCGTATGGGCTGGTGAATGGGTACTCGATGATGACCAATGTACTGAATGTAGCTGTCTTGGTTATGACCAATTGGTGTGTACATCTGAAACGTGTAGCTGGCAAACACCGAAAACCCTCAACGGTAAATAAAATAGTAATACTTTTTCTTTTCTTATCTAGTGATTTCCATCATACATATTTTTTTTTCAATCTCTAATTGCTGTGTTGGTGCTTTCACAGATTATGACCACCGCTAACTTTGACTCTGTCGTTAGGGTGGGGGTTAGGGTTAGAGTTAGGGTCAAAGTTAGAGTGGGTCCTAATCTGTGAAAGTACTGCTGTTTTTTATTGCAACATTATAGATCACTAGATCTGAACTATTGGTTCGTGGACTACCAAGGGTTCATAATAACGTTTTGGGTGTTTTTTCTTTTCAGGACGTTCTTTGTATTTGATAATAAAATGGAGATTGTTGCACATTTTTAAATAAAGGAGTGCAATTATGAAGTAAAATAAAATAGTAAACTAAAACATGTCAATGATCAATTAAATAATTATTAAAACTCAAAAACTTAAAAACATATATATATATATATATTATATAATCGTTACAAAACTAATAATATTAAAACGTAAATTAAAACAATGATGCTATTCAAGGGGCGGGGGCGTAACTCTACTGAAATATCTATATATATCTGATGTGATGCAACTATATTTACAGGTACATTAGATCTATATTAAGTTTTAATATATTGTGTTGCTTTGCTCACAGACCTAAATCAAATCTGTGGTAAAATAATTGATAAGTAGTCATGTAATTACAGGTAGTTATTTTTATGATAAATATATTTCAGATCTAAAAAAATAGCTGGGTATTATTTAAAATCATTTCTTAAAATTATGTTTAATAAAAGAAAATATTTACTGTGTAGGCTTTAAATTATCTTTACTCAAAATGTCATAGTCCACAACGTTTCTATTTTTAAGCCGGTGACGTAGGGCCTAAAACGGGTTGAGAATTGCTATTCTGGATTAATGCCCTCTTCAATCATGAAAAAATGTGTTAAATCAGAATAAATTATTAGTACTTGACTGGCGGTGCTTCTGTATTACAGGGCCGAAAAAAATTCTATCTTTAATTTCGAAGAGTCAAATGACAGGGGGAGATAATTCAAAGTGTTCCTCCAGGATTTATCTTCAAAGGGATGTTATCGTTATGCATTTTAATTAACTTAAAGTAAAGTAAAAAATATATATATACGTAAAAGGATTATTTAGGAACCAAACAATCACAACGCTTTATAGTATTTGGCACCAATAAAAATTTTAAAAGATTTATTGAAATAAATTAAGCATCACAGAAAGTGTTTGATGTCGTTGGCATAAGTCACATGTCATGACCACAGATGCAGGTCTCCAAAATTAAATCTGAAATTAATATGCAATACCCTCAAGTCAGGGGTGGCACGGTGGCTGAGTGGTTAACGATGCAGACTGAGGACCTGGGTGTGTCGGGTTCGACCTTGTGTCTAACCTCCTGGAGAGGAGGTAAATAAAATACTTAAGTTGGAAGAGGTAATGTGGTAAAAAGAGCAATCGCTCATGGATTCTTCATAATTATTTTAAAAGTCTGTTATTTCGGCATTATCTCTGGTTAAATATAAAATATCTTCCAAGTTCAGAGCGTTAAAATACATTTTTAGATAAATCCTTGGGGAACACTTTGAATTATCCCCCCCCCCTGTCATTTGACTCTTCAAAATTAAAGATAGAAATATTTTTTCCGCCCTGTAATACAGAAACACCTGACTGGCTATATATCTGTTAGTGACTTGGCTGATTGACTGACAGTTGTTTGGTTTTTATGCCACCTCCATCTATGGATGTATTTGTGAAGTTACCGTAAAATATTATATGACCACGAAATGCAATCTCAAGTTTGCACACGTGCTAGTTGTATACTTAACCCTTTTGTAAATCATGTATTACTCCAAAAGGGTAAAGGCTGAGCAAATTATCACTAACTCTAATCCTAGCCTTAAGTGTCGGCCGGTTGTAAAAAGTACAAAAAATATTTTGCATACTCTACAATTTGTGCGACAGTTACCGTTATGAATTCACTAGCAGTATCTACTCGGTTTTGCCTTTTACTTTCATTTTTGTTTCACGAAGGAGAAACAAAAGTAGAATTGAAATAAAAGTGTAATTCCCAGAAAAGTATGTTGTTTCCTACGATCACCACATAGCTTCCGACTGGATGTTCTGTCACTCAGTCTACTCTCACACTGTACTTAATAGATCCACAAAACTTTGGTGTTAACACAACTTAGTCGGAGACTTGCATAATTAGTTGGCGCGATCGGCAATCCAAAAACAAGAAAAACTCTCTGTGAACAATAACAAGTATTTATTGTGTAGCAATAATATATTCAAAGCAAAACGTTATGTTACACGCCTTGTTGGGGAGAAAAGACAAGTTGGGAAATAAGATTAGTGCTATTTCTGGATTGTGTCATTTTAAAGTGTTCTTCATGCTTTTGTTCCTTAAGGAGGTTGATTCGAAGAGACTCTTCTTAAGTCTTTTTATTTTCCTATCTCCGATCAGTAGCTGAGCTGATCTCTCTTTCCCTCTTTACCTCCTTCTATCTGTCGCCTCTCTTAGAGATAATTCTTTTATCGAGACTTGTCGTTTGTGGTGCCTATTCTGATTGGCTAACTAGTCACAAATAGTTTCGCATTTTCTACTATTTTACAGTTGGCCAATTAATCAAGGCCTTCGTATCACACATGTAGGAGGAGCCTCAATATAGGGCCTTGGTCTATTATGGGTATTAGCACGACTTTTAATTTTGATAGTTAAGCATATTATCAGATAGTAGCAGGTGCACTTAGTAATTTTTAATTTGTATACCCACATTTTATCACCCAAAAACAATTGTTTTGCGATTGGTGTGACCCATTAAATCGTAAGTAAAAATTACTTTTCCCAAATTTATTATTATGATAATTCAACTTAAATTATTCCGAATTATGCAAGAGCTCTCACTGCTTGTCATTTCAATACGAGAGGTATGACCTTTTAGTTTTATAAACAAAACTCAGACTTAAAATCTCCAGTTTCAAATGACAAAAGTGAAAATGATATCTGTCTACACTTCTCACTCAAAAGTGTGTTCCTCTCTCTTGCCTTTAATACACTGTTATCCTAATTAATTTTACTTAATCAAACAGAAACATCAATATCATTAAGGATTGATCTTATAATGGCACTTCAAATAAAATATAAGTGTCAATATCATTAGCGAATGTTGTATATATATATGGGATATTTTATGGGTTACATATGGTTCCGCTGATTGGGACTCATACATGATAGCGATTCCTCATGGGTATCTGGTGTGTGTGTTTCCTGGTAGCAATGAACAGACACAGGAAAATATTTGTACTCCAAAACTACATAACTTTTATTTATCTTGGGATGCTCATTTTTTAACCATGACATAATGCCTCTTTTCACAATTATATTACAATTTCACATGTTTCCCCGTATTTTAAAACTTTAACATAAATCGATTTCTCAAAATCTCTGAATTCACTAGCGTATTCATGATAATACATTTCTCTCAAAATTATTTCCATATCATTTCTTAGATGTATCATTTAAATTTCACTAAACTCTTCAAATTTATGCCAGTTGTATCGGAGTTGTCAGATCCAAAATTGATACCATAGTAACATATCTAATTACTGTTAAATTCTTACTCTTTCAGAAAAACTTAATTTACTTAAATCAAACAGAGCAACTCACAGCTCGTCCCATTCTGTGACATCATGCCATTGGAAAATCTCCCAAATGCCTTGTCACATCATATCTTAACTAAGCAGTAAATTCAACTCAAGGATCAAACCATTACACTGTCAGAAATATGGTAACTTTTATCATTTTGGTAGCAACCATGTTATATTCAACATTTTAGAACGTCACAGGACGAAAAAAAACCGTTGGTGAGAAATCCCTAAGACATATGGGCCTTCACATGGCTAATTTTAAACAGTTATCTTTTTCTCGCACCTACAGTGGTCCTAATTATCAAACAAAACCTGACTGGACGCAAGAAATTCTTAGACAATATGCCTTCAGTCTGTCTTAGCTTGTCAACACTTATCGGCCAAAAGACATATTCTCATTCTGTCTCTGAAAAGCATACTTTGATTTTAGAAACTTCCAATTTTCATCCATAAACTATATGAAGTATCGATTAGAATTTCCTCAAAGATGCACAGAATCAAAATCCGCAGAGACAAATATGCCAGTCCTAACAAAACTCGTTATTATTTCCTAAACATCGTGGAAAAAAACATTCGCAATTTTAACATCAACTACGAATTAAAAAAAAACAACATTTGTGCAGATAATTGAAAAAACACAACTAAAACATGGGCTAGAAAGAAGAAAAAAACTCATATTCTAACAAAGAAACATTATATGTACATGTCTAAATAAAAATAATCTCAATTTTATAAGTAAATCATTTAACGAACAAAGCAATCAAACAAAAGTCACAAAAGTCACAAAAAATAAATGTTCTTTTCAGCGTAAATTAATATCCTTGTTTCTTGTTGTAATGTCATAAGTCCCCCGATTTTATAAATCGGGGGACTTATGTTTTGAGGCATTTCCGTCCGGATTTTTCTCCGCAACCATTGAATTTCTCTGAAATTTTGCATGAAGTTGTAACTTTGGTCAGGTTAGAAAGTGACATTCTCCGATTTTTGAAAAAAAATTCTGGTTAGCCCCTCAGGGGGTCAAAAGGCCCCGAAATGGCAAAAAATGACATTTTTTGCCCCATAACTTTTCATTCATCCATTCAATTTCTCTGAAACTTGGCCAAAATGTGGAGGCAATTGTTCCTAATAGAAAATAAGTATCGCTGACCTTGGAAAAAATCTGGTTCGTGCCCCCAGGGGTTCAAAAGCCTCCAAAATGGCAAAAAATGACCCTTTTCTCCCATAACGTTTGATCCATCCATTAAATTTTTCTGAAACTTGGTCAAAATGTAGAGGCAATTGTTCTGGATATAAAATGAGCATCCTTGCCCTCAGAAAAATTCTGGTTCGCGCTCCCAGAGGGTCAAAGGGGGGGTCAAAAATGCCTCAAATTGCCCAAATTTATTGCATTTTACACTCGCCACATCGAGTCACATACAGAGGGGGACCACGCACGCGCGGCTTGTTTCAGTCGATTTTTTCTCTTTTCTTTTCTTTTCTTTTCGTTTTTTACCTCTACATTTACAAGAAACAAAAACAATATGCTGAATAAAACAAAAGCATCAATATCATTTTGGAATGATCTATAATTACATCTGATATAAAACTGAAATATCAATATTATTACGAAATGATCCTATAATATCACCTCAAATAAGTCTTAAAATTCAATATCATTATGGAGTGATATGATAACGCCACCCCAAATGAAACAGAAGTATCAATTATGGAAGGATCTCATAACAACAGTTCAAATAAAACAGGAGTATCAATATAATGTACTGATCTAATAATTGCATCCTAACTGATGTATTACTCTTTTTGAAATGACAATTTAAATTAAATATTTTTCTGTTTTCGTTTGTCTTTGTTTTATTTTTTGTTTTTGTTTGTTTGTTTGTTGTAATGTATTTTTCTTTTTTTCATCTTTTTAGCAATATCGATTGCAAAATGTCCAATTGTGCAGCCTCGTTTCGCGAATCACACATGCAACGATTCAAGTGATTGTAAAAGAGGTAATAACTGCAAATTCATGTATAATGTATATGCTACTAGTCATACCTATGCAAATTCCACGGATTTTTAATGTAACTAGCAGGAATACTCGATGTTGCCCAGGATTAAATGAGGAACTCTTTGCCCTTTTGACCCCAGTACTGAACCTCATGTTATTTTATTACCATTATCAATATATATCTTCCCACTTAACAAAATCATCTCAGCCCAACATTTGTAAGATGCTGGTAGATGTTTACGAAATTAAATTTAGAAGATAGAAAATTGAAATGCATTTTGGTGGATTTTTATGTAAATGAAATCCTTTTTAAATAGGATTTTTAAAAATTGTTTTTAAAATTTTGTTTTATTTTATGCTATTGCATTTTTTATTTCAATAAATAATCGATTCATCTGATTATAAAGTTATTTCAAATTTTCAAACTCAGACTCAAATAGCATTTAAGCTGACAAAGGGCTTAGATCTAACCTCAATGATGTAGAATCCTCTTCAACTGCTTCTAATCGTTTTAATATGCCAGGGTACCTCCTACTTTTCCATAAAGAATCTTGCAAGCATATGCACGAACTCTGAGTTTATATCCGTAACACTAGACTAGAATCTGAAGATCAGGTGTATATGTGCTTTACACTAACCTTACAACACAGCGTTAGTTACCTATATTTCCTTTACCGTTCTCCCTCGACACAGGACTGTACCCTACTCGACCATATCTCTGCTAGTATAGACACAGCACTCTCCTTGGATCCGAGCTCTCAAATACATGTATTAGCTTTGTTTCTACAGTTACACAGAGCCAGCTGGTAACAGTATGCAGAGCTTCTCAACTGTACATTCCTGACCTGCCTCCTAGATCGTGAGGACCAGTAAGCATCATTTATCGACCTATTCCTGACAACATGCTCGAGGCTTGTGTAACAGATATACACATAGCCCACTCGGGAATGCTGATCACCTTGTGATAATGACTGATATCACCATAAACCTCCGACCGCAAACCGAAATGCTATTACTCAAAACAACGGTATATTACCAACATGCTGATTGGGAATCTCTCAGAGATATCATTAGAGATCTACCTTTGATCAAAACTTTTTCTCTCTTTGCCGAACAGTGCACAAAGGAAGTAACTGAATGGGTCAAAGCAGGCAGAAAAGCATTAGTCCCAACGGAAATTTCATAGTAAGTCTCATTTTCCCCAATAGTTCACCTTAGCTGGTGCAGATGCTATTGTGCATAGGCAACAAGCATTCTGCCGTTTCAACCGCCATAAATCAGATACAGATAGAGAAAAATTTATAGCATCAAGAAACCACTGTAAAAACAGTGTAATAGTCGCAGCTAAGAGTAGGTATACTGAGATGACAAGAAAACGCATTGAGTCACAGAAATTAGGAACTCACAATTTCCGGAAAATATATAATAGTGTGGTGAACAATGGGCAATCAACAATTTCCCCACTATTCAACCGGCATGATGTCTCTTACACAGCAATGGATAAGGCTGTCCTGCTTGCCCAAAGGTTCGCCTTAAACTATATATAGTAATAAAGAAATACTCCACTGAGCTTGACACTGTCCTCTCAAAACTCTATAACAAATGCCTTGCCGAATCTTGCTTCTCTAATAGCTGTAAAATTGCTTCTGTTGTACTAGTTTTCAAGAACTCTGGCAAAAGGACTGACCCACAAAATTGTCACCCCCATAAGTTTCCTCCTGCTCTTTGCTAAAATCTTTGCATCATGAATCAATCTAGCAATAGTCCACCGTCTCGAGAAAGCTAAACTTCTTTCTGACCAACAGTATGAATTTAGGTAACCTGTTCTACTGCAGACTTCATCGCATATACCATACATTGGATAAAGCAGGTGAAGTTAGGGTGGTAGCGCTCAATATATCCAAGGCCTTTGAAAAGATCTGGCATAAAGGTTTTCTCATGAAAATTAATTTCTACTGTATTACTAGACGAATATTTAATATAATCAGATCCTTCTTAGCTAAAAGAAAGATTCAGGTCGTTCTCGATGGCCATATACAATATCACATTAATGTGGGTGTGTCCAGGTGTCGATACTTGGACTTTTATTATTCCTGATCATCATAAACGACCTCCCTGATGTAATCGCGTTCGAGATGGGTATATTTGTTGATGACACCATGCTCTATTCATGACATGCGAGCAAATTGAACACCCACATTTCCATGCAATGGCTGAATCCTTAAAAAATGACCTCCAGTCTATAGTAAAATGAGGCCCAAAATTGATTGTTCCATTCAATGCTACCTAAACAAAGCTCCTTTTTTTTAACAATTATAAGAAACATTTCCAACTACCAATGGCCATGGCTGGTAGCACCCTTTTCCTGAGAGAAAACACCTTCAAACTATAACATTCACAGGCAACATGAATTGGAATCAATACAGAGAAGATACTGCCAATTCTACTGCAAAGAAGGTGGGCTCTCTCTACTAGAAAACGTCTCATATCTGCCAGTATCCTATACCTTTATAAAGCCACCATTAAGCTATGCATGGAGTATTGTTGCCACATCCTGGCTAGTGTGTCAACCACTAGTCTCTCCCTCTTGGACAAGGTGCAAAAGAGAGTCTCTAACCTGATAGATCCTGGATTGTCTGCCAAGCTCCAACCTCTGCCCCATCACAGCAATATTGCATTGTGTTATTGTTTTACAAGTACTTTTGTGAAATGTGCTTCGATGAGGTTACTGCACTTGTACCCACCGATCTAAGTATCTGCAAACAACCGACTAGCAGCAAAATCTCACCCCTTCATTGTAGAGGTCCCCAAGATACTGAGAAACTTTCAATTCAAATAGATTCTTCGTGAAATGGTGAGACGTTTGCATTTGGAATTCACTCATTGCTTGCTGTTTCCCCCGTTCATACCAACATGCACAAATTTAAATGTAATGTGAACAAACATCTTGCTGCACAACTGTCCACTTAAGATGCCCACTATAAATCTGGCCTCGATCACAGTAACCCCTTATGTCTTAGTGGTAATATGTCTTGTTTGGGATCAAATAAAGTTTTTAAAAAACAAAAAACTTTGCTTCTGATTAGCCAATTTTCATGTGTTATTGTTGTACTATGTTATTGGTAATATAATAACGTACTTAGCTACAATTTAGTTTTAAAATTACTAAGCCCGACCAAGACGACTGCTAATATGAAAGATTTTTAAATAATCACCTAAAAATATACATCAGCAAGAGAGATAACTCATTTTAAATTGAAGAATATAATAGTTATTTACCTTAAGTTTAAAAATGTGTAAATAAATAAAAGTCAAAAGCTAAAATGACTTCAGTGAATCCCGAGCAACTCTGAGTAGTTACAGCTAGTAGTAAATCAAAAATAATAATTTGAATGTAATTATTAAAATTACGTGGACATGAGAAAAACACACAGAGAAGTTGTATCATAACTTTATTAATACAGATAGGTACCGTTGCTAGGTTACTGTGTAGATAGGTAGGTCATTCAATAGTCTCAATATGTGCAGACAACGATCAGCAATGTTAATACTTTTGTCACTACCTATGTACGTACACGCTGCAAACCAATCATAGCTAATAGAAATACTTAATTTTCCTGCATGTTTTCGATTCTTTAGAGATTCGAACCCGTGACCTAAACACTAGAAATGTAAGCTCTCCACGTTTATGAAGATCAGATTAGTTACGGTCGTCCAAATAAGCGATCAGTTTTTTTACCATATAGCATGAACATTGACCCCATCTAAAAATACTAGAAAAGCAGTGGAAATGTTGGTAGATATAAATATAGATTTATAAACCTGACACTAAGACATGTGTTCATGAATACATTATATAGAAAACCCCAAAAAATCATTGAATGTCGAGAAGAACCCAGCAGAAAAAGGAGTGAAGATAACAACACAGCAAAAATAAACCAGTAAAAAAAATGTAAGAGGACATTGAGAGTACACATACTAATATTTAACTGTTGTTTTAGTATTATTAGATTGGGCTAGTATTTAGGAGAGCTGGAGGAACGTACAAGGCCTTCCATAAATAAAACAAAAAGTTCATTTTTCATAAATAAATGCTTGTAATTCTGATACAATGACTATTTCGTACTTCGAATTTTTTTTGTCAAACCTAATTATGTCGATTGGAGGTTTTACTGTGCAGTATTTGCTCATAAAACTTTTAGTAAAAAGCAAATGGTGAATTGCTGTGCAGCACTAGCTACATCCGAAGCCCCGACTGGGAAGGGCCCAAGCTTGTTGGTGGGCCTTAGAATAAAAGTTTCAGCAGCACTCTGGAAATCATTCATAGTTTTATTTTCTGTCCCGTAACTTAAAATTTTTATATAGTTGTGTTTAATAGTAATAACATATTTTTAAGAAAGCAAACATTATTGCACATATGCGCTAATCTGACCAAAAACTTAAGTTTGAAAATCACTAAGACGTTAATTTTTTTTAAATTGCATTATTGGGTAAATGCTGAAAAAATACTTAAAAATGGATAATTGTGATTTTTAGATGATTAAAAAAGATGAACACTTTGTTTACAAAGAATAGTCTTCTAGTATTGTAAATTGGTTTGTATCATAAATTTGGGGCATGAGTCTCTAACATCAGAACTGCTCTCTCGATATCATGCTGGAAAATATAATCAAGGCAAATTCTAATTAAAGTTGGGATCTTATGTAAATTGTCTTTGCAAAAATCACTGAGGACATAAAAGTCCGGTCCCGTTTTGCTTCAATGAGTGCATATTTCTTAGCAAACCTTATTGTGAAGTGAACCTCTATTATGTTATGGCAGCGAAAATTATTGCTACAAACTACAAGCTATTTCGGCAGTATAAAGTAGTTTGCTTCGTAGACAGCAAATTCAATTTGAAATTGATCCCTTAATTCAGCACATAGTCGAATAGGATGGACAGTGCAGAGCTTGAACATCGAGGTTATGTGGGATGAATCAATTATCTCTATGTTAGGATCTACTTAGAAGTGATTTTAGGGAATTTCTGTAATTATTAACCAGTAGATCATTACTACTGTCGATCAAGAGAAAAGTCTACCAAGCATGTGTATGCTGTGTGATAATATATAGAAGTGAAACTTGGCTAGTGAGGGTTGAGGACATACGTTGCATGGAGAGAAATAATATAAGAATAAAATGGATGTGTAATGTGAGTCTTAAAGATATACTTAGATCTGCTCAGAGGTAGATTAAATCTGGACAGTATAGGGAGATATGTGCAGAACAGTGGACTTCGATGGTATGGCCACATTAAAAGGAATGATAAGAGTTCTTGGGTTAGTAGATGTAGTTGGGGTAGCAGGGTTAGTTCACAGAAGAAGGCCAAGGAAAACATGGGAGAAAGTGATAAGGATTGACTTGAGAGAAAGAGGGATAAATAAAGACCTGACCGAGATAGATTAGTTTGGAAGTCAATTTCTAAAAGCCGTCTAACACATTCCAGGATGTAAAACGGACGTGACACTAATGTTGATAATTATGATGAGGAGAAGAAGGCGGAGGAGGCTATTAGAGTAGAAAGTTTTCCAACATCTGGGGACCTCTAAAGTGAAGGAATGGGATTTTGCTTCTAGTCGGATTTGCATAGGGTATTTACGTTGAGGGGGTAGAAGTGCAGTAAGTTCATTGGAGCACATTCCGTTGAAGTACTTGTAAAACAAGCAGAGAGATACAATATTGTTGTGATAGGACAGGGGCTGGAACTCGGTAGAAAGTGAGGGACCTATTAGGTTAGACTCTAACTGTTAGAGATTCTCTTTTGTACCCTGTCCAAGAGGGAGAGACTAGTAGTTTGTGCACCAGCCCAGATGTAGTAACAATACTCCATACATGGCTGAATGGTGGTTTTATAGAAATATAGGATACTGGCATGTGTGAAAAGTTTACTAGCCTGGTAAAAGTTTACTTGGCAGGCGGTAACTTCTATGTATTCATTCTAATTCATGTTGTCTGTGAATGTTAGGCCGAGGAGTTTGAACATTGGACTCTTGGGAAGGGTGCTATCAGCCATGGCAATCGGTAGTTGGAAAGGTTTCTCATAATTGTTACAGAAGGGAGCTTTGTCTTAGTAACATTAAATGTAACTATCCATTTTTGGCCCTATTCTACTGAAGGTCATTTTCTAAGTATTCAGTCATTGCCTTGGATATTATTGCTTTAAATTGCATTAAATAATCCAAAAGGGCAGATATGTTGTAAAACAGACAAATCCATCTGCAAATATTTGTTTTTAGGTTTTTCTTTGTTGGTCTGGGCACGACTGAAGTGAAACCATAAAGTTTTCGATGCTTACATTTCACTGCTATTCATTTTCTTTACACATGCCAACATGCAATCAAAAATTGTTTCACACTTGTACTAATCTATCAAAAGACCACTAATGCTTTCCTAGGCGAATGCATTTCATTTTGTACAATATTACATGAACATGTTTATCCTGTTCGTTTAAGCTTTTCATTTCTTGTATTCGATTTCTACAAAATCATTTCTTTTTGAATTGTCTTTTTTTTCAGATCAACAATGTTGCAAATATGCAACCGAGAATATTTGTGTATCAAGTAAGTGGGTAATTTCTTATACAACATATATTTTTAAATTATTGTTTAAACTGAACAAATGATTAAAAACTAACCTTCATTCTTATTAATGACTTATATTGTAGAGGAAAAGCAATATCAATTCATACAAATATTAATTAAAATTTATTTATAAGTTCGGTTCAAAAAAACAAGTAAAGGGGTGAAGCCTCTGTGAAGAAAAGGAGAAACTCAGTATTTGTTCATTAAAATGAAAATGAAAGATTTGGAGTTTCTTATCAATCTTATTTCGTTTGCATAACAGTTTAGTAGTAACTACTGATTGAATAGTGTTGTCATGGAAACATTTGGCAAGGATTTGAGGATTTGTGTGGAAGCTTTAAGCTGACTGCTTAACTGAATTTGGGTTGTCGCTTAGCCAGTACAAAACAGGTACTCGGCTCCCAGAGTTACTCTTTCTGATTGGTTGAAGTCCGAAATTGAGTATTTTGTAAAAATTAATCAATCAGAATTTATTAGCATTTATACAAATTGTTTTGCTGCTGCTGCTGTTGTTGTTGTTGTTGAGGAGGAGGAGGAGGAGGAGGAGGAGGAGGAGGAGGAGGAGGAGTAACAAAACGAGTGGGAGAGGCCCTGCTGCTGGTTGATAGACATCTGTAAGTCAGAAGTGGAGATCCACTTTTCCTATATCTGAAGGATGAGGGGTGAGTCATTGGTCAGAGTGGTGGGGGTGCGGCGGTTGATGGATCCGAGGGCAGTCGCAGACGACATGTTCTGCTGTCTCCTCTCCCACTCTGCATTTTCTGCACACTTGATCTATAGCATGTCCAATCTTTTCCAGACAGTATTTGAGGTCTGGGCGGTGACCACTTCTGAGATGACTGAGAGTGACTTGCTTCTGTCTTGTGGGGAACTGCTAAGCTTATCGGTTCAGTTTCTATCCATGATCCCCGTTGATCCTCCTAACTCATTCATGTTTGTATGGAGATGGTTTTGTCGCCCGAGTGATCACCGCTTTTGCTGTGTTGTAGGCGTGTCGGGCCTTTGTCCCTTCTTGGACCTTCTCATCGTTCATCTCATTGTCCAAAGACGCTGCAGTGACTAGGATATTATGTAAAAGTCACCTAATCTAACTGAGGCTTGAAAGAAAGACCAGGTTGTCTCGCTCATTTTCAGTCGATGGTGAAATGGATGGGTGAGTTGCTTGAAGTCTCTGCAAAACGGAAAGTTATCACTGACCAGTCGTACTCTTGATTCTTTAGCCAGGATTTCTTGGAGAGCTTTTTTGATTGCTTTTAGCTCAGATTGGAAGGAGGAACACCATTTGCCTCTTGGATTGCAACGGATCGATGGATCTATGACGCCCCCACTGTCTGGTATGTTACCATCTCATGCTGACCCATCGATGTAGATCATGAAGTCAAAGGTGTCCCAGCCCTTATTCTAGCTGTTACATCGCGCATTTCTTTCTTCCATAGAACTCTAAGATATTGTCTCCATATTGAAGCCATGGTGGTAGCAGTGCAGCTGTTTGAGATGCATCATCCTGAATGTGTAGGTCCATGTTCGATATGCCTTCTCCCTCCAACTCAACTTGCCTGACATCTTATGGTGGTTTGGTGGCACAGATTCGTAGCTAACTGGCAAAGGGATTTCTTTATTGCAATCATCGCTAACTTGGAAGCCTTTGCTGTCAGAAATGGAAGGTGGGAGCTTCTGCTAACATAGCATCAGCTGGGTGGTTTTTACTTGGCCTGTTATTGCTTTGACGAACTGACAGGTATCTAGTTTCTTCGTATAAACAACTTGGTACCTGAAATATATATGTATAAATTAAAGTGAATGGTAGTTTGCTTGAACCATTTCTGAGATAGATAGATAGATAGATAGATAGATAGATAGATAGATAGATAGATAGATAGATAGATAGATAGATAGATAGATAAGTATTATTTTATTTGTTTATTTAATTATTGATTTTTTTTTTAATTCAAAACGAATTTTTTTAAATTTAAATTAGTAAATAAAAAATTAAGAAACAGTACAGGAACAAAGTTGCTGGTTCTAGTTGTTGTAGATCACCGTCAAATGGGTAATATTACTCCTGCTGCTGCTGCTACTGCTGGTCGATTGTCATCGTGGCAGATCACTATGTCTCTAAAGTGACTGTTAGGTGGAAAAATATATCACTTTTATACAGCTTGCCAGCAACGTTTCAATGACACTCCATTCGTCAATGCAAAGGAAGATGTGCGCAGAAAGAGATGAAATTGTGTCTATCTCTACCGCATGCGCTGAAGTTGTCGAAAGATCAACATCCGGTTTTGTTACAGGGAATGTCGAGTTGTAATTGGGGTAAAACAAGGGCAAGGCGCATAGCTGCATATAAAGATGCATGTCAGCATCTAAAAACCGGGACTTCCTGTTAAATACAAAATGTATCTATTTTTAAAACTTTTCATCAAATAAAATATGTTGGATACTCACTAAAATAGTTTATGTTAATATTCTGCATAAAATTACTGTAGAACAAGCACTTTTACATTAATTACTGATACATATGGATGCGCATTGATTTTCTTATCCATTTGATTTCAGAGAACAAAAATGTGTGTACATATGGAAACTTGAGACTGAGGACAGGAGACAGCATAAACCTTGCGAACAATTGTACATTCTGTGAATGTGCCGGATATGAAAATATCTTATGTAGCGACGACGAATGTTTATGGGGCGATCAAGAAATCAAAGAAAGTAGGTTTGCTATGTAAAAATGATTTCATACATATAGAAATAAGAGATTTTTTATATATATTTTAGAAAGCTATAACAACGCGGGAAAGAAGTGACAGCACCGGTAAAAATGAAAAAAGTGTTTTAAAAACAGCAGTAAGACAATATATAGTGTTTTGACATGTGTGGATAATTTTCTTTTATCACTTACTATTTTTTCTCAATTTACATATGCAATATTAATATTTATCAAAGGTGCCTGGGAAGCCTGTGTATAGTCGGATGTGTAAATTGTGCTAATACTGCAGTCAGGCCGGAAGTTAAAAATATACGAAAAGTAAACGGGTCCTTAAGTTCTATTTGTATATTTTAGTTTTTAGGGTTTTTTTTGTGTATAAATTCAATTTATTTTGTCTTTCTCATTTAGAAATAAGTTGTGGGACCCCAATTTAGGAAATTTGAGAAGTGTGGAGTAAAAAGTGGTTGATTTCCTATAAAACAGACAAAGTAAACCGACTTATTGTTGTAGCCATAAAGGGTCGGAAGAAATAACACGAACAAAAGGTAACTAACAAGAAATTGTATTAACATAAAGTACAGAAGTAATGGGTTGACAGAGGCTTCTTCCTCACTTTACTTCTCTTCTCACTTCTGCTGATTGGTCATAACGACTATATTCGTAGAGTCAGGAAGAGTCCATATAGTGGCGGAATAGGGTAGATCACCAGAACACTTTTGTAGGTAAATAAGGATTCATATATAAAAGAGATTGTGTTCAGCAGAAAGGTAATCTATAAACCGATATTCAAATTAAACCGTCGGTATTTAAAAAACATAAAAGATGAGTTGATATCCCATAAGAAACAACCAAACGATTTTCTTGCAATATCAACAAGGTTTCGTTTGTTTGTTATACGGCATATGAACCCTTTTGGGGTTATTTAATTCAAAACACAATACCAATTCTAAACGATTCATTGAAGAATTGCCAGTCTACCTAATGGTATTATCATGTAAATAAACAAACTGTTCCTTGACTGATGACTTCTCATTGAGAGCTCATTAGTCTGATCAGTGGCCATTAATAATGATAACACCCCAAATTAAGCTTGACATTGTGTCACATCCATCCCTCATAGGGGGTCACATAAATAGGGCAGTATTAATAAACGCAATATATCTGATTGGGTTTGAACTCACCTCAGAAAGTTTCATAGTCCGTGTCTGTATCCATTACACTACTCGTTCCTCCCACACAATATCAACAAGGATAAAACAAACGTTTTTAAACTTACTCTATCCTGGCTATGTCATTGAACTAATTATGGTGATGAAGCCCCAATTCAATAGATTTGGAGAGTACAGAGTCAGTCTTTAGTTGCCATTACTCACAGGTCCACTTTGGCCTGGATTTGTGGTACCTGTCTTCTTCTTCTTCTTCATTGTTTTGTTTTTATTAAAGTGTAGGTTGAAGGGTATCATCCACACTGGTGCCCCCCCCCCCGGTCTAGGTAGCTTGCTAGCTTCACGCATGGAAATATCCATGAAGGTTTATTTGAAGCAAAATTCTTACGAAGGATGCCCTTCCTTGCCTAATACTTTTTCGTGATCAACAGCCCGCACTCGACTAAGTCAGTCAATCGGCTTTTATGGCAGTTGACACCAGCGAATTCTAAACTTTACATCAGGCATCTGTATACATTTCATCTACCTGACTAGAGAATATCCGACATACACCCTCTGAGTAGACTGCCAGTTGGTTCGATCCAGGACTGCTTATTGGGTATTCATAGCTAACCTACATATCTGAAGGCCGTTTCCCTATCTCCCACTTGTGGATTCAGTGGATGGAAGATAGTCACACCATCTATAGATTAAATATAATCTATATATTATGAATGACTGAAATTGCACATGGTGGTGAGCCGGCGATTTGGGGAGTATTGAGGAAGTGAAGAATCTCCTTTTCATTGGCATACTCCGAAGACCCTGGAGTTGTAGCATCTGTCAGGTTCCCATCTATGGGATGAGTAGAATCTTTATTGGTATGACATGTAACTAAATTCGGTGACATACACATACATTTACATTGTCAATAACTAGTTAAAGCAATCACTCTGAATAAATATTTTAAGATATTGAGAACTTGAAGCATAACATCTTTGACCAAAATAACTTGATTCGCCATTTGACAACCTGAAAAGGGTTGATATGCCATAAAAGAAAATAAACAAATTAGAAATACATACAAGATGGCATAAAAAGATAAGAAAATTGAAAAGAAAAAGAGAAAAGCCATATATTTGTAACTTATGTGCATTTTCTTGTTCTCAAAAATCTAATTTACTCAATCATATTCGAACACATATAGCATACCTAGAAAATGAGGCAATTAAACCTGACATAGTAATATGAAGTCAGTGTCCCTAATGATGCTGAGAGAGAAAAGATAACTAAATAGCAAGGGCTTATGTACAACATGAAAAAAAACTAGAACCTTAGGAAGATCTCCATCATTCAAGTAATCAGAGGAGGAAAAACTACCTGGCGAATATACCTGGTGAACCAAGTGCAAGAGAGATACAAACAATTGCATGCAAAGGGACGGTTAGAATTCTCAAAAGATCTCTCGGTTGGAGTCTTTGAAATAGCGGGTGAATGTCTGGCATCTGGTTGGATGCCCCATCCCTAGCAATAACAAAAAGATAAGAAAATTGAAAAAAAATATATTTCAGAAATTAGTATAATAAATGTTTCAAAGAAACTGTACCTTTTTTTATAACCTTTGCAAATCACTTTGTATTATCGCAACAGTCGTTTACTATTTCGTTCTCGATGATAACAATTGTTGGCTCTCTCTAAAATTTGACTGACATTAGGTCTCTCCAAGATTCCAGTGCTCTCTGCGCACTTGCAGTGGAGGTCTAGATGGTGCTTTAATTCCTAGATCTTTCCATCCTCCTTGACCCTTTATGCACATCTTGTGTGGTACCAGCCAAGACTGGTGCTACCATTTTTTTAGGGGCGGGGAATGTCAGATAATCAGATTTCTGGCAGTTTAATTTCTCTTAGATTTGTGTAATGTTCTTTCTATATTTTTTGTTCCATTTATACTTACCTGTAATTGGTCGGCATTACCCGATTATGTGGGTTGGTTGCCGAACTGTGGAATTTCCTTAATATTTCAGCTATTTTTATTAATATTATTATTATTAATATTAGTAGTAGTAGTAGTAGTAGTAGTAGTAGTAGTAGTAGTAGTAGTAGCTTTTTGACCAAGGATGATTCAAGACAAATTTGGTGCAATTCTGTCAAGTCATTTTTGAGTCTATAAATCATTGTTTTTAATATTAACAGTAGTAGTAGTGACAATAGTAATATTAATTGTGTCGAGTAGATTTTGATCCAGACAAATAAAAAGTAACGGTCAGTCGGGCTTTTGTTTGAGAGAAGCTCAGCCATTAACATTAATCTGTGGAGAGAAATAACAACAAATCTGATTGGTGAGTTAGCTAGACTATACAGCACATGGATATTTGTAGTGACGGCTTGGAAGGAGACAGTCGTAACACCGAGGCGCAACCCACGCCCATTAAATTACGAGACTGAGAGGGTTGCATTATGCAAATTAGGTGTAGCAAGAAGACTACATAAAAGGCGGTGTCTTTTGGATCGGTGGCAGTCGAGTAGAGAACGTCACGAAGATCGGATACGTTGGGAGAAGACGGAGGAAAAAGAAGGAAAAACGCGTTGCACGGTTAAAGGAACACAATTCACAAAATACTATTACCAGCTATTCCGGCTTTTTTGCTATGGCGAAGGTACGCATACACAGTGACATGGTAAAGCCATTTACTGGCGAGGGAGACGTGGTAGCATGGCTTAAGAAACTGAGACTGGTGGCGAGACTTCAGAAGGTGGATGATGTGGCGAGCCTGCTCCCATTATATCTGGAGGGGGACGCGTTGGCCCTGTACTTGGAGATGGACGAGAGCGACCAACTGGACGTAGAGCAGATAGAGGCCCGGTTAAAGGAGGCGTTTACGGACGGCGCATTCACAGCCTATAGGAAGTTGACCATGGTTAGATGGGCTGGCGAGCAGGTGGATGTTTACGCCAATAACATCAGACGGTTGGTCGGACTAGCAGGTTTCGATGGCGTCGGACTTGAGAAGTTTGTCAAACTGGTTTTTGTCACGGGATTCCCTGAGGCCATCTCTATTGGACTCCAACAAGCGCCAAACATTGAGACTCTAACCATGGGAGACCTAATAGCAAGAGCAAGGGTACTAACAACAGTTAGGGACCAAAGCCAACATGTGATTGCAGCCGTGTATCCACCTGGCAGTAAAACAGCAGTTCCCAAGAGCTGCCACAACACTGGTATAACCTGCTACAGATGCAGCGGCAGGGGTCACATAGCAAGAGACTGCCGAAGACGTGAAACACGTTGCTACCAATGCGGCAAGGTTGAACACTGGGCCCGGAACTGTTCGGGAAACGAGCCAGAGGACGAAGCATCAGCGCCAGCCTTCTCCCCCACCAGGATGTAAACAGGGCGCTCCCGGAGGTTATTATCCATGTTGATGGGATGCAGTGTTCGGCGTTAGTTGACACGGGATGTGCACAAACAATAGTGGATGCGAGCAGATGCCGATCCTGGAAGACGGCGAAGGTGGAGATCGTGACCGTTGGAGGCGCGTCCGGTGCATGCTGCGGCAGTGGTGCAGTCACCATTGCCACAGATGAAGGCAATGCTGTCAGGATAGATGTTCTGGTGGTGCGTGGTAGACCACTGGGATTTGATCTATTATTGGGGATCGATGCGATTAAAGCGTTGGGAGGTGTCACTGTGGGACCGACAGGAGCGGTTCGGATCGGCGACAGGAAAGTTTCTACGTGTGTGGCTATCTCCATCAACGAACCCGACTTTACTGCTACTTTCGACAGTCAAAGACGATCATGGACCGCGGCGTGGAAGTGGGCAGATAACTGCGCACCTGAAGAGCTGCGTAATAAAGTGTCCGAGTATCGGGTGGCTGCGGAAATTCGACCAGAATATGATCAGGAGCTCCGCACGTGGATGAATAAGGGTTGGCTCGTGCCATACCCGGAAGAAAGGCTGGGACCTCCAAAGGGTTTGATTCCGTTGATGGCCGTGGTACAGCGGAATAAGGCAAAGGTGCGCCCAGTGATGGACTATCGCGAACTTAACGATCATGTGGACATATTCACGGCAAACGCTGATGTTTGCGCTGCTAAGATGCGTGAATGGCGCCAGAAAGGAGCTAACGCGTCTCTACTGGACCTCAGGAGAGCGTACCTCCAAGTACGAATCCACGAGACACTGTGGCCGTACCAGACTGTGGAGATCGATGGAAAGAGGTACTGTCTGACGCGTCTAGGATTTGGATTGAATGTGGCTCCCCTTGTCATGAAGGCCATCGTCAGCACGGTTCTATCGCAGGAGGAAG
Source organism: Sepiola atlantica (assembly GCA_963556195.1). NCBI lineage: Eukaryota > Metazoa > Mollusca > Cephalopoda > Sepiida > Sepiolidae > Sepiola > Sepiola atlantica. Next base: position 182,020,794 of record OY744517.1, read on the forward strand.
CCATGGACCGCGCAACATCGATGATATCCTGGTCGACGAAGATGTTATGCATGCGTCTTGTGTCAGGGAACATTTGGCTCGGTTCGGACTGGAATGTAAGGACCCGGAGCGGTTGGGGGACGGCACATGCATGCTGGGATTAATGGTCTGGAGGGAGCGCGGCGTCTTGCGCTTGAAGCGAGGACACACAGTTCAAGAAGTTCCCGACATCGTCACACGACGAACTGTGTTCTCCTTATGTGGAAGGCTTGTTGGGCACTTCCCGGTGTGTGCATGGCTTTGTGTGGCATGCGGAGTGATTAAGAGGAGAGCCAGTTCGATCACAAAAGGCTGGGATGACAAAGTGACTGACCCCCTCCTCCGGAATATGATATGCGAGACTATAGATGCAGTGAAGCGGAGTGATCCAGCTTGTGGAGACTGGTGCGTGAACGGCCAGGAAGTGAATGTATGGGTCGATGCCAGCTCGCTAGCAACTGGGGTAGCATTGAAAAGACAGGGGACAGTGTTGGAGGATGCTTGTTGGCTGCGACCTGAGAACGATGCCCAGCATATTAATTTAGCCGAACTGGACGCCGTGTTGAAGGGCATCAACTTGGCTCTGCAGTGGCAGAGCAAGGTATTGCATATAAAGACCGACTCTGCATGTGTGTACCACTGGGTGTCGGACACTCTAACTGAGAAAACACGAGTTCGCACCAAGGCAGCCAGTGAGATGCTAATTAGGAGACGGTTGAGCACACTCAAGGAGCTTGTGATGGAGTACAAGCTCTCGGTGGACGTAACGTTGGTTGCATCGATTCAAAACGTGGCCGACCAACTGACTCGCGTGCCACAGCGGTGGTTTGACGCAATGAAAAGGGAAAAGGGGCCCGAGCCCCTGATAGGTGCTGTACACGTAGATGAACTGGACGCGGCCCAGATCATGGATATTCACAAACACAGTGGACACCCAGGAGTGCGACGCACAACTTATTTCGCCAGAAGAGTTTGTCCTGCAACGACGAAAGCAACGGTTAAGTCGGCTATACAAACCTGCGTAGAATGCCAATCAATAGATCCAGCGCCGGTCCACTGGGAGAAGGGAAAACTGGAGGTGAGCAGCAATTGGCAGAGGTTGGGGATGGACATTACACATTACGGTGGTTATCATTTCCTAACTATCACAGATTGTGGCCCGTCGCGGTTTTCTGTGTGGAGGCAGTTGGCACGACAGGACTCGGCAAGCGTGATTGGTCAACTGAGAGTTGTCTTTTTTGAGCGTGGCCCACCGCGGGAACTACTCACCGATAACGACACAGCCTTTCGCAGCAGGGAATTTAGGATTTTCGCAGATGAATGGGGCGTGAACCTGAGATTCCGTTGTGCATATGCCCCAGCCGGGAACGGAATTGCAGAGCGGTGCCACCGTACCGTAAAACGGATTGCGGCTAGAATGAACTGCTCCATACAAGAGGCTGTCTACTGGCATAACGTCACACCAAAAGACGATGAGTCACATTTGACCGCACCAGCCAATGCGATCTACCATTACAAAGTGAGGGTAAAAGGGGTTGACGTGGTGCCATCATCAGCAGGTCCTGAACACGGTCCTTACCAGGTTGGAGACTGCGTGTGGGTGAAGTCACCGGAGAATCGCTGCACCACGAGTTTTGGCCAAGGTCGGGTAACAGAACTAATCAGTCCACAATCTGTCGCGGTGAATGGAATGCCCAGACATGTGAAGGACCTGCGCCCACGCTACAGTATACTCTCGTTAGAGGAAGATTCTGACAGCGCAACATCTTCAGAGAGTCTGATAACTGACGACGACACGGAGTCGGATGATTTACCCGAGACAAAAGTAGAAGCCCGCAATCCTGAAGAGTCCCACACCCCCGAAGAAGCCCACGCCTCTGAAGAAGCCCCACTTTTGCGAAGGAGCACCCGGCAAAGACGACCGCCGAGGTGTCATCTTTGTGATCAGGGTGGAGTGTAGTGACGGCTTGGAAGGAGACAGTCGTAACACCGAGGCGCGAACCCACGCCCATTAAATTACGAGACTGAGAGGGTTGCATTATGCAAATTAGGTGTAGCAAGAAGACTACATAAAAGGCGGTGTCTTTTGGATCGGTGGCAGTCGAGTAGAGAACGTCACGAAGATCGGATACGTTGGGAGAAGACGGAGGAAAAAGAAGGAAAAACGCGTTGCACGGTTAAAGGAACACAATTCACAAAATACTATTACTATAAAAATTAATCGTAACAAAAAATCTGTTCACTTAGCCTGCTAATTCCCTGTGGGAATGAAACGCGGACGCCTTTGTATAACTTAATTGCCATAATATATTTTCGTACTTTAATACTAAGCTCTACTCACGTATTGAGCACTGCTGAAGGAAATACTGAAAATTTATGTACAATATATTATATTAGCTTATAATATTATATGTGTATACATGAAATTATATATATATATATATATATATATATATATATATATATATATATAGTAAGCAATGAAAATATATATGGCAATCAAGCTACACAGAGGCTCCCGTGGTAGAAGGTAGAAGTAATGGCTAACATTAAAACAACGAACTTTCTAGACGTCACATTAAACTTAAGTAAAAACACTTACGAACCATACCTAAAAGATAACGCCAACCCAATATACGTACACCCAAAGTCTAATCACCCCCCATCAATCATAAAACATATCCCGAATTCGATCGAAAGTAGGCTTATCAACAATTCTAGCAACGAAAGCGTTTTTAAAAAATCAATCAACATTTACAATACAGCTCTAAAAAATAGTGGTTACCACAATACCGAAATTGAATATAAAAAACAGGACACCAATAATTACAACAAAATTAAAAATAAAAACAAAAGAAAAAGAAATATAATCTACTATACCCCTCCCTATAACCAGATGCTAAAAACTAAACTAGGCAAAAAATTCCTAAATCTGATTGAAAAACACTTCCCCGTAACCAACCCTCTACATAAAATATTCAATAAAAATAATCTAAAACTATCCTATGCTGTGAAAACCTAGAAATGATAATTAAGGCACACAACAACAAAATACTAAAAGACAATAATAGAGAAAAAAAAAATAAACAAAGTGGAAAATATAACAAAAATAACACTACGAAGAACAAAAATATAAACAATACTAATAGAAATAAACAAAACACTAATAATAACCACCCGAATAGAAACGAAAAAGTTAGCAATGAAAGGAAAAGATGTAACTGCATAAATCGTAAACTTTGTCCACTACAAAATAAATGCCTAACTAAAAGTGTTGTATACCAAGCAACGATATTTGCCAACGAAAGACCAAATAACAAGAAATACTACGTGGGTATGACATCCCTAGACTTTAAGACCAGATACTATGACCATAAAAGCACATTTAAAAACAAAGAACGTCGAACTAAAACAGCACTAGCTAACCATTATTGGACACTCACCAATAATTGAATGGAAAATAGTAAGACAGGCCAGTACATGTAGAAACTTAGACGACCTGTGTAGATTGTGCCTGAATGAAAAATACGAAATTCTAAATTTTAAAGATCCGCGAAACCTATTAAACTCTAGAAGTGAAATAGCAAACAGCTGTTTACACAGAAATAAATTTACCTTAGGATGATATATAATAAATAAAATAAATAAATAAATAAATAAAAATAAATAAATAAATAAATAAATAAAAAACTGAATTAGTTAAAATTTAAAACCTAAAATAGAAATACAAGAAACCACGTGTTAAAATAAATTCGTCCACTGTATTGACAAAACAAAGGAAACAGGATATAGGAAAATCCATTGTTAACAAACATAGGAGCGTCACCAACAATGCCTTTGTTCGAGGGAAGCCCAACGATTGGCTGAGGGAACAACAAAGAATCTGATTGGTTAACTAGCAAGCCATGTATATAAAAACACCTGACAAAAATAACTCCATGCATTTAGCCTGACGATTCCCCCCGGGGATGAAACACGGGAGCCTTTGTGTAGCTTGATTGCCATATATATTTTCATTGCTTACTACCTAGCTCTACTTACGTATCGAGCACTGCTGAAGTAAATACTGAAAACTGACACATAAAAAATTATATCTCCTTATAATATTTTATGTGGATACATGAAGTACTATATATATATATATATATATATATATATATATATATATGTTATTTGGACCGTTTATTACTATAAATATCTGATTTTCATAAATAAATGTTTGTAGGAACAAATGTCACATTTAATAAAAGTATAATTGTGATTACGTTTAAATTGGTTAATGAATTTTTATATTAAATTGTATCTCTTAACAGAAACACCATTCTGTCCTATGAAACGTCTCCCAACAGAAGTTATCAAATGCCAATATCAAAGGGAATGTTCTCCAGGTAAGAATGCTTTCTTTTTTAAAGATCGATTTCATTTTTACATTAGCCATCTGTATAATAATATGTGCATATTTTAGTTTATACATACGTTATCACCCAATATTTTAATGAGATCTTCCGATCACGAAAGATGTAATGCAAAAAAAAAGGAATTGATGATTATCTGGTGTTGATATTGCCAAAAATTTGGATTTTACCCATATTTGAATGAACCGTTCCAAAATCAAATATAACGTTATGAATAGAATTCTGTTGTTGTCGACTTGAGTTGATATTTTCGATTTCAATACAGGGGGTCAATTCGTTTTATTTATTTAAAGAATATTTAGCTGACAATTATTCTATGGTAAAAAGAAAGCGACTTTATAGTTAACATATTTAAATTGTTATAATAAATTAATAAAAAGATTAAAACGTACGTTTTATTTATCTTTCCAAGAACTGCAGGCTTGTGGAATTCTATTCCTGCTGACTGTTTTCCTCCTACCTATAGTCTTGATCTTTTCAATACTAAGACCAATAGACATCTCCTGTTTTTGTGATAATCATCTTTCATTCTTGTTAGCTCCTTACATCAAGGGGCTTCATGCCTTGTTTGGGGTGATTTCTATTCAAACAAACAAATTTAAGTATTTAGTTGGTAATTATTTTTACGATAAGAAGAGAATATTTATTGTCTTAAAAGATTTAAATTGTTACAATTTTAAATAAATAAATAGACACACCTATTTTTTTATTTATTTAAAGAATATTTAGCTGATAATTATATAAGAAAAAGAGACAATTTTTCCTCAATATTATTAACCCTGAAAGCCATTTATTATTTCAAGAGACGTATTATTATTATTATCATTTACAGTAAATTATAGAGATAAATGAAAGAAGGCATCCATTAAATTTCAATCGGTTCGTGCTAGTTTCAATAAAGGAGGTGAAGACCACCAACGTAATTACTAAAGGTAAATCTACGTTAATTGTCCCAACACAGTCGAAGTACACATGTTGCCAGGGTAAACAAGTAGAGAGATATGCAATGAACAATATACAAGTAAATATGACTTACTTTGTTGTTAGTGTTCTGGGAGCCTGATGCTGCAACCAGAATAAAAGGACGTGCAAATATGACAAGTATTCTGGTAGTCTTCTCTAACTGTGACAAGAAGTGAAAAAGTCTGAAGTAACTGCGACCGTGAAAGACATCTGATGGAAAACGGTGTCAAAGTTGTGAAGCCATGCTAAGATGCAGAGTCAGACGAACCACATCCGCCAGGTTTGAAAGCCAGACAGGAAAGAAGAAAAGTCTTGTTCTGAATTTCGTACATACGTAGAAGGAGTCTTTGTTAACTTCTGGAAATAGGAGTGCATTCTCTTGTTGTCTAGTAATGATTCAGAGAAGATTTCAATATTGTTCAAGGTAGATAACTCCTAAATATTCTAAGCCAACTATAACATAAAAATTGAATTTATTTTCCATATTTTATTTCGTGACTTGAACTTCAAACCCGTCAGAAACTACTTAATTTAATTTTTAGTGTGGAATGCAGTTTTTTGTTTACATTTTGCGTAAATTGATCCCCAATAACAGATTTTTAGCAAAAACGATGTTACCCAAAATGATCCGCCTGTTATTCAGTAGCAGGAGAGGGATGGAAACAGGTACCCTCTTTAGTATAAGGGAGATAAGTTTAGGTAAAACTTGCTAAAAATTCGATACGATTTATTGATTTTTAATCATTCAACGTTAGAAAATACTTTTACACATCTTTAACAAACAAATGATTGTTTAAAATGTTATTCTGTGTGCTAAAATAGAAATACTGAAAATGCTATGCATATATTATAAGCAGACCTGCTAACATCCAACGAGGAAAGATTTGAAGATTTCACCAAATATCTGGACACATTGGAGTGAGTCTAGAAAATCAAAAATAAATAAAAACACTTGGTTCAATTATTCAATAAATTTTAATTCAATTCAAATTATCAGTCTTCTTTGGAACATTTATGTAGAATGGAGTAATTTACTTGAAAGGTGATTTTAGAAAATAAACGAATGAATATTTTGAAATAATTAGTGCTTTAGTTAATATGTTGAAATTGGCGAACTTCATGTCATAAAAATATCGGTAATAATTTGAATGACATCGCACTTTATTCAAGGCGAACGTACATATCAGCTCACCCATGGGATGACTTGACCTTAAGGTTGTGTTGTTTTTCATACCAAATCGAGAATACGTTCTCGACAATCAGTCCGTCAGAGTCTAGGCCATTTGAATTAGGTGGCTTTTTTTCTATCGGGCTGAGGTATGGTTCTGTGCAGTTCTAGTAAATCCACCTTCCCAGGCTTTATCTTCTCTCTTTGAGAAAGGATTAGTTTATTACTAATTTCCTGAGTGATGTCGATGGGGCTGCTCAGGCATTTTTGTAGGCCAGAGTGATTTGCCTCTTGGTCGCTGGCTTTTCAATCCCCACCTTTCGACCTTGTGTCACATCTTCCCGCAGTGGGAGGGAGGTAACTACTACCGTACATCCGGTTGTCTATTTCGGGTGCATTTCTGATATACTTATATAGTTATATAACAATAACATAACATCTTCCGCAAACATAGCTGTCTAATTCGTTTCCAGAATTAAGCGTCTTTTATTTTTCTGTTTCAAAATTTGGTCGTGGCCCATTTTAAAGAAAATTTTCGTGTCTATTCTTTGCCGATCTGAAAGTTTTTATTTGTTATGACTTTGTATGTAGAAACGTTTATAGTAGTTTTTGTGTTTCGATATTAAAGAACCCCAAAAGGATTGATATGCCGCCGTAAAAGAAGCCAAACCAAATTAATATTTTAAAACTAGTAATCGAGAAAGTTTTCTTTTCTGTAAGCGAAACATCACACTAAACAAGGCAAATGAATATGAAATATTTTTTTAAACAAACTGTTTGATACTAAAAGTATTTTAACCCAGCGAATGTCAATATTGCTTTTTCCATTAAATTATCTTAATGAATGATTAAGTTAATCTGTATTGAACAACATAAAATGCTTAACAACTGCATTTCATTACAGAACAAAATTGCTGCACTTTTGAAGACGGAAAATACTGTGTATCTGGTGAGTAATTATTTATTTTAATGATACAAGAAGCTTTTCACAGACATAAATAATTAACTCTTTTTGTATAGATCTGCCTCTTTTTTTCCTGGGAGTTGACTGTGTTCGGATGTTTTTTGAAGTTCTGCCTTCTTTGCCTCTTTGTAATATTGTAAAATAATAAAGCAACAAGGAACATGGGCCATTGAGCTACAATGTTACTGCCGCCGTTTTTTTTAATTTTATTTTGAATCCATTATTAGAGCTACCAGGGAAGAGAGGAAGACAGCTGCTGCTATCATCACAAGCAGAGAAAAGAAAACTCTGGTTCTGCTGTTAAAACACCATGGCGATGATGATGATTACTGCCATGACTATAGAGAGACATCACTATCCACTGAACATTCGGAGAAATATATAGCTGTTTCTATCGATTAAGAAGATCTGTGGAGATCGAAGAAATCCCCTACGCTATGCTAAACAGTCGTATAGGTCCCTACGAGCGTTTATTTATAAAAAGAAGACTTTTTTGGTTATGGAAGGTTTTAATAACTTATAATCACGTATGCTTCTCAAGTTCGTCTGAATGAAGAGTAGCCAATATTAATAATACCAACCCACAAGTGACAATGACATATACGTATACTCTCAATCTCTTATCCTGGTCTTTTTCACTTGTTCCTTTTCACACTGTCTTTCTATTCGTTTTTTTCTTCTGCTACTAACTACTTTGCGATATTTCATTGTTCTTTTTTCTAATTTTTCTAATTAACAGATTTACAGATGACTGTCCTCATGCCACTTATTAAGATCTATAGTTTATATTGTATGCTTATACCCTCATTGTCACTGCTGGTTTAGTGTTATTAGACCGGGTTCGTATTCAGGAGAAATTGTTGGAAGATTATAGATTATGTGGGTCATCTGTGATTATGAAAGTCTGATGATTATAAATAAATACTTGAATGGCTGACTTATTCGGGAAGAAACAAATTGTGTATGCCATGTTAGGTGTGGTTTACAAGTAAAAAGCTTTTTAAACAGTAGCATTATATGTAAATTACACACACCTATAAAAACAATAACCCAATACCAACCGGTAAATTATGTTAGATCGTTAACATCTTATCTATGACATATTCAATTTAATTAAATGCAATAAATTTAGTGAAAAATAAACCAAGCATGCTTCAGCTGCCATGTAAGGAAAGCGGTGGTAGAAATTTACACAGAATTGCTGCGTTGTTGACGTATTTACTACATCTCCTTGAAGTCTATTCCAAGGTACTAGAAAAATTGATTTTATTTGCTTTAAAACAACAGTAAATGATTTAAAATATTTATTTTTAAATATTATTGGGGCGCGGGAGGGGGTTAGTCCCTATTTAAAACTATACCCCCCCCCTCAAGAACGCTTCTAAAATCTATTTTCAATCGATATTTATTCTATAATTGCCTAATTTTCCTACCTTGCCAAAATTGCCTAATTTTCTGTTGCCTAATTTTCCAGCGCCTGATTTTCCGGGCACCAAAAATTAAAATAGCATTTTTTATGCAAACGATAAACTTATGCAACTCGCCTTTGTTTCAAAAGAGAAATAAATATTTAGTTGCCTCACGATTTACAATCAATTACAAGGAAAATATTTAAGAAAAAATATTTAGAAAGATCTATTCGTGTAATATACGCTCCTGCCAACCCAAGTGTATGTTTTACGTTTTTCAGAAATATATGCAGACGTTACACAGTGGTCTTCAGTAATTTGAAAATTTAAAAAAAAAGCAACAAATCTCTAATTAAATATTTAGAAATTTTAAAAGAATCGGAATCGGTAATTGTATCGGAATTGGGAAAAAGTTTGGAATCGTCCTATCGCTAGTACGGACATATCCATAAGGCGCAACAGTAATTTCTTTATTTCTGGCCACATTATTTCAACAGACTAGTACAATATAATTCCAATTCAACTCATCGAAGGCCACTTTAATAATGATTCAGAAAATTTTCTTCTCGGCTGATCTGAGACAAGGGGCAGTAAAAACGAGGTGTACATGCAAAAGCTCAGTATTGCATGATCACTCTTGCCAAGTGGAGGCAAAATTTGCAGAGAAGAAACGGAACTAGGGTAACAGGTGAAGACAAGGTCAAGTACCAACAATCTCTGGCCACTTCTAGTTCTTATAGGTTTAGTAATATGCTGAAAAAGAAAACATTCATCGATCGTGTCCAAAAGCAAGTTGTCAAACGCATCATTGACTGCCAGTCAATAGTCAGAGCATTAAACTCTCCCAGTATGAGACAGTCGCTCTGGCAGTTGGAGACAGCTTTCATAACATTACTGAAGCTTTGGTCATCAGCTTCTGTAGAACTTGGACTGCGATATACAGCAAGTACAGGAATATTTTCTCCGCCCACGTTTATATTGCACAGGATAGCATCAAATTTATGACAGATGAACATTTGGAAGGAGAAGTTGTTGAGATGGCATCAGCAAGGATCTTGCGTACACCATAACTCTACCACCTTTTCTCTGAGATCTGTCACAGCAAAATAAAGTGAAACCTTGTAGATGAATCTCTGCTTTTTTTACTTCTGAGTTTCAAACCAAGTTTCAGTTATTACTATCAGGTCTGTTTTTTCATCTGCGATAATGAATTGCAGTTCATCCAATTTGGAGAGGATAGAGTAAGCGTTTGTTAAAATAACTTTGAGGGTGGACCAGGGTAGAGTGATTTGGACTTTAATCTCTCTTCAGAGATCTTTGAGAGGAAGTTACAAGACTCTGACTCTTTATCGTCTGATTTTGTTTCTAGTTCTGCCAAGGAAGTTTGGAGTCCCTGGAGATAGTTATCGGGGGGGGGGGGGGGGATGATCAGAGGAACGAGTGTATAATCTTTCCGTTTCGGATCTACAAACCAGTTTCTCCAGCAGCTCTACGCATTTGAAACTCGGCCTTCAGAGTTCTCCAGCAACTTCTTTCTGAAAATCCAAACATTTTTCACCCCATCATATATCTATCATAACAATTGCATCACTGATCGGATCCTTAATCAAGCCGGATGAACTAAGGTATATAGAAAGATGGATCAGATGTTTTGCAGCATTGACAATGGTTACGAAATTAAGAGACAACAAGCTACCAGAGGATAGAACAGAGTTACAGACCTATTTCTCACTACAGCAGGCTGTTAAGCTGCAAAGAAGATATCGACAATGACATATCCAAAAGAAGTAGAAGAAATAACTTTAAAAGAAATTGTTAAAATATTTTTTTTAAACATACGACCAAGGAAAAGACGAGATGTCGCTGAGAGAACCAAATCCATAGAGACGAGCCAGAAACTAAACCAATCAATAGCGTAATATGTACATACACTAAATGATTCATTAAAATACTGTAGAATCAAAAACTGGGGTTAAAAGAAATGATTACCCAGACTGAATTAATAATTTTTAGATTAATAGAAGGCATGCAGAACACTTCACACAAATGTAATATACTTGAAAGATTACAGATGAGTAACATGCATTTAAAAGTGTGCATATAATTTTTACAACAGCCAAAATTGATTAAAGAGTTTAACCAACAAAAAGACTATGTAGAAATGGACAGCACAGCCGAGTTTATGATCAAATGCAAATATCGTGACCAATAACTTAAAGGAAATAAAAGTAAATAACCAGCCCTGAGAAAATATGTTCAAACAACATAAAGAAAGATCATTTTCAGGAGGCATATAATTACAAAAGGAGAATAAAGAGGGTAGAATACATCAATCCTGTAACAGAAAAAGCAGAAATATTTTCAATAAGTACACCCACTAAGACCAGAGAAAAATATAGTTTAACAGCATATCCTTTTCCCAGGGAGTGATGTCATGTTAATATTGAAAAAATTCTGGATGAAAATGGACAAACCAATATTGAGAAAGTGTAATATCAAGTTGAAGCATTTAGACAAAATTATGATTAAAATAATGGACACTTATTAGTGACGTGTTGGTTAATTAAAAAAAAAATTCGAATAATATTGATGACGTCACCAAGTTATAAAAATATCATTACGATGACTCAGGCAAACTGAGGATATATTTTGGAGAATAGTTAAACTTTGAGAGAGCAGAACAAACCCTCAGGTGTCATCATGGGAAAAATTCACAGATATTTCATGGATATTCAAGAATGGACAGATCTAGGGAGGGTGACGACTAGGTGATTAGTTGGGGAATTTATGACACTTTCTTTATCTGTTTTTCCATTTCGTATGCAGCTTCCTATGTTGATTAAATTGCGTGCTGCAATTTTTATTTCGTTCTTTGAGAGAGGGACTTAAAATATTTTGCTTGATTCGTGTTTCTCCCAAACAAATCATTGACCGTCCCTCTTGGTTTCAGCTCTACCCTCACGAAGTTCAACAGGGTTTCTCTTCAAGAACCCCACAACAGCAACATGATTGACCTAGTGGATATCGTCGCTGCCTATGGAACCGGCTATGCTGAGTTCAAATCCTGTTGAATCTATGGTGTTCATTTATGCACCAATAATGTTGGCAAAGGTGTGAAACTGCATTTGTGATTGTCCGCTCATTGTCTTCGTCCGAATTCTGTACTTGATTTGGACACTGGTCATAGTGTCAATCATGCGGTCTCGGTCACTGCTGTAACAAAAGGATTTTCCTTCCAAACAAAATCACAACTCACGTTTAAAAGAAGCAACAAGCAACATTTTGAGGTTACAATGATACCCGGCTTCTCCACCGAACGACAAACTTTCAAAAATAGACAAACAACTCTTCCAACCAAACATAAACAGTCCCTCTGCCCAAGACCCCAATTGTCTCTTAGACCCACAGAAACCCAACTGACCCCTTTGCCCGTCTGGCTGGAATATATATAGATATTGGTCTCATTTGTGGTAGACTACACAGCCAGTCTACTTGAAAATGAATAGTTGTTTTATCACTGGACATAAAAACCTACTGACCAGGGGGTCTCTTATCTGGAGTGGACATTAATTCTATAAGATTTCGAGGGGTCTGATCTCCCAACAAGAACCCCTGTTTTAAAGAGGTGACCACTTTTTTCAAAGGTCCCAGTTGATTTCTTGTGTGGTTTAACCTTGAGGCAGATATTTTTCCCATCATCGGTCTGTCGTCTGCAGCATGCATCTATGTAACCCACTTAACATGCAACACTGTGCGTGTTTACAAAGGTATAAACCCAATACCATCCCCAGATAAAGGTAAAATAGCAATTTTGTTCAATTGATTACAACAGATTCGGCATTAAATGAGAAAATGTGTTGATTTGCCATAAAAGAGACCAACCACACCATCTCCTTTTGGAAAAATTTAACGGTTATTCCTCAGTTAGATCAGTTTTTTATTTTTTATTATTCATTATACTAGCAAAAATATCACACCAGACGTCGCATATTTTTGCAGGTATATCACTACCTCTCCTCAAAAAAAGAATTAGAACGTAATCCTTGGGAGGATGGTATCATAACCACAGAACAGATACTATACTAACCCTTCCCCTAAAAAACGGAGGAGGTAATGCCTAAGAGAATGGTATCATGAGGAACAAACATATACTACATTGCCTCCTAAAAGTGGAGGAAGTTATATCTGAGAGGATGGTATCATGATGAGGAAAAATATACTACACTGTCTTCCCAAAGGAGGAGGTAATGCTTGGGAGGATGGTCTCATGACAACAGAAGAGAAACTACACTACTCTCCCCCTTAATTGAGTAATAAAAGATAGCATAATAGTACAATTAATAGAAGTAACAGTATAGTTTGGGCTTTAGACAGACAGATACAAAATCGCCATTAGTAATAGATTTATTTTCTCTTCTTTCATAGACAGGAACAATGTGTGCCACTTAAATGGTGAGAAAGTAATGAAACTGGAATCAGTGACAATGCAAGATAAATGCACTGTCTGCCAATGTCGTGGTTATGACAGGGTATTGTGTGAAAATAAATGTAAAAAGAAGAAAAAAGAAGATAAAGACAACAAAAAGGGTAAGTTGAAATTCTCACAAATCAATGTAATTCAACAAGTTATTTCATGTGCACTTATTTCAACAATATACAATACAAACCAAATTATGAACGGGCATTTAATAAAAAAAATAACATTAGCAACAAAGAAAACTTGGCCTTTTTGGCTAGGAGGAAAGTGTATTATTTGTTCTGATACTACACTTCATCTTAGCTGTTCTCGGCCAGTGAAGGAGAAATCCTTCTAGACTGAGGCAAATTTTATTTTGTTCCAATCTTTTTGGGAGCTGCATTTCCCCCCCCCCCCCACATTAAAACCCGACCTTGTGTCAGACTCTGCCCTCGTGGTGAGCCAAGTACATAGGAACAAAGAAAACTTCATAATTACTAAAAAAGAAATGTTTGCCTTTATCTTTATTCCATCTGGCATGGTCACGCTGGTTCGAGATACCGGAAATACAGTATAATACATCCGGAATACTCACCACGGAATACCAGAGGTAGTAATTTTTTGATAATGGATCTCAGCCGTATCAAGATATTAGAGTTTTATCCACATAATTTCTACGCCTTCACCCCTCTAAAATAAAGTAGTGAAAAGAGCCGTTCAGACAGCTAAGAGAATTTAAACGCCTTCTTAGGCTTACCTGACTAAAAAGTAGCACAAAGAAATAGAGCCACCATGAATGGAATCTTAATGAGGAAGATCTGAGCAAGACTCCCTACAATTCCAGAAAACCTCCCTAAAAACTTTGACAATAAAAACCTGCTAAAAAAGGAGAAGTACCAAATTATTATAAAAATAATTACAACTCATAGTATAGAGTACAAGCTCTATCTATCCTCTAAGTTTGAGATAAAGTATGTATCCGAGACCAAGACAGGGTGAGGTCACAGACTTAACCCCAGATTATATATGGTCATGACATAAACTGTTTCCACACTAAGGAGGGACATATGCTTTCTTACCGATACAGGGGACTGAAAATGCTGTATTATTAAAATACTATTTGTAGTTTGAAAAGATAACAAGATCACATGATCATGTGAGATCTTCTGATATCACATGTAATTCAGTTTGAATTAAGTTGTTACTGTTTAATGGCATGTTTTCTGAGTATGTCTAATGTCTAACTACACTATCATCATCATTATCATCATCATCATACACTTTATTTTTAACAAGCCTTTGATTAGTCCTCTATGAGAGGGTGGGGCCTGTCTGTCACTCTTGATCAAAGTCTTCCTCTACAGGCTCAACGATCGTGAGGATCAAAGTTCGCAATCACCAGGGCCACACGATCGCGTTTATACAGCTCATCCTAAGAGAGCTTTTGTTTTCCAGCCCGCCGACTTGATGCGATGGACTATGCAACGAACATTTTATGGACAAAAATGTATGAAATGTTGAATGCAGTTAATTAGAGTAAAATCATATTAACAATGAAACAAAAACGAAATTGCATTCTAACAAGAGAGAATTTGTTAGAAATCTAAAAAGGAAAAGGAATGGCCTATACAATGCAGCCAAAACAGTAAAGTTTGGAGGGCAGGGTATATAATGATTTGAGGGTTATAACGTTTAAGAAAGTTGATGGAAACTTGGGTCGTATCAAATACCATATTGATTCAGCCATAAGTCGATCTTGTCCATAAATCGAGGGGGTATTTTTAAGGTTAAAAGGAACGATTTGGCATAAGAACGGCATATACTTTTCACATGTTTTTTTTTTGGGGGGGGGGGGTCAAAACTGATTTTTAAAGTGACAAATTTTTGTTGTCTTTAAATATGACAATTCCTTTTTATTCTAATAAATTACACTCGACCAATAAGAAACAAGGATGAATAAAATAAATTTCTATTGGTCAACCTGTTATCTTTCTTTATTAAAATGCATCAACATTTAAGTACATTGCATAATGTATGTGTTAGAATGAAGGTGTTGGGGTGGGAAGTGTTACCGGCGCTTTTGATGTACGTTGTGATGTTCACACATCATCGGATTAAAAACATTGTCTCATGCTTTTACACATTTACAAACAGAACGATAATTTGAGTAATGCAATTAAATACAAACAATAGAACAATATATTGGTATTAATCAATAGAATTTGTGATGATTAAATAATGCTGTATCAGATTGATAATCAATTATCAACGTAAACAGAGTGAAGACTTCACAATAGTAATAAATAGAATCCAACAATCCAAAATGGCGGCGAATTTAAGATAATTTTTTCAGTGAACATGTCCAAAAGTTGAGGCAGTTTTCAAGTGGATTTTAAACAACTGTTACATTGACTTATAGCTGTAATGAATTGAATTACTGAAAAATCATTCGATTCCTAATGAAAATGGTAGCAGTATTTTTCGGCATAAAGCATATGCAGTATGCAGATGTATACAGAACTAAAGAAAAGAGTTTGTCAAAAGAATCGCCATAATGTTGAAGAATTATTAGAACACAGCCAGAGAGAATGGAATCTTATACACACAAATAATGATAAAAGATGTGTACATATCCCTTCCATGGTGAATTAAACCTTTTATTCAAGTTAAAGAAGGTCACATGAAATATGAATAATGTCATAATTTTTTTTCCTTTAGAGTCAACAAAAATGTCTTTTTACTTGAATTAGGCAAGGCGCGCATTTTTGTATCATTATATTCGGTTTAACGTCTGTTTTACATACTGGCATATGTTGGGCGTCATTTAGAAACTAACTACATGTAAATATATATTCTACTCCCTAATTTTAAAACCCCACAACAGACTATGGTGTTTAGTTATAGAAATGGCAACCATGGAGGGGGGAGGGAGCAATATATCATCTGTGAAAAGAAGGGATAAAAAAAATTATTTCAAAAGTAGTTAATTTAATAGGACGGCTATTCCCTTATTTCTTTTCTGATGATGTAAATCCCCATCCAGTTCTGTTTACTATATTTTTGTTCTCACGTTCATCTGTTTTAATCTCTGGCCGTGCCAGACAGTTGTCTTTGACACTTACCAGTATAGTCGAACGAAAAATAGCCGTTATTCAGCATTAGCTAACATACACACCTCAATATATTAAAATTGTCTTCAACAATATTCTCCTTTTAGTCTCTTGTGAAACGTTCGTTTGTTTTTTTTTAGGGGGGGGGATGTGCTTTTTGTGAATGTTTTTGCTGATGAGGAGTCGAACAAGATGTTCTGCTCTCTTCGACTAAGTTTTGCTTTTTTATTTATATACACAGCGTGTGGACATATTTGCAGACAATGTAGTCACTATCCAAAAAAAATTATATTAAAAACTGTTAACTTAATTAAAAATTGCAATTTGTACTGAATGAATTTAGCTAAATTTTATTTTAAAACTATCTCAAATTATTATTTTACTGGGCTGTTTCTAAGATATTTTAATTTACTCATTTTTATATGTACATAAATATAAGTAGAAATTACCTAAAAAAATGTATAAATTCAAATTTAATGTTTATTCCAAATTATTTTTTATATTACATAATTACTTAACAAAGTCTACTAAGATTTACTAATGTAATTTTTTATTTATTTCGTAGTTTCTAATAATTTCTGTATACTATGCTACGAAAATGCTGAATTGATATATAATATATTTTTGTTACATTTTACTTCAGTCGAAGTTCTCAGAAATCAAGGGGCTCCTTCCTGGGGCAACCACTTGATCTCTATATGAGATACATAGATATCCGTGTGTTCCATTAAAATTCTCCTTTACCTTACAAACGTAGACTTAATAAAGAAGTTAAGAACATTAATTTTTCTCTCCCCAATTGATCAGTTAGCTATGCTGTAGTATATCTTTCTTGTGGTCTCTTGGTATTACCAGATTTCAGGACAAGAATTCATCTTGTCTGGTGGAGTATCCAGCTAAGTGTGGTGACTTGAAGTAACATCACTAGAAGGTGCACCATTCCTCATATGAGCTAGTTTATAGCTGTGTCGAGGGGATCTTATTTGGGCTTCAAATACTATGTTATTTTGAATATTTGGTCAGGGTTTACTTGTAGGGTGAAGTATCCTCATGTCAGGTTGTCCTGACAAACCCTTGTACAGAGATACCGAAGACACTCGGGGATGGTGTCTAGTAGGTAATTCAAACTCTCTTCAATATATATATGTGTGTGTGTGTGTGTGTGTGTGTGTGTGCGTGTGCGTGCGTGTGTGTGCATGTGTGTTTTATGTCTAAATATTCTCGTTTTGGAGTTTTAACCCGACACACATACAGGTGAATGTCATTTATTTATATATAAATTAAAATTGCCATTATTCTATTGTAGTATTATAATACATTTAACATTTTATTTTTTGTATATTTCAGGAGATACAGATATCTTGTAATGAACTGCACTTCAAACATGCAACATTAAAGTCCCAGGCGTAGAAAAGGTTCCAGAAAATAATGCTTATTGCTAAGTTATAGAAGATTTGGTTATTTGATACAACAGTGGCGCAGTCGACAATTAATGTTTTCCTATAGACACACAAATGAACCCTAATACTGGTCTTTTGTCTTTAAACTTTAATTTAAGCCAACAATTACTTTTTATTCGTCAGTTAAGGGCTTCAAAATAATTTTAGAATTTCAGAAGGACACAATCAACAATTATTAATAAAAAAAACATTGGTTGACATCCGTTTTCATTGTGTTCCTTCGAAATTTGAAAGTTACTTTGAAACTCTTAAACTAACGAATTGAAAGTAATTTTTTGGTTTGAATTAAAATTTAAAAGGCAAAAGTCACATATTAAAGTTCTCTTAAACCAGGGGTGGGAAATCTGAACTTTTAGGCCATTAAAGTGTGGTCTTTTGTATGAATCCAAATGAAAATGCTCCCCACATCTGTTCTAAACAGGAGGAAAACGATTGTGCCCCTGTTGTATCAAAGAACCATAGATTTAGCTTTACATTATTTATTAACTTATTCAATTTTACAAAAGTTGTTATAAAAAATATATAAAATGTAAAAGACTGAATTTTTTTTCGTTCTCTTAAATAAAACAAAGTAAATATTTTACAAAATAAAATTATTCCCTTATATCTTACGATCGCTGGACGTCAACCTGCATAAGATAACAGATGTCGAATATAATTTTGTGAGGTATGAATGACTAATAATAAAGAATTTAAATTTAAGAAAATGTTATCTAAACAAAATTACTCGTTATATAACTGAAAATCAGTGACAACAATCTGTTAGTGAGAGAAAGAGAAGCAAAGAGACAGATACAGACATAGGTAGATAGAGAGAGGGAGAGAAAGAAAGAGAAGCAAAGAGACAGATACAGACATAGGTAGATAGAGAGTGGGAGAGAAAGAAAGAGAGAGTCAACAGATGACGATTAGAACGGAAGTGACGCCACCGTTACTGACATAGCGTTGCCACGAACGATAGCCAGGGAGATGCGTTGGAACAACCAGGCTGATTCACGGGGCTCGTACCTAGACGTTGAAATCCTCCGTCCAATGTCCTGAAAAAATTTAACAGTCTCGGGGCCAAGCACACCCGACGTTTCTACTGAAATTGGTTTGAAAACGAAACGGTCAGTGAGCGAGCTGTATTTTCCACGCTCCCTTGTTTCGACGAGCAGAGCCACCGTGCCGGGCTTCACCGTAGATTCCGCAATCCTTGCTGGTGAAAAGGAGTCGGAACAAGCGGCGTCCTAATTGTTTCAGAAATTACCCAGCTTCTTAAAAACATTACTGCAGACATCAGGTTATGAACCTCACCGCATGTGGGTAATTGTAGTTGGAATCGGAAGTCAGCAATTTTTGTAGGCATTTGAGTTGGATTTTTTTTTTTTTTGGTGACTCCCAACTTTTGTGATGTAGCGTTGCATTTTTTTAGTGTGGTCATTTTTAGCCAGCGAGTGTATTTCTTTCCACTTTATGCAGCTGGCATCTTTGTCTTGTTCATCAGATACATTTCTTGTTTATGTTATTCTCAGTGCGATCAGCAAGGTCATTTTACCGACTGATATCCAACAGTACCACTTTCTTGTAAGTGTCCAACTTATATATATAAGTTGGACACTTAAAAGAAATTGGGTCCGTGCCCAACAACTGTCTGAAATTGTCACTTTCTACACTTATGATAGCAAAAGCTTGAAACGCCAGCGTATGTAGGTTAAAATAATTTAATATTTAATAAAATATTGTTATTAGCCCCTTTAAGAAATTAAAGTTGAGCCCTGTTTAGAGAGTTTAAAATAGACTGTCACCTAGCTATATGCAAAGTTCCGACAACGTTCGTTGAACACTCGACTGTCTACTACCAGTGGCCTGTTTTGTTAACGCACAAATAGAACATAATTTCCCTTCTTTACATTATAATTTCCCATGGTGGTGGAGTTAGAGTGCTAGCTTGCAGAATCGAGGCTGATTCTGTACTGGGTCCGTGCCCGACGACTGTCTGAAACTGTCACTTCCTACACTGATGATAGCAAAAGCTTGAAACACCGCCATACGTAGGTTAAATATTATTATTATTTTAATATATATATATATATATATATATATATACTAGTTGTACCTACCTGGTGTTGCCAGAAATCCAGTTAATTTTTATTGTTAGCACATTTTTTGTAACTTATACAGAAAAGGAAATAAAATTTTAGTTCTAAGGGAGACAACTTTTATTATATTCTTCAATTTAAAATATGAGTTATTCCCCTTGCTAACTTTTTTATAATGATGTTACATATCAGTTGTTTGGGCTGAACTAAGTTTTTTTTTTAATAAATTGTAGCGAAGTATCTTATTATATTGCCAATAACATGGTACAACAATAACAAATGAAAATTGGCTTGTCAGAAGCTAAATTTTATTTGCCAGCTTGAAGATTATTTGCGTCTGACTTAGAAAATCCAACAAGGTAATTCATATGTTATATATACCTTTAGATTTAAAAAATGCTGAAATAAATTATCGGTGAAAAGGAATACAAATCATAATTTTAAAAAAAAAACGAGAAAGTAATAGTGTCAGAGATCAGTTCAATTTCAGCTGTCTAAGAAGCATAAAGCCAAATATTTAAAAAAAAAACTGGTATCACAAGTTCAAAAACTCGACTGCAAAAAAAATGTGTTCTTATGTGATAAAAATGTGGGGCAACAAGTTATCATTCATGGATGTTAAAGAAGGAATTAATGGATAGATAAATAAATATAATTAAAGGCGTCAGAATAATACAAATTGTAAGGATGAAGTTATTAACTAATAATACTTACTAATAGCCATATTAAAAACAATAAAACAACTAATTACTTACCAAAATATAAAACATAAAAAAGGGATTTCTATTATTTGGATTATTCGGACTACTATTCCCATCTTGGTTGTTATTTTTTACAAGACTTCAGCCAATGTAACCTCCAACGTTCTTCAGGCAATTTTTTTTTAACTTGTGAACCTAGACAGAACTTCGATCTGAACCGCATGAACCTATGACATAATAGATTGATTAACAATCTAAGTGACACTCCTCTGGAGGTTAAAGGTTCAATCCTTACTACAGATGATAATAACTAAAAATAACGTAATAATTAACACTTCTACTCAATCATGGCTGATGGAATGAGAACAATCTACCCCCATGGATTAAATAAAAGGTTCAGTTCAAAATTCTACATAAGTTCCCATGTTTAAAAAGATGCACACAAAGAAAGCCAGGGGTTACATTGGCAAAGATTTTGGGAAAATAAATAATAATCCAAATTATCAATCTTCATCTCAAAAATTTCGAAACATAAAAAAAAAGGAACATGAAAACTTAAGTAAAAATTTTGATTATTTTTTATTACTGTACATTTTAGTGTCAGCGTTTTTACCCTCTGTGTTATTACAATCTTCAGCATTCGTTAGATTCCATGAATTTCTATGGAAATACTGAAGTCAACGATGGACCGTACTCTATACAAGTACTGATAAATGAATGCAATTCTTACTTTAAACAAGAATGGATATTCTTAAGATGCATTCATTCAATTTATGCGTTTAGAGATTTTTAAAAAAAGAAGCTATTATCAACTTAAGCGTGACAAACTGACAGACAGATAGATGTTTGAACGCGTTTAGTAATGAGAATAATATTTTAAACTGAAGCGTGACCAACTAACGGTCAAAGCCTCTCATAAAAATATGAGGACTCATCTAAAAAAAAAAAAAAAAAAAAAAGTAATTATTTTGTTTCTATATACAAAAAACATGAACAAACAGCATAACATTTAAATTTATATAGACAATTTATAGAAGGCTAATAACAATGCGGATATATACTAGCTAGAAAGAATACTAAAAAGCAAGGCGATTTTAAAAAAATCTTATTTGTTTCTGGTTTGGAAATAATGTTATTGGGGGATACTCTTATTTTTAACAATTTTAAAAGTTTTTTTTATAAGATATTGTATTGTTTTATAAATTATGTTTCTATTTTTATATAAAAGTTGACAAAAATAGTGCAAACACAAAATCAATCTGATAAGAGATTTGAGACATAACAGAGATTGGCAGACAAATAGAGTGAATAAATCCTTATAGAGATGTATGAATACGGCTAAAAATATTTTATACACGAGTCTAGAAACAAGGGAAGTAACTCATCAAATGTAACATCAGAATAAGCTCAGAAGAAGAAACTTATATAAAAATCAAATAATGAAAAGAATATTATTAAACAGCTGACGTATGCCTTTAATAAAATTAATTAAAATTCAAAAGTGTACTAGATATAAACTTTATCAAGGAAGAAAGTCAATAACTTATCTTGATACTCTAGATATATTCCGGATATAATTTACACCTGAAGTAGAATAACCTGATTCTAAAAGAGCTAATGATAGTCTTGAGCTCCTGCCGAGAGAGTCTACTCACCACTATGGGCTTTATGGTCCATTAGAAGTCTGGAGTACAATTTGAAAAAAAAAATTATCTTATATTCTAGCTTTAGGATTATTATTTGCTGGTTTACAACAAAAAGTGAAGCAAACTTTTGTCATGTTGTTTTCAGATATAATATCCATTTTAACTCAGCACATTTGATTTTTCTATATTGCAGTACATGTATACCTATAGGTGTAAATCCAAAACATTTTACTTTCAAAATAAACTACACTAGAAAAAAATGCGACCCATCCCCAACAAAAAGATAAGAAACTTGAAAAAAGAAAAGCAGATTGAATGGACACATCTTAAGAATATCTGTTCTTGTAAACGAGAATAATTGCTATTTTTTTTATTGCAAAAATAAAATGATGCAATTATATAAATATACATGAGGTTTTCGTGGTTGGCAGTCATGACAGAATTTTTTGTTTTTCTTTAAGTCATAAGCCAAAACTTTCACATTAGAAGAATTTGGCTTCGAACAACAGATTTATAGATTCCGGATAGAGAGAAAAGTCAAAATGTTTTTAAATAATTACTTATATAGTAGTCAGTAAATGACAAAACTCTTTATTTATTCACTGTTATGAATCGAAAAAAAATTGTTTTAAAATTTTTTTTTTTCCAAAGTCAAAATGTTTTTAAAATAATTACTTATATAGTAGTCAGTACTTTCGGCAGCCTCATAAATCTCACTTCCCTTATTTTGTCCTTTAGTCCTCACATTCCATGAGCGATGTTTCTGACAAAGGGGGAAGAATTTCTGTTTTCTGGGTCGGAATCTATCCACCAACACTTATCGTTGGCTAGTTTTTGACCTTGAAGTAGTATTTTTTTGGCTCCTTACATCAAGTGGTTTCATGCCTTGTCTAGAGCAATTTCCACAAAAACAGTTTTTTGAAATGACAAAACTCTTTATTTATTCATTGTTATGGATAGAAAAAAAAAAAATTTTATTTTTATTTTTCAAAAAAAAAAATCTGGGGATATTTTATTTTCTAGTTTCTTAAAAGAAACTAGAAAATAAAATATCGCCAGATTTTTTTTTTTTTTGAAAAATAAAAATTTTAAAACAAAGTTGATAGATTCATATATGTATGTATGTATGTATGTATATATATAATTTAATTTATTAGAATTTATTTCAGATGGCTTTTTGTAAAAAAGAACCAAAAAATTGGTTTAAGAGGTTTTCTTCGAAACTTAGAATTTACTGGCGTGTCATTAGAAATGATATCCCTGTAAACGGTCACATTCAAATTGACAAATCTGTTGAAATAAACTGGTTCATCAATAGAGATGAGAAAATTCTGCATTTCCATATTTTCTGATAAATAATCTGCACCAATGAAAATGTATCCTTAAAATAAGTGAGTATTGTTGTTTAATCCACACTTTCAGCATTGCTAATAATTGTTTTGAGAAGGTTTCTTCCTATTTGAAATTTTAATATACAGAATATTATCAAGACATGATAGAGTTAACTCCCTTCATCAACAGACGTATAGAATGGGCACGCTGGTACACATACACGCATATATAGGAAATAAATGACATTTATTTAATTTTGTCAAGTTTTAAGTATTCATCTTCTCTTGCTTCAGATCAACAGAGTTCAATAAATATTATTATGACAAACATTAGCAAACAAATATTATCAAGTAAAGAACATTTATTAAAAATAAAAGTGTATTTAAATAAGTCCCTATTTACTTGCCTCTACACAAGGGCAAAGTTTTTTGGCTTTCTTCGTCAAGACTTAGACGTTGCGGGATGATGTCATAATGGACATGGTGTTGCCTCAGGTGACAGAGAGATGCACTGGAACATCCAAGCGGTTTCTCAGAGCATTTTCCTACAAGTGGTTATTATCCGCATATACATATATTTTTGTCTTGGGGAAGTCGTATAGCGTTTGGGTAGTGTATAATGAGTGTTGTCCATTGTTTGTCGTTTCTGAGTTAGGTTTTTGTAAAGTTCACTGAAAGCTTCAGTGTTTTTGTTGATGTTTTTAGGTCTGTGAGTTAATATATAGTGTAGTCATTAAGGAGGTTGTGATTTCTTTGTGGTAGGTATGTTTGTGTGAGATAACTGCACTGTTGATTTTGACAATGATGTCTGGGTGTGTGGATAGGTTGTTGTTTTTTAGTTAGCATGCGGTTTTGGGTAAAGTGTGTTGTTTGGGGTATTGAAGATAATTCTAGGATAATTCCTTGGATGAAGTCCATTAGGTCAGTTTTGGTGTCTATACTCATGGAGTATGCTGTTGGTGGTGCTGTTTTTGTGTATACCAACAGTGATTTTTTTAGTCTGAAATTATGGGCTTCCAGTTCCGTAGTAGTGAACTTTAGGTCAGCTAGATTTTGAACCATGTCTGGGCGCCTGGTGGTTTTCCATTTGCTGTTAGAGTTTGCAATTAAGTTTCTAATTTTTAATAAAACTTTACAAAACCTAACCAAAAATGACAAACAACACTCATTACACTCCACCTCACTATCCCATATATATATATATATATATATATATATATATACTTGTTTTTTTTATCATTACTAAGTGGCTACATGACTTTGTTAATATTGTCTTGCTCTTAAATAAGTTATGTTAGGTGCGAATGGCAAGTGGCTTCATACCTATTTATATTAACAAAGTCCTGTAGACATTTAATAGCGATAACGGTGCTGGCATCAACGCATAACAATGCATATATAACACTTAGAACGAGTGTGTTTAGCAGTCTGGTTGTGAAGGTAGGTAACTCTGTCATGACGATATTAAAGGGAGTTAACTCTATAAGATGATATTCTTTATTAGGTTATGTTCAAAAAAACAATTCTTCTATGTGATCTCAATATAAAGAAAAAGAAGTTCCTTCGAAGATTTCGTTGTATTAGCATTTATATGAAAATGACTTAAATTGCAAAGTTCTAACTATTATGTTGAAGGGGGAAACATTCAAATTCAGGTTGAAGAACTACAAAAAAATGATCCCTAGGTAAACAGCATGATATCCATATATAATTCAGAAAGATTTTCTGTCTTGAGAAACAAGGAGTACCCTCTTAATGGGTGCTTGCACAACAAGGAGTTTATAATAATATTTCTCCTCACCTGGCAGTACTCAAATTCATTGGCAAGAACAAATCCAAGATGACTGAAAGCGATGCTGTAATAAGCAGAGGACTGGTATTATTTCAGAGTTTTCCTTCTAGACTAGTTGCCCTACCAAAGCTTGAGAGTCTAGTCTTCTATCTCACTCATAGTTAAGGGGAAGAAATATAGATTCATACCTTTCCCAAGATTATTAGAGAAAGTGACTTAACAGCCCTGATGAAACATCAACACGGCATGCTAAGTCCATGCCCGTAACCGTTGCTTCACTTTCAATATAACTTGTATACTTTTCAAAAATGGTTAAAATTGACAAATATCTTGCAGGTTATACGCCAGAAAATATGGTCGCCCTTTATATTATGTATGCACTACAGATGTAGTGCTCACATGATGAGCATCAGGACAGTCACATTGTGAAAAATACAGATTTAGTGCTAGCAAGGTGAATAGCAGGATTGTCACTATGTAGAAATTGCATATTCAGTACTTGCAGGACTGTCACTACGTTTGACCTGAGTTGAACAAATCGTCAAATCCAGGGGACTATCTTGATAATTTTCCTGATCAATTATATCGGCTTTAACATCAAATTCGTTTTTGTGGTTCAGTAAAACAGAAGCCAAACCTGAATTTAAAATGTCTGTTTGTGGATTCTGGTATATATTTGGAGAATTTAAAATGCCTGACGATAAAAAGGGATCACCAAAAAATCCAGACAATGGTATATAACTGTTCTGAATGGAACTGATCGACTGATTCTGTGGGGAGGATATAAGATATGAATCTGGGAGTGAAAACGTTCGACTGTGGTAGTAGAGACCATCTTGGACGGAAGGTTTTATTCTTCTGTCAGTAACTAAGTCTTTATTTGGAAAGTAGTGTCCGTGGGTTCGTACATGCTTGCGAAGGGAACTGGGATCTGTATATCTCTTGTTACATCCAGGTGTTTTGCAGGTGTAAGGCTTCTCTTCTTGGTGGGTACGGACATGTTTAAAGCGATCGCTAGAGTTCGAATAGGCTTTATCACATCCATCTACGGGACAGACATACGGCTTTTCACCTGGAAAAGATAGAAAAAAAAAAGAAGTGAATTTGGCCAGGGATCATATATGTGATACAAGTATTAAAACAAGCATTCACTAGACATTACCATTTTTGTATGAATACAAGTGATCAGGTATACAAGAACTTTGCCTTTTCTTCAACTCCACTTATTTACATATTCTAAATTTGAATAAAGTATGAGCTTTCAATCACAAAATAGCAAATAGTTGAGTTATTTTCTATGACCGACATTATTCCAGAATAGTGACGGGACTAAGTTTGTTCTTATTTGAGCAGCAGAGGATGTGAGAGGACCTGATTCTGAGATACAGCATCATCAACAGGAATTTAAATCTACCTTTCGAAGAGTTTTTTTCCTCCAGCGGCAAGTTGTGGTCTCTGTGGGCACCTGCAAATGTACCATCATCGCTTTCGTTTCAACAGAAGAAAGGCATTATTCTCTATCTGTGTCTCTGCTCCATGGAATAGCCTGCCAGAGGAGATTATGACGATGTCTACCATATCCAAGTTCAAAGTGGCCTAAGACAAACATTCAGACTGTATATAGAT
Source organism: Sepiola atlantica (assembly GCA_963556195.1). Lineage (NCBI taxonomy): Eukaryota > Metazoa > Mollusca > Cephalopoda > Sepiida > Sepiolidae > Sepiola > Sepiola atlantica. Next base: position 182,047,934 of record OY744517.1, read on the forward strand.
GTAAATATCTTCTGTCTTTTTGGCCCAATAAATTTGATTTCATTTGATGTAATATCAATATATTTTTACAAAATGATGACAAGAATAAGCAGAGATTTTTCCTTCTACCTTATCACATATCATTAAGATGATCGTGGTGGTGGTGGTGGTGGTGGTCGAAAACTTACTTGACTGGATCATGAGTTCTGTTGGACAGAACATCTCTGGTAGGTGATTCTTTAGGGGGTTGGGGTCTGTCTGTAGCCAGATCATTGTTAATTACCAATAATCAACACAAAAACATTTATACCCAAGAAACGTTTTTTTTTTAATTTATTATCCTAGGTACATTATTCAGGTAGAGAGAGATAGAGTGAATTTACTACTGGCTATTTTTAAGAGCTCACATTTAAATGACTGTCTCGCCTTGCTTCTAAATAAATATCCAGCTCCTCGCATACAATACTAGATGAGTTTCCGTCCGGGGAAGGCGAAGTCGATTCATACCTTTCTCAAGCGTTTTAGTGAAAATGTCTCAATAATCTTTAACAGGGTATGTGTAGAACAAGACCCACTTTCTCCAGCAGACAAGTAATGTCTGTACAGATGAACGACATGCTACTGTCAAAGACGTACTCGATTGCAGGCATTATTTTAGAGTTTTCCTTCTCTTAGACTAGTTGCTCTAACAAGGCTAAAAAGGCTAGTCTACCATACTACTTATTCCATAGTTAGAGAGAGTAGAGATATGATTCATGCTTTTATCAATAATAGTGTAATTGCAAGAGTTAGGAGTGAATGGAGTATGTTCAGAGAACTTCTGCCATTACTAACCAGCAGAGCATGACTGCTGTCAACCAAATGGAAGAGTCTACCAAGCATGGGTATGTAGTGTGATGATGTATGAAAATGAAACCTGGCCAGTGAAGGTTGAAGACATCCGTTGCATGGAGAGAAATTATATGAGAATGATATGATGGATGTGTAATGCGAGTCCTCAAGACAGGCTTAGATCTGATGACCTCAGAGGAAGATTAAATCTGAACCATACATGGAGATGTGTGCAGAAGAGGAGACTTCGATGGTATAACCACGTTGAAAGAATGCATGATAGTTTATGGGTTAGTAGATGTAGAACAGTTGAGGTAGCAGGTTCAGTTCACGGGGGAAGGCCAAGGAGAACATGGAAAGTGATAAGATTGAACTTGAGAGAAAGAGGGATAAATAAAGACCTGGACAGAGATAGGTTAGTTTGGAAGTCAATTTCTAAAAGCCGTCCAATGCATACCAGCATGTAAAACAGATGTTAAACTGAATATAATGATGATGCGATAATCTGTAGACACCCAATGTAATATTAACTTGCTGGAATAGCCAACCCACAAGAGATTCAGAACAAGGAGATATTCTTGGAACCTTTCAAATAGTGCAAGAGGTTAGTTCACAAAGTACTTCAAGACTCTGAAACAGATTGATATGGTAAAAAGCATGCAGAAATAGAAATTACACAACTGAAGTTATGGACTAAGAAAGGATTTAATTTTGTAGAGTTCAGATCCCATTAGAGGGTTTTAAAATGATCAAACTTTGCTTAAATCTTGATAATCTATGTAATTTTGTGTAATGTAACTATGGTTTTATTCTCATTAAAAGAAAAAAAGATAAATGCCGCCGCCTTAGGACAATCTGCACAGGTTTCTACCATTTTTGATATATATATAAATGGATCAACTGTAGTCGAAGATGACACAAATTCTCCCTTTTTTATTGGCTACTGCATCAAGATATAGGAAAGGAGGCCACTGTTTTGCCTTCATCGCTTCGCTTACTCTTGATTCTCACCTTATAATGCTGAGTGTTTAGTAAGAGGGCATAAGTACCATTTTAAGTCTTTGGTATGACTCAAGTGAGGACTGAACCCTGGTCTCCTGACCCATTAATGAAAATGCTAACTATTATGTCAAATGGGCCTGCTATTTTTATACACATAGGTCTAATAATCTGAAAATAGTTAGTGGACAGACAATGTTCTTCTTATAAAGTTCTATCTGAAAAGGATATTACGTATTTTGTATGTGCAAAGTCTGCTGTCTTCATTCGGCTGTGTTCTGATTTTGAGAAGTTGATTTACATTATATATAATTCTAATAGTTCTACCTTATTGACCTTACATTTTATTTGGCAGGTCAGGAATTAAAGTTTGTATAGATAGTTCCAAGTGAGTTTTTTTAAGATAAATTTGAATGAAATTATTTAATTATATATATATATATAAAATGTTAGTTGAGATCAATATAATTTGCACATTGTTCCAAGAATTCAAAACCAACAAGCATTTGGCGTATGATCGTTTCCAAGACTTTTTGGAAAAATCTTATTATTAATTTTTTTGTTATTTTTGATGATACCAAAAAGTCACTTCAGCAGTGCCTTTCATACCATCACATACAAAAGCTTCATGAAAAGAAGCATCAGATTTTCACATAAAAATTTAGTCCAACTGACAGGACTTTCGAAGCAGAAGAAGGACAGCGAATAGATTAATTAATAAATAAAAAAAAATTAAAATTCAAAACATACAGAGATTCCCCATACTTAAAAGTGTAAAATACATGGGAAAATTCTTCAATCAAAAATAATATTGAAATGTAAACAATGGTAGCATTGAACACTATTAGGAGCGAAAACGGTTTTTTTTACAATGATAAACAATGTTAGGATATTATAAGAAGATATAAAATAAAATGAAGTGAAGTGGGATATGGTATATGAGATGGTAACATTGGGAATTCCAGTAGTAAAATAATAATTACTGATAGATGAAAATCAATAATAATAGTTTGAAATGTTACTAAAGGATGGTAACTAAAATTAAATAAAACAGTTGGTTAAAAAATTGATAAAGAGGAAAACATTGATAAAGGAGAAATAAATAAAATAAGCTAGATTTAATTTAATGTTTTTATATTATAGGTAAGGTGTATTATTTTAGATTAATAGAAGTTTAAATAATTAGAAGATAAATGTCTACAAGACAATAAGTCCGGAGATGCCTAGAAGTAACGGAATAGGTTGAAAATATAATTTTATTCCTAAGAGGAGCCCGTACCATAATTAGGTATATTTAAAACTATAAATGATTTTGATAGGTGGTTGAATTTAATTCACCTATATAAATACTGGAGGAGAACAAGGAATTTTATAGGTTTTAACTTTAAAGGGAATTTGGGATATATGAGAAGATCCCTACGATAAAGATATAAAGTAGTAGAGAATTATAAAATCAAAGTTAAATGAGATATAGTAAAATTTAGTTATAAAATACAATAAAATAAAGAATATATAGAGAGTAAATCTATTAAAATAGTAAGAAATATTTTTATAAATACTTTGTTTTAGAAACTTTGTTAAAAGGAATTTTTTTTTAAATTTTAATTAAAAAAAATAATGATTAGAAGAATTACATCATAGTAATTAGAAAGATTTTGATAAAGAATGATAGTAATAGGAATAATAGTTATTAGTGAGAGGATAAAATGTAAGATTAACATCAATAATAAAAAACAATAAAAATAAAAATATTAGAAAGAAGAACAGTCGTATTTAGATACACGTGGACAATTAAATATAGACATGTACATAGATACACACACGCACACAGATGCATATATATAGGTATAGATATATACACACTTAGACAACTTATATGTGATAGAAAAACAAAATATTTTGATTGTGTAGACAGTCAATTTTCTCCTTATCGAAACATGTAAAAAAACAATATATTTGCACATACAGAATTTAAAAACAAAAATAAAAATCGGTTTTTAGCCTCTGGGAATGTCCTGGGAAGATTATTTTATTTAAATCTCAATAAATCTGTGTAACCTCCAATTTAAAAGTTCTCAAAATATGCGGTAGACCCTCTTAGAAAAAGTCCTGGGTTTTTTTGCATTGCAGACACATTTTTTGGAGTTCCGGACAGATATTATTCCAAACACAGCAGAATCGGTCTTCAATGCAATGTAGAATTCACTCACGTCCCAATGTGGATTTTTAAAAATATGGAAAGCCAGTTAGCACTAGAACTGGCCCTACAGGTGGCGTGTGGACATTTATAAATGAAAATGAAAAAAACAAAATTATTTATGTATTCATGATGAATACATAAATAATTTTGTTTTTTTCTTTTTCATTTTCAATCACGGAATATTATTTCCATATTTTCATTATTATATATATATATATATATATATATATATATATAGAAAGAAAGAGAGAGGGGGTAAAGAGTTAAATTTAATTATTTTGCAGAAAAAAGCTAATTTAATTGATTTTATTTTCATAAATCAATTTTTGGTGAAATATGTTATTTTGACCCACCTGTATGTGATCGATTGTGAATTTTGAGGTTTTCCAACCTTGAGAAGCATTTGCCACAGAGTGGACATTTGTGAGGCTTTTCATTTGTATGTGTTCGAATATGGACAAGCATTTTGTACCTGTTAAAAAAAAAGAATAAATTCCTGCGTAAATGCACAGATTTAACAAATCTGCATATTTTATTGATAACTGGTCAATACACTAAAGGCAAATCAAATTGCTTGCGTAATTTCACAAAAAAAATGCCCAAGAGACAAATGGAGTTACTGTTGTCCCTTTGAGAACCTGCATGCAAGAGAAGTAGAACAATGAAAATCATCAACTAAATGTGCTTTCCTTAATTGATCGAACTATACGTATATCTTTATAATTCCTCAAAAGATGACTAAAGTTAGTTGAAAGCTCAAGAAATAGAAAGAAAAAAATAAGTTTAAAAAAAGTTTTGAAAAATGTCCATTTACTTTAAAGTTTTCACTTACAGATCAAATAAATGGAGCATGTTTATCTTGTTTGGGAATTTTTTAGATGAGAATTGATAATTTGTATTAGTCGGACTACTATACTATCTTGGTTGTTATTTTCACAACAGTTCAGCTGATGTAACCTCCGGCCTTCTTTTAGTTCAAAATTCCGTATAGGTTCTCAAATTCGAAAAAATGCACCTGAAAAAGGTTGAGGTTTATATCGCCTGAAACGTTTTGAAAATACCAACTAAGATGAGTATAGTAGTCCGAATAATCCAAATAATACATGTTCACCATATTTACTGAAATATGCTTGAATGAACGAATGTTCCCTAACTACACACACAAACATTTATATAATATATATATATATATATATATAGGGAGAGTTTGAATTACATACTAGACACAATCCTCGAGTGTCTTCTGTCTCTCTGTACAAGGGTTTGTCAAGACAACCTGACATGAGGATACTTCACCCCACAAGTAAACCCTGAACAAATATTCAAAATAACATAGTATTCACAGTACAAATAAGATCCCTTCAGCACGGCAATACACTGGCTCATACGAGGAATGGTAAACCTTCTCCTAGTGGTTACCTCAAGTAACAGGACTTAGCTGGATACTCCACCAGACTAGAAGAATTCTTGTCCTGGAATCTGGTAAAATCAAGAGACCACAAGAAAGATATACTAGTATAACATAGTTAACTGGTCAATTGGGGAGAGGAAAATTAATGTTTTTAACTTCTTTACTAACTCAAAGGTTGACAGGTAAAAGAGAACTTTAATTGAATATTCAAATATCTATGTATCTCATATAGAGATCAAGTGTTAGCTCCCTTGATTTCTGCGAACTTCAACTGAAGTAAAATTAAACAAAAACAAAATATAGGTATATATATATATGTGTTTACAATTCCTCCAAAAAATGTCTAAATTTAGTCAAAAAGATGAGAAATAAATGGAAAAATCGCAAAGTTCAAAAGAACATGATCTCTGAAAAATGTCCATTTACCTTAAATTTTGACTTACATAAGTTTGTTAAAATGATCAACAGATTAAATAAACATGTTTATCTTATTTAATGAAATACACTTGAATAAAAAAATGCTCCTCAACTACACAAATATATATATATCTAAATTAATAAATGCAAAAGTTTTTTCATTTGTTACTCCTATATTACCATCATCAACCCAGGTAACTGTTATTTAAATCAATAACACAACATAATATTTTGAAATACTCTATATATAGTACCGACAAACGATCCCAAGATAGTCATTTGAATGCCTAATTAGCATAATTATTTTTTAAATAGTTCATAATAAATTAATGTTTTGTGTTATACATTTATAATTTTATTGCGCCATTTTGTCTATATATGTGTAATAATTTTGTCCATATTAACAGTAATTAATTAAAATGGTTTTTAAAAAAAAATGAATAACTTACTAAAAACCTTTCCTCAAACATCGCTCCTTAGAATTCTTACCGACAGGCAAAAGTGAGAAAAGAAAGGGAAGGGAGCAGGTGGCTGGCTAAATGGTTGTCTTACTCACCTTCTCACCTGTTAACGACGCCATATTTTTCTCAAGTGAATTGATTCTTCTTTCTTTTGGTTTTATTTGGGACTTATTTAAAAGATAAATACATTCGTATGAATATTATCAAAATTTTAATGTTTATCTATTTATTTGCATAAATGCGAAAGTTTTAGTATTGTGTTTGCAAGAAACTTATGAATTAAATGTTTATTATTTCATATTTTGATTTCAAGTAGCGAACTTTGTGAAGCAATAGTGAGCTGGCAAAGCCAGATATATATATATATATATATATATATGAGAGAGAGAAACAGTTATAATATGTAGATGAATATATTAACTAGCTGTATCTACCCGTTGGTCAAGAATCTTTTAACTTTCATTTTTATTTCACTAATTAACAACGCCCTCCCTTTACCTTTTCTCTTAATTTCTTGCAAGAAAATATTTACATTTTTGGAAATATACTTCAATGAAGGAATATATGGCATTAAAAAGATTGGTTTTGTAATAAAATTGATAGGACGTCTTACGAAATGGTGAAATTTAAATCCCATAAATACTTTCGACTTTGTTTTTCTTCATCTAATGACAAAATAGACATGGTATGAAACAGTGTTTTTTAAAACAGTTGTTGAATGCTAGTCCTTTTTTTTTTTTTTTTTTTTTTGTTTTAATTGGACTTTTGTGAAGTTTAATTGAATTACTCATATTATTTTTTGGTCATTAAATTAATTGAACTAAATTGTTTAAATTCATAACATACTTAAAAGCTAATTTAAATAGTCATGTTTGAATATGGATTGCTACAGACAGACAATAAGTCTTTCCAATAAACGAAATATCAGCAAGTTCAATTTGATTTGTTTGGGCGGTTATCACTTTTGTTACATATTTTTCTCACTTTTATTCACTCTAAACAAGGCATATCGCCACTGAAACGCAAGGACTACTGTAATTAGGAGCTAGTTTTATAAGGGGCATCCTAAGTGGGGAGTTGTGCAGCAAAATGTTTGTTCACATTACATTTAAATTTTTACATGTTGGAAATAAAGGGCAGGAGGGGGATTCCAAAGGTCTGAAGAAATAAAACTTTCAAAGTAGACTTCTACAGTGAAGGGGTGTGATTTTGCTGCTAATTGGGTTCGTTAGAGGTCCCAAGTCAAAAAACTTTCTATTCAAATAGCTTCTTTCCTCAGACCCTTTGTTTTGGAATCCCCTCTCTACTCCGTTTCCTCTACTGTACCAACATGCAGAAATTTAAATGTCATTTGAACAAATATTTTGCTGCACTTAGGATGCTCACAATAAAACTGGCCCCTGATCACAGTACACCCTCACATTTCAGTGGCAATATGCCTTGTTTGGAGTAAAATAAAGTTTTTTTTAAATATGTACATGCCAGAGCTCATATATAGATGAAATAAATAAGCGAATAAATTTATTAAAAATACATGAATAAACAGAAGACATATTAGTACATCATGTTGGTCAATATTGATGAAAAGTTGTAGATAAATTATAAATTATATGAATAAACCCCTTTTTTTTTGTTGTCTTCACTCACCTGGCATTGAAACCTTTGCCAAGACGTTGACATCCATCCCATTTACACCTGAATTCCCCTGACAATTGTTCAGAACGAACGTGCTCCTCATTCACATGCCTGACAAGCTGATCCAAGCTATCGAATTTTTTAACACACCTGATCCACCGACATTCGTGAACATCGTCTATCTCTGGCGTTTCTTCACTCTTATTTGGATAACACATTTTTATAAGTGAAGCAGCAGCCAACATAGAGGAAGGGAAATGGTGTGACACAACTGGAGCCTCCAATGACAATTCATTCTGAAACAGACAATTTATAATGGTGTAAAGTTGTAATATTGGATATTCAATTTTATCATTTTAACTGCACATGTGTAGGAATATATAAATATTCTCTGTGGCAATCATGTTCATGTGTTCTTTGTTATATGAACAAACACAACATACGTGTCAGAAAGGAAGTTAGAAGGAAACGGTTTGTTAACACATAACATTTAGTTTATTTACAATTTGTCAGGGATAAACATTAAAAACAAGTAAAAAAGATGTGATAAATGAAGATACATAAAAAAACTAAGAGAAATGAATCCTAAACAAGAATTATAATTGTTGCACAACAATGCAGAAAATGGTCATATGTTAGAGAGGAGAAATAAAAATGTGCGAATGCACAGAAATGCCAAATTACTTACAAATTCTCAAGTGATGACTTACAATTTAGAGATAACTATACAGACAAAGTTGTCTGGTTCCTTGAAAATTGTCTAAGAGTCGGTTAACTCAATCAGAAATATAAGCTAACAGGCAAAGCTATTAATTAATGGTTAAAAAGCATGCTAAATAGCAGACCCGATTCGGACAATGTTTGACCGCTTTGGGGGGTTGCGCCAAGAGACAGAGTTTTATTTCTGAATTTCCCACTACGTGAGGAATGAGAGTACAAAATCTTGCACCAGTAGCACCCTTTCATGTTAAAACCAAATATATTCAAGAGAGATAATTCTGGCCCAACAATGGAGTTATAATTAAGTTAAAAATGGTTAAACTAAAAGCAAAACATACGCTTAAAAATATTTTGAAATAAAAAACTTGTTCATCTTGATAGAAATTTAGTCTTAATTCAAATTTATGGAGGCCTAATATTAAACACTTATAGAACACAAACAGGGCTATCCAGCATTGCCTATATATTATATTATATTAAAAAAATATCAGTGATAAATACAAACATTATCAAATTGTTAACATTAGCAGAAAAAAATATAAGCAATTCTCAACTCACCAGTAATTCTGGATAATTCTTTACAATTCAATTTATTTACTATTTATTTATTTATTTATTTATTTATTTAAATAAATATATTTCACATGCATTGTATTCAAAATAGCATCAGCAATATATAAATTTAGAATTAAGACCTCTAAAATATTTTTGAAAGGTCTACTGTAATTTTTTTAAATGGTAAAATGTGGCTATATTATTTAGTCTATTTTTTATCCTATTCTTACATCTTATTATAATAAAGATCATGTGTCTGTTTGTTTGCAAAAGACACTGTGTCACTATTTATGTCACAATTCCTCCAGTTTTTTACCTCTTACTTACAAAATTTTTATTTTTTATTTTAATCAAGAAATAACGTCTTATATTAGATAGATTATGTCAACAGTGTAGATACACTGTTGACATAATCTATCCCTTGCAAATTATCTGCCCTTGACTTCTGTCCAACGGTAGCAAATGGAGACAGTCATCAAAGTGACTTGCTTGTACGATACGGAAAATGTAAAAATATTTGTAATTAAAGTTCTACTGGATAATTTTTCCTAACTTTTTCAACATTGAACAATAAAATACCACTGAGTAAGTACATAATATTGTTTTCACATCGTCTGGCCGAAACAGTGAACAAGCACCTTCAATTGTGCATCAATCTGAATAAGAACCTTAACAAACCCTGGGTCATCTCATTTGTTTGAACTTTCCTTCTCCCTATGTAATTCTAGATTCTTCAAACATGCGTATCTATATACTTTACCATCACTCTCTTCCTCGGAAGTCAGGCAGATACTCTATCAGTCCTAACTTTTTCTGTGGGCATGATAGAACCTGGTAGTGCCCATATCCTCTCCAGGCTACATACAGTACCTGGTGTTCCCAAATGGTCACCCATTTAGTACTGGCCAGTCTCAACGTTGCTTAACTTCGGTGATCTAACGGGAACCAGTGTATCAACATGATTATGATTATATACATATATTTCCTCCTTAGAAAACATTCACAGCAAGAACTCGCTTGAAATCACAATGTAAAATAACTTTCATTTCTTCCCTCTTGTGCCTAGCGTCAGGTCCACAACCACATTGCTGCAGGACTACTTCCCTGCAGATTACAACGTAGTCATCTTCAAATCCAATGATTCCTGTTATATACCGTCCCTACAAGTAACCAAACTTAGTTCATTCCATTAATCATCCTCAATCCTCTCATGAGGTTCTTCACCTTTCAACTAGCTATCATTCCATCTCATTAACTTGTATCCTCGAGTGGCCTTCAACCTTGCTAAATAGTGACCCATCAGTAAAAAAACAAAAACAATTTAGGAATGTGTTATACTGATATTAAAAACAACTATTTTTTTTTAAATATATTTTAAGATTTAAAAAAACAAAAACAATTTAGGAATGTGTTATACTGATATTAAAAACAACTATTTTTTTTAAAATATTTCTTAAGATTTAAAAAAAACAATCGTCTCATTCCTGTTTGTAAACGATTTTGTCAAATATTTTAAGGTAGTTTCCATGAAAAAAATGTGTTTTTAGATTTTGCTTGACCTGGCAAGTTTTTAAAGTGTGTGGATTTCTTTCTTTTATTGTGTTTTTTTTTTTTTTGCATAGTATTTTACAAAGATGCTGCTGAAGACGTAAATAAATTATGATGCAAGTTGTGAGTTTTACAAACCTTTATGGGTAAATTGCTCGTCTGGCAGTAATCATGATAGAAAACGCCAGCCATAGAGCGGTACATAGAGAGAACAGATTCGGGAAAACTGGAAGATAGAGTTGATGGTCTGCAGTTGATCAAATCAAAGGAGGAAGGGGAGAAAATGGAAGAACCCTTTTTTATTACACTTAGATTTAAAGAGGAATGAGGACTCAGGCGATCCGTAACCTGAGAATCATTCTCAAGAAGTTCCTTTTTAATTTGCAGAATATCTGAAACATAAAGAATGAAAAGTTATAGTTATTAAAAAAATCAAAATCGAAATTGGCAACTGAAAAGGAAAAATGTGTAATGTATGTAAAAAAACAAGTTATGTACAAGTATATATAGCATCAAAACAGTTGTCCAATGCACTATTGAATGCGTTTGTCGTGGACTGCTAGACTACATCCTGAGGAAGTCTGTTCCATGAAGCAGTGATGCAGACAGACTAAGTGGACTTTCACTTGTTGAGCCGAAACAGTCAACAGTACAGCTTGTGTGTATGACTGGAGGCTTTGGTATGACCCCCGGGGTGAAAAAAATCATCAAGTGGTAGATTGACTTTCTTGTTCATGGTGTTGTAAGTTAGGATTAGGTGACTACAGTCTTCACTGTTCAAGTGTAAATAGGCTGAGCTTCAAAAGTCGTTCCTCATAAGTGAGTATGCAAATTCCCTTCAAAACACGCATGACCAGGCATTGTATGCATTTGACGGTACTCTTATAGAGAACGACCCGCATTTCCGTGACTTCACGTCGTCAATGTATGGGCAGATCTTGCAAGCGTCCAAGAGTTGACAAAACTATTAACCAATCAGGTTGCAGCAGGTATTAGACAATAAGGTTACAGCAAGCAGACAATAACTTTTGGAAGAAATTAATTTCTACGATCTGCAGCGCATTAAAAAAAAAAAATGAATTTATTACAATCTGTGTCAGCGCGTTGAATCTCTCAAAGGACTCATTGACTTCTGTCAGCGACAGTCACTTCTAGCGAAAGACTAAGCCGAACCCTAACCCAGAAAATGTTAAAAGAAAAAAACATTGAAAGAAAAAAAAAAATTTTTTAAAACAAAAAAAAATTGGTTAAAAACAGTTATTCGTTGTTTGTTATAGAAAATCATTTTTTGAAACTTTTTGTTGCACAAAAAGACATTTTATTTAAACACATTTGCTTTACAATGGTTCCTTTGACAAAAAAAATAAATATCTAATTAATAACAGTTGTTTAGCTATGGTTTGTTCGTTCTTTATTTTTATGTATGTATTTTACATTTATTTTCTTCGTCTAACTTTTTTTATTTCCAACTTTTCTTGAATTTATTGTCTGGCAGTCTCTGCCTTGTCAACTCATGTGCGCTTCCAAGACCTACCCGAATGATGACGACGTGAAGTCACAGAAACGCGGGTCGTTCTCTATATAAGTACCCATTCGAACAGCCAGCAATATTATCTCCACCGGCAACACCAGATAAATACAGCCAGTCATTTATAAATTTAATAGTAAAAAAAAGTATTTATGTGATTTATAAAGAAAAACAAGCAAAACAAGAATAAAACTAAAAAGACTCTTGGGCAATGCCGGGTAGATATAGCTAGTTATCTATAAGGCTGACTAGGCTGAAATCAAGGGCCCTCATTAAAAAGGAGGAGCCCATACAACCATTTTTTAGCATTAAATGTTAATGCTATACAGCAATTGTACCCAGCACGTCATTGTAATTAATTTATAGAAATCCTCTTTGATACGAGAGATGCTAAGGGTGCATTAAACATTATTGTAGTAAAAGAATAGCATGAATTTGCATAGGTGTAGGTGGATGTTAAGATAGGCAGAGAAGTTTGAAGGGTAGGCACTCTTTAATGGGTCAATATGGCATTGGCCAGTCCACTACTCTAGTTTCTATCTATCTTCCTCCCACAAAGTAAGATGTGACACAAGGTCGGGAAAGTGGGAAAGAACCAGCGCTCGAGAATTTGATCACTCTGGTTGTTTAAAAATTGCCTGGGCAGCCCCGTCGGCATTCCCCGGTAGGGGTGCTTCAGACAGTAAGCAATAAACTTACTCCTCCCCAAAGAGGGGAGGCAAAGCCTGGGAGGGTGCACCTCCTAGAACTGCACAGGACCGACAACCCCCAATAAACCGGCGTAAATCCAGACCCAAAGGCCCGAACAATACCGGTTTTATTAGGCGGGGTAAAAACCCCTGGTTGAGTCCACTACCCTAGTTAATTATCTGGGAATGTCAACAGAGTTAATTCATTAGCTCATTCAGGTGGCTACTTGCAACAAAAATTACAAATATTTCATTGTAGACTGCAGTAGCATATTTAGAGGTATTTTTATTTCTCATTCTTATATTCAAACGAAGTAGTATTTAAGAATACTTACACAGACAACAGAATTTTGACATCATAACAAGTTTTTATATTTGTAACAAACAACTTTTTCATTGGATACTCATCTCTGTTCATTAACCAATGGAAAAAATCGTGAAGGATGTCTTACTAAAGGAAATATAGAGCCGGATATAGCATATAATCGATAACATAGATTGGATTTTCAAAATTTTTTGCAAATAAGAGATTGATAATTTACATAAATAACTGGCTAGTCAGAATCAAATATTGATTTAGGTCTAACATCGAAAATCTGACGAGATAACTTTATATATTAGATATGCTAGCTGTATCCATCCAGTGTTTCCTGGAAATCTTTACTTTTATTTTTGTTTTGCTTTTTTCTAAGTTAAATTTAATTATTACAACATTGGTTAGTCATTAAGTTATTAATTGAACCAAATTGTTATAAAACTATAACTAATTTTCTTATATTTTGTTTATTTATAAAATTATTGGATGTAAATAGCTTCCCAAACTGTCAATCTTTTAATATGAGGATTTGATAAGGCAGAGTTATCTCCCTTGGAGAAAATTGGTCCTCGTGCAAGAGGTCAGTGTGATCACAAGATTTTAGGGACTCTTACACCCACCCTGTGGTTGAGAATCAAAACGAGATTTCAACCTCTTTCTAATGTCCAGCTTCGAACAGACAAGACATGTTTTTCCTACCCATCCTACGTTGAAAGGACACCTACCAGGGACATATATAAGATTTTAAACAGTGCAACAAATATTGTCTCCTTTTACTTTGTAAAGTGAATAACACATGCATTTTCTTATTGCCATGGGGCAATTTACTTCTTTGTTTAGCACTCATTTTTTAGTTACTTTCTTTGTGTACCCTTTATTATATGGCTTTCTAACCATCTTTTAGTATTTGTCCCCAACAAACTGTTAATAAACTAAATGTTATTGTTAGCCAACTGTTTCTCTATCACCCCTTCTTTCCTATATGCGTGTAGAGTCAATGTTACCCGCGCAGTGGAATATTTACATTCCCAACACATATGCTATCAATACGATAACATTGAATATATAATATTCCAATTATACAGATACAGAAAATTTTTGGCACATAAGTAAAATATTATTTTGAATAAATACATAAAAAAACATTGTTATGTTAAGTATTAAAGAAACTTTGAGATTAATGCGAATTAACTTAAACAAGGAATTTTTCATTGCTTTTTCATTGGCCATGCCAATTTCTGATCCCAATATAAATACAAGCATTTATGTTTGGCAGTTTTCCTGAACTTCCATCAGAGTAACAAGAATGCTTAGGAGCATTCAGACTATTATTCTCATTTTGAGTATTATGAGAACAATAGTCCAATAATCCAAATAATACATATTATCAATCCTCATCTAAAAAATTCAGAAACAAAAGAAACAAAGAAAGTTATTGTGTATATTCAATAGAAAGATATTTGCAATGGTTAGTAATTTGTTACAAAGTAATTCAAGGTTCATTTCCACACACACATTAATGACAGCCATTCTTTAACAGAATTAAAACGAAGGTCTCGGGTATATCATGCCCAGTGCACTAACAATGTTTTAAAGTTCAAGTACATAAGCAAGTTGTTCCATTGAAAACAGAAATTAAGATGTAAAATCATTTAGAAGATTTAAATTTAACTTGTAATATTAGAAAACATTTCAAAATCAATTTTGTTACCAAATTCTTTTTCCTTTGAGGCATTTCCATCTTTAGATAAACGAACGGCGTTGTTTCTATCCTCCCCCTCGGCTTCTGCAGAATCCATCTTGTTAACTGGTCACATGATCTCAGACAACAAAACCTAATCAATAGAAATTGAAAGATTAGAAGAAAAAAAGCAATGAGTTTGGTATCATTTTTTACCAATAACCTTTTGTAAAAATATATCCTACTAGCAGGACTTGTGTCCCGGCATTGCCCAGGAAACTTGAGAAAGCCAAGAATCACAACCTCCATAAGTAAATTGGCCAGAAAAGACTTCTTTACAAATGAACCAAAATGCATTATGGTGGAATTTAATTTTGTAATGAAATTAATGCTGGGGATGAGACTCACTGATTTGTTATATTAACTTGGCTACTGTATGTGTTTTAGGTGAGGATGGCTTTGTTTTTAAAATTTACAATCTAGAAATAGATTGCCACCTACAGAAGAAAAAGACTGGAAAGACTCATTTCATCCAAAATGCTAAACATTTATCCACGATATAAAAGTACTTGTAAATAGAAGTAGGTGTTATGAAATTAAAACAATCACTGAGTTAGAAAACAATAAGAAAAAATAGTGAATTAATGAGGTTATTTTGCAAAGCAATATGCAAATTAACTAATCTTACAACACTGATCACCTACACATGATCAGTATATTAGAAAGCTATTTTTTCTCTTTTTTTCCTGAATATGAATTTGGCGTTTTAATCTAACTGTTGGTGCAATAAATGACCCAACTTTATAAATATACAGATACAAAGAAGATAAGATGTGCCAAATTAGCAGCAGGTTGATAGAGGGGGAGTGTTGATTAACTGATGAATACAGGAGAGGGGGTGGCTAGTTATATTGACATGAGGGAAACACATACACGAAATTGTCTCATAATTTTATTAATATAGTTACAGATGAGGAAATCAAATACATAACAAATTCTTTAGAAACACTGCAATACCCTCTACATTTCATATTAAATGCAAAGAAAAAAGACCTACAAATATTCTCGAAAAACAATAAACAAAAATCTCAAACACCGAACATTTCTCACAAAAATAGACATCTTCTTTTACCTACTCATTCCAATAACACAATAATTTGCAACATGCTTAATAAACTAGAAATTCCGACAATACAAACCACATCACAAACAATAAAACAAACATTAAACACAGCAAGACAATTCTGAAAAAAATCCACATCTAACACTGGTATATACACTGTCCCATGTAATAACTGTCATCAAATATACATAAGGGAGACTCAATGGGAACTGAAGAAGCGGCTTGGTGAACACAAAAGAGACATAAAAAATAGCAACTCTCTGAGCACGCTTTTCTCCCGTGCAATACAACACAATCACTCTTTTAATTTTGAATAGGCTAAAATCATTAAATTAATTTCAAATAAATCTCGGCAAAGACTTCTTGAAGCAGCATTCATTATAAACTCTAATACTATAAAACAACGTAATGGTTTCTATAACTTATCTACTTTAATCAGCAAACTTATTTTATCCGAATAAAAATTGAATTCAGATCCAGGCTAGCTACCCTGTATCATACTCTCTACATGATCGCGCATAATGTCTACATATAAATTAAATGCATTCAATAAATTGTTTTCATATGTGTATGTTGATATTTGTTTGTATATGTGTATGTGCATATATGTATTCTCATACACATGTATGAATAAATAAGTGAATAATAAATAAATACACTATCACTGAAATACTTTAATAAATATAAATAAATACATCTTTTCTTTCTTTCTTTCTCAACACTTCACGTTTTTCACTTCTCCAACAGTAGTTTTTAGAAATTATATTATTTACATATGTAAGCATGTATCTGTATATATATATATATATAGATATATATATATATATACATATATGCATACATGTATATTGCATGTATATGTACTTATGAATAAATAAATAATTAATAAATAATAAATAATTAAATAATAAATAAATAAATAAATACATCAACACATAAATAAATAAATTAATAAGTAAATATATGTGTCTCTTTTTTCGTAAACTTTTTACTCATCTCATCAACCAACAATCAGGATTTATTTTAAAATAATGGACAAAACCACACTTTTATATTCTTACAACCTCTTATTACAATTCTTTCACCCGAGCACATCAGAACAGAAATAATAATTTCTTTTCCCCTTTTTAATTGTAGCTCTCCACACATTGGGTACAATTTTACGTGATAATTTATGTGTATGTGCATATATATCTGTATGTCTAAATGAATATATGTTTGTATGCTCATACATATATATGTAGGTGTCAAATATGGACACCTTCCCCACGCCTTACCTTGTTTTCTCGCCCCCCCCATCACCTCCTACATCATCCTATTACACGGCCCTAACATCTTAACCTCCCGTTTTTTCTAATCTTAAGGTTAAATTAAAAAATGATTCAATGGGCATATCTAGTATCCCCTCCCCTTCTTCATAATTTAAGTTAATTGAGCTGTTACCAACGTTCGCCCACACTCCCCCCGCATTTATTGTAATACCTCACCCATTTCCTAATGATTTTATACTCCAACCGCCGCTTACCACTGCCACCATCTATTTGTATCTCATTATTTGATTTTTTGCTTACGCGGCCGCATATTGAGAACCGGCATACTTGGTATGATATTTTCTTTAATCATCCTGAGGAAGTCTTATAATGAAGACGAAACGTTGATGAATACATAAATAATATTTTTTGGTTTTCCATTTTTCAATGTCCATCGTTACATATATATGCACATATAAAAAGTGTGTATATATCACTCCAGAGAAAGTGTATCAAAGGAAAGCAGAAGCATAGTTGTTAGTGGATAAAAGGTTTAGTGAATAAGGATATGTATCTGGAGACAAAAAGGGAAGCAAGAAGAGCAATATATAAAGGACAGGAAAGAAGCTGAAAAAACAAGGTTTCTAGAAGGGATGACCATTCAGGATAGCTAAACAGATGGCAAAAACAAATATAGATATTGTTTGAGAGAAGTGCCTTCAAAAATGACAATGGAGTGTTAGCAACAAATGAACAGGACAAGAGGGATGCTTGGAAATGCCACTATGATAAATTGTCGAATACTGAGTTTTCATAGAACCGTGAAAATCTAGAAATTGCTGAAACAGTATCTGGTCCAGCTATAAGAATTGAGAAAGAAATGGTACAGGAAGTTGTGAGTAATATGAAGAAAAGTAAGACTGGAGGACCCTCAGGTGCTGTTGCAGAAATGTTGAAGGCTGCGGGTGAAACAGGCATTGAGATGATCACAGACTTGACAAAACAGATCATAAAAGAAGAGGTTATCCTGAAAGACTGGGAACTTGGTACAATTGTAAAGGGGAAAGGGGAAGCACTAGATAGAGGTAATTACAGAGGCTTAAAATTGATGGATCAGGTCCTGAAAGTGATTAAGAAAATAATAGAGCAGCAAATAAGCATAGATGAAATGCAGTTTGGTTTTATGCCTGGGCAAAGTATCACTGGTGCTATATCTATCCTAAGACAAATGCAAGAGAAATACGTTGGTAAGAAGAACAACCTCTGTGGAGCCGGAGAAAGCTTTTGACAGAGTGCCAAAAGAGGTTGCGTGGTGAGCTTTGCATAAACTAGGGGCAAACGAGTGGTTGGTAAAGGTTGTTCAAGCAGAACAGAACTGTTCAAAGTCATGTTAGAATTAACAGCACATTTAGTGACAGCTTTAATGTTAAAGTAGGAGTACATCAAAGTTCTGTAATGGGTCTGTTGCTTTTCATTTGTGTCTTAGAAGCATTGTCCAGAGTTCTGTACAGGTTAGCCAGAAGAGATGCTGTGTGCTGATGATTTAGTACTTGCTTGTGAAACAATGGATGCCCGACTTGATAAGTTAAAGACCTGGAGGAATTCTATGGGAAGTAAAGGTCTGAAAGTGAATGTTACCAAGACCGAAGTGATGATCAGTGATTGTAGTGTTGAAAAGCTCCCCAAAAGAAGAAAGTTCTCTTGCACTGTTGGTAGAAAAGGGAGTCAGATGTAATTGATTTTTTTTTGTACTTGTAAACATTGGGTGTACAAAAAGTGCAATGGAATTACTGGTAGGTTGAAAGAGGATAACCAATTTGTGTGCAACAAGTAAAAGATGGATGAGAACTCAGATGTGAAAAAAGTATATCTGGATGGCGAAGCTATTGAGAAGTTTTGTTACCTTGGTGATACAATTGGAGAACAAGGTGGAGCAGGTGTTAGTATGATTGCAAGAATTATGAGTGGATGGAGTAAGTTCAGGGAACTCCTGCCATTACTAACCAGCAGAGCATTACCACTGTCAACCAAGGGAAGAGTCTATCAGGCATGTGTACACAGTGTGATGATGTATAGAAGTGAAACCTGGCCAGTTAGGGTTGAGGACATGCGTTGCATGGAGAGAAATGATATGAGAATTATACATGTAAAGTGAATCTTAGACAGGCTTAGTTCTGATGACTTCAGAGGAAGATTAAATCTGGACAATATAGGGAAATGTGTGCAGAAGAGTAGACTTCCATGGTATTGCCACATTGAAAGAATGAATGAGAGTTCTTGGGTCAGTAGATATAGAAGCGTTAAGGTAGCAGGTTCTGTTCACAGGGGAAGGCCAAAGAAAACATTGGAGGAAGTAATAAAAATGGACTTCAGAGAAAGAGGGATAAATAAAGACCTGGTCAGAGGTTAGTTTTGAAGTCAATTTCTTAAGGCTGTCCAACACTTGCAAGTAAATTTCAAGTCTATATAAAAATGTAATGCATCAGATCTCATTTTTAATTTAGACATTTCTTTAAAAATGAAAAAAAATATTTGAAGTTATAACATTTGGTTCTTAGAAAATTTTATGATTATTTTCATTCAAATCAAGTTTTGTTTGTTTTTTCTGTTTTCAGTACTCAATGAATGTTGAAATACAGCACCTATTATAAACGATTCATTGAATACAAATGACTATTTTACCCATAGCCGGAGGGGGGGGGGGACATACCTTTCCTAATAGTATTAGTGCATAATTGAATACAATATACCTGAATTTGGCATCGCAAATTCTATAGTCCGTAACGGTATCTGTCAGACCAATCACACACACACACCCTTATGAGAGAAGGAGTATATATATATATATACTTAAAATAATTACGTTTTAGTAGGCCATAACCACGGTTTCACACTCTTTGCGATCTTCAGATGCCCCAAGACACAAATTTAGCTGCAAATTTGTGTTTGTTTTTTTCTTTTATATTTCATATATATATATATATATATATATATATATATATAGTCATCCACAGAGAACTATTTTGCCATGTCATGATTCTTCAGTGTGGCTAGAGTTTTCAATCTGAGATTTGAAATCAGACTTCTAGATCACTTGAAACTGATCAGCAGTTGGACTTTTTACTCCTATGCTATTACACTTGCCCTAAAAGTAAGGGAAATTATGGTGCTTGTGCTTTTTTTTGTTTATATTTGCACTATTGGATGCTTATAGAACCTAATTCTTTATAACAAAGAGCAATGCTTTATGCTAAGTGACTTTACTAGAGAGCTCAACCTACGATTGGAGAGCAAATGTAGTCATCTATATATATATCTCTATATAAAGTTAGGTATATTTATATGTTTATAATATTTCTATGTATAGGATGCACTCCTAAACTAATCAACCGATCATTATGAATTTTGGAACACATCTGCTAAGTGTAAGGGTGGGTAACGTGGGGTATATTTAGTTTCATGCAAAGGAAACAAAGAGTGGGTGATAGCCCTTTGTGAAAATTCGGATATCTCTGATTTATGTGAAATTTTAACAATAGGCATTAGATATCAATTAATAAATATTACCAAAATTTCTGTCTCTTTGGAGCATTTTAGCTATATATATATATATATATATATATATATATATGTGCTGCCATCGTCAAAATGATATTTATCATCTTGTCTAGACAGCCAGATAACTCGGAATCACACGGAGACAAAGGAAGCAATGAAAAACAACGAATTCCATTTAAAATAAAAATCCTTTATTCCCTGTAAAACAGGTAAAAAATCTGAAAATAAAAAATAAACAAAAGGTAACTCACTACGACGAAGAAGAAGAAACAAGTATTCATAGATAAACGAAAGGAAAAAAGATGAAGCAAATCAGTACAATAAGATAGATGACTTAATTTAACTATTAAGGGGAGCGAGGCGAAGATGGGGTCGCCATACTAGGGAGGTAGAAATCTCGGGACGCCGTCGTAGGAAACCTGAGCGACGCCGGGAATGAGTTGTAACATTGTTACGACGGGGAGACATTGTTAATGAAAACATGGGAGGCATAATAAGGAGGATAAGCTTAGCAAGGAAAGGAGAGAATTAATTTACATACCAAGTTATGTTAGCGGGGGTCAGAATCTGCGACGCTGAGCGCCCTTGAATTTTGTTTGCAAACTGCAGGAAAAATGGCGACGGTTGAAAAAACCGCCAAAAGAACAAGTCTCTAGCAAATCACGCTAACGAGAGTTGGTGATAATTATTATTAGAATAAATAAATCGAAAATGAAGAATTAAAGCAGGATAAAAACTAGTTAAAATCCTCATAGGAGAAAGCAGAATAAAAAGGAATGAAGAAAAAGAAAGACGAAAAGAAACATGTCGTAGCGAGCGCATGAAATGCGAATTAAAGAAAAAACGGTGAAGGGTTGAATTTGTCCCTGATGGGAAGAAGGGCCGGGTACGAAACATGACACTCCCCGTCTGAGATTGTGAAATCTCAATAAGTTCAGCTGAGAGCCTTAGCGCAAAGCAGTTTGTGGTTTTCCAGCATTCCTCACAGGATGCTGAGCTGCCAGATGGGGATCCTTGGCCTGGTGTGTCAAATTAAGAGGGAGTTCCACAGCCTTAGGTTTGCTAGAACCTCCCCCACCTGCATCCAGTGGCAGCAGATGTGTCACTCGACGGTTAATCACAGATTTATCAGAAAGAAGCGGATCAGTAGGGAGCGAGGTGTAAGCACCACCATCAGTGTTCACCATACTAGACTGAGACTGGCCCCTAGTCGTTGTCACCGGGGGAAGGCCAGAGGCACAGAATTGATTTTGCATTGAGGTTGGAGGGGTCACTTGTCGCTTGCTTGATAGTTGTTGGTTATTTTTTTGTAGTTGTGGTGGTTGGTGCGGAAGAGATGCCGGGGCAGCAAACTGGGCCTGTCTCCCTGGGGGTCCAACCGTGGGAATTATTTGCCGTGGGTGAGGCAATACCTGAGAGACGGGCGTCATTTGCGGCTGTTGTAATTTGTATACGGTGTGCATCTGTTGTTGCATGTATATCGGTTGGTTTTGTAAAGGGTTCATACCAGCCGTATTAGCAGAACTTGGGAGTTGGGGTGTCGATGTGGGCTGTGATAAGGATTGCGGTGGCTGCTGTTGTTGCGGTGGCTGCTGTTGTTGCGGTGGCTGCTGTTGTTGCTGCAGTTGTTGCTGCAGTGGCTGCAGTTGTTGCTGCGGTGGCTGCTGTTGTTGCTGCGGTGGCTGCTGTTGTTGCTGCGGTGGCTGCTGTTGTTGCTGCGGTGGCTGCTGTTGTTGCGCTGGTGGTCCTTGGCTTTGGTTATAAGACGAGGAAATCGTCTGTCCAGCTGCATGGAGCTGAGGAACAAACGGATGCACAACCGGCGTGGTTTGCGAGGTTGCTATGGAAGATGGTGTTGGAGGTGCAGCCCCTTGTTGACAAGATAGTTGCATTGGAGACACAGTATTCGAAGCTGGTGATATCTGCGGGAACTCTGGACGTTTCCTAGATGTGACTGACGTGTGTACAGGCAGACTGAAGGTTACATACATCCTGAATGCTTGATCTTGGTTCCCTTCAGGATGTACTCTCGCCAAACAAATCTTTGAACAAGACTTGTTGAGCAGATTGCCACCACAAACCTGTGTGCAGTGTGTTGCAACACTGTCCCTCTCCCCGCCATGATTTGGCATGGCTCTGACAGGGGGAGCCAGTAGTATAGGTCCAGGGTGATTTTCTGTGAGGTGACTCCTCTGATTGTCATCCGATGAATAGGGGTTGGGACCTTGCACAAGGTGAAAGGAAGCCTCCGTCTCAACAGCCTGATCGGATGGTAAGGCAGGAGGTTGTGGAGCTGCGGGTTGTAAAACGGGATGTGGTGTTGGCTGGGGAGCTCCGGTTTGTAAGGCAGAGGGTTGCGAGTGGCCCTGAGCAGCCAGCCCAGCCACGTACTCATTTGTGCGCTGTATGGGGTCGGCAGGGGCCTGGTCAACATTGATAGCGAAACTTTGTTCACTGCTGCTGACACACTCCTCGAAGGCCTTGACTGCAGCTTCTTTAATGGCTATCTCTCTTGCAGCCATTAGGGTGTTCTCCTCGGACTCCATTTTAGCCCTTGCCTCCCGCAGTTGGTTTTCTTTCTCAACGAACAGGAGGCTCGCCTTAGCCATTTCAAGCTGTGCGCGGGCGATTAAGGCTTTAGATGAGGCAGATGACGTCCTGGAGTAAGTCCTGCTCGGAGAGGTGGATTTTCCTGCCATGGCGCCGTGGATGTGGTCTGAGACAAGCGTCGACGAAGGGGAAAGCGGGGAGGTGCGAGACGAATCTACAGGGTGAGCGTGAGAAAGCGTCAAATAAAATTAAATGCGGGGTGTTGTCGAACAGGGAAGCCTCAGGACTGGAACCACAGGAGTCACGGGAAGGGAAAACGATGCTATTGCATTCCTTCACCCCAAGTGGAGACCAAACTTGATTTTTTACTGTGCTGCCATCGTCAAAATGATATTTATCATCTTGTCTAGACAGCCAGATAACTCGGAATCACACGGAGACAAAGGAAGCAATGAAAAACAACGAATTCCATTTAAAATAAAAATCCTTTATTCCCTGTAAAACAGGTAAAAAATCTGAAAATAAAAAATAAACAAAAGGTAACTCACTACGACGAAGAAGAAGAAACAAGTATTCATAGATAAACGAAAGGAAAAAAGATGAAGCAAATCAGTACAATAAGATAGATGACTTAATTTAACTATTAAGGGGAGCGAGGCGAAGATGGGGTCGCCATACTAGGGAGGTAGAAATCTCGGGACGCCGTCGTAGGAAACCTGAGCGACGCCGGGAATGAGTTGTAACATTGTTACGACGGGGAGACATTGTTAATGAAAACATGGGAGGCATAATAAGGAGGATAAGCTTAGCAAGGAAAGGAGAGAATTAATTTACATACCAAGTTATGTTAGCGGGGGTCAGAATCTGCGACGCTGAGCGCCCTTGAATTTTGTTTGCAAACTGCAGGAAAAATGGCGACGGTTGAAAAAACCGCCAAAAGAACAAGTCTCTAGCAAATCACGCTAACGAGAGTTGGTGATAATTATTATTAGAATAAATAAATCGAAAATGAAGAATTAAAGCAGGATAAAAACTAGTTAAAATCCTCATAGGAGAAAGCAGAATAAAAAGGAATGAAGAAAAAGAAAGACGAAAAGAAACATGTCGTAGCGAGCGCATGAAATGCGAATTAAAGAAAAAACGGTGAAGGGTTGAATTTGTCCCTGATGGGAAGAAGGGCCGGGTACGAAACATGACAATATATAAAGTGGTGTACTAAAAGCGAACTTTTAGGAAAGGTAAAACCTATTGTGAAGAGTATACAGCTCAATATCCAGGACTTCCTCTGATGATAAGATTTTGATCTTTGAAAAGCCTGGCTTAAGGAAAATTTAACTTGAATAAATTGCCTTTTTGCGGAATATACCTTGCTCTGAGCAATTGAATTGAATTTTGATTTGGCTTTTGCTTCTCTAATTCCTTTCCATTCTTCTTCATATATATATATATATATATATCAGTGCGGATGCAAAAATCAAAATTACAATTTGGATTTATTAACAGTTATATAAAAAAATTGATTACCTCACCATGTGCGCTTTGTGCAGTATATGATCTGATCATTACATTGGAGGTGAAACTGACAGTCACCAACGTAATATAATACTGTGTATACTGATTAAATGTATTCTTGTATATGTCCCCTATACCGGGCACTGTTAAAGAATTC
This sequence comes from Sepiola atlantica, assembly GCA_963556195.1. NCBI lineage: Eukaryota > Metazoa > Mollusca > Cephalopoda > Sepiida > Sepiolidae > Sepiola > Sepiola atlantica. The sequence continues at coordinate 182,073,054 of OY744517.1, forward strand.
TGTAAACTCCTGGTGGAATATAGGTCTGCAGTCATACTGTAACAAGTTCTTTATGAAGTTGAGTTGCTAGCTTCACGTTATGCATTGGTGCAATTTTGGAGTTTTCCTTCACTCAGGCAAGTTGCCCTAGCAAGGCTTAGGAGTATTGTCTACCCTACTATTTCACTCATAGCTGGGGGGAGGCATACTTTCCTCCCAAAGTGCAAGCCCTGATTAAGCAAAACTAAATGAAAATATAAAAATCATTTTCTAATCGACAGTTTAAAGGCTTCAAAATTACTTTCGAATTTTGAACGGACACAATGTAAATACATGCAGACAATTTTCTAATGGATTAGAATAACAGACATGAAAGTTCAAAATTCGAAAGTTATTTTGAAGTCTTCGAACTGGTGAATAGTAAGTAATATCTGGCTTGAATTTTGTCCATTTGTGCTCTTAAACTAAACGACATGAATTTTAGAACACGCCACTGTCGTATTAAAGAACGTTCAACTATCAAAAATGAATGGTTGATTAATAATATTTAAAGGAATTTAAATTTAATCTTAGTAGACAAAACAATTGACAACGGTATCAGTTGAACTGATCTGTCTTCTTTTACTAAACATGTGTTGTTTTTCTTTCTTGAAGACTTACTTTTCCCAACAATAAACATTGAAACGATATATACGTTTCTGTCTTTGACAGAGAGTAAATTAATTTGGCATTTTTTTTTACCACATTTTAAGTTAAAACTCTTATTTCGGAAATATTGGATACAAATAAATGAAAAGAAGTTTAGATATCGATAAAAAGATTAAATAAAGATTTAAATTAAAGAAAAAGGAACGATTTCCATGCCTTAATGGTAAAACAGAACTTCTTCGAAAAAATATTTCATAAATCACATTATTCTAACGAAATAAAGAAAAAAGATCTTTTTAAATATTTTTTTATTTCACTAATTAAAATTGAATCGAATTTCACATTTCAATTTAGAGAGAAAAAAAGGAATGAATCGTGAAATTAGCCGACCTGAAAGAATACACTACAGTCATCGTACAACTGTAAAAACTTATAGTTTTATATATAAATATAAATACGTATTAATATTTTATTTGCAAAATAAATAAAGGGGTAAAAAATAAAAATACGTAAACATTGGTGTGGGAAGGTAACATGACAAATAAAAGGCAAAAGGTACACAAACAATACAACGGATAATTCACGATTGGAAAGTATATTTTTCATTTTCTTTTTTATATAATTAAAGGAAAACAAAAAAACTGTCTTTCCCTTCCTTACAGCATAGTAATCATAAATTTTACATCTTAAAAAGGTATTTAATTGATCTTAAATAAGTTAATTGGACGTTCTTAAAGAGGGGACTTGTTAGCCTTAACACCGGTGCGTTGATACTAAGAGACAGACCGACTCTATTTTCATATGAACAGATAGTGAAAGAGAAACAATCGTTACAATGTATATCTTTTTCGTCTTTGTAAATGTTTTCTTTACCTTCAGGGCGACCATACGTATCAGTTAAGTCAGTTTATGTAACCACAAAGCATGATCTTTTCATCCCAATATTGGCCACCGTAGAGGGCGGATTCCGCCATTGTATACGTTCTCTCATACGGTGCATGAAGCCTCGGTGTAAAAGTTAACGTCACACCATTACCTTATATGGCATTGTCAGGTGACCATGGGATTTTCACTTCCTAGGCCACTTGGTGTCTGTAAGTCCCTATTTACTTGCCTCCCCACGAGGAAAGAGTTAGACACAAGGTCGTTTTTTTTTATGTGGAGAAAATCCAGCTCCCCCAAAAGGGCACTCTGAATTGGGACAAAAAAATAAAAATTGCCTCAGTTTACAAGGATTTCTGCTTCACTCACCGAGGACAGAAAAGATGAAGTGTAATATGATGTTCTGATATTAGTGACTAATATCAGAACATTATTTTACTTATATTCACCGCAAACAAGGCACATTGCCACTGAGACGTACTATGAATTAATAGGGGCTAGATTTATAGGAGCATGCTAAGCGGAGAGTTGTGCAGCAAGATGTCTGTTAACACTGCATTTAAATTTCTGCATGTTTGTACAGTCGGGGAAACAGGGAGCAGGGAAGGAATTCCAAAAGCAAGCAATTCTAAAAAAGAAGCTATTAGAATAGAACGTTTCCGGCATCTCAGGTCCTCTACAGTGAAGGGGTGGGATTTTGTTGTTTGTCGGGGGTATTTACATTGAGAGGGCACAAGTGCAGCAAGTTCGTCAGACCACACTCCATTGGTGTACTTGTAAAACAAGCACAGGGATGCAAAATTACGGCGATGTGATATGGGCTGGAGTTTGTGGGACCTATTAGATTATAGGCTCTTTTTTTGGACCTTGTTTAAGAGGGAAAGACTAGTGGTTGGTGCACCAGCCCAGATGTAGCAACAATACTCCATCAGTAAAACAGGTTTGCCTAAATCTATACTGTCGGTCAGAAAGAAGTTTAGCATTCATGAGGTGGTGGACTATCGCTAGATTGATAAAAAATTCAAAGATTTTAGAAAAAAAAAAAGGGAGGAGACTGATGGGTCAATAATTAAGCGGGTCAGTTCTTTCACCAGAGTTCTTGAGCACTGGTATCACTAAGGCAATTTTCCAGCTATCAGGGAAGCAAGATCCGTCAAGGCATTTGTTGTAGAGTTTAGAGAGTACAGGGGCTAGCTCAGCAGAGCATTTCTTTATTAATAAAGCAGGGATGAGATCAGGTCACCACGCCTTGGAGGTGTCTAGTTTTTTATAATATTGTGGACATGGGAAGAGATGATGATCAGATCATCGAGTGTGGCTTCTGTCTGCAGTGGGAAATTTAGGAGGGAGTGGTTGGTGGGGGTCTAATCTGAACTTCCAGTCGAACCACTGAGCAAGCAGTTAAGCTTTCTTAGTTGTCATGCAAACGACATCATCATGATTGGATAGTTGGGGAATTATTGATTGCCCATTATTCATCACACTATCATAAATTTTTCCAGAGTTCCTAATTCTATATCTTCTCTTAGATGCGGCAAATTCACTCTTACAATGATTTCTAGATGCCACAAATCTTTGCTTATTTGTATCTGACTTATGGGCGGCTGAATCGGTGGAGTGCTTGCTGCTTATGCGCAATATCTGCTGCACAGGTTGAAGTGAACTAATTGGGAGAGTGGGGCTTGCTATAGAATTTCCACGTGGGGATATGTGCTTCAATGCCTGTTTAAGACCATATGCTGTCCTCTCGCCGACCGCTAATCCCAACTTTGTGCATGCCATGGTTTTCTTCTCCTACATCTTCTTTCGTTCTTATTCTGGCCATGTTGTCTATTCGTAATCACCGAGGGTGCGAGCACTGGTTTACAAGTATACAAAATAAAAGCAACAGCAAACTCACAAGGAAAACACAAACTCAGATACATTATGTATAAATCCTGGGGCCCTTGATGTGTGTGCAATACCGTTGTGGAAAAAGAGTCACATGCACTAACGTCCACATCTTAGCCAAGTTTCGGTATATTGGCAACTGAAATAATTCATCTGTCGAGGCATCACCATCGCTCGGTTAGAGTCAGCTCATCTCGGGTCTGCTAAGGCTCTGTCTGATCTAATCCCATCTGATCGTGTTCTCTCCAAGCCGCCAACTGCCACACTCTAATGTCAACTCCTAAACTATGAACTGCCATAAACTAAATCATCGTGAAACGCAACTGTCGCAAAAACTCAACTGTCACAAACAACTCTGACTCACAAACATATTTAGTCATACTGGAAATCCCATGTCCGGTCTTTTATCTCTTCGGCCACTCTACAACTCACTACTATTTTCTGATCGCCTTTGTGCGATTTGGTGAATTATTTCCTCGGCTATGGAGGGGGGGGGGCACAGTCCATAGTATCACACCTGCTTTGATCCATTCAGTTGCCTCATTTGTGCATTGTTCAACAAGGAGGGAAAAGATTTTACTCCATGGGGCGTCTCTGATGTGATCTCTGATGCATTCCTAATTAGCCCTTTTTGAAGCATCTCATCATTTTGAGCAATAGCTATTCATCTTGGAATCGAAAGTTTAGGGTGATATCTACCATTATCACAAGGTGATCAGCATTTCAGAGTGAGATATGGACATTCGTCACACAAGTCCTGAACAATGTAGTCAGGGATAGATCAAGAAGTGAGCCTTGCTGATCATCACGATCTGGAAGGCGGGTTGTAAAGGTGACAGTCTGTGATAGGGAATGAGATATAGAAAACTATACATGCTGTTACCAGCCGCATCTGTATAGCTCAGGAAACCAAGCCAATTACTGTGGTGGACATTAAAATCCCCAAATACATGTATTTGGGTGCTCAAATCCAAGGAGAATGCTGTATCTATACTATCAGAAACATGGTTGAGCAGGGTACAGTCCTGAGTCAAAAGAGAACGGTAGAGAGAAATATAAGTAACTATCGCTGTGTTTAAAGGTTAATCTAAAGCACAAGAAGGTCTGATTCTGATTATGTTCTCTAGTCATGAACCTTCCTGATGAAATGGTGTTCGAGATGGGTATATTTGCTGATGACATCACGCTCTATTCTAGACATGTGGGCAAAACGAACGCACACATATCCAACACAATCTCTAAATCCTGAGAAAATGACCTCCAGTCTGTAATGGAATGGGGACGTAAATGATAATATTTAATACTACTAGGGCAAAGCTCCATTCCTTTAACAATTATAAGAAACCTATTTAACCACCGATTGCAATGGCTAATAGCACACTACCTGAGAATTCATCATTAAAACTACTTGGCCTAACATTCACGGGCAACATGAATTAGAAAAACGACATAGAAGATATTGCCAAGACTGCTGCAAAGAAAGTGGGCTCCCTCTACCGAGCTAGAAAATTTCGCACACTTGCCAGTATCTTATATCTCTACAAGGCCACCATTCGCCCATGCATGCAGCATTGTTGTTATATCTGGGCTGGTGCATCATCAATTAGTCTCTCCCTCTTAGACAAGGTCCAAAAAAGAGTCTGTAATCTAATAGGTCCCACAATATCTACCAAGCTCCAGGCCCTGTCCCATCGCCGCAATATTGCATCCGTGTGCTTGTTTTACAAGTACTTCAATGGAATGTGCTTTGACGAACTTGCTGCTCTGGTGCCACCTCAACATAAATACACTCGACAATCAGCTACTGTGGAGGTCCCCAAATGCCGGAGGACATTCTACTTTAATAGCTTTTTTCCTCGAACTGCTACTTTTTGGAATTTCCTTCCTGCTCCCTGTTTCCCTGACTACCGACATGCAGAAATTTAAATGTAATGTAAACAAACATCTCGCTGCTCAACTCCTCACTTAGGATGCCCCCTATAAATCTGGCCTTTAATCTGCAACATGAACCAATGCAAATTGGCTTTGTTTAAAAAGAGAAATTAATCATTAGTTGTCTCACTATTTTCAATCAATTTCAAAAAATACATTTGAGAAAAAATATTTAGAAAGATCTACTCGTGTAATATACCCCCCCCCCCCCCCAGTGTATTTTTTACGTTTGGGAAAATATATGCTGAAATTACACCAAGATTTTACAGTAATTCAAAAATAAGAAGAAGAAACAAATCTATAATTAAATATTTCAAAATTTCAAAAGAATCAGAATCGGTAATTGTATCGGAATCGGGAATTTAGAACAGAATCTGGAAACATTTTGGAATCCTCCCATCACTAATATATATAATTGACTCCCAAAAACCTAGACTACATAAACGACTAAAGAGAAAGAACAACCTTTGGTTGAACCCAATATTAAAACTAATATCCCTAAAGAATTCTTTAAAATTATTGAAAAATATTTTAAGCATCCTCATAGATATAGCACGATTTGGAACAAAAACTCTATAAAAATGTCGTATTCTACAATGCAAACATAACGCAAACCATTATTACCTTTAACAATAAGAAAATTAAATCTGCTCAGTCACCAGTACCCACAATACCCCCTTCAAATAATCGTAACTGGCAGAAATTTAAAGAATGTCTGCTAAACAATGATTGCATACATAGAGACGTTATATACGCATGCACTGTGAAACAATTCCCTCACAACGCCAATATTCAAAGTAACACCAGTACACGTTTACCTTCTTTACCCCAGGCCCAGGGCACATCTACTACTATAAATAATACTCCTAATGCAATACATACTTGCATAGGAGTCAGTGCTTTCCCTATGAAACAATACATATCCAACCATATCTCTTCCATTAAAAGTAATAACGACCAAATTGCAGGGACTTCTCTAACTAATTTAATCAAAAATTTTAAATGTAAAAACATCCATCACTCCTTTCATTGGTCGATATTGAACAAATCTAGGTCCTATACACCAGGATCTAGGTCTTGCCAAGTATGTACTTTAAGAATCGTTATGATAATCACTGCCGCCAAGAGTGAAAACATTATAAATTCTAAAACCGAATTTCTTTTGGCATGCAGGCATAAAAGAAAATTTAAATATATCAACTTTATAGCGCCTACTGATACCCCTCCCCCAATTCAATAGCCAAGCCTTTCCTAGATAACAATGGACTAGTATTACAACAATTTAGTTCAATTACCTAAAACAATTTCTTCTTTTGGTCTTTCCCAAACTTTTATTTTTACCAGATATTGAAGACTACTAGTACTTATTGTATCCATATCCATATCCTCCAAATCTTATTTTCATTATCAAAGCACACTCTACAGATTTTGCAGTTTTAATATTTACAACTGATAGCTCTATTTTCCCACTATATCTCCTTCTCATCTCATTTATCACCTATTCAGTTCATTGTATTTAATTGTATGCTAAATATTTCCTTTTTACACACTTACCTCTAATTATCCTAACCCTAACCCTGACCCCTGTATATTGATCTCCCTAACGTCATGAGACTAAAAAACCTCCCCTTAAACATTAGTAATTTATTAAATACTCTTACCTGGCCTTTTCTTTTACAACTCTTTTCCATATCGAGATAATACTTCCTTTATTTTTTTATTTGCCTGTTTAAACATTCGACAATAATTTAATTTAATTGACTTTTAATTTTTTAATTTTTTGAGTTTAAAATTTTCTTCTTTTTTAATTTAAAAAAAATTCTTTAGGTTTTTAATTGAAAAAGATTTTTTTAAATTTATTAATTTTTTTTAAATTTAAAATTTTTGAAATTAAAAAAATTATTTTTAATTTTTTAATTTTAATTTCCCTTTACATTTTTATATTTTTAACTTTAACCCTTTACTCTTTAATTAGTTTAATTATATTTTCTTTTTATTTGGCTTTTAGCTTTTTAGTTTTCATGTCATTACCCTATATCTAATACCCAGCATTACCAATCCCAACATTATTCATTAATATTGATCTTTACCCTAACCCCCACACCCCTTTTGACACAACCTATGTGGCATTAATTCACTTATTATAAATCAGTCACTTAATTGTCCCACTTAATGCAACCCTTGCTTTAAAATCTATTTTTACATCTGAAGAAAGCGGATTGGGTAGAGGAAGGGCTGCCTGGATACAGACCGTATCCAGGCAGCCCCTCACCTACCCAATCCGCTTTCACATCACCCGTCTAAACCGTCTCACCACTCTCTCGTTACTACCTCATCCTTCTTCAATTTCAACCTGATTGAATTTGAACCTTAGTTTGTCAATTTTCTGATTTCTAGTGATTTGCTTCTTCTTACCAGTGCCCTTGCCTGGTTTTGAAAACCACTTCTTACTATCTCATTTTGAACTCAAATGCATAAAACTATAATCGGAGAGTTCATGGGAGTCGTCCAAAATGGCCTTTACTACACAGCTTGTATCCTAAACAACCTCCTCCAACTGGATTATCTGTGCCTTTAATTATTTGACTCCTCCAAGTTCATTGGATTTTGAAACTTTTAAACGCCTATCTTTCTTAAATCTGCTACTTTTTAAGCCACTGCTGCTGTTTTCGTGATGCTTTCAACAGTGAACTTTTTCATATATTTTCATTCCCTTTGCTTTGAATATTTTCTACAATTTTCCTAAAAATCTTTTCATACTTGTATTTACATCTTTTCAAATTATGACTTTTGGTAATTCCTTTACCAACTTATCTCTTTGTATTCCTCTGATGATAAGAATTTATTCTTTGAAAATCCGTGGCTTAAGGAAGGAAAAATAAATCTTTTTTATTTGAATACACCTTGTTTTGAATAACTGAGGAGGTAATGGATTTTTGTATTTTTACAATCTTTATTCTCATCTTTTATTTTTTATATATATATATATATATATATATATATATATATATATATATATATATTAAAGATACAATGAAAAACATCTGACCTTCGGACAAATTATTTATCAAAGCGGATAAAAGAAGAAACTTTTACAAGATGAAGAAAACGGATTACAACAAATTAGTAAACAAAAACCTAACAAAAAACTATAGAAAAGCAAGGAACCGTGATATTGTAGATGAAATTGACTCTGAAAGTAAGGAAATAACTGAGAAAGTAAAGATTAGACAGAGTGTACCAACTGAAACCGAAAGATACTTACATATTATTGAAGGACCACAAACCGGTTTCTTAGATAAGCCTACTACCAGATTAATCAACCCAACCAAACCTGAAATTAGTAAGATCAGTAAAACTATCCTGGAAAATACAAATAGGATCATTAAAGGAAAGTTACATCTAAACTACAAGTACAATTAATTGGTTTAATGAGATTGGAGAAAAGAAGCATTGTGTCTTCATCCAATTCGATATAGTGAATTGCTACCCTTCAATTACAAAGGAGTTATTTGACAAGGCGCTGCACTTCTTAACACAAATATTACCAGCGAAGAAATGGATATCACATATAAGTGCCATAAGACTACTATGTTGAAATAATGATGAACAATAGATGAAAAGGGATTCTGCAGATTCATTTGATGTAGTGATGGACTCATTGGATCCTACTGAGATATCTGATTTAGTAGTACTTTTTATTTTATATAAACTTACTTAATCGGGTATGATTAATGTTAATGATGTAGGACTATATAGGGATAATGACCTGCCTATAGTTAGAAATACCACTAACTCCAAAGCTGAAAGATTAAAACAGTTATACACAAAACCATAAAAGATTTAGGGCTTAAAACTGAACTCACAGCAGGAACTAAGATTACCAACTTCCTAGATATTGCATTCAACCTTACCCATAGTGCATATAAACCATACATGAAAGAAAATTATGACCCAATATATGTTAATCCCAAGCCAAATCACCCCCATTCTATTATTAAACATATCCCAATGTCAATTAGCCATTGAATTAGCAATAATTTCTCTAATAAAGAAATTTTCAAAAACATTAGTTATACATACAACAACACTCTACAAACCAGTGGTTACGTTAACACTAAGATTGAATATTATGACAGAAATAACAGGAGTATTAAAAGAAAAATAGAAACCGAAAAATTATTTGGTATACCCTCTCCCCGTTTAATCTGTTAATTAAATCTAAAATTAGTCATATGTTTCTTAATCTTTTAAGCAGGTATTTTCCTGCAAACAATCCGCTACATAATATATTTAATAAAAATACTATTAAACTTAGCTACAGCTGTACAAATAACTTAGAAAAAATAATTAAGAGCCATAATAAACAGATCTTAAACCACAACAATAATAATAGAATAATACACAAAATAGTAATAACTTCAATAATGAATGTAATTGTAGAAATAAAAATGAATGTCCGCTACAAGAGAAATGTTTAACTAAAAGTATAGTTTATTTAGGAAAAGTGTTCCCGGAAAATAATCCTAGTCTGGAAAAAATTTACATAGGAGGTACAGACATTGATTTTATGGCTAGATACGGAAACCATAAAATATATTTTAATAACCTGAATAAAAGAAAGAACACTTTATTGTCCAAAAACATATGGTCCCTAAGGGAAAATAATAAAGTACTTGTAGTAAAATGGAGTGTCTTGAAGAAAACTTTAACCCCTACACAACCCTACCTGTTTTCTTTGTCTAAATGAAAAACTGGCTATTGTTACGTTCCCTCACAAAGATAAATCACTAAATCAAAGGGATCAATTATGTATTAGCTGTAGACACTTCAAACAGTTTACCCTAGATAAATATAGTAATAATCTTGTGAATGATTCATAACTTTTCATAAGGAAACTTTAATATACTTTATAGTATAACATAACAATTACAATATTCTCAATTAAGTATACAACTGATATTACTTTTAATCCTTTAAGAATCGTAATTAGATTTAGCTAACTAATTAACTAGGAATTTAGATTCATAAACTGCAGTGAAAAGCTATGTAGAATGTAGAATACGGTAAATCGAACTAGACTATAGATAGTGTCAGGATTCTAGGGGGAATCCCGGTTACATGTTCATAATACAAGCAATGTCACATGCAAGGTAAAATAATAATTCACAGGCAATAGGTTGTTTAAATAAAGCGTTTATTGAACGTCTGTAACGACAATGAAACAGAGTACATTAATATGTATACAGTGTATATGTGGAATGATGAATGTTGTGTGTATATATGTATGTATGTATGTATGTATGTATAATGTGTGTGAAGTTGAAATAGTTCATATAATTGAAACGCACATGGGAAAATATGTTCAATAAAGAAATTGTGTACATGAAAATAAAATGTTCTGGAGAAGAAATTGTCTCTGTAGGAATATGAATGTGTGTGTGAAGAAAAATCTGTTACCAAGAAAAATGTTCCACAAGCCTGCAGTTCTTGGAATTTGAACACGTGTGATTTTGTGGGTCAGACAAGGAGACGAGCAGCGTCTCCGCTGACTACCGTCTGTCGTGGCCGGAACTGAAAAAGAGCCCTGTTTGGCGTTGTGCACCGGTTTATATAATCAAGAAGGGCAGATAACTGTGTTCGTCCTCCAGCGCCACCTGACGGTGAAAAGCGACGCTTACTGGCAAACCGGTGCAATTATGTTTGAGAGGGGAAGATAACTGCTACAAGGGTAATTGAGCTAATAATTAAATTGCTATAATAAATAAGATATCTAATAATACTGGTCTGGCTTATACTATTAATGCACTAGGAAGGAGGAATTAATTAGCTTTTTCACATTGTACAGCTTATTTAATGTGTATACTTGTGTATGTGTGATGCGTTTTTGATGCATGTAAATGATATATATTTTTACAGAACTATGATCATAAAAATATTTATTTATGTTTTTTAGTATCAAATCAATGAGTTTAATTAATACTAAATGTATCTTCTATTGAAAGTGTGTGAGTTAAATATAATTAAAATTAAATTGTTTTAAGTAAGTGTGCAATTAAAGATAGATTTTTCCTTAAACTTACATATAATTTTATAAAAAAACATATATTAGCAGGATATGCTTCAAAGCTGCAGTTAAAATTAACCTCAGTAATTAATAGTTTATATAAATCAGAACTTTCATCTATTAATTGTGTACATTTCAAAAGTTAAAAATATATTAATTATAATTCAAAATATTTGTAGTATGCTCCAAATATAAATATTCAACTATGTCACTTCATATGCATGCACTTTTCCAAAAAACTATTTGTATTAGTAAAATTACATATAAGTAAAGATACAAAATGAATATGATTTTCTTCATCAGCATATTACAATTTATCAATGACAGTCACCGGTAATATTTTATGTATATACCAGGAATTGTTAAAGAACAGTTCAGTCAGAAGAGAACATTGAATGAATCTTATATGTTACATCAAAGTATTTCCTTCTCAACAAGATAGCTTGACACACTAGTAGTTCAAACCAAAATGTATGCCTTTCCACTTTTCTAAATAAACTTATAAGTTTATTTTTCATTTTGGCAGGCAAAAACAATTTTGAAATTCTAACACAATTCCGGACTGGATTGAATACAGAGAAAAGTTTACTATTTTACTATCTAATTTGAAGTGATTTTTTAAATAAAAGTTTTTTTGTTTTTTAACAGAGAGGGATAATTATATAGATTACATACTGATTGTTTTTAATGGAAATCGCTCCAGACAAGGCATGAAGCCACTTGATGTAAGGAGCTAACAAGAATGAAAGATGATTATCGTAAAGACAGGAGATGCCTATTGGCCTTAGTCTTAAAAAGACCAAGACTATAGGTAGGAGGAAAACAGTAATCAGGAAGAGAGTTCCACAAGCCTGCAGTTCTTGGAAAGAAGCTACTGGAATAGGAAGCTGTATTACAATAAGGTATCAAACAAGGAATTGATGGAGACCACTAGACCAACGAGTCAAACGAACTGGAACAAAATGAGGAGGGTATAGATCACATAATTCTTAAGAACACATGCCATAATAGTATTTATAGCAACATCACGTCTGTGAGAGAGAGGGTGCAGAGAACAAGAAAGGGTAAGTCCAATCAAATTACAGATACGTTTCTGTATGTTATCAAGAACCCTCAAATGGGACAGAGATTCACCAGCCCAAATATGACAACAGTACTCCATACATGGTCTGATAGTAGATTTGTAGAGATAGAGAATAGCCTCAGGTGTGAGAAAACTTTTGAAGAGATAGAGAGAACCGACTTTACAAGAAGCAGAAAGAGCAATGGATCTAATGTATGAACTCCAAAAATTAATTCATAGATATATAAATTCAACGGATATCTGTTTCTGTGTACTATTTGTAGGTTTGAGAGTTGGAGACTATTAGCTGAAGACCGTGAGATGTGAGCTATGGAATTATGACGGAGATGTGGAAGTAGTGGCTAGCAGGAACGATCATAGCAGGTGTTCTGACTGTGCCCATACAAGAAAATTCGTTAAAAAGCTGCAAAAAAGAGGCACAAAAAAATCCAGGCAAGGAAATACGGACATTAGCAAGAGAGATGGGCATCGGTGTGGCGACTATGAAGAAAGTGCTGAATGAGGATCTTCGCTACTCCTCATACAAGAGTAGAAAAGGTCAATTACTCATCACCAAGGCCCAAGAGAACTACCTTATGAAAGCCAAGAAACTCCTCAACAAGGTCAAACACTCAGTCGAGCCAGGGATTCTCTATTCTTCTCAGAACAACACACAGAACAACAAGTTGCTAACCTACAGTCCGCACAAAGTCCTGTTTGTTTTGAAAACCAACTTTCTTCAAACTGTGATGGTCTTTGGGCGTGTTTCCAATGAAGGCCACATCATGCCACCCCATATCTTCGAAAATGGACTCAGACTCCATTCAGATGGCTATATTGAGTTGCTATCCACTTTTGTCAAGCGCTGGGTGAACAGGATGGCTGCAGGAAGACCATACGTGTGACAGCATGACTCAGCTCCATTTGGGAAAATCCAGAAATAGTTGTCTGAGAACTCACACGATTTCACCAGTCCCAGCATTTGCTACCCCTTAACTCACCTGATTGCAACTCTATGGACTATTATGTGTGAGATGCAGTTGAGAAAGACACCAACCGTACCGCCTGCAACATCAAGGACAAGCTGATTGCCAGGATCAAACTGGTGTTCAGGTGTTTCTCAAAGGACACCATGAAGGCTGCATGTTTGCCTGGGAACCATGGTGAAGGTTCAGGACGGATTTCTTGACTAAGTTATATTCAGCATAAGATCCTCTAAAAAAGGCACTCTGTATTTTGAGAATACATCAATTATTAGTCAAGATGCATTTTTACTTTCCTTTCCAAAAAGTGTTAAATCTGTCTTGAACATCCTATATATATATATATATATATATATATATATATATATATATATATATATATATATATATTAGTTATTAGACAAACACGTCAGACTTCTAAATCGCAAAACATTTCAACCAAACAGACCATACATTCCAAAACATCAAATGTATTTTAATGGACACACATTTCTTGTCCACATATGCATGCAAACAGATTCCAGTAATTATAGGAGCAACCGGGCTCATAAAAAAGAATTTCAAAAACTACCTGGTTAATATACCCGATGAACCAAGTGCAAGAGAGATACAAACAATTGCACTTAAAGGAACGGTTAGAATCTTAAAAAGATCTCTCGGTTGGAGTCTCTGAAATAGCGGGTGAATGTCTGGCATCTGGTAGGATGCCTCTTCCCAGCAAAAACAAAAAGATAAGAAAATTGAAAAAAGGAACAAAATGGATTATAAAATTGAAATACGCAAAACAGGTCTGAACTCGAATCCTACAGACTGAGAAGAATTTCTGTTTGGGAATTAAACTTTGTTCACTGAAGAAATCAGTTGTTTTAACTGTAATTCATGATGAGATGAGCACGTACACATGCATTTTTAAAAAAGACAACGGTTTTCTTTGCAAATCGGTAGAAAGATTCAGTGTGAACTGACTTGCACGTTAAGACCAAAAAGAATGCTGCACAAAGTTGAAAATTCCATTTTATCTCAACAGTTTCATTTTCTATTGATTTTTTGACAAAGAGTGGAGGACCGCTCGAAATATTAAAATTATAACAACTTATAATTTTACATGCTTTTATGTTTTCCAAAAGGTTATTTTTTATTTGTCAAATATAAAGAAATGCAAGAAACAGATTTTCAATTACAACAAAAGCATAGGCGGATTTATCATATATATATATATATATATATATATATATATATATATATATATATTATTTAAATCGACATTATACATTTTTTGGATCTTTCATCGATATTTTCAGTTTCAAGGAAATACTGGAAACTTGGCCCAGAGGGCTTAACATACCAAATGTAACCGATTCTTTGGTCGATGTTTTGAAAGTATCTTCGAATGAAGGATTGGTTACATTTGATATCTTTAGCCCTGCGGGCTGAGTTTCTAATGTTTCTGTGAAACTAAAGATATCGATAGATAATCAAACTACTGTATAGTGTCAATTGATTTTTTTTTTTAATATATATGTGCCCTTTCACAAGTAATTAAGCACTCTGGTTATTTCTCCTATAAAACTAAATTACACTCAAATGAATAAATAAAATAGAAGAGCTAACTAACATGGACGGAGCAAAAAGATATTGTGGTGATACTGGCTAATTGATATGCATAATTAACATAAGTAGAAATAGATTACTATATAAGTCTCTCCTTAAGTATATATAGCAGTGAAAGTACACTAGCAGCTCACTACTTAAATATACAACTTCACAACAATGGCGTCGCCGATAGGATCCGAATTGTCTCTTGAGGACTCCGACTTCGTGGACACATGGATAAGATGCTTCGCTGTGAGTGCAAGGATTAAAAAGTTAAAAGACAACAAGGAAACGGAGGTGAAAAGGAAATAACAGAATTATTTTTGGCTACAGCTGGATCCGAGGTCATCATGGAAGTTTCAACCATGGCGTATTCCATGAACCTAGAAGACCTGCCTTTCGGAAGAATAAGTCAGATCATAAAAAGAAATATCAGACCTAAGAAAAGGTTAGACTGATGTTTTATCTTTATATAGAATGGCTACAGAAACTAGACATGATACAGTACTAAGTAGGATAACATCGAGAATTAAAAAAATATATGGGGAAATTGTTCCAAGGCAGAGAGACCTTACAAAGAAAGAAGGCATAAATTAATGATAGAAAATGGAGTGATTTGTAATGGAGATCTGGTAATTCCCCCAGAAACACAAAGAAATTTGGTGATAAAAAGTGTACATGATGATATACACTGTGGAGTAGCAGCCACACAAAAAAGAATAAAACTAGAAGCATTGTGGCCAGGATACTCACGAGATATCGAAAAATATATAAAAAGATGCAAAAAATGTAGAGAATTAAGAAATTTTACACAGAATACTTTACATTCATGGCCCAGAGAACTAGAGCCATGGAGTCATGTGCATATGGATCATGCGTACATTTCTGGAGTGGGACTCTTATAAATATTAGTAGACTCTTTTTCAGCCTGGCCTGAAGTAGTCCGTGTGCTGGATAAGAAAAATTCTACCATAAAACAGATTCTAAGGGTCAAATTCTCTTGAATAGGTATCCCAAAAACCCTGCTATCTGACAATGCTCCAGGGTTTGGGGATGAAGGTCTTAATTTATGGCTGAAAAAATAGGATGTAAACCGTATCAGACACAACCAATCGAATGAGTTGGTGGAAAGAATAGTGCAGACCGTAAAAATGGGACTAAAAGCATGTTCTCAGCAAAACGAAAAAATAGAATTTTTTCTACCAAGGCTGTTTTTAAGCTATCCAACAATACCACACGTGGAAGATTAGAAAACCCATCAGCTTTAATGGGAAGACAAATTAGAGCTCCGTTAACGATGTCGTATTCTACAAATGAAAAAATCTGATACAAAAAGAACAAAGAATCAAATGCAGAAAGGACAGAATTTATCGTACAAAAAGGCCACAATACAGCTATAATAGATAGAGAAAACGGAAACAGTGTGTTGGCCCATGCAGATCAAATAAGCTCTCAGGGTGAATACGAAGAACAAAATGAACCAATCGCTACGGCTCCTTCCGTTATTAGAACAACCTGAACAGAATGAAATGTCAGAAGATAAAACAATGCAAGATCAAGCAGGTCAAAATGAGGAGTTGGAGTCAGATTTGGATCAAAGTATGAAAGGGGATGACCCTGGTTACAGTTTAGTGCGAGATAGATCGAGATCTCTCAGATAAAGAAATAAGGGAGAGAGAGAAGAGCAAAGTAATATCGAAAATGAAACGATCATTAGAAGAAGTGCAAGACACTAGAGACATAAAGCCTATACGTTTCAGAGAAATGTGGTGATACTGGCTAATTGATATGCATAATTAGCATAAGTAAAAACAGATTACTAGATAAGTCTCACCTTAAGTATAGTTAGCAGTGAAAGTACACTTGCAGCTGAATAGGTAAATATACAACTTCATAACAGGTATAAACACATTATCAAAGTCATTAAATCCAATAAGATTTAGGATCTTTAAAAAAATAGAATCTACCTAAGCAAATGTAGGAATCTCATCAGCTACAACTGCAAACCACATTCATTTAAAATGCAGTTTACCTCCCTTGGTCAATAACCTGTCATTTTTTTTCAACATCTGACGAATTATTACAAATTATTCCACCTTACAAAATATACATTTATAATGTTAAATATAGAGAAAGAACCACCATTGCAATTTCCCACTTGTAGATTCAAACAGAAAGGAGTTTAATACTCAAGTTGCAAAGAATATTTTCAAATCAGAAATACAAATCTTACAAAAAGGTTTCTGTAATTTCACAACAATTCTTTCGGAATTAAATTATTCACCCCAAAACATTAACACAGTGGTTCTCAACCTGCCCCCCCCCTCTCCTTGGGAGTAATTTAAGAGTTTCGAGGGAGGGGGGCACCACAGATTAACAGACACAAACTGGATCCAGAGACACATCACCCATCACTACTGAAAGTCATGTTGGATTTTCTCTCCGCTAGCGTTTGTATTAAATGCTATTATGTTAGTATTAGTTATTATTGTCAGTAATGCACATTTTGAGTCAGGCATTTTTTGAAAGGGGAGAAATATCATTCTGATACATGATGAATGAAAGGATTCACGAGCTAAAAAAGGTTGAGAACCACTGCATTAATATATAAAATCTTAAAATGCACTTACTTTTAAAAGGTGTACAAGTCTTAAACAAAATTTCGGTTATGATAAAGATTGCCTACTTTTTTTGAGTTCTGGTTGCTTCTCCGCAGACAGGGTGTAAAAAAAGTCTCTAACTTAATAGGTCTATCAAGCTCCAGTGATTGTTTTACAAGTACTTTCATGAAATGTATTTTGACAAACTTACTGCACTTGTGCTTTCTCACCCGACTAGCAGCAAAATTACACCCCTTCACTGTAGAGGTCCTCAAATGCCGGAAAACTTCCTACTCTAATAGCTTCTTTCCTCAGACCGCTTGTCTTTGGAATTCCCTTCCTACTCCCTGTTTCCTCAAATGTACCAACATGCAGAAAGTTAAATGTAATGTGAACAAACATTTTGCTGCACAACTTCTCACTTAGGATGCCCGTTTAAATCTGTCCCCAAATCAAAGTAGACCCTTATATCTCAGTTGCAATATGCTTTGTTTGGGGTGAATAAATGTTACAAATTTTTTTTTTTTAAGTACCTGACTTCTGATGCAATCCCCTAATCTAATATGTCCTAAAATGGAGAACTGCTGCCACATTTGGGGAGATGCTGCTCAGAGTGTCCTTTCTTGCTTTGACAGAGTACAAAATCGACCTCACAATCTAGAAAGGGATGACATTTTCTGTTCTTTACAGACCCTTTCTCACAGAAGAAACATTGCTAGTCTTTCTCTACTCTATCATTATTGCCATGGAAGATGTTCGACTGAGCTCTACTCCCTGGCTACTTCATGTAAGACATTCACGGCAAGAACTTGTTATTAAGTCTGCACCATTCACTAAGTGTCAAGACTGAAGCAAGTTCCGATCTATTAAAATCTCTTCTTTTTGTAATCAAAACAACAACAACAATTACAACAAAGGCGCCCTCTGGGCCAATCAAAAACTTCACCCAATGGCTGTAACTTGATACATTACATCCCTCCATTCTTAGATGGATCACTAAACATAGTCTCTTAACTTAAATGGAGCTCTCCTTACACGCTCAGATCTCCGAGGAATAGGCGATGCTTTCTGTTTGAAGTCTATAGGTTCCATCTCAGCCTCATCCTGTTTTACCAATTCAGGAACTCCTTCTTCCTCAGTAGACTCCCTTGTACTGGTTGTCACCGTGTCCTCTGCGGCATCATTCATATCAGTCATATTCTCCTCTGGGACCCGGATTGTCCTTTTAATGATCTGGTCTGAATGTCTCCGTGTAACTCCTCTCTCGGTCTCTACCTCAAAATTTACATTACCCAACTGCCTCGTAATGATGTCCTCCAGCCACCGTTGACCAGTGCCAAAATTCCTCACAAGGACTGGATCATTCACCCCATGATTTCGGCACGGTGTCATGATCTTAGTACCTATAACTTCCAACCTCTGATTATCTCCAACCTATCTCTTTGAAATCCAACTTCAAAGTGAACGTCACAAAACAACAAATCAACCCTCTTTTATCTCCAACCAGGAGCATCTCATTTACATATCAGGTGGTCACATTGCAGGCATATAAAGAGACAAGGCAGCCATTTTTGTTTCTTTCTTCTTCATTCATTTACTTCCACGACCGACCCATTGAACTATGCACACATGCTAGTTAGGTAAGTCCCGCGTTTCCCTACACTCCCCCCTGATCTCATGATCACACACAGGGCAGGGGGGTGGCCGTCGTTGTCGAGTACTTCTTCGAAGAATCGGGGGCAGCACTTCCTCATTGCCATCTTCCTCATTACCACCGTTATTGCCACCAATCTGTTCCATTATCTCCTCTCGTGGTTCCCTATGCGGTGTTTCACAATCAGGGCATGGGGGCAGTATCCGTCTTTGTCGGGTACTCCTTCGAAGAACCGGAGGCATCACTTCCTCGGTCCCATCTTCCTCAGTATGTTCCATCATTCCCTCATCTGGTTCTGTAGGTAGTGTTTCTACGCTCACCGGTAGGGGTAGTAGGCAGTCAGGATCATCCCTGAACTGTATGTGATCTTCCTCGTTGCCATCTTCCTCATTACCACCGTTATTGCCACCAATCTGTTCCATTATCTCCTCTCGTGGTTCCCTATGCGGTGTTTCACAATCAGGACATGGGGGCAGTATCCGTCTTTGTCGGGTACTCCTTCGAAGAACCGGAGGCATCACTTCCTCGGTCCCATCTTCCTCAGTATGTTCCATCATTCCCTCATCTGGTTCTGTAGGTAGTGTTTCTACGCTCACCGGTAGGGGTAGTAGGCAGTCAGGATCATCCCTGAACTGTATGTGATCTTCCTCGTTAGACTCAGAATCAGGAGAGGTATAA
Source organism: Sepiola atlantica (assembly GCA_963556195.1). NCBI lineage: Eukaryota > Metazoa > Mollusca > Cephalopoda > Sepiida > Sepiolidae > Sepiola > Sepiola atlantica. Next base: position 182,093,023 of record OY744517.1, read on the forward strand.
CAGGGGCGGATATCTTTTACATGCCGTGGTACACCATCAATCAACATGGTCTGAGGACTTATGATTTTATCTATTTTTCCTCTGCAAAATTTTTCAGTGCACCTAGCATTTGGGGGTTTCACCCAAACACTGTCTCCCACTTGATATGGTGTATTGACAACGCCAACCTCTGATGGCGTGACATCAATACCTTTTATATGCTGTTCATAGCGGTAAATCCCATTAGCTGGGGCAGTTTCTGGTGTTGCATCGTCCTTTGGTGTCATATTATACCAGTACACCGCTTCTGGAATAGAACACTGTGTCCTGGCCGCAATTCTTTTAATGGTGCGGTGACACCGCTCCGCTATACCGTTACCTTCGGGAAAATATGCGCATCGGTAACGCATTCTAATCCCCCATTCCTGCGTGAATTTCTGAAATTCTTGACATCGAAATGTAGTGGCGTTATCAGTAAGAATTTCAAGCGGGGCACCACGTTCAAAAAAGACAGCTCTCAACTGTCGTATAATGCTAAATGCATCCTGTTGTGTCAACAGGTGCCATATTGTGAAACGTGTCGGTCCACAATCTGTCATGGTCAAAAAGTGCTTGCCCTCATAATGCGTTATGTCCATTCCTACTCGATACCAGTTGTCCTCCACCTCAAGCTTTCCTTTTTGCCATTGGGATGGTGCCGGATCAATTCGCTGACACTCTTCACACGAGCGTATAGCTGCCTTGATTGATGCTCTTGTAGTTGAAGGACACACTCTTCGGACAAAATATGTTGTCCTCCGAATTCCGGGATGTCCACTCTGCTGATGTATCGTACGGATCTGGTCAGGTGTCAATTGATCTGTTACGGTCGCGCATGTCTGTTGTGGAGGATCAGATCCCTGCCTCATTACATCAATCCACCTCTTTGGTACTCTCGTCAGGCTATCAGCCAAATTCTGCATTGACAAAACTAAAGTGATGTCCACCTGCAAGCTGTATTCGTCAACTAGACGCTTTATTATTTCCAGTCTCCTACGTACTAACATCTCACTTGCCGCTCTAGTCTTAACCCGGGCCTTCCCAGTTAAGGTGTCGGTCAACCAGTGGTAAACACACAATGAGTCAGTGTGAAGATGCACAACCTTGACCTGCCATTGCAATGCAAGATTAAGCCCTTTTAACGTGGCATCGAGTTCTGCCAAATTTATATGCTGGGCATCATTTTTCGGACGAAGCCAGCACGCATCTTCCACGACAGCTCCTAATTGTTCCAACACGACACCTGTAGCCAGTGAACTTGCGTCAACCCATGCATTCACTTCGTTTCCAGATACTTGCCACTCACCCTGGGCAGGATCGTTCCTATGTACTCTGGACAACGTTTCAGCCATCATTTGCCGGAGAGCATTATCATCCACCATGTCATCCCATCCTGTGGTTACTGCAGTTACTCGTCGTTTTAACACTCCTGTTGCCGATCGGAGCCATCCACAAACAGGTAGATGTCCTACTAATTTACCGCAAATAGAAAACACAATGCGTCTTGTCAATACACTGGGTAACTCTGGAATTGCGCTCCCTCGCTTCCATCGCAAAGTATTGCCCTTCTCATAGACCTCTAGCCCTAACACGGGCGCCCCATCCTTTAGGCGCTTAGGGTCTTTGCTTATTAACCCAAACGATTCCAGTTTTGTTCGAACCACATCTGCAGACAATATATCCTCATCAATGTAAATGTCATCAATATAAGCTGAAGCAGCTTTTGCTGTGGTTTCATCCTGCATCAAAACAGTTTTAATAATAGCTGTCATTATTAAGGGTGCTACATTCAGGCCAAAACCTAAACGTGTCAAACAATATCGTTTTCCCTTGATTATCACTGTCTGAAATGGCCATAATGACTCATGGACACGTTGGAGGAGGGATGGTAAGGAGTCGTGAATATGTGTTTAACCCCATTTGCCTCTAAAAACCTCCTGAATTCATCACTGGAGAAACAAGGGCCGTTGTCACTCACAACCAGCAGAGGCAAACCATGAGTCGCAAAGATTCCCCTCAACTTCTCAATGGTAGCTGCAGCAGTGGATGTCTTCATTATGCAAACCTCCATCCATTTGGAGTAGGCATCAACCACTATTAAGAACATGTGTCCAAAAACTGGACCAGTATAGTCTATGTGAATTCTTTCCCAGAGCTGACTTGGATATTCCCAACAATGAATCGGAGTTCTGTTGGGCTGTTTCTGATTTAGCACACAACTTTCACACCCCTTGGCGGTCCACTCAATATCTTCATCCAGTTTTGGCCATCATACATAGTTTCTAGCTAATGCTTTCATCCTCACAATGCCTACATGAGTCTGGTGTAATTGCTGCAGAACTTTTCCTCTCAACTTAGGAGGAATAATAATCCTGCTTCCCCACAGTAACACACCATCTTCACAGGTCAGTTCCTCCCGTTTATTAAAATAGGGCTTTAACTGTTCACTCCAACTGACCCCATTCCAGCCATTCATGGTGAATTTGTATACCCGACTCAAGATCGGATCTTTCCTAGTCTCTGCTCTCACAGCTTCAACCTTCACTGGAGCTTCCACAAGGTCCATCATAAATATTTCATTAGTGGATTTAGATATATCTTTTTCCTGAGCCTCCAGTGGAAGACGACTCAAACAGTCCGCATTACTATTGAGGGCTCTAGTTCGATATTCTAGTTTGTAATTATAGGCAGCCAAGAATAGGGCCCAACGCTGAACCCGGGCAGCTGCCATAGCAGGAATTGGCTTGTTCTCTGCAAATAGACCCAACAACGGTTTGTGATCGGTGAACATCGTGAAGGGGTTTCCAAACAGATATTGATGTAACCTCTTCACTGCAAAAACCAGGGCAAGCCCTTCCTTTTCAATGTGTGCATAATTCTGTTCAGCATCTGAGAGCGTTCGGGAGATGTAACATACTGGCTTTTCACTGCCATCTTCCATCCTATGAGCCAACACAGCTCCCAAGCCATAAGGAGAAGCATCCACTTGTACAAGTGTGGGCTTAGATGGGTCAAAATGAGTCAGAAGGGGTGCTGTACACAGCATTTTCTTTGTCTCTTCAAAAGCTTTTTGTTGACAGGCTTCCCACTTCCAAACTGTGCCTTTCCTCATTAGACTGTGCAGTGGACAAATTTGGTAAATGGCTGCGATAATAATTTACTGCCCCAAGATAGGCTTTCAACTCTGTAACATTCCTGGGTTTGGGGGCTCTTGCCATCGCAGCCATTTTCTCTGGTAGAGGAGCTGTACCATCCTTGCTAACCTTGAACCCTAGATAGGTTATTTCCTCAAGAAGGAATTCGCACTTGCTTCTTTTCAATTTGAGCCCAGCTATGCTCAGCGTATGTAATACTCTCTCTAGGTTCTTTAAGTGGCTGTCATCATCGGGACCTGAAATTAGTATATCGTCCACTTGTACCTTGCAGAAAGGAACATCTTTCAATCGTTTGTCCATCTCCTGTTGAAAAATGCCTGTAGCACTGTGCACCCCGAACTGTAACCGTGTGGATTGGTACAACCCCTATGTGTGTTTACAGTTAACAATTCCTGGGTACCTTCCTCCAATTTCAGCTGCTGATAGGCATGGCTTAAATCCAGTTTGCTGAATTTTTCACCCCCTCTCAGTGTGACAAATATATCTTCGGTTTGAGGAATAGGGTAGCTGACACATGGAGCTGCTGCATTGATGGTTTGCTTATAGTCCCCACATATTCAGATCCCCCCATTGTTACTTTTAACAACGGGCACTATGGGTGCAGCCCATCTAGAATATTCTACTCTTTTGTAAATGCCTTGGTTTTCTAGGCGGTCTAACTCCTTCTCCACCCCTTCTCTCAAAGCATAAAGTACAGGCCTGGCTCGACAAAATTTGGGTTTGGCTTCTTTATCAATGGGTATATTCACCTGAAAGTCTTTCAGGCATCCCATTTCTCCATTAAATAAGGCATCATATTTTGTAAGTATTTTTTTAAGCCTCGATGGATTCTCCCTTGTTAAACAAAACAGCCTTTCCCAGTCCAGCTTTAACTTCTTCATCCAATCTCTACCCAGTAGAGTTGGTACCGCTCCTTTCACAACCAGTAGTGGTAAACAGTTCACTTGTCCTTCATGTAATACCTCTACAACTGTTGTCCCCTGAGGTTTTACTATTTCACCAATATACGTCGTCAGTTTTACTGTACTTTTTTTAAAATCCTGAATCCTGCCCAGTTCTTTAAATTTTTTTAGACTAATGACCGAACAAGATGCTCCTGTATCTACCTCCATGACCACTTTTTTTTTGTTTAACAACAGCTCCACCTTTACCGGTGGTGTTTGCAAGTTAGAAACATTGTATAAATTCAATTCTTCTTGCCGAACCTCCCTCTCGTCCAGATTTAACCTTTCCATAGTGAATCCTTTTTCAACTGTCTGGTCTTCATCCACCACATTCATTGGATCGCTCTTTTTAGTTATTTTAAAGAATTTACCTTGTTGCTGCCTGCACTTTCTGCGGGTGTGTCCTGTCTTATGACATCTGTAACATTCACTATTTTTAAATGTACATTTATCTGCCATGTGTCTGGTACTACCACATCTGTAACACTGTCGTCTCAAGGGTAATTCGTGTATTGGGTTTTCATAATCGGGAAATGTTTCCTGTATTGATATAGAATATTTCCGGGCTGATTCGATTGACACTGCTATTTCAATAGCTTGATTCAACGTTAGATCCCTTTCAGTTAGTAGGCGTTCCTGGATTTTCACATCTTTAATTCCAGAGACTAAGCGGTCCCGTATGTATTCACCAACCCTCTCTTCAAAATTGCAGTGTTCGGACATTTTCCTTAATGCGGCCATATAGTCACTTATAGACTCTTCCTCCCTTTTGTCCCTCGTGTTAAACAAGAATCTTTCATGAATCACAAATACAACAAAGGCGCCCTCTGGACCAATCAAAAACTTCACCCAATGACTGTAACTTGATACATTACACTTGTTTTATTACAACAACTGCAAAAAACTTTCCTTACTTCGTCCTTGTGCCTAACATCATGCAGAATTTCTATGAAAGGAGTTTCTTTCCAAGAGCTCGCATCTGTGGAACACACTAGTAAAATATATATATATATACCAAATCCACTCCTCTCCTCTCTAAGAACATATTCCTTATAAAATTACTAAGATGGAACTGGTAAATATAGCAACATGATACTTGCAATTTAGTCAGGTCCACAATTGAAGCGGACTGTGTTGCTCGAGATTCAGAGATTAAAATATATATATATATATATTAAAATAGATTAAAATATATATTGCTGATGATTTACAGAAAAATGACGAAAATTGAGTTGATTTAAATTAGCATAAGGTGGTAGGTGACAGTGATTAAGTGGATATCGACACAGAGTGAAGACCTGGGTGTTCCAACTTCGAATCCAGTCGATTCAACAGTACCACTTTCACTTAGGGATGTTGGCAACCTTCTCGTAAGTACCCGATGTCTTTCCAGAAAGATTTCTAACTAGAAAAACATCAGGGAAACTAATGCTAACACCGGAATCATATGATTCACACGAAAGAAGAAGCTTAAGCTCTCCATTTGTCGGAATAGATTACTTAGCCTTCAGCAACTTTTCATTGAATAATTCGCTGAAGGGTCGCACAGTCTCTTCTTTGAACATTAGGGTTAGGGTTAAGGTTCCAGGCTCTCTGACCACACATTCTTTCGAAACCAATTAGAAGTTTCCTTGCTCTTGTACCATGTTGATTGCAATATGAGGTGTAGATCGCATAACAAAGTAGATTCATGAAACGTTGATTGCAATGTAACTATAGATATCATACCAAAGTAGATTCATCATATGTAGATAACAAGCCAAAGTGGAATCGTCCAGTGTTACTCGACCTCCACTAAAAAAAACATAACAATAGTGAAATAGACATGTGATGAACGTAGCAACAATAGGAAAGAAAAACGAACTCGTGTATGCAACAAAATATATATTTCAAATAAATAAATATATGTCTGTTAAGAAAGAGTTCATGATTCAGTGAATTGACAGGAAAGGATGGGTTATTATTGTAGGATTATGATATGATAGTGATTATCCTAGTCTCTCAGCAAGGGCAAAGTTAGATACAAGGTAAATTTTAAACGTGGAGATATCCATCTTCCCAAAGAGGAGCATTCTGGATTCGTAGAAAAATAAAAATTACCTAAAAATTTCTAGACAGAAGGATATCTCCTCCTCTGACTAAGGTCATGTAGCATTTGCATGAGCGAACTATTTTGTATCAGTTTACCTGACCGGCAGTGAGTTGTGATTCGGTTTGGTGATTATGTAACCTTCGCCTCTTCACTGCATGGACAAGCAACACACCTACGTTCAATGAGATTCATATGTGATGAATCGTCTTGGCTCGAGAACTAAACCCACGTGATGAACAGAATAATTTAGTTCCAATCTTAATTTCAAACAAACAAGATGTATATTCTGCACTCTCTACCAGGCCTGCGGTAGGCGAATCGAGGAACTCCAGGATAACGTTATTTCGTCTTGTCAACATTAATCAACCCATTGTACAACCTTCATTTTGTTCCTGTGTTCCTTTAAATAAAACTGCATATCTCTTTAGTTATTATTTTGTGGAATAATGGTGATCCCTTTTTTGCTTATGTAACATTTCTCTTTCAGTCAGATTCCGCCAGACGAATTACTCTTCCAAGTAAGTTCGTCATTCTGATTATGTTCCCGATTTAAACCCCGACTCGCCAACCTAAAATTAGCTCCCTCCAGCAAAAGTCATAACAAAGACTAAAATTTGATTCTAAACAGTCTTTGGTGAGGAGTAAAGGATCAATTTTTAAAAAAATTTATTTTGAACAAGTGCAAAATTCGCTGTGATCGAATCTGTCAGCATTCTCTGATAGCCGTGCCTCAACTATCCAGCGAAAAACCAATCCATCTCATGAATGAGGAAGTAATGCCTGGAAAAATGGTCTCTTAAGACCGAACAGAACCACCATGCCAATCCACAGTTCAGGCCCTTAGAAAGCTAAACTCCTGTGCCAGAATAAACCAAGCAGGAACAGATACTACGCTTTGAATTATTTATTCACAAACAAAAATCAATTTCACTTACAAATACTACACTTTGATTGTTACGATAAGTGTTGAATCACCATGGTAAAATAATACCTGCTTCCTACAGCGGCAACATTGACATACGATCAGTTTATAGTATGACAGAACAATTAGGACCGACGGAAATCCGGTACCTGGCGTGCACTAGTATGCATCTTGGTGATGATGCTAGACCCTACGTAGAAACAAGATAGAGATCTAGGGCTAGTACGTATATCAGCACTGGGCGATCACCTAGGCAGGGAGAGGCAATGGCGACACGATGTTTAGGTTTTGTAAGAAAAGTCATGTACAATTGTCTATAGCAATTAAGTCTGCACGACGATGAGTTTGAACAGCTGGACAATTTTGGTCAAGAATCGCTTAGTCACTGATGAATGTCAGCACTTGGGGGGTCGCGTGCGAACGCCCTCCCAATAGAGACAGAGAAAGAGAATAAGTGTTTTGTGATAACAATAATATCTAAAAGAGAAGAAATTTCAATTGCCATATCGCGCGTACCACCCAACACCACCCAACTCCGGGAGAGGAAGAGGGACACAGAAAAAGGGATGGGAGAAAGAAAGAGAGTAAGTCCGTAGCGCGCACACCACCCACTCCTAAGAGAGGAAGAAAGATGTTTGAGAAGGAAAGGGTATGAAATGCACCCTTTCGGTAAGAGAAGGGACTTTGGGTTTAGAACGAGAACACAGTTACACGGGCAGTCAGAGCCTGGACCCGGGGCAGTCCAGACGTGTCTGGACGCTCGGCTCGCATGCCGATTCCAGGCATGCGTGACTGACGAAGTAAGACCCATCGTTTTAAGTAGACAAGTTAGTTCAACTTATGACTTAATTAAGAACTTGCAATCGTAAAGGGATCCGTAAACACGCAGAGAGAGAGAGAGACGACGAAATACCTTAGCTAAAAGATATTTGCCATACAATAGACTTTAGTTCGACATTTAAAAACAATTCTTTCCTTTAATTGTTAATAATTATTTTCATCCAAAAAGACCTCGCCGATGTTTGTTGAATTATTTCTATTGTTGATTTGTTCTGCTTGAATAACCTTGCCTTCACAGAGACGAGAATCAACGAGTCAGCATCATCATCTACATCATCATCCGATCTAGAGGAGATTCGACCGACATCTTTTTTTTATTGCCACTACGACGATCATTGGCCAAAAGAGTGTTCACGGTCTGGCAAGATCTCTGTGCAGAGAACCAGAGGCGTGAGCACAGATACACAGACGACGAGTGGAGACTATGTTTATAAGTGGCTCCACGGGTCAGAGGGGCATGTGGGGTACCTGGTTATAATAGTGAGAATTCAGCTCACAAATAGGGCCACTGGTTTGGCTGCAAAAAATATTCTGGTCGGTCTTGACAGCATTCCCTCGCAGATGAAGGCAATGACTTCTTCTCCCCTTCCTTCTGAAAGGCAATAAACCCTTTGCCAACTCGGAAGGGAGGAGATAATGCTTGGGAGCATGGTCTCCTGAGACAGAACAGGTACTACACTTAGATTTACTCGCATCCCCACTAATGTGTGATTTGACACAAGGTTGAGTTAAAATGGAAAGTCCAGCCCCCCTCCCCCAAGAGGGCATTTCGGACAATATAAAACTAGTCATGTTCAAGGCGACAGGCAATAAACTCGATTATATTGAAGCGGTTAATTCCCAAAATGGCTGCCAAATTTTATCGATTAGTTTTGTCTGTGTAAGCGGTGACAGGGCAAATTAATCTGTTGTGTTCATTTTGTTGTTTGATTTTTGAAGATTAGTTTTGTGGTGGTCGTCATGCCTTTTTTTGGGGGTGGCGTAGACGGGTTGTCTACTCGTTTTAATATAATGTCTTGCATTATGTTTAATATCATCTGCGACTGTGAATGGCTGAGTAAGTTGTGGGTATTTTTGACACAGCCGACGAATGTACGTCTCTTCAGGAAAGGCAGAACTAATCCCAGTAGACTGGTATCTTGTGGTAATACCTTTAATTATGACTTTTGTTTGGTTATCAGTCAGTGTGCGATTAGTCATGTCTACTGATAGATTAAATCGTGCTAGGAAATCTGCTCCTAATATTGGTGTCGTCACGTTGGCTATGGTAAAAATCCACGAAAATGTGCGACGCAAGCCGAGATTGACGCTTAAGTACTTTTCACCGTATGTCGGTATTTGTGTGCCATTAGCTGCCTGGAGGTGGTAAGGCTGTGGAGTAGCTTTCTGTTTACCTAGCGCTGGTATCACGCTTATTTCGGTTCCGGTGTCTATTAAGAAGTTATATCCGTGATTACTGTCACGAATGAAAAATAGACGACCTTTAGTGGAAAATCCAGCAACAGTTGTCGTCCCTACTGGCTGGAATGATCGTTTCCCTGATTCTTGTTTTCAAAAGTACAAGGATAAGTGCAACGCCTCGCTTCTGTGCCAAATTTTTTGTGATAAAAACAGATTTCGTTCGCTCGTTCTCGTGTGTTGCTTCGACCTCTGCTAAAACTTCGTTTTCGGTAGTTAGGTCGATTATTAAATGAGTAACGATGGTTTATTTGCATTAATTCCTGCAATTTACGAGTAAGATTTTCGACCGTAGTTTTTAGTCCGGCCACTTCGTCGTCTCTCGTCTGTTTTGGCTGTGCTTGTGCTGAGTTTACTTTGCGGCTCCTCAAATTTTCATGAATTCGGTCTGCCATGTCGGCGAGCTTTACAGTGCTTGTCTCTTCCGTTGTGGGTGCCAGAATTTGTACTGTTGTGTCTGGGAGTTTATCCAGCCACAAACTTCTCATTATAGTTTCGGACATTTTGTTGTCCTCTAGCAATGATCGCATGTATCGTAAAAGTTGCGACGGTGTGCGATCTCCCAATTCTACTTGGGTGAAGAGATTGCGTAACATTGTCTCGTTTGATAAGCCAGTCCGTCTCAAAATAGCCTCCTTAAGTTCATCGTATGGATTATTTTCCGGTACGTTCTCCAATAAATCAGTCACTTCCTCGACGACGTCTGCCGGGAGTTTTTCAACCAAATAACAATACTTGGTTCGCTGAGACGTAATCCGTTTTGCGTCGAAAAGGGCCTGGATCTGGATAAACCACGTCTTTATATTGGTGGGATTAAAAGCTGGAATATTTAGCGTTAATGTAGCTAGAGGTGTTTCAACGCGGGGAGCTTCCATTTTTCTGTTTTTCGTTTGAAAATGATTTTAAAGCCTTTAAACTGTCGGTTGATTTGTTTAATTTCGATTTAATAGCGACTATCGGCATAACTCGCTAATTTGTTGCTATATTGTACTGAGATCCACGCTTCGTCTGACGGCTTGTATCATCCCTTGAGATTCGCATCGTCTTTTTACTTCTTTTGAGTGTTACCGCACGCATGATATCGCCAGTAGGTTAGGAAACCGCGTGTAGCTTATAAGGAGATTCCGTTGTGCATGCAATTTTTTAAGTCTGGGTCACCAACTTGTGGTGGTCGTCATGCCTTTTTTTGGTGATAACTTCCTCCACAAATAAAAATAATAATAAGAAGACTTACATGCAAAACCAACGGAAGTTTATTCACTGAAATAAACCATTAACAAATATAACATATTTCCTTTTGTAATGAGTTCAGAAGTCCTTTCTTTAGTTTCAGGGTAAGTAAAAAGGAGAATGTCTTTTGTTTTGTTGAAATGCTCATATGTTATAAAATGTTAAGAGAGGCAATAGGTAATGTTCGCCTGTGTAATTGTATGAAGCGCACGAAAGGTGAAATGGAAGAGTGATAATAAGACGCGTGTAACCTCCGAATGAAGAGTCAGTTGAGAGAGAGGGTTTGATGTTTGTGTGTGCTTAAATACTATTTGGATAGGCTCCAGCGAGCTTAAGGAGAAAAGTTTAGAAAAATGTCTTTGGAGAAATCCCATTGGACAGAAATATCACGTGGTGTGCTCCCTACTACGTCCGCTCGTTTTGAGTTGATTTAATATATAAGGCCACACCGGAATTTGCGTGGGCGTTATTTTTTATCTTTCACGCGCCAATACAATTATATTCACACTGCGCGCCTAAATTGTATTTATCCCAAACAACAATTTTTATCCGAATCTTAACCGTGTCAACTGGCACAGTTTAAAGGGCAAATTATTCGTCGTATAAAATACAAGCTCTTAAGCAATATTCTATATGCCGTTATTATGTTTAATTTGCAATATATTTCAATTTCATTCTTAATAAACACTGATTTTATTATTTGTTTCTTACAAAATAAAACATACCCATTCTTAACCCTACCACTAACCCTAAATCCCGCAAAAAAAAAACTCCTCCTGACGAACCGAGAAAGGGAGTAGTTGCCACCCTGACTTAGTGTTAGTAGTAAAGGATAATTTATAATTCGAATATTTGCAAAATCAAAATGAAAAAAGAAAGAAATCCGCAAAAATCATAAAACAAATTAGGATTTGCAAAATAATAAAAAGAAATCCGAAAAAATCAGACAACAATACGGTGGATTAATTTTCTCTGTCACAGTTTACAAAATCACACAAAACTAATCGATAAAATTTGGCAATCATTTGGGAGCTAACCGCTTCAATATAACCATACACCCATTGCCACCTCCGAAAGGAGGTAATGCTTAGAACAGATACTACACTTTCATACTTCCCGATCGAGTGATAAACTTAACAGCAATTTAGAAAATGAAAACAACAACAACAGCTGCTGCTAATATTGTCTTGCTTTATCGAAATAAAACTTTTTTAAATATCTTTTAAAATCTTTAAGTATGTAATTAATTAAAAAACAATAAAATAAAACGTAACTTTGAGCATTAAAATAAATTTTAAAAATTAAACAAGTGCTTTTTTATTTATCATTTAAAAAAATAATTACGAAAGTGAGCGAAAGATTTTAATTGTAATAATAATACATCTGTTCGTGGCGCCAACATTCGAAACAGCCAGTAATTTCCGTCCGCGCCACTTTTGTAAATTGTTCATAAAGGACGCGTTTTGGTCGGAGGAGGAAAGTTTTAAAGCGATTCAAGCTCATTTCTATTTCAGCTCATGTCGAAGGAAAGAGTTTTTGAAATCATTTGAGATTATGGATGAAGAAATGAATTTATTTTGCGTCATAGACGTGAATTGTCCCCCAGTCGAACTTAAAAGGTATGAAAACTTCTATCTAAAAAGAATAAAAAAGGTATTGATTTACGAAAATAATTACTATTTTTGTTCTCTTTTCTTTTTTTTAATTACATGTTATTCGATTCTTTCTTCCAGATGATTAAGAAATACGATTTATTTGCCAACTGCCGCTTTTTAAAGGCAATTCTGTCATTTTTTAGTTTTTTATTTTAACTGATTTAAAAAAATAAAAATGTTTAATTTATTCATTATTTGCATAAACAAAAAGTTCGATAAAGATTTTTGAGAAACAAAGTAAATGTTAGAATATAGTGACTTTAACGCTTAAAGTAATCTTTAAACGTTAATTAATCCAAATAATTTTAATTTTGAAAATATTAGTCAAATATATATTATAGCCTATATAATTAAAAATCTTTTAGGAAGGAAAATTATGAAGTTGTTTTCGTAAACAGTCCGCTATGGTTAGCTAAAATAACAAATCTAACTTTCTGTTTTTTTTTTTTAAAGGTTCATTGATTTTTTTTGATTTTTATATTGACTTAAATTTTATTTATCAATTCAATAAATAACACGCTTACATTTAAACAGCTATTGATAGAATTGTTTTAGCTTTTATAACATTTAAAAAGGGATTTATCAATGCTGTTTTTTGTTCCTTTCATAAATCAATTTCGATTTCTATTCATTTCGCGTAGTAAATAAAAATATGTCCGTCTTGAAAGATTCATTTAATATTATTTAATGATACTTTATTTTATGTTTTGGTGTTTTATTTTTTTAATTAAAAAATTTATTTATTAAAAAATTTTTTTTTAGATGATTGATAATTTATATTGTTCGGACCATATTTCTCATTTTGATTGTTATATATTCACAACGTTTCGGCCGATGTAATCTCCGACTTTCTGCAGGTGTATCTTTTCGAACTCTGGAATCTGCACCTGAAGAAAATCGGATGTTATTTCGGCCGAAACATTGGATATAATAACTGAGATGAAGATAGTAGTCCGAATAATCTAAATAATACTAATTTGTTTTTTAATATTCAGTTGCGTCCAAATTATTAATGGTAGGTTTTATTGTAAATGATGAGATCGTATGCCGAAACAGTTTCGGTAAATGAGTGTATTAGGCGATGATATATGTTTAAGATTATGAGATGAACGTTTTGGAGTTGACATCAATTTAGTATTACGTGATAATAGGGGAAAAAGATGGTTTAATACTTTTTCGTCTTCAGCGATACAAAAAAAATCATGGCTCCATGAGCAGAACAAAAACTTGGAACGTAAAAAATGAGTAATGAAACGTTGTAGGGAAAATATTTCTTTTTTTTTTGTTTGTTTTATAATTTGTAAACACTTCTTGTTTTAGCCATTATTAAATACTATTCTAGGATAATTAAAGTGCTTGCTTCGTTTCAGTTAACGTTAAATCGGCTTCGTTTTTAAATAATACTCTACTTCCGGTTCAAGACGTCATTGGTCGAATTAACAATGGTGTAAAAATCTCGATTATTCTAGCCTATTCACACATTTCAAACGTGTTTTTCTTCAAATTGATACTAACTAGAAATAGTTCAGGTTCTTCATTAAACAAACAACATAAAACCATTTTTATCGCATTATGTGGTAAATTAGTCGTTTCCCAGCCAAAATGGCGGATAATAAATCGACTGCTTTTTTTCCGACCTCACAAATGGGTAAATAGACCCAAAATAAACTGCTTGGGACTAATTTTAAATTTACCTTAAATTATTTTAAAGGAAATACAGCTGGAAAATTATTCCAAAACAATTTATTTGGGTTTACTTACTCATTTGTGAGGTCTGAGAAAAAAGCAGCCGATTCATTGTCCGCCATTTTGGCTGGGAAACGACTAATTTACCTATTCTGTTTAGGCATACGACGACGATCATTTACCGGTTTTGTTTTATTTCAATTATATGAAAATTTGTTTTTCAATTTTAACTTTTAGAAATTGATAATAAACAGCAGTGGTAAATTTAAAGAGTAGTTATTTCCGGTGGTCAGCCACTCCCGAGAAAAATCAGAACAAAAATGAAAACTTGAAACGAACACCTGGCAATAACAACGCCATTATAATTTTACAACAGTTTGTTTACTTGAAAGTATTTGTTTAGATTTTATTTTCATGATTTAGTAAACAATGCGTATTCTTTTCTTGCCCTTTTGGAGCAGTGTTGTATCAGTTTTGATGCTACACTTCATATTTTCTTTCCACGGTAAGCGAAGAAGAAATCCGTTCTAGACTGAAGCAATTTTTATTTTTGTCTCAATTTAGAGTGCCTCTTTATATGGAGAGGGGGGGGGGGATTAAGAACAAACTTTGTGTCTAATTCTGCCCTTGTGGGGAGGCAAGTAAATAGGGACTCATTTTTTCTGAAAATGACTAGGCGCGTTTTCTTTTTGGTAATCGTAAATATCGACCGTGTAAACGGTTTACGAAAAAAAACTCGAATAAAATTAGTGTATAAGCGATTAATATATATCTATTCAAATATGATGACACTAAGAACGTTTTTGAGTTAAAATCAATGTATTACGTAGTAATAGGGGGGAGAAAAGACGTTTTAATACTTTTTTCGTCTTGAGCAATACAAAAAACATGGTGGCATCCGTAAGACTCCATTTTGTGAAAATCACGATTCTTGCAACATATACATTTCAAACGTGTTTTTTTCTTCTGATTACTGAATAGATTTTGGGTATCTTTTACAATAATCCGCAGAGTGAAAACGCTATAAAAACAAATATACAACAAATAAAAGTAACTGTAGCCGATAAAAGTTATTTTCCAACTTATCTGTGACATTTGTTTGTATTTTTAAGCCGTTTCAACTGCTATTTATTAGAAATCAATATTTTTGTCACACGAACATTGGACAAGCGATGGGGGGGGGGGGGGTGTCGTAACAAGGTAAGGCTGGGCCGCCATTTTGTTTTAGTAAAAATACGTGCCAAAAAATTTTTTTTTTTTTTTACATCTAATAAAAACCCATTTATAGTACGTAAAAATACAAACAAATTTCATAGGTAAGTAGGGACATATCTATTCTCGACGTAGGTCACCGTCACTTGTATATTTATTTATTTTTTACCCCGTTCTCATTCGTTTTTTTGGACCCGGTTGGCGACTCTGCGGATTATTGTAAAAGATACCCATTGATTCGATTAATTCCTATTTTCTAAATAGGTTTCGGCATCACTCCTAAACAAGTTACTTTTACTTAAACCATGTTTTAGTAAAAAGAATTTAAAAATAGCAAGTTTCATCGTACATGTGAAATGCCGAAATAAAAACTCATCCGAAAAAAGATAGTCGCCATCTTTACAAACATTGATGTTGTTAGTCTCAGTCTTTTCTATAAATTCTGTTATGGCATACGGGTTATGCTTAAGGGTTGCGTCCAATTCATTATCGGTAGAAAAGTGACTCGGCAGCCTCGTAACTCTCGCTTCCCTTATTTTGTACTTTAGTCCTCCCATTTCATGAGCGTTGTTTCTGACAAAGGGGGAAGAATTGCTGTTTTCTGGGTCAGAATCTATCCATCTAACACTTATCGTTGGCTAGTTTTTGACCTTGAAGTAGTATTTTTTATTTTTAACTTCCTGACATCAAGTGGCTTTATGCCTTATCTGGAGCGATTTTCATTAAAACAAAATATATCGTGTACGGATGGCCAAAATGACACAACAACTTTGAGACTTGTTGTAAAAGTCTGTTTTGTTGTTTCACAAGATTTTTTTGTATTTTTTTTTCATGTAAAAGTATTTCACAAGATTTTTTTGTCATTTATCTAAAAAATAAAAAATAAAAATTCAATATTTTCTTGTATTTTGTATTACTTAGGTAAACTGAAATAAAATCAGCATTAAACATTAAATTAAAAAATAATGCAACACAGCATCTCGCTAAATTTCTTCTGACCGAAATGTTTTAATAAGTAACTTGTAGTTACTGATAAAAATAAACTATTTCACAAGAACTTAAAGTTTAAAGTAAAGTTTTTTTAGAAATAATAAATAAAATTAATGGAACAGAGCATCTCGCTGAATTTGTTCTGGTCGACTTTGCCTCTCCAAATAAAGTCCAACAAATATGAGCTAAAGAGCGTGTCTGAGGTACAAAACTGCCGGCGAAGTTTGCATTTGGCCCGCATCCACGTATTCTCAATTAATTTTGTATGGACTGTAGAATCATTAGGATTGACAAAATTTCTTTCATGGAAGTCTCCCTGATTGTCTCTCGACCGTGCCAAACACCCAGTGTTTTCTTCGCCAATGTCCTCTATGGTATTTCCGATGATAGAACTTGCTTTCGTCTATTTCCACTTCTATCGGAGTTCCATCATCTGAAATACCCCCAATTTTTTAGGGTTTCTGTCCAGAAATTGCGTGCATGCCTCCCTCAAAAAATTGCACCAATCGATGATGGTGACGTGGCTCAAACCAGTTTCTTTCATTTTTTTTTTTTGCGAAAAATCTTTACTCCACAGATAAATCACCAAAACAATTGTTCTTAACGGGAGGTTGCTTTTCTCAAAAAGAGAGTTTTTCCGTATTGAAAACTGAAAATTGTTCTTTGGGCAACCCCATCTCCAACCATCACTGGATCTCGAATACCACGTTAAGGAGCAACTTACATGGCAGATTGCACAACTATAAGCATTTGCTAACAATGTTTTGCAAGCCATTCAATTGTTTCCAATTTGTCAACCATGTTTTCTGTCAAGTTGGAGTAATGATATGTCTTCAGTTTGTATGAAATCATTGTCATATTCTTCATTTACGATACATGTTCGCCGCATTCTAAGAGCAGTAGCCATTATTAGAATATTATTCTTGGGAAATTACTAATGCTAGTTTCATTTCAGTTTACCTAAATCCTATTCTTGGAAAAAAATCTTGTGAAATATTTTCTTATAATAAATGAAAAAAATAAAATGCAAAAAAAATCTTTTGAAATACTTTCTTATAATAAATGGAAAAAACTACAAAAAAAGTTGTCATTTTGCCCATATGTACACAATATTGTCTACCGATAATGAATTGGACGCAACCCTTTAGCTTAACCGGCATGCGTTCTTCAGAATTATGTGATCTATTTCCCGCTTCTTTTCCAGCTCATTTTTCTAGTGGTCTCCATCAATTCACTGTTTTGATACCTCATTGTAATATTCCATGCTTTGTCTGGAGCGATTTCCATTAACAAAAAAAACAAAAAAAAAAAAACAGCTCCAGAAAGAGTTTAAGTTCAGTTCATAATTAACTAGTTAGAGGACAGGGAATCATTTTTTTTTTCTTATTTCAGCGTTTTGACGTATATACAAAGAACCTTTATGCCGTCGTGGAAATTAATTATCGACTAGTATTTTTTAATCTCTTCATCTGAACCTAAATTTGTCTCTTCAATTTCAATAATTTGTAGTTTCCTGGTATTTCAACATCGTTTAATATTTAGTGACTTTTTGTTCAAATATTTTAAATAAAACTATTTCTGTTAGTGTTAAAATATTTTTTCAATGTTGATATATTTATTTACTTTAATATTTGTTTATTTTACTCCAGTCAAAATTAAAGTTTCTTTAAGGTGCGCCCTAGGCACCTGTGATATCCAATTACATACGAACGGTCACTTAATTTATTTAGTTAATCAAATTAGTCCACCATTTCAATTCGAGCGAGACGAGCGCTATGTCAAAATTGGTAAAATGTTGAGGTTCATTTTCTGCAAAATTCTTCGAAAAGTGGGCGGGCTACCAGTTTTTTTTTTAGTTTCGTTTTTGTTTTTGCCGTGAACAAGTATGGAGAAAATTATTTTCAACAGATATTTTGGGATTATTTCATCTAACATAGGCAAGTCTTTGATATGAATTAACAATTTTTCTATTTACTAATCTTTTAAAAGGGTGCCCCCCCCCTCTCACCTTTAAACTGTTTGTACTCTCAGATTGCTAACAAATAAGCCATTGTTTATGTCCCTATGGCTCAGCATTGTAGTTTAGTGGTTTCAAAAATTAGAACTGATCTGCGATCTCTGTATGGTAAAGTAGGCTGAACGAGTTATTTCTTTCCGACGACTGACTAGGGGAGTTTTTGGTGTGTAACAGTAGTTAAGGGAAGCCAACATGTAAAAGGAGCATAATTTACAGCGGACAGATGTGTAAGGTATGAACAATTTGTGTCTAGGCGAAATGGAAGTGTATTTGTCAAAACTGAAAAAACCAACAGTGCTCTTTGGAGAGATTCCTAGTCCATATTCGTGTGGCCTGATTTCCTGGTCGTTTAAAGCAATTCTAAGAGCATTCCTCAGGATGGATGCAATCATGAAGGATATGTTAGCGGTGGAGGAACCCGTCATGGAGTTGGACAAAAGCAACTCTTTTCTGTTTCACCTGCTATATATGTAATCGTCTGAATCATGCACTGAGAGATTTTCTGCGCAAGGGACATGGAGCTCTCATCTACTGCATCCTTTATAATTGATTTGCTCACATCGTTTGGGAATGTCTACGGAAAAGAGGTATGAACAAGATGTCAGCACCAGTTTCTTACAAGAGTGAGACACTACCAGTTATCACTTCACATTAATAGGAACCTATGCTTGATCCTCCAATATTGAGCGCAAGATTACTACCAGTCTGGCAAGCCAGCAGTGGGTGCAATAAATGCTGAAGAATCTAACTTGCTGTAGATTCTGTACGGTTGGGATTATAATGGAAACCAACATGGCAGTGGTCACATGTGAAAGGCTACTGAATTTTGTAACATGTTGCTTGGAATTGGCACCATAAAAGTAATTGACTGCACAGTTTGGGAACATCAGTCTGTTTAGAGTTAAAGGATCAAATTTCAGCACAGTTTGACAAAGGATGAAACACATGGACTGCAGCCATATTCTGAAGAGGCACTTGATCCACCCAAGGATCTTATATTAGGTATCACAAACAAGCCAGTTTAGTGTGTGAATCATCATCATATTCGGTTTAACGTCTGTTTTACATGCTGGCATTTGTTTGACAGCTTTTAGAAATAAACTTTCAAACTAACTTATCTTTGGAAAATGGGTAAATATAGTGAAATTCCCTTCAATTTCAAATTGTAATAACTTATTTATTTTTGGGGTTATTTTAATAAGATTTAGATGTAAACAAATTTAATCTTTTCTCTTATAAATATATAATCTTTTCTCTTGTGTCCTTATTAGTTTTCTGTCTAGGTTACTTCAAGTTAGGTTACTATTTTCAGTGATGGGCGATTTATTTGTTGGTGTCTTTTTATTTAACGTACACAATATTGTGTGTCTCTGTATATTAAAACAGTTCTATTTAAAAAAAAAAAAAAAAGGGACCACTCGTCAGTATGGTGAGCCTATGGGGGGTTGAGTTGTTTTTCACAAAAAAAATCCAAGTTAAAAACTTTAGTGAATGGAATTTTTGCTCTATTATCAAAATGCGTTTTCATCTATTTTTACATGGTCAAGAGTTATTTTTTATTGATATAATTTTAAAAGAAAAATTTAGCCTTACCTTTTAATGTGCTATGAATCATGTTAAGAAGATTCAATGTGTTAGCTTTTGAAATTAATCTTATGTGGACAATCAAAATTGCACTTCTGTGTCATTTTTGTAGGGTTTTTTTTCAAAAGGTAATGAGATTTTGCCCAATGCTTAGGCTCATGGCCTGATAAATATTGCTTCTGTTAATTTAATTTTCATTTATTTGTTCAAAGCCTGCAATTTTAGTTATACACTGAAATTTGGCTTCTGAGTCAAAAGCAGACTTGACTGCAAATTTTCAAAGTTCCAACAAACTTTGAACAGTCGTAATTCGGTGGCTAATTGAGCTACCAAAAAAAACATGGTATAATTGTTTATGCTTTGCAAAGATCTGTGTGTCCATATTAAAAGATTTTAGATATAATGAAAGTAAAATTTTGGTTTGGAATACCTACTAATATTGCTGATGGCAGATAATAACAGAAAAGTGAGTCCAGTCAGGGATTATTGAACATTTATGTGGATGTGTTCATAGCTGACGTAGCTGTCTGGAGAAAAAAACTAGAAGAAAAGAGAAAAATGGTACAAATGAACTCCTTTTCAAAAAGGCATCCATTACTTAATGCTACAAAAGATTTTGATATACATATTTATTTATTTGGTGCATTTTTCTTCAGTTTATTTATATTTGTCAGTCGGTCAACTCTCACCCACTTCTAAAGCAATGAATTTGCTTCAGGTTCAACTGCACTGGTCTTTGGCATATTAGTTTTTGAAAACTGACAGGGGACTATTTTATATATAATTTAGTCAGCCCGTTAGAGCAGCCGTTTTTTTGTTTTTTTTCCTCATTGAAAATAATTTACCAATTAAAAATATTTTATTTTTATACTAGCAGGGCTACCCCATGTTGCCCGGGGCCATAAACAAAAAACACAGAACCGTTTAAAAAGTGTGTAATATATTTTAAAACCTCTTTCCATGCCTCTCCCATTTTTCCTCTATCTCCTCTTTTCCTTCCATCCTGTTCATTCCTCTCCTGTTTTAATGTATTAAAAATAATAATAAAACTCTAAGAAATTCACCGGAGCTTTCAGTTTTAAATTTAGTGCTCTCAGGTAACACCGAGTTTCTTGTCTTGCTCCCTCCCTCCTTCATAATTTACTGAAACCTATATTTGTTTTAATGCATTACCAAGTGTAATACTGTATTATTATACACACCTGCTCTATCAAGGTTATTAAGCATTTCCGATTCAGCATATACCACTTACAAAGTGTCATATTTGGTGAAACACATTGAAGTTATTGTCCCAGCAAATGCAGCGTTTAAGCACATCTGCTCTATTTAGAACATTGAGCACTTTTGGATTAACATACACCAATTACCAAATTTAATACTGTATTATATTATTCCTCCCGGGAAACGCCGAGTTTCTTGTCCATTATACAACGCTATAATGAAACATATTGAAGTTATTGTTCCTGGGCAACGCCGAGTTTCTTGTCTACCCACTCTCTCAAAATAATCTGAAGAGAAATGATGTTGAGAACAATAGTTCGAAAAGAAATGCTAATTTCTTCAGTGTTATTTAATGTTTCTCAAATTCTTGAGGAATGACTCTGCAATTTCCTTCCAAATTACTACATAATAACATTATATAATTCTGTTCCATTTGACCCCCTAAAGAATGAATATTAAAAAATAGTGCTTATCTTTTGTCCGAGTATATATCAGCTTTATGAGTGTGTATTGTGTAGTTTATGACGTTTAGTTGGACACACAGATGAACAGCTTAATAAAGCACCTGTCTTCTTTTTTTTTTTAATGGAAATCGCTCCAGACAAAGCATGAAGCCACTTAATATAGGGAGTTAAAAAAAAATTCTACTTCAAGGTTAAAAACTAGCCAACGATAAGTGTTAGATTTCGACCCAGGAGTTAGGCACAAGGCCAGTTTTTATCTTACTCCCACAAGTAAGATGTGACCCACGGTCGGGTCGGGAAAGTGTGGTTTAAAAATTGTCTGGGAGCCCCGTTGGCATTCCCCGGTAGGGGCACCTCAGGCAGTAAGCAATAAACTTACTCCTCCCCAAAGAGGGGAGGCAAAGCCTGGACCTCCTAGAACTGCACAGGACAGACCCATAGACCGGCGTAAATCAAGCCCCGGAGGCCAAGACAATACCAGACTATGGGGTGCAGTATCCATCGGAACAGATACTACAATTTGATCTTAGCCAAAAGGCCAAGACCCAGTAGCCAATATGGTTAATAGTCTGTCACAACTGTTCACCACTAGTGCCTTTCTTCTAGACTTGTGATATCATAAACAAGGGAGACAACTTTAAACAAAAACTACTACTTCAATTATTTAAGCAGTTAGCAATGTATATCTTGTATTTTTAAGTTTTGTAAGAAGAAAATGTATTTTGTTTTTAAAATTTTCTTTTTTCTTTATCTTTTTTACACAGGACAAAAAATAGTTTCAGTTATAGTTTTGATGTGAAAGAGCCTCTTCCTGGATTTCTGCTACTTTTCAGTCAGGGTAAATGGCTTGATTCTGAAGAGGATTTGTGCTTGAAAGCCAGTCTGTTTGTCAACAATAAATGTCAAGAATTTGGTTTTCTCAGCAAAAATAACAAGTAAATATGCTTTTTTATTTTTTTTTATTTTTTTATTTTTTTTTAAATTTCAACTAACTTTTTAGTGTACAGATATTTTCAGTTGGTACTGACTTGCAAAATAAATGTCTTCTATAGAAGTCACCTAACATTTGGGGAAACTAATTTGTCGTACACAGACTCAGGAGATGAAAAAATTATCTTGTTACATAATATTCATGTCTGCAGATTGTTTTTGTCAGTTATATTGATTGAAAATATTCTATTTTTATGAGATATGAAATGCAGAAACTCTACATGTTTTTTTTTTCTTCTCTTAAACACTGTTTCCATTGTTCAGATGTGAAAAAAAATGTTTGTTTTAAATTTTATCAAATGTACATTTGGATTGTATTGGTCTTTGACAGTTTTAAAGCAAAATAAGCGTCGATGATAGAATTGACCAAGAATGATTTTTATTGACAAATACAGGAGTTAATGTATCATTATTTTTGGTTGTGGTAGTAAATAAATACACAGTAACTGAATTGATTAAAATTATTTAAGTATAAGAGGTTTAAGTATATAATACTAAAACTCTGAGAACCTTGTATGTTTGACAGACAGAATGGGAGATAATTCATTCAAAAGTTACCTCCTTTGATTTGAGAAACTGATGTAGTAAAGTTTTAATGTGAATAAATTTTATTTTTATAATTTTTTTATTTTTCTCTTCAATGCCCGACTGATATTTTTAAAATGTAACGTCTCTTTTTGTCACTTTTGACAGAACGGGTACTTTATTTGATTTGTAACTTGAAAATTATAAAAAGTAAAACAAGAAATAAGAATAAAAATGGTAATGAGGTTCATTGCTGAGAGCCGGTGTACACAGAGGTCTTCATTCATTACCGGACAACGCCGATATTTATTAGAATTTCACTTGGATGTAAATGTAAACATTTTTATGCATACTGGAATATTTAAATGAAGACATTGTTTGATCAGAGTTCTTTAGTGGCAAGTATCAATTCTCATAACAAGATTTTGTTTATAAGGTGGAAGAGGGTCCAGAAACTATCAATGTTTGATTTATATTGATTGCTTTTTTTAATCACTGTTTGCAAAATACATGCATTCCTGATGCAATCCTCTACCTATAAGAGTCAGATACGTCCAAAGATGGAATATTGCTGCCACATCAGGGGAGGTGCCGCTCAGAACACTCTTTGTTGTCTTGACAGAGTACAAAATCGACTTTGCAATCTAGAGAGGGATTATCTCCTGTTCTTTACAGAAGGGATATTGCTAGTCTTCCCCTACTCAATCCTTATTTCCATGGAAAATTCTCGACTGTTTTACTACCACAACTGCAAGGAAATTTCCTTTCTTCCATGTGCCTAGCATTATACAGAATTTCCATGAATAATTTTTCAAGAACTTCCCATCTGTGGAACATTACCACGGGACTGCTTTCCTTCAAACTACAACATAGTTTTCTTCAAATCCAATGTCAACAAATATTTGTCGTATATCATCCTCATAAGTAATCAAATTCCATTCATTATTTTCAATTCTCTCATAATATTCTTCATTGTTCAACTGATCTCATTACTCTTATCCTGGAGTGGATTTTGGCCTTGATAAGTAACTTAATAGTAAATAAAGGTTCATCGGTAATGTTTTTAACATCTATTTATGTTTTTTGGGGGGGGGGGGGGTAAACGGTTCATATTTGTATAGAAGGGTCACATGATATGTAGGGATAAGAGAACTTCCAAAAGTTTATACAGTCTATTTTGGATGATTAGATTGAAATTGAAAAATAATGGTTTATTTATTTTTTTTTTAATGTTAGCGTACTGACTTTTTTTTTTTTTTTTCTCTTGTAGATCCATTGCAAAAGAAGTTAATTTTAATTCTCGGTCCAAGATTTCTCGCGCTCGTTTGGAAGTGAAACCCATCAACGCATGTTCTTCGAAAAAATCGGATGAGAAATACAAAGAAACCAAAGATGATTCTGTGTCAAAAGAAGACAAAGAAGAAATTGGAACTGAATCTGCAGACAAAACTAAAATAAGTAATTCTTCCAAAAAGAAGAAATCTGCTCCATGCGACAAGCAAAAAATAGCACTTCCTGAGAAGCACCAAGAGAAAATGTCTCTTAGAAAAGATCGAAAGCTAAAAGAAGTTGAAAATTTGAGGGATCCCAAAGAATTGGAGACAAGTTGTAATGAGAATGGAATTACCAAAGGTGTCAAGAAAGCTGGACGTAAAACCTCCAAAAAGGTGACACCAGAAGAGTCACAGATCCGAGATCTTCATATGAAGGAAATTAAAGAAAATGTCCCAAAGACAAAAAGTAATAATGTGAGCAAAACCAGATCCCTTCGAAGCCGTAATTCTTCTTCTTCCTTAAAGAAGAACGATAAAAATCAGCAGGATAATGAGAAAGAAAAGGTTACGGAAGGACCAAAGTCTAAAGATGAAGACTTGTTGAAATCAGATGATCCTAAAATTGCATTAAAGATTAGAACCGGCAAAAGAAATAAGAGTACGACAGAAAAAGAATGCAAAAAGGAAGAATTGATAAAAAAAAAAAAATCTTCAGAAATTTTGGATAACAAAGCAAATTCCTTAAAAAAGAGCAAAGTTAAAAAGCAGACGCAGTCTATGGCCAAAAGTTGCACTCAAGATTTGAAACAAGGAAGCATTGACATTTGTAAAAGTGACAACATAGTTGAAGAAAATGGAAAGGAGAATAAAGATCTTCCATCTTCTGTAGTGGAAGAAGTGAAAAGTCAAAAAAACTTGACGGAAAAGAAACCGATTCAAATCAAGAAAGATAATCTTGAGAAAAAAACATCAAGTATCTCCAAGGTAGTCAATCTGACCTTGGTGAAAAATGTAGCCAAAGGCAAGAAATCGCTGAAGAAGGGGTCAATAAAGTCCAAAATTTCCAAGGATATTGTGAAGACAAAGCAGACAACTCTTCAGTTTAATACTTTTGCAAGCAAAACCAAAGAAAATAGTATCTTAAAAGAAAGTGGGACACCCTCAAAGAAAAGAAAACTCTCTGTTAGTTTTGGTGATCAATCGATTAAGAACAAGCCTGAAGAACCGCAGTTACCAAGTGATGTAAAGGAATCAAAGATTAACTTAGATCGTTCCCCAAAAAGAAGGAAAACAAAAACTGATATTGATTCCGAGATGCCACTGAAAGATACTGAGGCTCTAATGGAAATGACTCGTAGTGATAAAGACATTGAATATAAAAGTGATCAGAAGGAAAACACAACGGAAAGCTTAAAGACTCCACATGTAAGTTTATAGAAAATAACTAAATTTATACTTGTTTTTTTATTGGGTGGGAGAGTAACGCTTGGTAGACAACATTGCAAAGTTCTACTTCATGAGTAAATAAATATAATTACTGCAGTAATGCATCAAATTAAGCCATCAGTGATGCAGCATTTTCATTCATGAGTTTTTGATTTTTCAACATCATACTTGCACGACCAGTAACCGAAATGTGTAGATTACTTTTTAAATACATTCTTATAAACTAGTGTTCATGTACTGTCAATAATGATGGCATATTTAATTTTCAGTATCTGGAATTTGTATTCCATATATTTGCCAAGATTACCAAATATATAAACACTCATGCAAATGACATGATTAATGTATAAATAACATTAGAAAATATCTATATGCATATACCTACTTCAGTTTTTTTTTTTTTTTTTTTAATTTATTTTAAATTTTTGGTGCTTATGCTGTTCAGCGGCCGTATGAAAAAATTATTTTTTTATGAAAACAATATTATATACTTATTCAGCGTTATATTCTTACTCACTGTACAAAAAAGTAGAAAAAATTATCCACTAGAACTTTAATTACAAGTATTTTTCCATTCTTTGTATCATAGCAGCGATTTGTTTACTAAGCCTCCATCTTCTTTCTTAAGAAGATTTCAAGGGCAGATAATTCGAAATCTTCCTAAGAAAGAAGATGGAGGCTTAGTGAACAAATCGCTGTTATGATACGCAGAATGGAAAAATACTTGTAATTAAAGTTCTAGTGGATAATTTTTTGTACTGTGAGTAAGAATATAACGCTGAACAAGTATATAATATTGTTTTTATAAAAAAATAATTTGTTTTCAACCGGCCGCTGAACAGCATAAGCACCAAATTTTTATCTTAATGACATCAAATTGGAATCTTTCATAAGTGAATTTCTTGATTAATGATGGGATTCTCTTTTTCATCACTTTTTTTTATTTTTTATTTGCTGTATCTTCTATGAAACCAAATGGTATACAATACTTGCAGTGGAAATATACTAAGTTCGCTTAAGTGTGGTGTACTAGGTTTCGCTTATTCATATATAATAATAAAAACATTTTAAAACTATTTCCAAGTTGCTATAATTTAAAAAATATATAGTTTTCCCAATTTTGGGCCATTTCCTTTGTGAAGTCATTTTTAACCTACCTTTTCCAGTTATTTAAACGAAAATAAATTAAAAAAAATATCCCCCCCCCCTTTTAATTTACAAACCATAAAATGTCAAATAACATAGGATACTTATTTAATAAAACTCTTTTGAGAATAATATTTAAGCTATATTTCAAATACATAGAGATAAAGTTATCCCAACTATTTTGATGTTAACATATGTGTAGATATCCACAGGAATGTTCATCTATTCATGTATGTAGATAACTATTATCAAAATTAATTTTTGAATTTATTTATAAATTTATTTATATAAAGTCAAAAATCAAAGTAATGTAATTTTTTAAAGCACAAATTTTTCAGATTGTATATAAATTTTGGAAAACATTTAATTTTAGAGAGAACAGTCGCTTTGCAACATTATTTAATGTAAATAGGAGCCTCTTCAACCATTTACATTTTGTGATTTATAAATGGAAAGGCAGGGTCATTTTTAACGCTTGCCTTTTAAGATTTTTTAATTTTTTTTTTTTTTTTTTTTTTTAAATATGACACTAAATCCTGAAGTGAAATTGCCGGTCATTTACATTAAATTAACTGATTGTAAACTTATATCCTCCCTCCCATCTAAATATTAAACAGGTGTTTTAAAAAGCAAAAAATTAATCGAAAAAATTTTTATAAATAATATTCTTAAAAGAAAAAAATATATAGAAGTATATTGCTTTGGTATCGAACTTAAAAATATATCATTTTAAAATTGTCAACAGTAAATGCACGAACGTAGTCAGCAGTGAATTTTCTCTCTCTCATATATATATTATCATCTCATGTATGTACATATATAATATTATAAGGTGATATATTATGCATAATTTGCAGTATTTACTTCGGTGCTCAATATGTGAGAGAGCTTAGTAGTATGAAAATATATCTACACAAAAGCGTCAATGTTTCATCCAATAACAAAATCCATACACTTAGTCTAAATTCGTGTGGGGATGAAATATGGATGCCTCGGTGTCGCTTGATTGTCATAGATGTATTTTCATACTACTATATATATATATATGATTTTTTAAAAACTGTTTAGAAATTTCATAATTTGTGTTTCATTAAATTAAAACTAAATATAGTACAATATCTTCTATTTTCTATCTTTACCTATTATTTTTTCTGTTACCATAAAAAGAAAAGTAGAGAACATTATTAAAAATGTATACTTTGTTTGTATCGTGTGTTTATAGGTTGAAATTTTTTTTTATATATCTCCAGGACTGAACTGTGAAGCACTAAAACTATCTTGTCACAATATTGATGAGGGCAACATTTCGGTTCAATATAAATCTATAAACAATAAAGTTGTTCTTGAGTTGCAAAAATCAGACCATAGTCGTATAATAAATTATGCACAAACTTAACAAAAATAAATCCACAGACCTTGCGCTAAAAAGATTATAGGATGAAGGTATAGAAGAAAGCGCTACGAACTTGCCAACTTAGAAGAAATTGTTCATACTAATTTTACTGTTCATTCAAGATTAAAAAAAAACACAACTTGCATCTGATTGTCAACCAAGAGAAATAGGAACGGGAAACTAAAATTATTCACAACCTTCTACAGTATGAAATAATAATCAAAATAAACTATCAAATGAAATTTCTAAAGCAAAATCAAATTAGAATAATTTACAAAATCAAATTGGACATTATTCTGTGAAAATGTCGACAAGAGAGATAAACTCCACAGAAGAAGAAAAATCTGCAGTATTTGCATGGTTGTCAGAAAATGATTATTAAAAAAAAAAAAAAAAATTTTTTAAAGCATATGTAAAGCTTTTTTTATTTTCTTATATCTTTAATTTTGTGTGTTCCCTATAGAAAGAAAGGTTAGAGAATCTACATAAAAACTAAGTGTATTTATATGTAAATTTTCCTGGGAGACAATGGAAGTTGTCACAAATTTCTGTGCCCCCTCTATGGGGCCAGAGCCACGTTAAAACTTCAAATATCGGGGATCAGAGTTCTCCGGGGTTTTTTTTCTTTTTCTTTTTGTCGTTAAGAAATAGCAGGCTTCATCTTAAGTCGTTTTTTTTTGTTTTTTCTTTTCTTTTTTTTTTCTTTTTTTTTCTTTTCTTTTTTCTTTTCTAGACTGATTTCTGCCACATCGTTAGCTTTATGACCTTGTCATTTGGCTGGATTTTCTTTCTTTTTTTCTTTCTTTCTTGCTTTATCTTTTCTCTTTTCTGTTTTTCTCTCTTTGCCTTTACCAAACGATTCACGGGTCGGGTGGGGTGGGGGTAAAAAAAAATAAAACCTTTCTCCTTTCCCACATACATACTTGAGGTTTTTCTTTGTTGGCATGTTTTTTCGTTTATATCTTAGATTTTAATGTTTTTAAATTTTATTAAGCACAAAAACAACCTTTGAACATTCTTTTTATACAAAAAGTTAATTTTAACGAAATTGAAAGTTAAAATATATTAGTCAATACTTTTAGTAGCAATACCCACCAACTATAAAACACTTTGGATGATCAAATTTATGGGGGGGGGGGGGGGGTTCTACTAAAATAGTCATATTTTAAAAACTAAAGCACTTTAAGTCGTCAAAATGCCAGCATAAATGAATATCTTTTCATGTGCATTAATAAATAATAATTTACATGATACATTTAAAGAGTTTTGAGCAAATAAAGTGATACAAAAAATAATTCTAATGCCTTTTTCGTTACCTTTTTTGGGGTACCAAATAAACTGGTCTATTCATGTTTGTTTTTTTTTTTAGTCTTAAAAATAAGACTTCAACATCATGAGTATCAAACATTAAAAATAAACAATATTTCTTGTACCCTAACTAGTAAAAAAAAAATCAAATTTTTTTTTTAACTCTCTTTTTATGCATTAAAATTATAATTGTATATTTACTCTTTCGGTAATATTAATTTTGAATTACCCTATCCGAAAAAATATTGTCTCTATTTCAGCGAAAATAAATAATTTTAGTGTTTTGCCGACACTATATCGCTGATAATACTATCAGCCAGCAGCAGCTGTTCATAAAACAAGCGATTTGTTTTTTACAACTTTGCTATGAAAAAAATAAAAAAGGGAGAAAAAATACTTTTTTTTTTGCTTAAAATTAAAGTTATGAGGTTTGTTTTTATTTTTTTTATGTTTTTTTTATAAAATAGTGGATCTTTCAGGAAATATTGATTTTCAAATATACTCAGCTTCTGAACTTTAATTCTAGTCAGAAATGACTTTCTAGTCACCAATTTAAAAATAAATAAGAACCTACTTTAAGAAACTCTCTTAACCATGCCCATAACCCTGAGTTCGAATTGCAAATCCCCTCCAAAACAAAAACCCTTCCTTAACCCTATCACTAACCCTAAGTCTGAGTGGCAAACCCCATCCAACAAAAATTCTTTTAAAAGCAGGTCCTTCCCCCTCACAGAAAAATGCGCAGGATTTATCTCTTATAGAAAAAAAAATAGTTAACTGCCCTAAAATGCTACAATGGCCTGGACATGGGGATTTAGCGGAAGGTGTTAATCTAAAATAATACCAAAGAAATCTGGCAAGATATTCATCTTTAAACAGTTAAATTAGATTTCAGTTTCTTGTATATAAAATGCATTACAATTCAACTTTGAGTTCTAAGTTTTTTTTGTGTTTTTTATGGATACATGGTATTTTTAAGGTATTGCAGCATATTTATGTGTATTTACTGCAGATTACTTGGAAACCATTAGTTGCTGGTGATTTTTAGTGTCATATTCTGATTCCTTGCACAAAATTACACTTATATGGTAAATTTCATTGCTTAATCTTGTGTTTTGACAAAGATATAACATTTAAGTAGTGTAAAAAATGTGGTCTTAAAGAGAGAGAAATATCCAACTGTGTGAGGCACAAAAATAATCATAAATTCCTTATCTTTAGTTATCACTCGAACTTAGGGTTATTTGTAAGGTTAAAGTTTTTTGTTTTTTTTAGGAGATGGGTTTGCCATTCGAACTTAGGGTTAGTGGTAGAGTTAAGACAAGTATATTGGGGGGGGGGGGTCCCTGGAAATTACGAATCATTTTGCGTTAAATTTAACGCGCGCAAGGTGAGATGCATGAAGCAACCCCCCCCCCCTCTTCAAAACGGGGAGCTCATGCTCCCCAGGTTGAGAAATTCATTTTGCTTTTAGATTTTTTTGCCATTGGCCACTCATATCCAATTTTAATGAAATTTAAACCAGATGTATAAGATACTAATTCAGAGGTTTACAAAATGTCAGTGTCTTCCGACTATATTAGAGGGCAGAACTGGAAGAGGGTTGGTGGTAGTAAAAAAAAGGGGAAAGTAATATGATATTATGAGCAGAGTGAAAAAGGACAGTCAGGTTTCTCATTAAATCCCAAGCAACATCGGATCTTATTTTTGTACCTCTTATTCTCTAAATAATGGGATACATACAATTTGAGTGCAGAATCAGAAAGAACGTACAATTTTACTCAAGAATTCTGAGTCCTATTAAAATTGCCCCAAAATAGAAAAACGGTGAAGAAATTACTAAATTTCTTGTAATTGGTTTATCATTTCATGTAAGTCAATTTTGAAGCCCCAAATTTCAGAGCTTTAAATTCTCATAACTTTTGAATTACTAGGGATATTTGCGTGATTCAGTTTTGCACTCTATTTACAGAGCTCTTTATAACTGATGTGATTAAATAACAATAACCTAAAATAAAAATTAACTGGGACTGCAACATATAGAATTCTGCTTCGTACGTTCAAATTCTTCTATTTTATATTTTACCTGCTTAGCTGTTTTCTCTTTTAGTAATTTCGGCACAGGGTAGGAGTGAATCCCTCCCCCCAAGTAATAAAGTCCTCATCCTTCGACCCAAAACACTGTAAAAGAAATACGGTAGAAATCTTACTTCATTTTTCATCATCTTGTCTCATACTGAGGTTAGACATTTCGTGAATGACTTCCAACATTTCCTCTCTGTTGCCATTTTGCTTGTGCTTCCCGCGCCAGGATCAGTTCATGAGCCCCTCCATGTCTTAAGTAGCTTACCACATGACTTTCGGCAATCAACATCTATGTGGGTCACTTTTTCGTATTACACCTTCCATCCGTCACCGACCTCATATTAATTACTATACCTATCAGCAATTATGCTTCTAATAAAAAGACTTTCCAAAGATACATTTTCAGATTACAAATGCAAACATCCACAATCTTTTTTATGATGCTCTTAGAATATACATAACAAAACATCCCCCACAATTCTTTTAAACTTGTACTCCATAACCATTACATGCTATTTTTAACTTTCGTTTGTTATGCATGAGTGTTTCGGTTCTTTGTCTACTTACTGAGAAAAGAGGAAGGTGCATATTTATTGTAGTAAGTTATTTGTTTTGTGCCACTTCGAGCTAGCAAATACCAGTTATTACCATAGAAACTATCATACTCGTTGCGCAAGAAAGTAGGTCAGTTACCATAGAAACATATGTTGTTTAGAGGATGTCCATCTTAGTTATAACATGATACAAATGTTTCACGGTTCATTTTTATTTATACATTTTAAATTCTATTTATTTTTCGTTTAAGTTTAATTTATATTTTAATTATTATTCAAATCCTGAGCCTGTTTTTGTACAAGAAATAAAATCCTGATCTTAAAAATAATACCTATTGAATTTATTTTATTTACAAATACATGTACTCTTATAAAATAGTATCTTCCTTCCAGTGTTTGTGTATAGATTCTCTACATAAGTACGTTGCTGCTCTTTCTTAATTGTGAAATAATACGAATGTTCATTATTTATAAATGGAATAATTAAAGAAGCCTATAATTAATACTTATAACTAAAAAGGTAGAGTAAAAATACTTATATGTGAGTTTCTTGGGTTCTTCATTTTTCTCGGGCAACATCCATGATCTACTAGTAATTAACAAAACAGTTAAACAAAATTAAAGTGAAATTTTTTATAGCATTCAGCTATTTTTGGAAAAGAAATATTTATTGAATGGTTTTGTTCTTCCATGTTTATCATACAGTCTTCATTCTTCAGTGATCGATCTAACGATGATGATGATGATGGTCACATGTTAACGAGATGAGACTTAACTTGGTCGTTTCTGGGTTCGGTTCTGCTGGGTTGGACATGTCCCTTGCCGATTCTTCAGGGTGTTCGCTAGAAAAGAGGGAAATTTGTCAAACGATAATTTATTTTTACAACAAATAATTTTTATAAAACTTTTCAAAGACTAATGTTATAATACACTCAGATGCTCAAAATGTCGTCCGTGCAAATCGAAGAAGTGAATAAGCCCGACGCAATAAAAATTTTAAACTTAAAATTTGCTGTTTTTTCAGCGACCACCCTATATTAGAGGTTATCTGACTAGTTTATCGTTAATTGAAATAACTCCTTTGTACCCAAAATATTTAGCATTTTATTATGCTTTATCTTAAATATAACCTTCAGGCAGAGAGAGGGGGACAGTCTAATACTTGTTATTTTTAAGAGCTATATTTTACATGCTTTTTCCTTCCGCTTCTTAACAAATCCTTGATCTTAGCATGCTAATTGATACTTATGTTTTTGCCTCTTCTGTTTCCATATATCAAATTTGAACTCTTGACAGTTTATATCCTGTTTTCATCCTTCTCAAAGCCACTTTAGTATCCAACACTTTTTAGGGATGTTTATTTAGTAATTTAGCCAGTTTTTATGGGGTTTTTTTCTGTAGGGTGGGGGGTAATGTTTAATCTATTCTGTGTTTCTATTATAATGTGATCATCTGATAAATTTTTTTATCCCAGATAAAAATCTCCTGCAAGACCCCATCACCACCTCAGAAAAATAAAAGTAAAAGAGTAAGTTTTGAAAGTACGCCTGATTCTGGCTCGACACCCAAGAAGAGAAGTCCAAAACGAGTCCGAACATTAAAAAATGAATTTGCTAAATCCCCTCTTTTGAAAGAATCCAACGCAAAATACCCTGCCATGTGCAAAGATGTGACTGATCGAAGTAAGTTAATTATTTTACTATATAATTTTTTCACATTACTTGTAAATTTATATGAAACATATAATAAATACTTTTCTTTATATTCGTATTAACATCATCTGTAATGCTTCTCTCAGTTTAAAAGATCATTTGGTAAAATTGCAGTTTGATGATGCCACTAAACCACTAATTTTTAAGAGACAATTTTTTCCTTTAGAATTCACCTTATTTAAAAAAAGAAAAGAATAAGTACATAAAAGATGCTGTCAAGTATACTGCAAGAAAGTAGGCCTGTGTATAGGGTATTGTTGCCACATTTGGGCTGGTGCATCAATCGTTCATTTCGCTGTCTTGGACAGGGTGTAAAGAAAGAATTGAATTTGTAACCCAATAGGTCAAGCCCCTGTCGAAATAACGAAAAGAGAAAATTCTGTTGTCTTTAATCACACAGAAGATATAAATAGAATGTACATGTTTTTTTAAGAAAAAATGAATCGAGTAAGAGTCTCACATATTTATTTAAATAGGTACAGACAGAAATCCAAGCAGATACATGTCTTCTCGCATTCCTAGGAATCTTGAAGAATTATGGCTACGAAACCTAAGGTTCATTTCTAAAACGTGTGTATACTTATTTATTTATATATAAGTATATATTAAAATTCTTATTTTGAAGAAAGATTTGAAATAAGCCTCAGTTTTGTTTTTAGCGATAGGTGGTGGTGAGCGCACACAGAAATATTATGTTGGAAAATGAACAATTTTTGTTTTCTTTGTTCTTTCATTTTGTAGGCTGTCATCCAAGTGAACGTTGGGGTCCTACTCTGAGTATGGTTGGTTTGCATAAAGCAATCCTCATCGGAGGACAAGGGGAAAAACAAGTTTTCAATAAAGATTCAGTCTGGTCTTTAAATCCCGGTGAGATTCATTCTGGTTTTCTTTTTTGTATTGTTGCATCTCCACAAAATATAAGTTGTTTTTTTTTCACCTAACTAGGTAATAGGTAATAATGAACTTGCCATAAAAATATATTCTTCAGGAATAATAATCAACTGCTTGTATCATTTCAGTGAAACATTTCAATTATTTTACCTAATATTATTATATACAAGTAATTTTAAGAAATAAATAGTTCAATATTTCTTTTAGATATAACAATGTAGAAATTTTTTATCAATGTCCTAAGTTGATGTTGCTATTTAGCTCATTATTGAAAAAAGTTTCCATTTCTAACCATCTTCCTAGCTGGAATAACTGAATCGAAATACATTTTTTATAGAGAACATGGTGCAATGATAAAATTAAAAAAAACATAGCTTGTCAGAATTAAATATTGATTAGTATGATTCAATGCTATTGGTGCAAACTTCGAAAAATAGACCAGCTTCACGTTATGTTATTTATGTAGTAGCAGGGCCTGCGTCCCAGCATTGCCGTGGGAAGTATATTAACTCAAGAAATTCTGGGTCCCGACGTTGAACTAATGAATTATTTGATGCTTATGGTTGTCCTGCACGAATGTAGACCCCATGAAGTTGATAATGTAAAAGGGGTGGGGGTGGGGGGGGCTTATGGAAAAAGTTCAAACTGGTTGCCAATTAAACATTCATTTATGGTGGATTTTTAATAGGCAACCAGGTTTTTTGCTTAAAAAAGAAGTTAGGTGCTGTCACCGAAAGTTGAAAAAAAAGAAACAAAATAAAGAGCTTGACTATAAAAGAAATGTAACGTAGACATGGGAGTGATTCTATAAAAATACCTTCACGCTAAGTAAAAGATGACCTCATCGAAAGCAATAGACATTTATACGATTTGGAAGTGTTTATTTTTTTATGTTTTGGTGCAAAGGGAAGAAAATGTGTCTGCGCGAATGAATGCTAGACACGACAAGTTGTAAAAAGAGGACTTTTCATTCGCTAAATCTGCTTGTTGCCTTTTTTTATGTGTAGGTGAAGTACATGTCCAAACAGAAGCTCTGAAATAGATCTTTTAAATGGGAAAAAAAATATGTATTATTTAGGAAGCAAATTAAAACGAAATTAGCGGCCATATTGCATAGTCGTGTTTTATTTCGTTATGTATTCGTAAATTACATCAGATGATATTCCTTAATTTTAGAATGTCTAAACGAGCGAAAATCGAAGATGGATAAAAAAAGAGGCAAAACCAATATTTAATGTGATGTGGGAATATACTAGTTGTGATATGAATTACATCCTGTTAGAAATGTGAAAAAAAATTCAATAAATACATAAAAATGTAAGATAGTTCTGTTTTGTAATGATAAACTATTCCTGTATTCCATCAAAAGAGTATTTGAAGTGAGCAGTCTGTATTTGGATTTAAAACCTAGTGTAGTATATAGACAAAAGCCAGCTAAAAGTATAAAAAAAAACAAAACAAACACCCACAAAGTTGGTATATTCTTGATCATCATTACCCTAGTTAAATAATATCTAAAATAAAAAATTCATTCTTTGGTGGTCAACTGAATCAGGTTTCGTCGGGGGGGGGGGGGGGTTCAGGCAAATGCTGACTCATTCTTCAAGGAATATATTATATAAAGAGTTGTCTGTGTATATGTCCAGCGAGAGGGGGGGGGGGGAGATAGACAGAGGTAGAGAAAAGTTTTAATAGAAATGTTACACTTTTACCCTAAGCCACGCTGGATGGACCTGTTAGTATATAATAAAACTTTTATTCTATTTCTTTTCCTTCAGAAACCCGTAAATGGAAACAATTAGAAACCCTGTCTGAGGGTCCTCGTCCTGATCTGCGTATGGGTCATACTGCAACATATGACCCCACGGTTCGTTGTATATATGTCTATGGAGGTTCCAAAAACCTCAAATGGTACAATGATGTTCATGCCTTGGATGTGCATGAAAGACTTTGGCAGCTTGTGGAGGTATGGATTTAAATTTACAATATTAAAAAAAAAAAATTTCTATTTTTCTATTTTTACTGGTTTCATTTTTATGGCTAATAAATTTATTTGACAAATCTTAAAAAATAAGTTAGTATTAAAAACTAAGAAAGTCAAAAGGACGTTAGGACTTTTCTGCAGTGAAAAATTGTTATATTTCGCTTTATTGATGGTTATGGATCTTGCCCACTTCTTGGACCAAGAGATGACTGATATCCTGTTTTTTGTCTTGGACAATTAAAACATTTGCATACAGAAATGAGACGATGGCCATTTTTCACTGAAGATATATTTGATCAACTTAATGTAGCCAGAAAAATAACGTACCATTACAGCCCTATAAGAGAATCTTGCCTGCCTGGATTGAAATCCCATCCTTCGAAATGCATAACGCATTATGTGCGACACTTGGTTGGATTCAGGTGTACAGATATACAAAGTTGATGTAACTATTGAAGTGGATAAATTAGGAAGTTGCATATCATACTTTCTAACAGAAAGTATTTTATTGAATTTTGTGTGCTCTGTTTAATAATTGCCCTGAATGTGCTGTAAGCATTTATTTCTAAGTTAAATTCTTTGTATGAATCACCATGGTACAACTGTGTTGAGCAGCTTGGTTCTGTTGTTGGCTTTTTTGCAAGAGAGACCACGTGAAGGTTGCCAACATCCCTAAGTGAAAGTAGTACTATGGAACCGACTGGATTGGAACTTGGCACACTCGGGTCGTCTGTCCACTTAACCACCATCATCTCCATTTATTACTGGAAACCAAACATCCTAACGACTAAAATGCTTAGATTTTGTTTTTTACGGGCAGTTGTGGTCTTCCCAGTTATTATTATAAGCCTGTTAACTATGGATATCCAATTTTTCCTTAGCTAAGAGTTGTCTGGCTGCTCTTCAGAGTGGTTTAAAGTGATTTGTCACTTTCTAGTTTCATTCATCGTGAGTGTTTATATTTTAAAGGAAATATTTTTTTGTTTGTATTAAGTTTCCTTGATAGGTATCGGTATAAAACAAATTCTGAAGATGGATGCATATATATATATATATATATTGGTGCTTCAATAGGAGAGAACCCATATCGACTTGAATGTTTCCGATGGCAATTTATGAAACCGACCAAAAATAGCCGAAGCCGTTAACAATTAGAAAGTCACAAAAAAAGTAAAAGGGCAGACACTAAAGCATACAGATGCAAAACCAAGTTAGGTTACGGTTAAAAATAATTTTTTTTTAACTCCTCCAAAAAATATAGTCTTCTTCAAATTAGTAAGTACTAGTTTGAAGAAAGGAATTAAACCCGTTCTTAACATGGAGGGAGGGGGTTAATTGGTTAAAGAGGGGGTTAATTGACCCTAACCTTAAGTCAAGGAAAAATAAACAAGTTGTTTCATTTAATGTCTGTACTAATTATCTCTTCAACGACAATTCTGGTCATTTTCAATCTGTTTCGTAAATTGCAATCTGAAACACGATATGGGTCCACTCCTATAGAAGTACCGAAATATTTTTGTGATGGGGTAAGAATACATTAGTGGAGTTTAGTGATAACTGTTGTAAAAAAAAAAAAATCAATTTCAGATTGATGATTTCACGTTTATGTAAAAATGATTTTTCACCTATTGCTGAATGTCTTAGAGTAAGTTGAGATATTAAGTGGCATTGGAGAGTTTAATTGCATTGCAATACATTTACAGTAAAATATTTGAATAAAAAGTTTTTTTTGTTGTTTTTTTTAGGTGACGGGCAAGGCACCAACTCGGGCATATCATACATCCTGTTTATACAGACATGAGATCTGGGTCTTTGGTGGTGTTTATCCCAAACCAGATCCTCAACCTGATGGATGCAGTAATGAAATTCATGTTTTCAGTCCCATCATGGGAAATTGGTATATGCCAATTGTTAATGGTGAGAAACCAGCCGCCAGATCAGGGTAAAGAATTATAACCGTTTTTTTTTTGTTTGTTTTTTGTCAGAATCCACAATGAAAGACATATAAGATAACGTTCATGGAAAAGACAGAAAGTACACAACACTCGCACGTGATTCCCTCCCTCCCCGATAATAGGTTGATAGAATTCCAATCAAGACGCTATCTTGAATCTAACAAACAGAGCCAGGTTTTCAGATAGTTATGAAAAAACCCTGGCAAGGACAAAAAAATAATAGAAGTTGAAATAGTTTGCAGTTAATTAAATTCTGAAATTAAAGTGGAGAATTATTATAAGTGAGATCATTGCGTAAGATAAAATCTGAAAATACAGTTTATGGTAGTGAATTCAACATTCATCTTGGTTTTAAAAAAAAACAAAAAAAAACTTATTTATATAAGTTCCCATATCGGAAAAATTTCAATGTTGGCATGTTTACAAATATTTTTTAAATTTATACTATTATACTCGGTATTAAGGCTAAGACAGTTAATTCCCTTGACTATCTACAGAAAGAAATTTTCCAAAAATCTAAATCCTACCTTTCCCTAAAAACAACATATATATATATAACTAGAGGAATACTCGTCACAGGATGGTTAAATGAATTTCCTTGAACAGAACAGTTTTGAACCACTTTTATGTCCCCTTATGAAGATTAAAATCAAGATATAATGTTACTAAACCTCGTTTTTAAAATCCTTATTCCAATTTTGATCAAAATCCATTAGATAATTTTAATTCTACAAAAAAATTCTAAAATTTAAGGCTCAAGTTTAAGAAGAAATTGAAATTGGTATCTAATGACTATGGATCAAACTCAATGCAAATCTGATATATTTTAATTTTCAAATGGCAGGTTGTCCCAATATTAAAAACCCTTTAAAATATTCCAAAGAAACTAAAATTATTAATTTTTGATGTCTAATGCCTATTATAAAATTTCATAAAAATCGGAGATGTTTGAATTTTCACAAAGGGCTTTCAACCCCCCCCCCCCCCCAAACTAAATTAAACTAAATATAGCTCACAGTTGGACCTTTTATGCCGAGCAGCTGTGTTACAAAATTAATAATTATCAGTTAGTTTAGGAGTGAATCCTGTACATAAAAAAAATATAAACATATACACATACCTAACTTTATGTAGAGATAAATGATAATAAAATGAAATTAGCTTTAACACTACTGCAGTTTCACAGTATCACCGATCATCATAGGTGTTTATAACTGACATAAAGAAGAAGGCGGGGTACCTACTCATGTAACCATGCATTTCATCTTTTTTTATTATATTAATTTTTTTAATGTAGTATTAGTTAATTATTTGTTCATGAATAGGCAACAGTTTTTTTATTGCTCATATAAAAATTTGGTGCTTATCCAGTTTAGCGGATACTTTTGAAAAAAATAAATAAAACAAACTGAGGAATATCTGTTTGATGTACGTACCTGTCACGGGCTGAATATATCCTATACCAAAAAGAAAGTAAATTAATCAAGTATTTTTTTTTTTTTTATAAAAGAAAATTAAATTTTAGTGATTTACGAAGACGAAGTGCAAATATGATAACCATTTTTGTGATTATTCAAAGGGGTATAACCGTAAATGAATTCCCCTTATCCCTCTTTGAATAAATCAAAATGGCCGTCGTATTTACACTTACTCTTCGTAAATTGCTAAAATTTAATTTTCTTTTATAAAAAAAAAAAAAACTACTTGATTACTTTACGTGCTTTTTGGTATAGGATATATTCAGCCCTTGACAGGTACGTACATCAAACAGATATTCCTCAGTTTGTTTTATTTATTTTATTATTTTTTTTCGAAAGTATCCGCAAAATTGGATAAGCACTAAAAAATTTTATTTACTTAATCTGGACTTAAATAACAAAGCAAGCATTTTCTTGCATTTAGCTATAAATTCTTGTATTCAAATTTTTTTTTTTTTTTTTTTTTTACTAATTTGGTTTATTTTTAAAGGTTTTGATTTGGAATTTTATCTTAAAACATAATTTAGTTTTTACTTTTTTATATTGCAAGGATGAACTAATTTTAAGATTTTGCAACTGATATTAAAGCTAATGTTTTTTATATTTTTTTATGTCCCATATTGTGTGTGTGTGTGTGTGTATATATATATATATATATATATATATATATACGTTGAGATCAATAAAATTTAAACATTTTCTAAGAATTCAATATATATATTTATAGTTATCTATGGGCACGTGTTTCGTTGTTACTGTGGTTCATCAGCGTGGCTGACTATGACTGGGCTTGAACCTGCGATTACTGGGGCTGTGATCGAGTGTGCTAACCATTACGCTGAGAAACCCGTCTGAGATGACGTGACAATTTGTTTATAAAGTTATTTAAAAATATATATATATATATATATATGACAGAGATAAATAATGAAAACATTCCTTAGCTATAACACATTTTTATATAAATTTTACCAGCTAATTTGTGACCATTATTTAAAAATTTAGAATGATCTAACGAATATACCAACAAAAGTGTTTTATAGAAAATGACTGAATATTTTTGTTAGCTTTTTCTCAATATATAAGTTTACCAATGTTTACTTCTTTTTTTTCTTTCTTTTTTTATGTAGTCATTCAGCTACAATTATAAACGAGAAAATGGTAATCTTTGGTGGATGGGATTTTCCATATTGCTTCAATGATATTTATATTCTGGATTTAAGTAAGTACTTTCACCTGATTCATGTCCAAAAATGGTTTTAATTGTTTCAAGGCCTTTTTAAGTTTTAATCTAGTTTGATAATTATAATAATCTAGTTTAATATTATAATAATTTTAAAAAATGGCTTGATATTATTCCACTTTCATAATGTTACACTTTTTTTTTCATTATGTCTGCACAACAAAATTTGTCTAGAAGCTGCAAACAAAAGAAGAAAAAAAACAGTGCAACAAGATCCAGGCAAAGAAATGTGAGAGATGGGTGTTGAATGGCGACTAGAAAGAAAGCACTGAACAAAAGTGTTCTGTACTCCTCATACAAGCATTGCCAGGAACAACTACTCACCACCAAGGCCCAAGATAACTGCCTTACGAAAGCCAAAAAACTCCTCAGTGTCAAACATCCAGTCAAACTGGAGATGCTCTGGTTATTCTTGATGACAATTTGCAGAACAGCAAGTGGCTAGCCACACTTCGAACGAAGTCCCCCACATCATGAAAATCAAGTTCTCTCTTTGGGTGTGTTTCCAGCGAGCGAAGGCCACATCATGCTACCCCAAATCTTTTAAAAGGGACTCCCACTCAATTCAGATTGCTATATTGAGTTGCTGTCGACTATTGTCAAGTGCTAGGTGGTTTGGGAATGCCATATATGTCGCAGCAGGACTCTGCTGTGTCACACTTCCGGTGCAAACCCAAAAGTTCTACAACTTCAAAATCTGGCTTCATTGCAACCCCATGTGTGGCGCACAGTTGAGAAAGACATTTTTCGTTTATTACTACTAAATAACTTTTTTTGAGTAAATTTTAAATTTTTATAGAGTTTGACATGGAAAACAATAGTTAATACATTAAAAACCTTTAATATCTATGTCAATTCCAGTCGCATGACAAGACTCATTAGCAATGCCTGGTTGTTAGTACATAACTGCAATCGCAGTGTTCACCCTTACCATAAATCACTTGTTTTATCACCCGACTTAGATTTCTTATTCTCTGTTAACAGATTTCCAGTATTACACCATGCATAAATTATTGACCTTTAATTCAACCAACATAGAATTATATATTTTTGTTAGAATTATATATTTTTGTTAGAATTATATATTTTTGTTAGAATTATATATTTCTTTGTTAGAATTATATATTTCTTTGTTAGAATTATATATTTCTTTGTTAGAATTATATATTTTTGTTAGAATTATATATTTTTGTTAGAATTATATATTTTTGTTAGAATTATATATTTCTTTGTTAGAATTATATATTTTTGTTAGAATTATATATTTCTTTGTTAGAATTATATATTTTTGTTAGAATTATATATTTTTGTTAGAATTATATATATTTTTGTTAGAATTATATATATTTTTGTTAGAATTATATAGATTTTTGTTAGAATTATATAGATTTTTGTTAGAATTATATATTTCTTTGTTAGAATTATAGATTTTTGTTAGAATTATAGATTTTTTTAATTATAGATTTTTACCCTTTTAATAAAATAATGGAGGAAGTAGTTATTTAAAAACTGAATCTCAGTAAAAAAAAATTATTTCATTGGGATTGACTACTTTACTGGAGAGAAGAATGAGGGGTGATATGATTGAGACTTTCAAGATAATGACATTTCTAACTATGGTGGGCATTTTTTTAGTATTTTTCCTAGATCTGGAAGGTTAATGTCAACACATTTTTCAAAAACTAGATCTGTTAACCAGTTAAATTTTTTTGCTCACCGAGTAATATGTTTTTGGAATAAGTTGCCAGATCGGATTAAGAACAGCAATAATGTGAATCAGTTTAAGATGAGGTTGGATAAATTCAGAGAAAGTGGTAGGAGGGAGAAATTGAGGGGCACTTTTGGGAGTTGTCAAATGAAGTATTTGACAGAATTTGATCTTGATATAGATACTGTACTAAGAGTTAAGTTTTTTTTTTTTTTTTTTTTTTTTTTTAACAGTTGAATTGAGAAGATAGTTAATGGGGAGATGCCCAAGGAGGCATAACAAACAAATAATAATAATAACAGTACGTTCCCTATTGAAGAATCGCTAATAAATTCTTTATTATTTTAATTCTTAAACAAGCAATTTTATTTATTACCTTGAATTATGTTCAGATCAACAGAAAGAAACATCGCGGATAAAACTCGATCAATTTTGGGTAAACACAATTTAAAAAAATTTTTTTAATTCAGTAAACTTAAGAATCTGTGTATGTTTATTTTATACTCAAATAATCATTGCAATCAAAAAAATACATTAAGGCTAAAAACAATGTTTTCTTAGCATATCTACAAAGAATAATTATTTTACAGTTTACTTTATTTGTAACTAGCAGGGCTACCCGGTGTTGCCTGGGGCAATAATGTAACATATTTGTATTAAAACTTCTATCTCTCTCTCTTTCCCTCCCCCCCGTTTTTTCCTTCTCCATCTGCTCTTTCTTCTCCGCCGAGCCCATTCCTCTCTCTGGACATACACACATACTTTTATAGATTACTCAAGGAATGAGTCAGTGTAAGGAAAATAACTTATTAGTAAAAAAAATCAGTTACTTCCCTTTAGTTATTGGGGGAAAAATGAAAAAACTTATCCCCCAACCCACCCTAACAAAATCATGGCCAATTTACTTTCAAATTTTTTCTAAATTTGATATAGTCATTCCAGGCAACGCTGATAAAGAATATATCAACTTTGTAGGTGTTTCTTTGATAGTTATTGACTTTTAGCTGGACATACACACATACACTTCCCTTTATATAATAGATTATTCTTCTAGCCATCCACTCGGCAATATGTATACATTTTCATTTCTTGTTTTGCTTGCTTCTCCACCGGCCAACAATAATGATAATAGTACTAATAATAATTTTATCTATTAGATAGATTTTCTGTGATTATAATATATTATAACTGTTAATTAACTCTGCTTTAGTATAATAATAAATATTTCTCTTTATCAGTAAATTTTTAAACATTTTCTTTTCTTTAGATCTTGTAGAGTGGAGAAAGCCTGAGGTGAAAGGATCTCTGCCAAAACCTCGAA
This sequence comes from Sepiola atlantica, assembly GCA_963556195.1. Taxonomy (NCBI): domain Eukaryota; kingdom Metazoa; phylum Mollusca; class Cephalopoda; order Sepiida; family Sepiolidae; genus Sepiola; species Sepiola atlantica. The sequence goes on from OY744517.1 coordinate 182,137,524, forward strand.
GGTAAGATGTTCTCACTTTTTCTATTTTGTACTAATTTGTATCTGAATTTAATATATATATATATATATATATATATATATATATATATAATTAATAAAACCGGAAGTTAAGAATAGTTAACTATCGTAATGAAATTATTGAAATTGAAAAATTAATAATGGTAATAATGATAATACAAATTAAAATAAGTAGATTATTTTTAATTAAAAAATGGAATTAATAAAACCGGAAGTTAGAAAAGTTAATTAAAACTCGATTTTCATTGAAAATAATAATAAAAATTAAAAAAAAAAAAAATAATTTAGTATCACAATTAAAACTAACTTCCGGTTATCATTTGTTTATTTTAATTATTGTTATTTTCAATCAAAATTTAAACAGTTTTAATAGCAATGCTAAATTATTCTGTTTAAATTTTGATTAAAAAAAATTAAAAGTAAAAGGTGATTTCAAATTTAGAACAAAGAATAACTAAACAGTAAGTTGTTAGAATGAAGTTAAATACTGTAGTAAAACGGAAAAAAAAAACAGGAATAGTGTGAATAAGACTTTGATGAAAATTGTTGCTAGCAAGGATCAAACTCATGATCTATGAGAAACGGCTTGACTGGTTGTTGCACTAACGTGGGCGAATCCATCTTGATAAAAAAGAGTATTAACCTGGAATTGTCTGTGTTCTCGTTGGTCAAAAGGAATTGACTGAGATTATTTTATATCTGACATCTGGTAACTTGAAGAGAGAAAAGAAGAAAGGACAAAGGAGAAAAGTGAGACAACATCGAGTTATTTGTGAGCCACATTATTTTTTTATTGAAACATCAGAGAGATTGTTAGCTCCGCTCCATTTGATGAAACTAAGTCCGAGTGATAGACTTCAAAATTTCCCCTTTCAATGGGTTGAAAACGTTTTTTTATATGCTAATTTTTTTGTGTGTATTCTCTTAATGAAAAAACTGGAGGGGGGGGGGGGGCATGAAAGAAGATAACACAGGAAGATCTAACGTTGCTTGGAATTAAATGTCCTTTTTCGCTCTGCTCATAACACCATATAACTTTTTTCTTGTACGGCGCTCCTCCCCTGTTTCAGCCCTTAATATAGTCTGAAGAAACCATCTGAATTAGTGTCTTAAACATATGGTTTAAATTTGATTAAGATCCAATATATCTATTTGAAGTTTTAAGATCCCTTGGGTGGGGGCACATAGAGATTCGTGATCACTTCCATTGTCTTACCTGGAGAATTTTACACATGATTTAAATTACATTAAAATAAGATATTTATATGAAATTTAAAAGGAATTCTGCCCTCTTAGGAATGCACTTAGAGATTCAGGATTACTTTCATTGCTTCACTCGGAATTTTTTCATATAAATACACTTTTAGGTTTTATGTAGATTTTCTAACCTTTCTTTCTGTAGGGAATGTAGATATTGATGTGTGTATGTATGTGTGTGTTTATATATATATATATATATACTCTATAAAATTAAGTCGGTATGATTTTTTAAAAATCAACCCAAATAGCATTGGATGTCTCTATTTGCTCGACTAGCTAAGAGGCTAAACTTGCCCGAAGGGCTGTGGTCCGATAAGACCAAGAATCGCCTGCGCCAGTGAACACGTACTCATACTTGACACCTTTTCGTACACAGAAGCTCGCTACTCAAAAACCAAGGAATGTAATCTTTTTCTATCACATCTGATCTTTACCTTCAGCTGGTGCTTGAAGAAAACTCAGATCCTGATCAGCAAAAGATTCAACCCCTTGGTCATCTCTCAGGTGTGACGTCCACACCACCATTCATGCTATGGCCAGGATCACGATAAACAATTCGCCTCTCCCTTTCTCGCGGCGACCACACGTTGTCGATTATGTAGGATAAGTTTAACGGCAGAAGATACTTGGGATTGATACGAGCCGTCATCTCATTGACATACCCCAGAACCGCTGGAGTTCATGGCATTGGAAGAAAGCATAATCAGGCATTTCTCTTTCAAGCGTGTTGCAGCGGGGACACTCAGGCGAGTCCTCCATTCCAAAACTGTGTTTTATGGCATTGAGGGTTAACGCATTCTGGGCTAATCGCTGGGTCAGAGGACTGAGTTGTTAATGACTCATTTCTGACGCCCTACTCCAATCGTAGCGGATCTACTCCTTCGAGCACCCAAACTGCTCGATGAACAGATCATCAGATGCACCCCCCCCCCTCCCTCTTAAAAATCACCTGTGGAGTTTCTTATAAGAAGACCGAAGAAACTTTTTTGTGAGATTTGGCACTGAAAAACTGTGATCCGGCCTACAACGTTCCTCAACCAAATGGTTGAGAAAATCGATATTGACCGCGGGGTTCCACGCATATTTCTTTGTGAAAGTTTGACTTAAGAGAGCCGGTCCCTAGACGTGTTGATGACACGTCAAGTTGGGCATCTTCAAGCCTCTCTCACAGGGATTTTGAATATAGACCTGGCTTCAAACCCAGTGCCTCTTCCTGTCCTAAAGAAGTGAGGACAGAAGGCGCCGGAGGAGCTTTAGGCGGTTTGCAGGCAAGGAAAGTACGCTCAGTCAGTAAAGGATGAGAGGAAAGATGTAAGTAAGGCACGCCTCAGCTCTACCATTTAAGGGGAGTTTTCTTTCAAAGCAAAATGTTAACCAACACTTCGACCTTCGACTGTACCTCTGACCAATTCTTCTTGAGCGTGGCCGTATGCCGAGCAGAAAGGCTGATTGACTTCCTGCTGTTGATTTAAGCTCTTGTGATCGTTTTGTAACGTGTGAGTGACTCTGTCACCCTCTCGATGTCCCTGAAGCACGCAACTAAGATGCGGTGTCAATGTCGAATGTGGAAACTCTGGCTCGCACCCCGCCAGGCCAAGTGGTTCTGCGTAGGACCGAACTTGCCTCCTTGCTCCTTAGCTTGTGCAGTAGTGGCTCCAACACAAGGATGTAGAGCAGGGGTGACAGCTCTGACGCACCGACCAGGAGATAGCGAAAGATTGCGAACGCTTTCTGTCTACTTGCACCATTGCCATCGGCGAGCAATACAGAACAGACATTCGTTTGCGGAAGTCTTGTTTAAAATCATCCGTCTCTAAAACGGATGCCAAGAAGGGATGGTTGATCCTGTCAAAAGGTTTGGACTGATCCAAGTTGATCAGCGCGGCCTCTGTCGTCTTCTATCCCCTCTAGGATCGTACAAATCAGAAAAAAGTTTTTCTGAATCGATCTCCTCTTCTCAGCATATTCTGCTCGAGTTCAATCAACTGGCCTGTAATTAACTCTGATAACACTCTGTTCGATAAGATTTTGGCCTGTAATCGTCTAGTTTTTTCCCCACCATACCTGTCCCGCTTCTTCAGCAATGTGATCACTCCCTTGGTGACTTGACTCGGAATAGAACCCTTATCAAACCAATGGTTGAACACATCAGTCAGAATTGGTACGAACATGTGCGACAGCCTCAAACAATTTGTAGGACAGACCATGAAGTCCTGGCAATTTGTTGCAGCTGACCAACTTCAATACAGCCAAGACGTTGTGCTTCTTCACCCTGCCTTCGCAATCAACTGCATCGAGGCGTGGAGACTGTAGGGTGAAGAAACTGGCAAATTTTCACTGTCTTTCACAGTTTCTCGCTTTAATCTTTTTGCTTTTGTTGGGAATCGGGCATCTTACTGGATGCCAGACATTCACCCACTATTTCAAAGACTCCAATAGAGATCTTTTTAGAATTGTTACTGTCTCTTTAAGTGCAATTGTTTGTATCTCTCATCTGCCGGATATAGGAGTGTTCTTGTGTCTTATCAATGGAAGGAAATGTAACAACTAAACTGCCAAACGGTTACAATAATTTTAATAACCAAGAATCATTTTTATTATTAGTCTTCGATTTTATTGCCTTCTATTTCCACCCCAATAAACTTTTTATATCATTAGAATTTTTTTTCTTTTTGCAACTAGTTCAGACATAGTTTTTTAGTCCCCCGATTTATAAAATCGGGGGACTTATGTTTTGAGGCATGTCCGTCCGTCCGGATTTTTCTCCGCAACCATCCATTGAATTTCTCTGAAATTTTGCATGAAGTTGTAACTTTGGTCAGGTTAGAAAGTGACATTCTTCGATTTTTGAAAAAAAATCTGCTTAGCCCCCCAGGGAGTCAAAAGCCCCGAAATGGCAAAAAATGATATTTTTTGCCCCATAACTTTTCATCCATCCATTCAATTTCTCTGAAACTTGGCCAAAATGTGGAGACAATTGTTCCTAATAGAAAATAAGTATCACTGACCTTGGAAAAAAATCTGGTTCGCGCCCCCAGGGGGTGAAAAGCCCCCAAAATGACAAAAATTTACCCTTTTCTCCCATAATCCATCCTTTCAATTTTTCTGAAACTTGGCCAAAATGTAGAGGCAATTGTTCTGGATATAAAATGAGCATCCTTGACCTCAGAAAAATTCTGGTTCGCGCCCCCAGGGGGTCCAAATTGCCCAAATTTATTGCATTTTACACTCGTCACATACAGAGGGGGGCCACGCATGCGTGGCTTGTTTTTTTTATTCTGAGTTTCTGACACCCAAGTGTGTTGTCGCACATCCATGAAAATCTTTAACTTCATTAATTCATTTATAACTAATTTAACTCCACACCAAACCTTTGAAGATGATAGTTTGTTTTTTTTTTTGTTTTTTTTTTCGACACATTTTGGCCACTTCTCCCAGGGTTTGCAGATGCTGAGGAACTAAAAATATTTAAAAAAACAATTTTCTAATTTTACTTTTAATTTAATTATCAATGATGTTTGTCAGTATTTTTCTTGACAAAAATTTTGTATTTAATTTTTAAACATTTTTCGGAATCCTTTAAATCAACTGCATTCCTTTAAAGGGTACCTAGCGAATTTATGCAAAGTTTCATTGTTTTTGTTTTTTTTGTTTTTGTTTACACATGTAAATTTACATTGTATTTTGATGTTATTATCTATAGATTTTAGTTTAACTGTTAGTTTAAAAAAACAAATATTTTTATCATTAGTATTAGCAATAGTAAATTAAGTCTAAAAAAAAAAAAAATTTTTTAATCGTTTTTGAAATGGGAAATTAGGTTAAAATAATTTCTGATTCCGATACCCCAAAAAATTCTGATTTTTCTGATTCCTGATTCATCGTCCCAACATTGAGATATATATATATATATATATATATATAAATAAATAAATAAACCAGAGTGCTTGATTGTAATACAAGAGTGCTATGCATATTTTATTTACATACTATACAATTATAGTTCCATTGAATGGTACCCGGGTTTCACAAAGCCAATCTTCTGCTAGTCCAAAAACATAACAGGATAATGGGTCTGACGGTTCATCAGTCATCAATCAAAATTTAAAATAATACACACACAAATTATTCAACCAATACACGATGGTAATAATTATAAGTGATTACGCTTTTTGGGGGCATCTCTTATTTTAATCGATCTCATTTCAGCTTTTAATTTTAAAAAAATGTTTAACATAAAACTGCAGTAAGGAAATATTAACCAGTATTTCTACATTATTATTAATATTATTATAAAGCTGTATCAATTTTATACTGAGAATTGTATTTACAAACATGACTGATTTATTTCCATTCTTTTTGATTTGTAAGTTGCATCCTTTAATCATACAAAATAATTTTTTTTTGTCTTCTCAGTTGGCATGCATCTTGTGCTTTGAGCCACAATCGGGTACTTATTCACGGTGGTTACGATGGAGACTTTGCCCTTGATGACGTTCACATTTTTGATGTTGGTAAGTATTCCGACACATCCTTGGCACAATTTAAACAAAAGCCGTCACTCTCTACCTCCGGAGTTTTTTATTATTGAATGTATAATAATGTCAAAGTCTTTACTAATTATTTTACTACAGAAAAGCACCAAAAATCAAAATGGTGGTGTTGAAAAGGGAAGACCACAGTATTTTTCCAATGGAACTGTTCATAACAAACACATGAAATTATTTCTGTTTTATTATTTTTCTTGTTCATTGATATTAGCAAGATTGGAGTTTGCTGAAAGATTTTGAGGAGTTAGGACTTACAGGTGTAGAAGTTAGAAAAATGTTAAATCAGGAATGAACATTATCTTCTTGTGACACCAACGTCAAGGTTGCTTTGTGCTAAATCTGCAATTCTGTTGAATATGTTGGTAGCTTATTGGTAACATAATCAATCATAATAAACAAGTGTACACCCACCTTCAACATGACAGAAAAAAAAAAATTTTCTTCGCCAGTGTTTGCACTAATATTCATATAAAATAACGTCTGAAGTTCAAAAAAAAAAAAAGATATAACAAAGAAAATGTCTCATTGAAAAGTTTTTTTGTTTTTTTTTTAAGTACAAAAAAAAAATGTAAAAATCTAGGAAGCAGAAAAGAGAAAACGTCTCATGGAAATAGATTGGGGGAGGGGGGTTGAAGCTTTCTCAATTCCCCATAATATTTGAAATGGAACCATCCGGCAGTTTTTGTTTTTTTTACTCTATAACTTTAGTATAATGGGATGGATAAACATATATATATATATATATATATATATATATATATAAAATACACATATATACAAATGAATACACATTGCTCTTATAAAGTGGAGGATTGTTTTTGAATAATCTTAAAAATAAGTTGAAAAGCCAAATACAAAGAAAACTCAAATGAAGCAAACAAATAATTTTGAATTGATAATTTGTCATAATTTTTTGTAAGATTAATTTTCATTAAGGATAATTGAATTTTTAAATAATTAAATGTTTCTCTTTTTTTTTTTTCTTTTTTTTTTTTTTTTTTCTTTTTTTTTTTTTTTTTTGTAAGTGAAGTGAAATTTTCACGAGAGAAGAATAAGATTAACTATTATGATTGTGGTTTAGATTTTCCTAGATTAACTTTTTTTATATATATAAACTTAGTTCACCCCAAACAAGGCAAGTTGCCATTGTAGACGTAAGGGGCTACTGAGAATTAGGGTGAAAGTTTGGGCGATCATTCTAACTAGGAAGCTGTGCAGCGAGATGCTTGTTCACATTAGTTCTAAATTTCTGCATGTTGATACAGTCAGGGAAACATGGAGCAGGGAGGGAGTTCCAAAGGCCTGCAGCTTGAGGAAAAAAGGTATTGGATTAGAAGGCTCTCCAGCATCTGGGGACTTTCACAGTGAGTGGATGGGATTTAGCTGATTGTCGGGTTGATTGAGTGAATTTACTCGAGGGGGCACCAGAGCAGCAAGCTCATCGATCACATACCATTGAAGTACTTGTAAAACAAGCACAAGGATGCAATATAGCGGCAATGGGACAGGGGCTGGAGCTTGGTGGATAGTGAGGGACCTATTGGATTAGCAACTCTTTTTTGGACCTTGTCTAAGAGGGAGAGACTGGTGGATGATGCACCAGCCCAGATGTGACAACAATACTCCATGCATGGGCGGATGGTGGCTTTGTAGAGATATAAGATAATGTCAGGCGTGAGAAGTTTTCTAGCTCAGTAGAAGGAGCCCACTTTCTTTGCAGCAGCCTTGGCAATGTCTTCAATGTATTTGTTCCAATTCATGTTACCTGTAAATGTTAGGCCGAGGAGTTTGAACGTTGGACTCTCAGGTAGGGTGTTATTTGCCGTGGCAATCGGTGGGTGAAGAGGTTTCTCGTGGTTGTTGAAGGAAAGGAGCTTTGTTTCACCATCCATTTATGACCCCATTCCACTACAGACTAGAGGTCACTTTCTAAGTATTCAGCCATTGCCTTGGATATGTGCACGCCTGTTTTACCCACATGACAAGAGTAGAGTCGTCAGCAAATATACCCATCTCAGACACAATGTTATCAGGAAGGTCTACGAAAAACATGAACAATAAAGGTACAAGGATGGATCCCTTGAGTACACCTGCATTTATGTCATTGTTTGGATGGACGGCCATTGAGAACAACCTGGATCTTTATTTTGGATAGGAAGGATATAATTATATTAAATATTCGTCCAGTAATACCATATGAATTAATTTTTATGAGAAGACCTTTATGCCAGACCTTGTCAAAGACTTTGGATATATCATGTGCTACCGTCCTAGCTTCACCTGCCTTGTCCAATGTATAGTATATGCGTTCAAAGATGACAGTTACCATATCTGCAGTAGACCTTGCTTGCCTAAATCCATGCTGATGGTCAGAAAGAAGTTCAGCATTAATGATGTGCCGGACTATCACTAGATTGATTAAGGATTCAAAGATTTTAGCAAAGAGTAGGAGTAGACTGATGGGGCGATAATTATGAAGGTCAGTTCTATTTCCAGAATTCTTGAAGACTTATCACAGAGGCAATTTTCCAGCTATCAGGGAAGAAAGATTCAACAAGGCATTTGTTGAAGAAGGCAGAGTATTTCTTTATTACTATTACTGGTATAAGATCAGGCCCACATGCTTTGGAGGTGTCAAGTTTTTTTTATGTCTCAGACATGAGATGGGGTGATGGTCAGATCATCAAGTGTGGCTTCAGTCCGCAATGGGAAATTTGGGAGAGAGTGGTTAGCAGAGTTTAAAGTAGAGTTTTGTAACGATCTTTGTTTGGATATAATAGCCATCCGACAATGAGATGGCATGTCATTTTTACACTTAATTTTTTATACTGATAATCTCCTGGAGTGTCTGATTTATTTATATATATATATATATATATATCCTCCTTTATGTAGCGGCATAGATGGCGTCCATCTTTACAAGAAAAGGGTTAAAATTGAAATAGGCGTGATGATTGCGCTTCGCATGACATAACAAAATATCACATTGCTTTTGTTATTACTTCTTGCCTGTAGCTGTTGTTGATGCTGATGATTGTGGTCTGTGCTAGCATGGTGAGATATAGGAAGTATTATTTTCTGAACCGAGGTTCTTGCTGAGATCAAGACCCCCACTGTTTTGTTGGCAGAAAAGGTATGATTTTCTGCGGCATAACAACTTGTGGGTTTGCAAATGGTAATCTGCTTGCCGATGCGATTGTCTAGCATTTACAAATGTTCGCATTGAATATTCTGGAATAGTTTTCCTTTCGTGGCTAACATTTTGATCATTGGCTTATAGATTGTTCATGCATATTTCATTTTGTGTTCTGTTGTCAGGCTGATAAGATCTCAAATTGCAATCAGTTCTGACACAATAGAACTTCTTTTTTTTTTTTACTAGTATACATTGCAACCTTGAATAATAAAAAAAAAAAAATAGGTTTTGTTTCTTTTTGCTTTTTCTAATAAAAAGATTATTTATCAGATAAACATGGCTGAAGACTTCTAGTGTTTACCTATGAAAATTCGGTTCTTCTGCTGTTTCACAATGACGTTAAATTATTTAAAGAAATGTATAAACTTTATGTACTAACATGTTAGCTGAAAATAAGATTGTACAGAAAAAATTATGCAAATTCATCCAGTATTTATTAAAAGAAAAAAAAATGATTGCACGTATCGTTAGATATTTTGTAACCAGTTTAGGCAAGGGAGATAACTCAATGATAAAATCGGGTAAAGATACAATATGGCGAAACACAATAAAAATCGTTTTTTATTTTTAATTAATAAATACTGGATGAATTTGCATACTTTTTGGTGTACAATCTTATTTTCAGCTACCATGTAAGTAGATAACAAAGTTTATACATTTCTTTAGCTATTATCTTTTAAGAGATGCCTAACATGTCATTGTGAAACGGCAGAAGCACCGAAAATTATTTTGTTTATTTAAAATTTCTAAGTTAATTCATCACCCTCATATTTATATGTGCAAGAGCAAAATACTCCAATTTTTAACAGGTCCAAAGTTTTTTTAATTAAGTTTATTTGCATTAGAAATTTATGATTTAAATTCGATCAAGATATTTTTACTTTTTTTCTTTTTTTGTTTTTTCTAGCCACAATGTGTTGGATGGAGATCCTGCTGACCAGCAGTCCAGTACCTCGTGCCGGACATTCCTGCTTGTGTCTTCCGTTCACATCAGCAAATGAAGAGGATGACGAAATCCTTATCTTTGGCGGTGGAGATAATGAGAAGAAATTCTTTGGAGATCTCTTCAGCATCAGTGTTCCATTTAGACCGGCTATTAAAAACTAAGGAAGACATTAATGGGGATTTAAATTCCTATCAAACCGTCACGGTTTCATAATTAAAAAAAAAAAAAATAAAAAATAATAATAATAAACGTCCACTACATCGGTTCCGCAGACTCAAGTACCTAAGAAAAAAACAACATGCACAAATAATCAATAACAATTGTATTTAATGCGAGAAAAACATTACTATACATAAATTAACCATAACCCTCAAGATCAGAAGGCACATCAGCTGAAACCTAGTATAAATGTCGATGAGGGTAACAATTTTGAGAAAGACACAAATGTTTCGTAATTTCTTGATGTATTTTTTTTAATTTTTTTATTTTTTTTAAATGCTTAGAATCTATTTCATTCTCCAATGATAAACCCGAAAATCTATAACTATTAGTGCAAGTTAATTGAAGTAATCTTGGTAACTTGCTTTAAAACGTTTCTGAATAAAAGAATATTGCCCATGACTTCAAAATAGTCTGGTAGGGCTTAACATTTCAATAATTCTTCATATATTTAATGTGTATGCAAAAGACAAAGAAAAAAACAATTAAACACAGGAAGAAATAAAAATAAAACTGGGATCGACTAGTTTCATCTGGATCAATGAACATATTCATAAAAAAATCCAAATAAAACCGGTTAACCTCTAGTTTGATTTTTTTTATTTCTTCCTGTGTTTAATTGTTTTTCCTTTGTCTTTTCTCATACATTCTGTCTCCACAAAATTTCATTTTATGATATATCGTGTATTTTATCCTCATATGTTTAAAAAAAAAAGAAAGTCTTTTACTTATACGTATCATTTTTATATTGAAAAATCAACTTTTTGATACTTGTAATTTATATAAGTAAAATTTATTTAACTTTTTTTTTATGACTGTTCCAATCTTAGTTCTTACCTGCACACTTTTTTAAATAAAAACTAATTATTTTAATTATTGGATGTCTTATTCAAAAGAAAAAAAATTAAAATCAGTTGTGATTTTCTTTATGATAAAAAAATCTGCATTTCTTGCCAGTATAGAAGTTTTAAAAAAATTAGCATCTTTTTTTACCCCTGGTCATTGAGTTTGCACTATGCGTTAAAGACTTTAAAATTTAAATGCTTTGAAGGTCATTGCTCTTTAGAAGTACTTTACATAGATGCATCGTGGTTGGCTATATAACATCCTACAAGCATTTATTTATGAAAACTAAACATTTAAATTTCTGCTGAGACAATTATAATCAAATACATATCAGTGCACACACACACATTTAAATATTCTATGAGGTGTACAGAAATTACTAAATGCTAGAATGAAATGGACAAATTTCTATTGTGCATACCTTTGACTTGCCTGGTCCATCTTAAGAGACAATTGATACACTCTGAAAGGTTGCCTGCACGATGAGGGATCTATAGTGAGTCATGGGTTGCCACCCTCTCGAACCACACATGTCCTGACTGGGCATTTTTCAAGTCCAAAAGACTAGTATTAGAACACTGGTAGGGAAACACAGGGTGTATATATAATATATACAGGGTGATTGGAAAGTAACGCCCTATACTTGTAAGTTATTACTGAAATATAATTATAACAAGAAACGAATGGAAAGAGTAAAGATTATGAATCATGCATTATTTTTTCCTTTAGTCCTCACATTCCATGAGCAACGTTTTTGACAATGGGGGAAAAATGCCGTTTTCTGGGTCGGCTTCTGTTTTCAATACTCTCATAGTATTCATCACCATTCATTTGTCAATCTATCCATCTTGTTGACCCTAATCTTTGAGTGGGTTTTTAGCCTTGATAAGTATTGACTCATTAGTAAAAAGTTCTTTGTGAAATCAGTTGATGTGGTTTCCAGGCAGCTTTAGAAGCTGGTGGCGATTGCTGGCACCCATATACAATTTTGAATAGAACCTCATGCTATACACTTTCTTATATTCATTTCTTGTAAAAATTATATTTCAGTAATAAATTACGAGCACTTAATAATAGGGAGTTACTTACCAATCGCCTTGTATAAAAAATGAGAAGGGGGGGGGGCAACCTGAGGATTTAATAGAAATATATATCTTTACATGATAATTTTTGTTCTTCCCATTGTTATTTGGGGGATCTTCCACTGCTTTGTTTTCTTTTATACCTTAATAAGTGAGAAATTAACTGTTTTATTTATTTGACAAACGATTCTTGACTTCTAAATCATTCATTTACTTTCATTGTTCTTTTTCATAATCAAAACATTCCATTATTAATTTTCTATCTCTCCATATCTCTATCTATCTCTATACTTCTCTCTCTCTATGCCTCTTTATGCCTCTCTCTCTTTCTCTATACTTCTCTCTCTTTATGCCTCTCTCTCTCTCTCTCTCTTTCTCTATACTTCTCTCTCTCTTTATGCCTCTCTCTCTTTCTCTATACTTCTCTCTCTGTAGGATTTTCTATATTTCTGTTTTATGTTTTTTGTTCAAATTCTCTCATTCCAAAATGATATGGTTTATAATAAAATATAAATCTCAATAACTATAGTGAAACTCTGTCTAATGTACGCTTTTGCCAAGACAAAAGAAATCTTCTAATTCAGACAAACCCCTACCCAAAATCAAACTCATAACTGTCTTATAATTTAAGATGCCTATATTTGTCACATCCAACAAAACAATTCCAGCATAATCCTGTTGTCGTATTGATGGTAGGGGGACTATTCCTCTTTTCTTATAAAAGCATATATAAATCTATTAGATCCAAACATTTTACTTGCATCAGCACACAAACTGTGCACAGATACAACCACACTTTTAAAATAAAAACTAATTATTGTATGTTTTATTTTAATTATTTTCTTTCTTTTTAAATAAGTTGTGATTTTCTTTATGATAAAAAAATCTGCATTTCTTGCCAGTATAGAAGTTTTTTTTAAAAATAAGCATCTTTTTTTACTCCTGGTCATTGAGTTTGCACTATGCGTTAAAGACTTTCTTAAAATTTAAATGCTTTGAAGGTCATTGCTCTTTAGAAGTACTTTACATAGATGCATCGTGGTTGGCTATAACATCCTACAAGCATTTATTTATGAAAACTAAACATTTAAATTTCTGCTGAGACAATTATAATCAGATACAACCACCCTAATTAGACCTGACAATTGTCAATATCTATGCATTCTTTAAATGTGAACACGCATGTCTACAAGTGTAATTTCTTGCAATGTTAAATAAAGTGTGTGGGGGGGGGGGGTAAAAGGTTTTTTGGATTCATACTTTTCATCCAGATTCTTTTTTTTTTTTCTTGTTATTTTGTAGTTCATGTGCCAATCTTTCTAGACAAATGTTTTGACAATCGGTTGGGTAATTTTTGAATAATCATGCTAACAAAATAATGCCAATGATATAACCTTCTGGGATGTTGTGCTATTCCTTATAATACTAATAACTAGTTATATTCATCTGCCGTTTGCCCATGTGTGGAGATATCTTGTTGGTCGGAAATAAATTCAAATATAGTAATGCTTACAATTTTTACCTGGAAGGGTCAAGTATAAAAAAAAACTTCACACAGTGACGCGTTTTTATATTAAAAAAAGAAAAAAAGAAGCAACTTACGGACAGCTGTAAAACGGCAAATGGGTTTAATGTATTGAAACACATTCGTTTTTCTTTAATTATTTTAAATGTTTAAATTTAAAAAAACAAATTTTTTTTTTTTTTTTTTTAAATACATTTTTCACCGAGATATTCTTTGTTTAATTTTATTTTTGTTTTATTAAACAAAGCAAATCTATTTAAAAAAAAAAATGAATTTAGTTTCTTGAAGTTCTAATATATTTCACTTATTTCATGGACCTAACCGATAATTGCCTCTAGTGACCCCAGATAGAATCAAAGGAAAATTTTAATAGCGTCTTTAGATTCTATAAAACATTTTACCTTTATTGAAACTTATTTGAATGTTCTAACTGTTAACATATCGATTTCTATAACACAGACATTGACGTTTATATGTAGATAATATCAATAATAAAATAGTAAATCCGTATACGAAAAGTGTTAATGAGAAATCCCGAATGCCCACCTATTCTCCCCCGTCTTGTCTATTTTTTACGAGTTGTAGTCATATGAACTATTTCTTAAATTAGTTCTCATGAGCTTACTATCTTCTTTCTGTACAAAGAAAAACAATCGATTTTACAAATGTAATTGATTTTTTAATGTTTTCACATTGATTTCAGGTATTAAAAAATGCAATAAATATTGGTGTTTTACATCTTAAATTTCAACCATTTTTATATATAAGTTATAAAATGTCTTGATTGTATATAATACAATTTAGGGACAATTTTAATATTCCAATAATTGTGAAATATTTTTTTTACTAATTTTTGCATTTGTAAATGTCCCGAAAATTGAAATTGATCTCAAATAATATATACCATAATTTGTGCTTATATTTAGTGTTTTAATTTTCAATGTGTACATATATTTTATTGACAAATGTTTTTTTTGTTTTTTTTTTAACTTTTTCCTTTCAGTTTTTTTTATTTAAAAAAAAATTATTTTTGTCACTTGATTCCTGGTTTCATTCATCGTAAGTGTTTACATTCCATAGGAAATATTTTTTGATTAGATCAAGTTTGTTGATGACTTAAGTCTGCCTTTAAGACATTAATGTGTGTAATTTGAAGATTTACTAAGCTAACAATCAAACCTTTTCAAGTATCCATGAAGAATAGCTCAGTTAAGATATCAACATCATCACAAAAGGAAAACGATCCTTTCTCTTGGAGGTGACAGTTAGTATCCATTTAACTAGAATAATAATCTTGACTGATTTACTAAACATTGCTACATTGGGAGGACTTAACTACAATCTAGTCATGAAGAGTTGACATCAAGATTAACCAATTTTTATTGATCATTGTAAATATGATCAAAGTTGTAATTCATTAAGTGAATCATGAAAATGTTTTCTAAATTAAAAAAATATATATTATCGATTTGGATATTGACTTTGTTTTTCGATATTGGAAATTCGATAGTACTTTTGAAGTCTTTAAACTGACGGAAAATAATTTCTAGCTTGAAATAACCTTTAAAGTCAACGTGAGTGTATTATGTATACGCACGCACATTTTGAAAGATTGATGCTTTATGATGGTTGCATTTATTTTTATCAGTTCAGTTCTAGATATGAATTTTTTTTTGTTCTCAATTATTGAAATAAAGAATAAATAAATCATCCCAAATTCATTGTGCGTTGATTTTTTTTTTTAATTTTTTTTTTTTTTTTTTTTAAATTAAAAAAAATTTTTTTTTTTTTTTTTTTTTTTTTTTCCCTCTAAGCTTTCAACTTACATGATTTATCATCCAGAGTCTAGAGAGCATATCTTGTGGACAAACGTGTATGATGGAGAAAATGTAACAGTTATGAAACATCCATTTCTTTTAAATGAATATTTGCTGTCAACATATATTTCTATAAGGGACATTATTTGAACACTTGGCCATGAAAAGCAAATGCAATTGTCCAAGACTAATAACAAACATGGCAGCCGCATACATATTGTGTTGCCTTCTTAAAATTCAGACTTAATTTTATTTATTTATTTATTTATTTTTTTTCGTTAATAAATTTATGCAGCAAAGTAAAGGGCGGGTAATTTGTTCTCTGCTCTATTATTTTTATTTTCTTCTCTCTCCTCTTTAGCATAATGGTTCAATATGCAAATATGTAAATTTATAGATATAAGTGGTTTCTCTATCAGATGCTAGTTCGATTCCCGCAACAATACATTTCTTTGATTCATTTTCTCCTAATAAACAACTAATTTAGATTTAGTCGACATTTCTTATTAAATCTAATTCTTTGTAGAAATTTATCAGATTTATTGGTTTACTGAAACCCAAGCATCATGAGGATATGCTCTTTTATGCCACTTACCATAACATTTTGACTTGCTTTTCATCTTTCTCTATATATAAATTATATATTCTATTTCTGCTATTGAGCACTCATACCAACCATATATAAGGCAACTTCCAAATCTGATAACATTTGATATTTTTTTCCTACTTAATTGATTTGAAAAAAAAAAATATCCTTCAAAATAAACCTTGTTCTATTTTCCTAAAAATGGAAGGATTTTTATTTTTGAAATTAAAAATTGTCAACAACAAAAAAGTTATTAGAAATAAATTTATTTCATCAAAATGTTTTCATTTATTTAATTTTTTTTTTATTATTACTAAAAGTCACCCTAAGTGGCATCTTTTAATCTAGTTCATAATTAGTATTAAGGTGTGCTCAGTCATTGTCATCTAGATAAATGAAGGCCTGAACGTAATGTTTGTTGACATGTTCACTAGATTAACAATTTGCCTTTTTATTATTATCATTCACATGCCTTGTTCCAACTTGTAAATGTTACGTTGTGACTCTTAAAAGTAACTTGAAAAGTTCTTAAATCTATTTTTTCACATCTGCGGTTTTCGCGTATCTTAATTCTTTTAACATGCGTGTCCTTAGATTCCGTGTGTGTTTATTCATTAATTCCTTTTACAAGGTGCATATTAACACTGTGTGTATATGTACACTCATTCATTAGTTTCTTTACCTTTTTTTTTTTTTTTCTCAAACGACAAGCCTAAATATCCATTTCAATATCAATGTGTGAATTTATCTCGGTTCATCCCGTCTGATTATTCAGCATGGGAATGATCTATTTCCCAAAGTTTGTGTCACTCTAACCCACACTAAACTCAACCTTTGTCAAAATTCATACTAGTTGAATTACTATTATCTGACATAAGGCCCTCCATGATGTAACAAAGATAAGAATGAATAAAAAAATTAATGGATTTTCTTTGTTGAAAGATAGATTATTTTGACATATGAAGCATGTAATCAAAAGGGAGCAAGCTGCAATCAATAGACTATCTCTCCGAGCATAATTTTTTAAAAGTCAAAATCTTTTTTCATGTAAAACTTTATAATTAAAACTTGCTGGTAAATTAAAAAAAAATTAAAATCAAATATAAAGTAAAAACGGATTTTTTTTTTTTAATATGTGCGATCCGACAGCACTATGATTAGTAGAAAAATTCATATTTCAATGTTTAAAAAAAAACACATTTGATTACTTATTTGTGTCATAATCTATTGATGCATCAAGTGTGGTGCACTGTGTGTTGTGTGCTCGTCACCTTCCTATTACAGTCTCCACTGCTGGCTAGTCTAGGCAAAAAGGGAGCAGAGTGCGTAAGTCTTCCCTGCCAGTGCATAGCCTCTCTATAGGCAAGCTCCATGCAGTGCCTCCCCGTGGCGACACACGTCAATTGAGTACCTTGCGGACTGAAGCAGAACTACAGGAGACTCGGAGATGGTCTGCCCCCAGACATGCGGCATGCCAGGCCCATCGCTGTATCGACAAGCCCTGATGCCCATTAACAGGCCCCTAGCTATGGGTAAATAGTACCACTGTCTTGTGGTTATTTGTTGGTTCGATAAAGGCTAAGGGTGTAAACCCCAACAGAAAATCTGGAGTGTAGCCGCACAGGCAGACAAGCGCTGTACTTAGTTCTTCTCTGGCAGCTACTGCAGTCAACCTGATGCCGGACGTACTGGTACTTCCATTCCTCTGGGAAACATCAGCAAGACCGAGAGTGAGATTCTGACGATTGGGCAACTCAGTCTCTCCATAGATCTGCCCTGACCAGCGCCCTGGAGAGAACACTTCAGCTATGCATCTGTATAGGACTAAACAGGGGAGCGACAGTTACCGATTATAAGCCTACAGCTCAATTGGCGTACAGCTGGGCGCCAGGGGTCAATCCCGGCGATGGGAGAGGTTATTTAACCTCATTGGACGGCTACCGCCCGCCATAAAGCTGAACAGCCCTCAGCCAGTAAGGTGCTATCCCGCCACTGGCCACCTGCTTTACTGGGTGTGTAAGGCATAGGATAATTCCAACAAGTGGTCACAACAAAGAAACCAGCACTTAGGCTAGGGTGCTGAATGTCCGTACTATGATTACTGGCCTATCTACTGATATACTCAAAATCTCCGATGTCCGAAAAACTGCTATCATCAACAACAAGCTACTGAGACTAAGGGTAGACATTGCTGCACTACAAGAAACTCGCTTAACAGACTCCGGATGCCTAAGGGAATCAGACTATACCTTCTTCTGGTGAAGGAAGAGGAAGTTCGCGAACACGGTGTTGGTTTTGCAGTCAGAAACTCACTGCTTCAAAATGTACAACTCTGTGATTCAGCCACTGAACGTTTAATTTCACTGCGTCTGAACACCACAGATGGATCAATTAATCTACTGTGTGTGTACGCCCCAACACTCGCGGCACCTAACGACACAAAGAAGCACCTGATCATACTTGGGGACTTTAATGCACGTGTAAGTGGTGACAACGATGCATTGCCAAGCTGCCTCTGTAACTTTGGAGTGGGTAAATGCAATGATAATGGTCAGCGACTACTAGAACTCTGTGCCTAACATGACCTCTGCATTACCAACACATTCTTTGGTGCCAGGCCGCATCACAGGGTGTCTTGGAGACATCCCAGGTCAGGGCGCTAGCACCAGCTTGACCTCATCATTACTAGACGAAGGTACCTAAAACATTTCCTGATGTCTAGAGCCTACCATAGTGCCGATTGTGATACGAATAATTCCTTAGTATGCAGCAAGGTTAAAATTAAATCCAAAGATTTCTACCGCACTAAACAGGAGAGTGTTGCGCGTATAGACGTTAGCAAGACTCAACACCCAGACCGCATGGCGGAATTCAACGTGATGTCTTCCACCACCTTCAAAGGAGATCACAGTCGACCTGCATCTGAACAGTGGGAAACACTCAAGAACGACACCCACTCTACAGCTCTCAAAGACTTTGGGAGAAGGACAGGTTGTAAATGCAATGACTGGTATGATGCAAATTCTGCTACCTCGATCCTCTGGTTCAGGCAAAACGTTCATCCTTGCTTTCATACAAGGCCAACCCATCTCCTGCATTGCTGGCTACACTGAGGTTTTCGAGAGGTGCAGTCCAAAAGGCTGTCAGAGAAACTGCGAACAACTACTGGAAGGAACTCTCCAAGACTATTCAGCGGGCTGCTGATACAGGCAACATGAAAAACATGTATGACGGGATCAAGAGAGCTACTGGACCCATAATCAACAAAACTGCACCACTGAAGTCCAAGTCTGGTGAACCCATACTAGACAAAGTCAAACAGCTGGACAGGTGGGTAGAACACTACTCCGAGCTTTACTCCAGGGACAACGTGGTACATCAGTCTGCCTTGGATGCCATTGATCGTCTCCCCCTGATGCATGAGCTCGACGAGCAGCCTTCCATAGAAGAACTATCCAGGGCAATAGACAGACTGCCATCTGGAAAAGGACTATATTCCAGCAGTAGGATTAAAAAGTGGAAATGCTAGCCTGCTTCAACCCCTTCATAACCTTTTGATACAGTGCTGGAGAGAAGGTTCAGTGCCTCACGACATGAGAGATGCAAACATCATCACACTCTACAAACACAAATGGGGCCGCAGTGACTGCAACAACTACCGCGGTATCTCACTGTTGAGCTTCGTTGGCAAGCTATTCGCACGCATAGTACTACTGCGACTGCAAGTTCTTGCTGATCGAATTTACCCGGAATCTCAATGCGGCTTTCGTTCAGAGAGATCAACCAGCTGCAAGAGAAGTGCAGAGAGCAAAACCAGCCTCTGTATCTCGCTTTTATAGATCTGACGAAGGCGTTCGATCTCGTGAGCAGAGATGGTCTATTCAAGATCCTCCCGCTAATCGGATGCCCACCAAAACTCCTCAGCATCATAAGATCCTTTCACGATAGCATGATGAGCACTGTACAGTTTAACGGCGACATGTCTGCTGGATTCGGAGTGAAGAGCAGTGTCAAACAAGGCTGTGTGTTGGCCCCGACATTCTTCGGCATCTTCTTTGCCATACTCCTGAAGCATGCTTTCAAAAACACAGCTGATGGTATCTCCCTTCACTCCAGATCTGATGGTAGTCTCTTCAACATTGCCAGGCTCCGTTTCAAGACTAAGATCAGGTCAGTCCAGATCAGGGACATGCTGTTTGCCGATGATGCAGCCATAGCATCGCATCAGGAAGATGGTCTCCAAAGACTTATGGACAGGTTTGCTGATGCTTGCAGCCTGTTCGGCCTCACCATCACCCAGAAGAAAACCCAAGTTATGGGACAAGCAACCGTCTGCCCACCCAGCATTTCAATCCAAGGTACACCACTGAAGGTCGTTCACCAGTTCCAGTACCTAGGCTCCACTGCTTCAGACATCCTCTCATTGGACGTAGAGCTCAACAAAAGGATTGGTAAGGAATCCACAGCTCTCTCTAAACTAACTAAAAGAGTCTGGGAAAACAGAAACCTTACCACTTCTACCAAGATGACCATCTACAGAGCGTGCGTTCTCAGTGTGCTACTGTATAGGAGTGAGTCCTGGACCACATACTCAACACAGGATAGGAAACTCAAGGTCTTCCATATGAGGAGCCTACGTAGGATACTTGGTATCACATGGCAGGACAAAGTAGATAACAATGATGTTCTGCAAAGAGCAGGGATTCCATCCATCTACTCATTACTGCGTGAACGACGTCTTCGCTGGCTGGGCCATGTGTGCAGGATGGATGATGGGCGCATTCCTAAAGACCTTCTCTACGGCGAGCTTGCCTTAGGCTCAAGAAAAAGGGGTCGTCCCCATCTCCGCTTCAAGGATGTCAGACCTGCCTGGAGGAAACAGATACGCCAGGGAATGATCATCAGTGAGAAGACCCTCCACGATGAAAACGCTGCGATAGAGCTAGGAGAAATACAGAACCTACAGGCAGAGCAACAAGCCGAGGTGACACATTGCGCAACAGCTTTCGTATGTCAAGGCTGTAGTAGACCATGCAAATCAAGTATTGGTCTCTACAGTCACACAAAAAGATGCACACAAACATCCCAATATGGCGCTGATCCATAGTCGTTGCGACTGAAGGATGCCAATACAATTTTTTAAAAGAAATTATTCAAAATAAAAATACAAAACTTTTCCTTTCAGCAACTTTTAATTATAAAGTTTTACATGAAAAAGATTTTGACGTTTTAAAAATTATGACCGGAGAGACAGTCTATTGATTGCGACTTGATGTTGTGAATTCGGAAAAGTCGCACGCTGACTCGGAGTCGAACGTTTTTCTGGAGTGCCTTTATTTGCAGTGGCAATATATTGGATCTATGGTTTAAAGGAGATACTGACCATCACACCTTTGGAAGTAGCATCCTCAGTTGTTATGCTGGTGAACCAATCGACAAAGGAGTAGAAAGAGTATTGATTGACAAATGAATGCACTTTGAAGCGTTTAGAAGCAGATCCCAATCCAACAACTGCTTCCAGATTTGATTCAGTCGTATTTGCAGTGTTTCGTAGTGACTGTGTGGAGTAATAACAGTATATAAACTGCTTTAGTATATCGTATGCACAATCATTATGTCATCTTGATAGCATCTATATCGTGCGCACTGTGGCCTCAGCCTTTTGTTGTAAGAATTGTAACAAGCCATGGCACATATTTTATTACATGTTTGATTGAGCATGATTAGAAGCAGTCATTTATTTTGTTTCAAGATTAGTTTTTATGCAAATAGCTTATTTACAATTGGAGCTTTGTAACGGTTTAGTATTATTAATGCGTAATTCTGTAATATTATAATTTAGTGCAGTTGATCTTGGAATCTCTGTGGTCAGTAGGTGCAAACAGCTATCAGCCGAGCAGGGCAAGAACCTTCCCTTTATATCCCTCTCAAGAATTCCTCCTACTCTCTATATCAGTATAAGGGGTAGAGTGACCTTTGGTCACATGATGGTTCCTTCTACCAATTTTAAATCTGAGCAAAGAGTCGGTTTGGATTAGAGCATCAAGGAGCGAGATGTGTTTCACCAAATCTCCGGCTGAGAAAATACACAATATTTGGTAAAAGGAATACGTTTACTAAGGACACATTTTTATGAAGAACTATCTGGCTTTGCCAGCTTGTTATCACTTTCCTGCTTTATTAATCTTTTAAATAAGACCATAAAGAAATGAAAAGAAAGAAGAAATTAATTCACCTGAGCGATAGTGTGTATGTGGGGGGGGGGTCTTTTTGTTTTAACTTACAATTTTTCAATTCATTGAATTTAAAACAATAAAAAAAAATGTTGCGTCTCTAACGGTGGGAGGGGGGGGGGGAGAGAAAGCAGCCAGTCACCCTCTCTCGTTTCTGAACTCTTGCATAAGCCTCATTGGTATATCTTTCTAGTTAGTTAAATTTAAATTTACTTCCTTGAAAATTAATTGGCAACTATTTTAAGAAGGGCTTTCGTAATTTATCCTTTTTAATTAATTACTGTTAATATCGATAAAACTTTTGCATATATATGGGAAAAATAGGACAATAAAATTACAAATGAATAATACCAAACATTAATTTATTATGAACCGTTTAACAAAGTTATGCAAATTAGGTTTTCAAATAACTGTCTTTGGGCCTTTTGTCTATACTATATATACAGTATTTCAAAATATTGTTATATATGATTGGAATAACAGTATCCAGATGGATTCAACCAGGGGTTTTTACCCTGCCTAATAAACCGGTATTGTCCGGGCCTTCGGGTCTGGATTTACGCCGCTCTACTGGTTGTCGGTCCTGTGCAGTTCCAGGAGGTGCACCCTCCCAAGCTTTGCCTTCTCACCCTTTGAGAAGGGGTTAGTTTATTGCTAATCGCCTGAGGACCCCTACCGGGGAATGCCGACAGAGCTGCTCAAGCAATTTTTAAATGGCCAGAGTGCTCAAATTCTTGAGCACTGGTTTTTCCCCACTTTCCGACCTTGTGTCACATCTTACCTTGTGGGAGGAAGATAAATAAAAACAGTAATCCGTTTTGATGGTCATATAGGAGTAATAAACGAAAAAAAGTTCACATTTAGATATTGATTCTGTTTATCACTGACCAAATTAAAAATACTGTCTTGCTTCCATGAACAATATATATTATATATACCATTTTACATACATTTTGTAGCCTTACAAAAAACAGTGTTCTATTAATGTATGGTATTATATGCACTACTTGCTTTCTACATACATTAAAATACACATCTTTCGTGTGTATATAAAAAACAGAACTGACTTCCCAAAAACCAGTAATATTCCTGTTACCTAAATACCACATTTACCTCCATTCTTACATGTTTCATGTGTCCATATATAAACAACATAATTCCCAGAACCCTTGTGAACTAGGTGCATTCTTTGAAACCCTTGTCTCTATGCACCAACAGTATAAGCCATAAGAATTTACGTGCACTCTGCATTTGTATTCAATATTCGTTTTCTGCTTTGTTTGATATGTTTTCATATCTTCTTTTAATAAACTTGAACGAGTTCAGTTTTAAATCTTCTCCGCTCGTCTCCTCGTTCTTAAATATCCTTTGTGTTTGCGGATCACTCCAGTAGTAACAAATAGCTCTATAAGATGATAAATGACATGTGAGTCTTCTCAAAAGGCTGGTCATGGTATATAACTTACATACGATTCTTTTGGTTTATTATTATCAGAAGAAATGTAAATTCTGATATAAATATAACTTTTTTGACATAATTGCCAAAATGTGTGCCCTTATTAAAAATAATAATTAAAAAATCATTGTACAGTTCACAGGTGCACTACAACTCAGGAAGAGTGCATGTACATGTGTATGGAGGGGGGAGGGTGACATCAGATGCAGTTTTGCCAAATTTAGGCAAACATGAGAGTTTTAAAAGATGCAGTGTCTCGGCAGCCAACAACTAATGCAGACAGTTTGTTCCAAGTTTCCAAGTCATGGGAGCTGCGTTGTTTCCTGACTTTGTAGGCATGTCCATGTGTGTTAGACACATGGAGATCAAAAAGCCGCTGTAGGTTGTTGTTGGCAAGTTTTTGTTCTTTTTTTTTCTACTTTTTTTTTTTTTTTACTACAGAGTCACCACTTATCAAGTCCCAAAGGCCACTCAAGGATAAGGTTTAATGAATGTCAGATGGACGGTGAGACAACACCGTGATGATGGTAGAAATTGGTCAGAATTTAATTATTTAAGAGGACGGCTCAACAAGAATTTGTTTACATTTGATGTTAATAATTTTGTGGGGATTTACCATATCAGTTGCGAGACATCAGAGCTTCACTAGATCTAAACCCAGGGAATCAAGGTGTTCAGAGTATGGAGGTGACGGTGGTTAAGTGGATAACAATGCTAACTGACGACCTGAGTGTGCCAAGCTTGAATCCAGCCAGTTCCATAGTATCACTTTCACTTAGGGATGTTGGCAACCTCCATGTGGCCCTTCCTGCAAGAAGACCAACAACAGATGAAGCTGGTCAACAAATACGAATTTACTTTTTACTTAGTTGCGCGTCGCTGAACAGTTTCCAGATGGTCAATATTCTGAGCAAGATTGGGGTTGTGTAAAAGAAAAAGAAAAAAAGACATTGTTTTCTCTTTAATCAAGAAATATTTTAATTATTTACATTTGTTTAAAATCACTGTTTACATAACAGCAAAGGAGAAAGGAAGAAACCAAAGTCTTTCATCACAAATCTATTTGCAGAGTTCATTGGGGAAAATAAAGAAACAACTTAAAAAAAAAATGTTTTAAGATGAAGAAAAAAAAAGAAGCTCACAGCGGGGGGGGGGGGGGGGGGGGGGAATAAAAAAAAAACAATAAATAAAAAAGAGAAAAAAAAGGAATATGACAAACAATCGTGAGCAGAAAAAAAGAGAAGATGAAAAATAAGTTGTATAAGTCAAGAACAAACTGGTGGACCAGCCACAACAGTATGTAATAAAAGTGGACCACACTCTGCTAGCAAGATGTCCAAACCAAGTATGTGTAATTAACACATAGACACTCAATTTTTGTGTGTGTGTGTATATATATATATATTACTTATTTATAATATCATACAATTATGTGTTGATTAGCCATCTGTACTGGCGATTTCTGGAGCAATAAGGAAATCAAACATGGGTTTGAATACATCACCTCATCAGATGTGGTATTCAAACACATGAGTGATTTCCCCAGAAACCGCCGATGTCAACACGAACTTTTATGATATTATAAATAAATATATTATGATCTTACTAACGTAGTTGATCAGTCATTTCTTCATATATATATATATATATATATAAATAAAAATGGAATAAAGAATAAGCAATTCAACAACAAATATATATATATATATATATATATATATATATATATATATGATAAAGAATGGAGAAGATGTTCTGACGTAATGGAAATTGAAAACCAAAAAATATTATTTATGAATTCATCAATTTTGTCTTTATTATAAGACTTCCTCAGGATGATTTGTCTGAAGAAAAAACAAACACAAGTACCAAATGTTTGAAACACCTGCCACCACCTCTTGTTTCAAACATTTGGTACTTGTGTTTGTTTTTTCTTCAGAAAAATCATCCTGAAGAAGTCTTATAATAAAGACGAAACGTTGATGAATACATAAATAATATTTTTTGGGGTTTTCCTGTTTCAATTTCCATATATATATATATAATTAATCAAGTTCAAATATATTGACAAAATAAACATAAAACCAATATTTTTTCAAAAGTGCTCAATAGCAAGTAAAGCATTTATAAAAATAAGACCAGTGTTTATTTTGTTATATAAATATATATATGTGTGTGTGTGTATTTAAAAAAAAATGCTCTATGCTTTTATTTATAAAAGCAAAGTTATTTATTATAATACTTGCAATTAGATTTACTGATTTATTTCAATGTGATTATTCACATCCTCTCAGATTGGCGTTTCTCTTTTTTCATCATTGTTCTAAAACGTTGTTTCAAAAATTACATCATTGATTTCTTGTGAAAAATTAATACCATTGTTTTGTTTTATTTAATCAAAGACAACAAATGTAGTTTTTCAAACGAATCAATGACGTCATCAAAGAAAATGGTAAAAAAGAGCAATCAATCTATCTGATGAGATATGAATCAGATTAAAACAATTGTTGAATCCAATTACAAATATTGTTGATATTATATTGTTAAATATGTATATATTGAAGACTATTTGGGCGTTAATTAGTCATTAGATATAGTTGTGAGAAGAACACATAAATACATTTATAGTTGCAAAGCCGAAATGACAAGGTTAGTTCAAGGATGATGTTGCATTACCTTGTAACGTGCATTTATTTCTTCTTTTATCAGAATATGAGATAATCAAAATCAACATGTACCAAGATAAGAACTTGCTCGAAATATAGGTTATCCAAAAGATGTAAAAAAAGAACTAAACACATGTTACAGGTAACATAATATCATCCTTGTATTATCGTTTTTAGTTTGTAAATTTTAATGTATTTATGTTCTCACATCTAATGTCTAATTAATGAACTGTGATAACACTGAACCTACATATCCTCCTATATAATCACAATGGTTCAAGCAAACTACAATACTCTCATATATATATATATATATATATATTACACAGGATTTGTATCTGTTCTGAAAACACACACACTTGGTTGAGTTTCTTGACTTTTCAGATATGAATGTCTGTTTTTATTTTGTGCGAATGTTTTTGACAGTCATTTTAAAAGTACTTTGTTTAAAATATCCATGTGATACGCATACGCCGTGCACCAATGGGATGCACATCTAGAGTCGCAAAATTCATAGAACATTCTGGAAAGAAATATTGCTCCAAAGGATGATGTTTGGTATTTTTTAATTAATTTTTTTTTTTATTTATACATTTTTTAGTTTTTTTTTTCATAGCTTTTTAATATTATGTTTTATTATGGAAGAAAGAAAAAGAAAAAGAGGATGAAGTTGGATTGTACAATGATGATGATGATAATGATGATGATGATGATATAATCACACTCTTCCATTCCTTTTTTTTTTAATGAAAAATAGTTTTATTTTTATCACATAGTTTCTCTAAAATGAAGTAAAGATTTGAACAACATTAGAAGATCAAAACCAATGGCCTCTGGGGTGAAATTGTATTGTGGGAACGTTTTTATTTTTTATTTTTGCCTTATATATTAGATTGAGGAAAATGTTTGTGCACCATGTTAAACTAATGAGTTATGTAAGAATTTATTAAAAAAACAAAAAACTATCTTTTCTGCCAACGACCTGCAACTTTCCAGATTTGGTCAAAGTACAAACCCGTCGACTTTGATTCAAAAAATTTGTTCAACTTCATTGAAAAATCAAATCGGTGACACTTTATAAAGTGCTGCATCGATGGAGCAATGTACGAACTATATGCTGGATATGGCAGAGTTTCCAAACCATCCAATTATTTGAACACAGTACACAAACCTTTTACACAATTATATCATAATGATAATAAAATTATAATGAAAAAACATTAACGTTACATTAAAACACTAAAAATATTTGTGTATTCTTCTAATGATTTTGATAGTTAAAATAAAACTGAATCGCATAATTATTCAAATTCTTTTTTCTGTCAGGCTTCCAATCAACTTGTATTGTCTCCAGTTATTTATATTAACAGAAGAAATATGTAAACTACAAAAACAAAACAAATGTTCAAATGATATCAGTGAAAACAGTGGACATCACAAAATTCAGAACAAAAGATGGTGAGGGGAGAGCATATGAAATTTAGAAAATAAAATATTTTTTTAATATATGTAATTTGTTATTAGCCACAAAAAAAAACAGGATCTGTATTTTCCAAATTATATCAAATACTGTGTTTTTACTGCAAAGTTTGTCCTAGCAGTCCAATCAATTGCTTTTAAAGATACACCATATGATAACTAAGATATTTAACAAAAATATAAAAAAATAAATGTGTGACCCTTAAAACGATCAGTGTACATTTGTTTTCAATATGTAAAAAGATATTTGAAATGAATGTATAAAAACTAAAAATGAATAAAAGTCGAGACAATATAATGTCACCTCGGATGTACGAAGGGAAAAACAGAAGAAAATAAATATCAGAGATAATACATTTTTAGATTTCTTGAAAATTTCAATGAAAATAACACAGAACCGTATAAACTAAATTTAAAAAAAATCTCTCTTTCTCATACATAATATATATTTAATATTTTTATGTAGTTCAATACCACATCATTATCACAGAGGACAGATTCACGTCATTTTTTCCAATTTATTTATTTTTATTTCGCAGACAATAGTTTCGGCTAACATCAAGATATTTGTAAAATGCTCCTATGAATTTATTTATTTCTTGGTGTGGCCATTCTCAGTGCAAATTGTACAAAAACGAATTCAAAAAAACTTTTAAAAACTTGGCGATTATAGATTTTTAAAAATTGATAATGAATATTGACTGTAATTCACAGTCAATATTCATTATCAATTTTTTTTTTATACATGAAATTATGGTCCCTTTACATTTAAAAAGATGCAAAGCGACCATAATTCCATGTATATAAAAAAAAATGATAATGAATATAAACCGTAATTCGGGCTAAAGTCGCCAAGTTTTTAAAAGTTCTTTGAATTTCTTTTTGTAAAATTTGCACTGAGGATAGTTACACCAAGAAATAAATAAATACATTGGCGCATTTTACAAATATCTTGATGTTAGCCGAAATAATTGTCTGCGAAATAAAAAATAAGTTGGAAAAAATGACGTGAATCTGTCCGCTGTGATTTTGATGTGGTATTGAACTACATAAAAATACTAAATATAGCATAGCTTTAGCTATAAACTATTGACCTATTATAAGTACTTTGTGTTACAAAATTTAAAAAAATACACACACACACATATATATATATATATATACGAGAGAGAGATTTTTACTACTTTATTAGTGTGGGTGGTTAGCTATTCAGATTAAATAATATAATTCTACGAAATACATTAAAGTTGGAAAATTTGTTTACAAACCAAACAATTCTTAGGCATTATCTATATAATACCCTTGTTCATACCTTAGTATAAACGAACATTATCACCTGCTAATCCCTATTTGGAATCCTGGATATGTCCAGATTCAAAGAATTGATTTAAGTAATTTATGTTTGATGTTAGTAATGTTTTTCTTTTCCAACTAAACACTTCCAGGAATTTAATATTTGTTTATGTATTAAAAACGATGTTTTATCAGTACATTACAACATAAATTACGTCAAATAAACCTTGGAAAAATGAACATACTCAGATAAAAAAATATTCTGTAAAATATAGCTACGTCCACGCCTGATAAGAATATCATTAAAAACTTGACAATAAATAATAAAAAAAAGAAGACAATTCTGAAACAAATGAAAGAGAAATAATAACATCATCAGTGACACCTTATATCCTAGAAGTTGGGTCTTTCAACATAATACCCCCCCCCCCTCCCCACTTACTATAACACAGTGGATCAAATTATATCTTACAATTCGGCAGGTTTGACATCTGTTTCAATATAAAGTAAAAAAAAACACCAAGGAGTTATGTCTAATGGGCAATCATTTTTAGTTTTGCCTGACATCATCTCCTCTACTTAACGTATTTGGTTCTAACTCAAGTATAGCACCTGTGTAAATATGTGTCCCATAAAAAGTAAATATATATATATATATATATATATATATATATATATATATATATATATATTAAAAAAATGATTTCTTTTAATTTTTAAATCCAGCTAAAGTTATTCCCTCCTTAAATCACTAAGCTTTTTCGTGTCTCTTGAATCTTTCTCTTGGATTATAATAATATGCATTTTGATAGTTTTTACCAAGGTATTTGACAATGGATCTTTTCTTGTGATTTTTGTTGTTTTTTTTGTGAAATTTATAACATTTTTAGACATTTTTGTTGATTTGTTTTTGTTGGTATCTTTGAAAATTTTGTTCTAATGATAGTTTAGTGGTTAAAAAAAAAATATGATTTATTGTATGACTTAAAATAAACACTGCCTTGAAAGAGCTGTAAACAACTATAATACCTTTGTGTATGCCCTTTATTTGGAACTTGATCGTCAAAATAAATAAATATATATCAGATATATCATACTGTGATTTAATGCCAGTTTCGAAGCAAACTCGAAACTGATATTAAATTAGTATGATAAAAAGTATGATATAACACTGATCTGTAATTTTATTCATAGCTCTATTACAAATTTTGAAATAACTACCTAAAGGTTTGATTATATATATTTACTTATCTTTCTTCTTTTGTAGACTTATATCCCATCCTGTGATTCATAGTTGTAAAGATCGAATATTTTATTAAAACAATGCACAAATTATACCATTTCACTAAAAATACCAAAAAGCAATCTGTAATTACAATTTTATTTTCCTCACCTCAATCCGACTGTCTGTATTTTTGAAAAGGCATTTCATCCATTCAGCATTATGATTCCTACTTGATGAAAAATCAAAAACAAATCAATATCATTAAAAAAAATCAGAATTAAAATTTAAAAAATAATAAACAGGGTTGAAATAATTACCATCACCCACTCACACATATTGTCAATTAACCCCACAATAGAAACAGCAAAAAGAGAAAAAATAAATAACTAATGGAATATTCAAATGATGTCAAAAAAGAATATATATATATATATATATATATATATATATATATATATATAAACATCATTCCTCCCCGTTGTTTTAATTTCGAGTCACTGAAGATTCCTTTTAAAAGTTTAAAAAGTCAGTATATCTGGATGAAACCGCGGTACACTTCTGAAATATATAACGTATAGTTTTTTAAATAACTAATTTGTATTTAGCTCCCTTTTTTGTGTGATCGAGCACTTTATTGATTTTTTTTCAACATTTATATAAATATATATATTACAAACTCATCTATGAGGAATTTTACGAAACAATCCATGAATTAATTGTTTCATAACATTTCTCATTCACCTATTAAGCAACAAGAAATGCATCGGAACACTCTCTTTTAAAGATGTAACTAAAAACTGAACTATAAGATATTTAGTTGTTTTATTTCCCTCGAGTTTTCTAGTAATCTAAAATGTAGCATTGTTACGAATTGGCAGCAGGGTTACAAAACTTGATGAGATCACTTTTACTGTGACATCAAACATATGAGAACTGAAACAGTTTGACTTCAACAGGACAAGACATGTCAACTGGTTGTCCCTGACCAGTTGCCCTGACCTGACACCGGGTGGTATATGGGTGTATAAATACATGTACGAGAATGACAAATTCAATCCCCACCTGGGGCTCCTAAACTCAGCAGAAACAAACAATATGAACCACTTGTCATTATCTTGTCTCAAACAGATGCCAACCACATGTGAGGCAATTGAAGTTGGCTGACCAACAACTGAGACAACAATTCAAAAACATTAAAGTTAGGTTTTGAGCAAAAACCTTTTTATAATATCATAACTCATAATGTTAGGCATTAACAAAATCTTTGACCAATAACTTTTATATTGTCATAACCATAAGTTAAATAAATTGGAACATAAAATAGAAATATCCGGTAACAGAGTCAAAAGAAAGTAATCTCATATTTCATTACAGAGACTCAGTTAAGCAGAAAACAGAATTTTAGAATAGACAAGCTCTCATAGAAATCTGAGACCACTGAGAACATACAAACATTTAAAACATTATCTACACATATGAACCAACTTCTTTTGATAGATGCTAGCCTTTTATACTTTCATCGTTGTGTTGAGATTGGCTAAATTATTACAGTAATTTTTTTTTTATTAAAGCCAGTTTAGAATAAAGTGTTCATTAAAATGTATTATTTTATGATACTTGAAAGCAAAACGAAACAAAGGTTTGTGTTTGTGTAGATGGAGAGGATGAGGAGGGAGAGTCCATGCAAACTAATATTTTTGTTTTCAAAATAGTCATATATTTTTATGATTTATAACCATTATACTTGATTTATAACCATTATACTTGATTTATAATATATTTTTATGATTTATAACCATTATACTTGACTTACAATCATATATTTTTATGATTTATAACCATTATACTTGATTTATAACCATTATACTTATGATTCATAATATATTGTTATGATTTATAACCATTATACTTATGATTCATAGTCATATTTTTATGATTTATAACCATTATACTTGATTTATAATCATATATTTTTATGATTTATAACCATTATACTTATGATTCATAGTCATATATTTTATGATTTACCAAGCAACTGATTTATAGCCAAACTTATTTAAATAAAACATGACTGAAGTATCCTAAGAAATATGTTTTTATTTCATTGTACAACAAAATAGTTAATTATTTATAACTATTTTGTATCTTTTCAGTATAAAAGAAAACACTATATTTTTTATCTTCTTAAAATATATGACTATAAATCATAAGTATTATTGTTATGAATCATAAAAAAATATATATGAATATAAACACAAAGGAATTAAATTGTATTGTCTGTGAATTTAGTTAAAGTGTACATTTCTCTTAGGATATTTCAGTCATGTTTTATTTAAATAAGTTTAACTATAAATCAGTAGCTTGGTAAATCATAAAATATATGACTATGAATCATAAGTTTAGCTTATGATTTATAGTCATATTTTTATGATTTATAACCATTATACTTATAGAAATAATGAGATTAATATACTTTTCCCCAAAGTATTATTGAAAGCAACTTTACAGTCTTAAGAGAACTTGAACATATTACATCCACTGTCCATGACACTATTTTCACTTCCTTAAATAAGCCCCTCCAAAGGATTAATATGCTGTAAAACAGACAGAACCAAACAATATTCTACATAGTCTTTCTATGTTTGTGAAATCAAACCACATGAATTTGAATTTATTTAAATGCCAATGCTTTAATTCTATTGGCTGCCCCAGGTCACATGCACATTTTAATATGGTTGGATGTGTTGGTATTTTTATATGAATTGAATTTATTTTCTCCTATAAAACATGACCAAGTGTGATTAAATAAACAGAGAAAATGAAAATGCAAAGACAACAACTAAAAAAATAGCAAAAATTAAATCACCGAGTTATTATCTGTAAAATAGTGAATCCATGACAAAATCAAATTTTAATTTACAAAATAAGGCTAAGAAAATATGCAGAAATTTCATTTAGAAACCATGATTCACTATTTATAGGAAGAGGCATCATTGGTATTTCTAAGAGTTTCATGACTTCAGATTAAATCTTTCTGCCACATTGGTTGGGTTTTAAAATATTATAGCAAAATTATGTACAGATTCCAGAGTTTGTTATTAAATTGGTTTGTTATTGGGTTTTACGGCATGTCAACCATCGTTGGGGCATTTTATGCCAAAATTGTATTTGTTTTTTTTTTCTGTATACGATTGGTTTGGAGACTAATTTGATTTTGAAGAAATCTTTGTTACATACAATACCTGACCTTTTCAAATGGTTACCCAATCAGTGCTGACCAGGCTCAACATGGCTTAACTCTCATTTCTACTGGAAACCGAGGCAAACTATGAAATTGTATAAACAAAATTCAAATCCAATCAAATCTATTATATTCATTTATATTGTAATAACATTGGTAGAAAATATGAACATCTCTCCTTAAACTATGGGTAAAATAGCAATTTGTGTTCAATTAATCGTATCCAGTGAATTATTCACAATAAGTATTATGTTTCAGCATCAAATAAGCGATAAAAAAAAAAGAAGAGTTTCTGGTCTGGTTTGGTTTGTTTTACGACATATCAACCCGTTATTTAAAGCCAAAACAGTACTTATTATAAACAATTCACTGTATTCAATTTATTGAACAAACACGAGTTTCTATTTTATCCATAGACAAGAGAAGGGGGTCAATTGTGGGGTCATACCTTTCATAATGGTACTAGTGCGTAAATGATCACACTTGATCCGATAAAATTTGAATTTGACATAGCCGATTCCACAATCTGTGAAGGTATTAGGTCAATCAAGCAATTTGTAGATTCTACACACGTGTATAAAATTAAAGCAGAAAAGTTATGGTCGACTGATCGTTATTGTCTTACAAATAATTTATTTATTGTCCAATAATCTTAGGAAGAGAGTAAAAAGTGAAAATTCTATCAATGTCTCAGTTAACCATATATGGCTTGTTTACTGAGTACAGACAATCCATAGATTTCACATGAGTTCTGTCCTTCAAGTTGAAACAGTTATGTACAGTTGGTATCTGTCATCAGTATGGTATAACAAAAGCCATTTACTTAGATACAAATTTGTTTAATTTATGCGGTTTGTCATAATGATTAGAGTGTTGACTAATGGGCTGGAAGACCGGGGTTCAATCCTCGGTAGAATCATACCAAAGACTAAAAAAAAGGTACCTGATCCATTTTTACTAAATACTAAGCTTTAAAAGGTGAGGATCAAGGGTAAGTGAAGCAAGCCAGAGAAAAGAGTTGCACCCTCCCCTACATCTCGGTGTAGTAGCCAATGAAAAGGAGTCTTTGTGTCACCCTTGACTGTGGTCGATTACTTTACTTTTACTTAATCTATACAAAAATAATACGATACAATAAGAGAAAACTTAAAATGTTTATAACAATCTAATACTCGTCATGTGCCTGTTTACAAAAATTCTGTTTGTCCATAACATCGAAACAATTTCATTAGGATGTATGAAATAGAAAGAGAAAAATATTGCATTTTTTTTGGGGGGGGGGGGGGGGGGAGAGCAAAAGCCCCCCCCCCCCTCCTTTTAAGTACAAATTAATTTTTCCCCTGTATTCATGGAATAACATCAAATATCTATGTGTTTGGAACGTAATTAACCTAATGAAAACTAATTAGCAATATATTTTTCATTATTGATTAAATTAAATTTAGCTTATTGGGTTTTGTCTTGGTCGGGGTTTTAAATAAAAATTAAATAAAAGTAAAAATAATAGTAAGAAGAGCTGGGATTGTTAAAAAAAAATCTAACAAATAATAATTAGGATTTTTATCGACATATACAACAGTTAATGTGTTGTTTTTGTGTAATAGTAAACAAGTACATGGTAACTGAATCGATAATCAAATTTAAAAAGAAATTATTTTTTGTTGTCATTGAAATTTAAATAAATATTTTTCCTCACATTTAAGTATAACGTTATTTTTATGTCGCAGGTACACGAGTAATGGTAATAATTACAAAGAAAATACAACAAATGTGTTTGTCGTTTTATAAGACCATTTTGATTTGATAAAATAGGTGCTGCAATATAGATTTAAAAAATTAACCTCCCACTTAATTTTTAAATAAATATTAATAAATGAGACATAGCAAGACTTACACTGATTTTGATCGCCTAATAAAAAATATCAATAACTTTTTCATTTCAATTGATTAAAACATTGTTGTCTGTGGCTTTCGTCGGTGCAGAAGCTTTCACCCAGTTTTTCCTTTAAAATTGTGCTGATCATCAGACCGGAGCCAAACACTGTCCCAATTTTTGGCAGGATTCCACGTCTTTTTGATCGTTTTATTGTATCAACTTTCTGTACAAATAATGATAGTCCTTCGATGCATCCATAATATAAATTTGGTCAACAATTACGGCCAATTTATGCCGTGGAGGCAGGGTCATACGGTTTACATAAAAAGAAAGATGGTTAAAACTTAAACAAACACAAGCACAGGATTTAAGGCGAGTGTGATCCAATTGAAGATGATGACAGTGCTGTTCTTTCCTCTAGTTGCCAAACCTTCAAATAACAAAAAGATGTGAAAAGTTTTCATAGGTAGCTTTTTTTATTACAACCTATTGTATTAAATGTGTTAACTGAATAGGCCTTATCGCCATTGTTTCGTCAGTTGGATGTTTGCAACTCAGAGATCACCTGTACCTAGAGAAATATGTTTACAGAAATTTCTTTAAAAATGGATAAAAAAAAAGGTCATTACGTCAATCTGTGCTAAAATTTGTAATAAATCTCTATTTATAAAATCATCTGAAATAAGCATGATTTGTAAAATAAAATTTGATCAATTAATAATTTATAAAAAATAGTTAATCAAAAGGAAAATTGTAATGAATAAATGTAAGATTTAAAATCTTATAAAAAAAAAAAAAAAAAAAAAAATGACCAACATGCACTTGCCTTTTACTTTCTTATCTTTATAAATTGAAGAGTTATAAAACCGAACTAAAATATATTTATGCGATTACATTTTGTAAGACGTTCAATTAAGTTTATTGTAAACACGGTTTCTTTAAATACATATATTCTTTCATTTAATTATTGTTCCAATTATTAATTTTAAAACATCTCTCCAATTGAATGATTTAGCAACTAACCAATGATATTTATAACTTTGAATTTTATGATTTATAACCAATAATTTTATAAACAGAGATTAAAACATTACCTTAACAAAATTAGTTATAGTTTGATAACAATTTGGTTTAGTACATAATTTAATAAATACTGTAACAATTAAATTTAACTTCCAAAATCCTATTTAAAAAAAAAAAACTGGTAAAAAAACAAAAAAGGCATAGTTAAAAAAAAAATCCAAACAAAAAAATAAAAAGACTCCTGAGCAACACCGAGCAAGTATAGCTAGTTTGTAATCAAATAACCATTAATTCTAATTTCACTGAAAAATAATCAGAGCATACAACAATAAAAACATTGTTAAATTAAAATATTCAAATAAAGAAATGAATATCAAGTAATACAATTAAGTAAAAAAAAAATGTATCAATAAAAATCATAAGAAAATTTTATGATTTTCTAAAATAACATTAAGATTGAAGTATGTCCAGATTAAAGATAATCTTAAAATGTTTTGAAGAAAAAGCAAAATTTAGTACTTTGCTCACATCATACAGTATTTTAGACGTTGGATGCTGTGGAATAATTCTGAGAAAATTATTATTACTTTCTCTTAACATAGTAGAAAAATCGTTTGCTAAGATAAGTTAAACCAAAAGACAGATAAAAGATTTGTATATTACCAGGAAGAAAAAAATTTCAAAGGCAAAAAAAGACCACATGTTTTTGTCTGAAATTAATCTGAGATTATACTAAATTATCATTTGATAAAGTGATAAAACCATAAACTGAAAAGGTTAAACACTAATATTTTTCATAAAAGCAAAATAAAGTGATTAAATATATACATATATATATAAATATATATATATATATATATATTTTTTATAGATAAAATAGTTATCCACGGACACATGTTTTATCATTATTGCGGCTCATCACTGTGGCTGACTATGACAGGACTCAAACCCTTAATCACAGGATCAAAGGTTGGAATCTTGTCATAGTCATCCACACTGATGATCCGCAGTAACGGTGAAACACGAGTCCGTGGATAACTATTTTATCTATAAAAAAGTAAATGATTAAATAAACAAACATATATATATACATACATACACGTCCCTAAAAAATGGGGTGGATTGTGTATCTAAGGGAGGAACTCCTAAATGCTCAGGGAGCAGTAAGTACCAGTAGCTGCAGTACAGAAATTTATCGGTAACAATAACAACAACAAAAGTAACATCATATATAAGATTATCCATGAATACATGTTTCCCCGTCTCCGGTTCATCAATATATATATATATATATATATATATATATATATAACACACACACACACTGAGGAGCTGTGATAGGAGTCTGTGGATATAGTTATATAGTGCTCAGTTACATGTGTTAGAGAACTATTTATTATTTTAGGTGATACTATACAAATACAAAGTGACTACACATATGCAACCATTTAGCTTTGAATCTGATATGCAATTTAATCGGGGAGTGAGAAACTTCACTATCATCCTCTCATCAGTAAACTGGCTTCGGTTGAATGATGAGAGGATGATAGCAAATTGAATATTAGACTCAAAACCCACTGCACTTAGGCACAAATAGTTTCATATGGCTAGTCACTTTGTTTTTGTATCGTATCACCTAATAATAATAATGATGTGTTAGCAGTAAGTTTTTCAGACGGCATTAGAATCATGGGACTAAGTCAGTAATTTGATTTTTGATTTTTGATTATACTTTTTTTTTCCACTGTATTTGTCTGTGTTTATTTTACTGTCTTTATATGCCTGTTTTTGTTTCCGTTTACGCTTACCGGGCACTGTTATTTCTACATAGAGCAGAGATACACACTATCCCTGTAACAGGATCACAGGTAAAATAAGCCTGGGCCTGGTGTTGCCACATACACAAAACACATGAAAAATGACACCAAACAAATATAAAAAGATCTGAGCATCATGATTGGCAAATGCTCTTTTGATAGCAAACATGGGTGACCCGGTTGGCATCTTGCAAACGGTAACCCTTTTTATTTCAGGTCCCAGAATACAACAGACCAAATACAAATAAGTAAATATGACAAACAAAAACCAAAGACCACCCAAAGAAAGAAATTAACCACAAAAAAAAAATAGACTAGTAATGCAAACCTATGCACAAAGGCTACCTGAATCGAATGAAGAAAACATGGGACAGATCTGTTGACTTTCTGGTAATGAAACAAAGGATTGCAGACCAAGCAAAGCACATCCTTAAAAGGGGGATGATTCACAAAACTAGATCTAATGGAAATAAGCATAAAAGTAAAACAACAGAACAACAAATACCGGAAAATTCATAGGTAGAAATCAGACACAATATTAGCAGTGAAACTACAAAAACCACTGACAAGAAGACCACAGAAATTACTGCGGAAGCAGCAGCAGAAGAATGCATCAAAGAAATTATGAAAAAGGACAAAACGAAACTAACATCCCTATGGAACAAAAACTGGAAGAAAGTAAAATTAGAAGTAGAAAAAGTTAACAGACTCCTCTCTCACATCCCAACAAACAATATTACAGACATAAACAACCTAATATATGCTGGAATAAGATCCGTAATCAGAAACACAAAGAACTTAAGCAAAATATATCAGCAAAGGAAAGCAAACTGAGAAGATGTATATTTAACTCTGAACAGTATAAGTAAAATAGGACTTTTGAAAATAAAGAAAACCAGTTTTACCAAAACGTGAATAGAGGAAGGGCAAGAGAACAACCAGACCCGACAAAAACAAGACAATTCTGGAGCAATATTTGGGAAAAGCAACAAGATCATAACAGAAATGATGAGTGGCTGAAAAACATGAAAAAAGATCTTCAGGAAATTTAAGGAACAGAAACTGAAATTAAAGACGACCGTAAGAAAAATGGCAAAATGGAAAGCACCTGACCATGATGAAATACATGGATTTTGATTTTTAAACCAAAATCCATGTATTCCATGGGCCTACACGAAAAAGACTAACACAAAAAAATGTATACGTAAAGCTGACATATTGGAGTGGATGACTAAAGGAAGAACCACATTAAACCAAAAAGACAGTGATAAGGAAACGATCT
Organism: Sepiola atlantica; assembly: GCA_963556195.1. Classification (NCBI taxonomy): domain Eukaryota; kingdom Metazoa; phylum Mollusca; class Cephalopoda; order Sepiida; family Sepiolidae; genus Sepiola; species Sepiola atlantica. The sequence continues at coordinate 182,177,160 of OY744517.1, forward strand.
TGAACAGCTACAGACCGATAACCTTCCTACCAACCATGTGTAAAATTTTAATGACACAACTGAGTGAACAGATCTACCACTACCTTAATAACAGTGGACTACTCCCTGAGGAACAGAGAGGAACAAACGACCTGCTTATTATACGTTGATCAAAAGATCCTGAAGTAAGTAAAAAGTGAAAAAAGAACATAGCCATGGAATGGATCGACTATGATACAATCCTCTAAGCATGAATAAAACAAAGTTATCAAGTTTATGGAGAAACAAATGGAAACATGGAGACTGGAACTGACAGTTGAAGGACAACACCCGAGAGAAATAAGAATACAGAGAGGTATCTTCCAGGGAGACTCTATCTCCACTACTGAAGGATGATGCTGATGGACTTTATGTAAAAAGAGGAAAAAAGGGTTGGTAAGTATTGAATGGACTAGAAAAATACATCAGGCAAAATACAGAGGCTGATTATCGCCGCTAAGGCAAACAATATGGAGATCATTGAAACGAGAAACAAAAAGACAAGAAAGGAAAAATGGGAGGAGAAGTAGCTACATGAATGATTTATAAGACTGATCAAAGAAGAGATGCATAAAAACACATGGGCATTGTTACGGAAAGGACACTTAAACAGAATTGCTATTGACAACCGCATAAAACAACACAATCGTAACAAACTATGTAGAAGCCAAAATAGAAAAAAAAAACAAAAAAAACAGGAAAACAGCAAATGTTGACTCTGTAGACAAAGAGACAAAACAGTAAATCAGATAAGTGAATGCAGCATAACTAGCCCAAAAGGAATAAACAGATCTGACTGCATGGGGAAAGCAGTCCACTGGGAACTATGCAAACGTCTACACTTTGGACATACAGACACAAACTGGAGCCAGTAGTGGAAAATTAAAATTATAAACTCCTCTAGGACATGGAAGTACAAACGGATAAACTTATCCAAGCAAGGAGATCGGATGTGATAATAATAACCATGAAGGAAAAAAACCTGCCAAATTATAGATTTCGTCATTCCAGCAGATCACAGAGTGAAAATCAAAAATGAAGAAAAACTAAACAAATTTTTGCAAAAGAGCTGAAAGGAATATGAAACATGAAAAAAATTACTGTAATACCAAAAAATACTGTTGCGATAATGCAAAATTATTTGCAACGCTTATCAAAAGAGGCGGAAAGTGCTAAAAATCTGGGGAGACTTGTTATCACTTAAACTCCAGATAACACAACTTGTTATTGCCAGTAGGGCGATCACTGATAATGACTCGTGTGAAAACTCTTAGTGAGTAAATAATAACTGTATACATATATATGAAAATTTTTAATGCAAAACGCGATAAACGCCATTTTGAAAATTACAAAGTTATCACTACAAATAGTGTTGCATTTCAACACTCGACCACACCCCAAAATCATGTTTTATAATTTTTTTTGCTTTTAATTAAGTTAAGCTAACAGTCAAAGTCTAGATTTAATATTTTCATCCTTTTATTGGTTAATGTCTCAATTTAAACAAATTGGATTCATCGCGTTTTACATTCCAACTGGCTAAAACAATACATAAAATATTCTAAATAAACAACAATTTTTTAAAAATAAATAAATGATGAATAGATTAAATCAGACTTTTCTTCTGTCAACATAATGGACTAAAACAATAAATTAATTACCCTAAATAAACCACATTGCTTCCTGATGATGATTGCGAAGATCCAAAACACTCAATGGATTCTTACTACACCAACTACCCACGATACTCGGAAGATTGCTCGCAGAGTCAAGAAAATAATTTTAAAAATATGTGAATAAAATAAAACTTTTTTTATTAAAATTGCTTGGATAATGATTTGCTGCCAATATATATACAGAATGTTTAGTATATGAAATAGTTGATAAGCATGAAACAGACTAGTAGAAAAAAACAGTAAAATCTCTAAAGCCAATAGTTTGGTTGTGTCAAACGACTTTAATCTTTTGTGTAGAAGTGCTTTATTAAAACGAATGTCTTTATACAGCAAACAGTTGAAAAATGTTGAAGACTGTTCGCTGTATAACGATATTTGTTTCAATAAAGCCCTTCTATACCAAAGATTAAAGTTGTTTAACAGGATCGAAATATTGGTTTGCTTTAAAAATGTGTCTGTGTTATTTCTACTAGTTTGTTTAAATGCTTATTCCTAATTCCATATACTAAACATTACATTCTGTATAATTTCTTGTTTGAAACTGTTTATATATATATATATATATATATATATAAACAACCCCTATTTCAAATTCCCCTAAAATTTATAAATTATTCAGAATTCTAAAGAACTAAATATGTGTGTGTCTGTGCAACAAAATCATTTTACTAACTTTATTTTTGTACATAAATACAAACCCATGCACAGTGAAATAAATAATCTATTTTCACTGATATATTTATAAAAAAATGTGCAGAGAAATTTGAACTTGAAAAATTCAGTTTTTGTTTTTTTAAAAAGAACTTAATGAGATAAAAAAAAAACTTATTGAGAAATAAGAAGTTGATTGTGAAAAATTAGACTCAACAGAATCAATTGAGCAGAATTTGCTTTCATTCTTTACTTTTTAATAACACACTTAAAATGTTGATTGTAAAGCTTGCTTTAAAAATGACTGTTAAAAGGAAATGTTAACAATTCTTTAAATAAAAATTAAACAATGAACAATATGATTTTAAAAATATTATAATGATCAACGGAAACATGAACTTAAAAGAGAAACTAAAATTTTTCTGGTAAAATTCAAAAACATTCTTTTTTTTTTTTAAATTCTGAATGAAGAATATGATTGTAGACAGAAAGAGAATGACATCCCTGTAGATGAATTTTCTTTGAACTTCATGACTTTATAACAATTCTCAGCATTCATAAACAAAGCTCCTCCAAATAAGACTTTTTCCTGAGAAACCAGCAGAAGAAAATCAAATTGAACAATTTGGTAATCGGAAGCAAGAATTCAAAGAAGGTGAAAGAAGAAGAAGAAAAAGAAGGAAACAAAAACAAAAAAAAAATGGTTTGAATAAGAAAGGAACTTTATAGTTTCCTTCATTTTTTTTAGTAGTTTTCTTTTAGTTTTGTTTTGTCCTGATTCATAATTTTTTTCAGAGTCTCTTTGGAGCTAGTTTATATATATATATATATATATATAGTAGCCTCAGCTTTTACCGGATACCCTTATATATTTTTGAGGTGCACTGATTTGGTGTACAACCTTGCTGACTGTTGCTGAATTGGCTTTTCTCCAATCATCTTGGTCTGTTGTTGAAGATATGGGATGGCAGGGTGAAGACAGGGGGGTGGGGGCCCCGCCTACATGTCCCCCATCCCCCTATTCAGAGTTGATCACAGGTGGGGGAGGCAGAGGCTTGCACCAAATATCATGAGATCCCCAAGGCTGATAGGCAGGCGGAGACACAGCTGACAGAGGAGGTGCATTAGAAGTGAGGGCGGGAAGGAGGGGGGTGCTCAGAAGGGCTTGTGGAGATGATACAACCAACAATCTGACTTGTCCCCGCTCCCCGCCCATGGGCAACCACTGCTGGGCAGTGGTCTGCAACGGCAGCAATGGCAGTGGAAACACTGACGACTGACCAGTCATTGCAGCTGGATTCAGCTCAGCTGTTTGGGTCAGACGCTGTGAGTTGAAAAGGTGTCGATAAGGGAGTTGTGTCTTCATCGAGACCATCAAGGTCTGATATGGATGGAGATGGGCCTTCTTCGTCCAAATTTCCTCCCACAAATGGAGAAATGTCCGTTGCCTGGGCATCATTATCAACGGAGAGCATTTCAAATACTTCACTGTTTGCTGGGGAAGCCTGAAAAATAATAATGGTTTATTAAAAAAAAAATGAAAAGATTTTATAGATAAAGTAATGGTTTAAAAGAAACGTAATATATGAATCTATAATAGATGAATGTTTTCAATTGGAAAATTTAAAGTGTATTTTAACAATTTTTAAGAATATAATTGAATATAATTGAATATGTTGATAATATTTTGCCATCATGAAATATAATAATTTAAAAAATGTTTGATCTAATTGAGAAAAAAAATGTTATGAATATAAATAAATATAACTTTAGAAATGTAAACAAATAAAAAAAAATGACAATAAGAAAACTTAAACTTTGAATATATTCATTCTAATACCTATCAAATACAGCCTTCAATAGCATTTTTACAAATGCAAGGTGGTCTGAAAGTCTTTTTACCGTTATCAAAAAGTAACAACAATAGAAGAACTATTATCAGCTTCGTAAAATATCACATAGGTCATGGCACCACATCATTTGTGCCACAAAAATGTTGTTCATACAGACCTTCTCAATATGTGACAGTGTCAATGAAAGCGAATAAACTGCATTTATTACATGTTCTTTTCTATTACTTGTATTATTCAGACTACTATTCTCATCTTGGTTGTTATATTCACAACGTTTCAGACAATGAAACCTGACATTCGTCAGGTGCATCTTTTTGAGAATAGGAATATTCTAATTAAACTAGAGATTTTTATGCCAAACTCGGGAACCTAAAAAAGGCCAGAGGTTACATCGGCCAAAATGTTGTGAAAATAACCACCAAGATGAGAATAGTAGTCTGAATAATCCAAATTATCAATCCTCATCTAAAAAATTATGATGCATGTATCATATCAATGTTGTATTACCCGTTATTTTAGTGTTGTTACTTTTTGATAACAAGACATTCAAACCACTTTCACAATCAATAATTAAAAAAAAAAAAAATTGCAACAAAAAGAAATTTTTTTTCAAAATCAATTTTCAATATTAATCACAAAATACCACAGTTAAAAAGATATTAGTTTTCAAAAACAAAGAAAACAAAATACAGGTTAATTTCATCATCCACATTTTCGACGATTCTTTTGATACACAACCAACAAATGGAAACACAAATTCATCGTAAGAGAATCACAATTTTAATAAGTTGAAAAAGGTTACAATTGCAGTAGGAAATAAACTTGAGAGATTTTATGCAAAAGTTTGAAAAGTGTTTACATTTATTGTTAGACTCTGGTAATGCCAGTGTCACAGGTGAGCATAAAATATTCAGGTGCAAATAATTATCAATTGTGGCACGGAAAATATAATCAGAACAAATTCAATCGCTTTTATGTAAGGAAAGAAAAAAAATTACAGAATGGGAAAAAAATCATCATAAACAATGTAAATTATAGAACAAACTGTTTTACATACACACAAATTATATATATATATATATATATATATATATATATATATATATATATATATTTGTTTTCTTTTTAAATAAATGAAATAAAAATTAATATTTAATGTAATAATGAATTATGCTTTGGTTTGTTTTTAGACAATGTTGATCGTATCACAGTCAATAGTTTTCTTCGAATGCCGGCTGGCTTGGAAGGCCTAGAGCAGACTCATGGCGTTTCCACGAATAATGGCGATAGAAAGGCGCTCATGAAGCCATATATAATTATTTCATGTATCCACACAAAATGTTATAAGGAAATATAATATTTTATATATATCGATTTTCAGTATTTACTTCAATAGTACCCAATAGGTGAGTAGAGCTTGGTAGTAAGTTATGAAAATATATTTATGGCAATTAAGTTATAGAGATTTCCGCGTTTCATCCTCGTAGGGAATCGTCAGGTTAATATTTTAGCCTGACGATTCCCTACGGGGATGAAACGGGGGGCCTCTGTGTAACTTAATTGTCATAAATATATTTTCATAACTTACCATATATATATATATATTATAGAATTTTGAAAAAAAAAACAAGAAACGTTATTTAAAAAATTTTCTTTTTTTTATATATATTTATTAAATGCATAAAATCATCTTTCATAAATATACGTCTCCGAGACTTTCGCCGTAAGACGGCCCCAACAAAAAAACCACTCACCTTCCTTCTTTCCCCCTTTTTTTCCTCCCCATTTTGCTAGTGTTAAAATCGCAAGTAAATCCACATGTGGCCCCAAGAGGACAACTTTCGTCTGGTCTCGTTGACGATTTTGAAGAAAGTGAACATTCTAGATGTGTCCATTGGCGCGACCACGCCTATATGAACTGAAATAGGTGCCCCCCCCCCCAAAAAAATGTACCATAGAACTTTAAAAAAAAACAAGAAACGCCACCTTTTAAACTTTTCTTCCCTTTATACCTATTTATTAAATGAATAAAATCATCTTTCATAAATACATGTCTCTGAGACACTCACCGCAAGACGGCCTTAACGAAGTTACCTACTTTTTTCCCCTCTTATTCATTTAATAAAATAAATATATATGTAAAATTTTTTTTTTAAATAACGTTTCTTGTTTTTTCAAAATTCTATAATACATTTCAAAAAACGTTTTCTTAAGAATGTGTACACCTCTTTCAATTTACATTATATATATATATATATATATATATAATTATTATTTCATGATTTATTATTATATCATTTTATAATAATTTATACCCAAACCAAGTCATCGGATTTACAATTAAAAAAAATCTGTATAGTAAACAAAAAATTCTAGGTAGTTTACTATAAAAACAAATTCTTATCTTCAAAACTCTGCAGCAAAATGTAAACATAGAGAATGAACAGTTTGCCATATGGAGAAATAAGCAAAATCATCCCTTACCCCCCCAAAAAGATTTAACAATGATTGTGAAAATTTTCCAAAGAGTCAAAAAAACAACCAGGATGCAAATAAATAACAATCTGAAGAAAAAGATAAAAACGGTTGGTATGGAAGCCATTTGGAAACGATATTTGAGTTAATCCCAAGATAATTCATATTGCATATATTACTGATTAAAAAGTGAACCAGCCCAGATGTGACAACAATACTCCATGCATGGGCATATGGTGTCTTTGTAGAGATATAAGATACTGTAAGGTGAGAGAAGTCTTCTAACTCGGTAGATGGAGCCCATCTTTCTTGCAGCAACCTTGGCAATGTCTTCTATGAATTTGTTCCAATTCATGCTATCTGTGAATGTTAGGCCGAGGAGTTTGAATGATGGACTCTCAGGTAGGGTGCTACTAGCCATGGCAATCAGTGGTTGAAAAGGTTTCTTATAATTATTGAAGGAAAGGAGCTTTGTCTTAGTAGCATTAAATGCTAACATCTATTTGTGCCTCCATTCTACTACAGACTGAAGGTTATTTTCTAAGGATTCAGCCATTGCCTCGGATATGCTCGTGTTCGTTTTTCCCACATGTCAGGAATAGAGCGTGATGTCATCAACAAATATACCCATCTCAGACACAATTGTATCAGGGAAGTCGTTTATAAAGATCAGGTATAACAACAGTCCCAGTATCGACTCCTGGGACACATCTGCATTAATATCACATTGTTTAGTTGTATGATCATCAAGGACAACCTGGATCTTTCTTTTGGCTAAAAAGGATTTGATTATATTAAATACTCGTCCAGTAATACCGTACAAATTAATTTTCATGCCAGACCCTGTCAAAGGCCTTGAATATATCAAGAGCTACTGCCTTAGCTTCACCAGCTTTATCCAGTGTATCCAGTTTCGAAATGACCGTAGAATGGGTTTGCTTAAATCCATACTATAGGTCAGAAAGAAGTTTAGCATTAATGCGATGGTGGACCATCACTAGATTAATTAAGGATTCAAAGATTTTAGCGTAGAGCAAGAGGAGACTGGTAGGGTGATAATTTTGCGGGTCAATTCTTTCACCAGAATTCTTGAACACTGGTACCCCAGAGGCAATTTTCCAACTATCAGGGAAGCAAGATTCGGCAAGGCATTTATTGTAGAGTTTAGGGAGGACAGGGACCAGCTCAGCAGAGCATTTCTGTAAGACTATAGCAGGGATAAGATCAAGTCCACATGCTTTGGAAGTGTCAAGGTTCTTTATGATATTCTGGACTTGGGAAGGGGTGATGCCAAGATCATCCATTGTGTTTTCAGTCTGCAGTGAAAAGTTTGGGAGGGAGTGATTAGTGGAGTCCAAGGTAGAGTTCATAGTGGTTGGATAGCGAGGGAATTGTGGATTGCCCATTATTCACCATTTTCCTAAAATTGCGAGTTCCTAATTTCTGTGACTGAATGCATTTTCGGGTCATCTCGGTATACTTACTCTTAGCTGCAGCTATTTCACTCTTTCAATGATTTCTTTGATGCTATAAATTTTTGTCTATTTGCAATGTTAAGCATTTTCTATTGTTGAGGAAAATGTGTAAACACATGCACCAACACCCGCACCTTTTTAAATATGTCTATTTAATACTTATATGAATGGATATTTAAAATGTAATCACATATTGCTGGCGGGAATAGATAATAATGGTTGAAAAGAAGTTATGAGTATCTGATATTATCAGCATAGTATCTCACAGCATATTTATATAACAGGCATATTAGAAAAACAGAACCATAATCAAAACACACACACATATTAGATTAGATTATATATATATATATATATATACATGAATGATAGAAAATGGATATGCTTTCTAATAGAGTATATAGAAAAAGGAATATCGAGAAAATAGTTTTGTGGAAAGTTTTTTTTATTTCTTAGTCGACATTTTGTTAAGTTCTGAATTTCATTTTCCGTAGAGTGTAGACTGAGCTGTAATTAATCTAATGAAAATGTTTTGAATAAATTAGGAGACAAATATGATACTGCCCTAAAAAATAGTGTTTATCATAACATGGAAGTTAAATTAAACAAATCCCTAAGAAATGATGACATGAGAAAATAAGTAAAAACAGAAGGATAATTTGGTTTATTTTTTATTAAATGATTAAAACTAGATTAATTTACATTTCTCATTTAGCCATCCTCTACAATTTAGTAGAAATACATGAAAACATTGTACTGATACATAGAAAAACCTCCATAAAAACGACAAATTTTTAAATGTTAGTTTTAAACAACATTTAAACGTTCAATTTTCAAATGTAATGTGGGGTGGGGGTAAAGATGATGTAAGCATACAGCTGCTATACAAACAGACAAACATATTTCTAATTTTGGAACCACGATTCTGAAATTGAATGACCTAAAGTGACTAGATGTTGTAATTGCTATTGAATACAGTAAGGTTCATTTGGACAGTGAATTTAAGTCCCAAAATAGTAATAACTAAGGATAGAGAATATACATAGAAAGAAAAAATTTGACTGTTGTCAGTTGAATGAGGGAGGGGGGATGAGGTGTGGGACAAAAGAATTTTAACTGAAATTTGTTTTTAGTCAGTGAAATCGAAAGATTAAAATATATTTACATTTCTGTCGCCGTTTTTAGAGTATAATAATTATTGATTACGTTATTGGAAAGAATGATAGCTAAAATAAAAATCAGAAGTGGTTTATACGAAATAGACAACAATATGGTGAGGTGTACCCTATAATAAAAGGATAAAAAAAGAAAAAAGGATGAAGAAAAAGGAGAGAAAATAAATAAACATGGACCGTTGTGGTGGGTGTTAATTGGTTATTCATTTATATGTACATTTTGATGTATTGTTTATATTGATCGAGTATGAACATTTTGAAAAGAAAAAGTGAAAGATCGACTCGATTGTCATAATATATTTTGAATTTTTAACTACAAGTGAATAGGGTTGAAGTAAGTTTGATTCAATTGAAATAAAAAAGGGGGAAAAATGGGGTAATATATATTAAATGAATACAGTTAAATTTTGATTTTCATCGGCTTGGTTATAGCAAATATACACTGATGAAGACTTTTTCAAGTGTTTATGATATTTTGTATATCATGAAAATATATATTTTCAAAATGAGCAGAAACAATTGTCTGATAATAAAGTGTTTTGGATGAAATCTGGAATATTTTCTGAATAATTATTATATATCTATATAATAAAGTAAAGACGATTTTCCCGTTTACATTAAGACATAATACATTAATAACCAAAACTCTTCATACACTAATCTGTTCTGCAACTCAATTAGCCTAAACCTTTATGCGTGTTTCCAGAAACTATGCATTCATTTCTTTTTCTTTCAATATTATTATATTTTCTCCGGATTACCTAACTCTCCCAAATAAACCTTCCAAAGAGAAGGTTGCTGCCATTTTTACTCACATATTATCTACTAGCCCGGCCAACAGATTCACTGCGTGTTAATTTTTCATGGCATAAAAATGAAACGAACACCGCTTATTCCAGAATACTTAACGAACACTTCACATTTGCATTCCTGAAAAAACAACAAGTGTTCGCTAAGAATTTAGACATTCGCATCGGTAAACTTTTCTGATTATTTTTTTTCTTACGGTTACTTCTGTTTTTTCTTCAGAATTGACACTCTGATATGTATTTATTTTTTAAGTTAAATCAATATTTTATATTTTCTCTGTCGGGACATGTTCTGACTATTCACAGAATAAAGGAATACTAGATTAGCAGTCAAATACATGAACACAGGACACAGTATAACTATTCGTGGAATAAAGAAATATTGGATTAGATGTCAAATACACAGATCATCAGTTGTAGTGAGCATAACAATTCTTCCACTATTCATGTCTTCGAGCATTTTTCAAAATTATTTTATAACTTGTCTTACAAACTTTTTCTTTGTGAATTGCTTCAGTCGAGAAGGATTTCTCTTTCCCTGACCGAGAACAAAACAGATGACGTATAGTATCAGAAAACAGATTCATGTTTTTATTAATGCAAATAGGTCACAGTTGATTTTTTACGTCGACAAAACTAGGAAATAACACTGTTGTCATAAATTAAATTTTTAGTTAAGTCTTTCAAGGAGTTATAAAAATATTTTATTTAAAAAAATTAAAATATTTATAAAACTATTTGTTTCACAAAAGTGGATACTCAGATTTCTGGGATATTGAAATGTGAGAGAAATACAAAACTTTATTTAAGACTTTAAAATGTTTTCAGTGTTTTTTAAAATAAACTTGTGTTGCGAAAACACAAGAATTATGTGTTAAAACCAATACTTTTATTTATACATATTTTTATTTAATATTCGCAGAATAAAAGAATATTAGATTGAATGTCAAATACACAGACTGTTAGTCATAGTGATCACGAAAATTCTTCCACGATTCATGTTTCTTCAAACATTTTTCAAAATTATTTTGGAACTTTTCCTTTCTGAATTGCCTCAGTTGAGAAGGATCTCTCCTTCCCTGACAGAGGAAAGAACAGATGATGTATAGTATCAGAACAGAGATTATTAACGCAAATAGGTCGCAGTTGTATTTTTACGTCGACAATGCTTATGTGACTAAATTAGGAAATAACACTGTCGTCATATATTAAATTTTAAAGTCTTTTAGTGAATTATAAAATATTTTATTTAAAAATTAAAATATTTGTAAAATTATTTGTTTTCTGGGATATTGAAATGTGAGAAAAATACGAAACTTTATTTCAGACTTTTTGTAAAAACACAAGAATTGTTTTTAAAGCAATACTTTTATTTATACATACTTTCATTTAAATTATTTTTATATAAGTCACTAACAGACTTTACTTATTTTTATCGAACCTGATCCAATGAAACATGTCCTCATCTAGGAAATAAGCCGATAACACTAGCACATACTATACTGTCCAGATTTAATCTTCCTCCGAGGTCATCAGATCTAAGCCTGTCTTTAAGATATCCAGGGTGACATGTCTAAACGTCTGTATTTTGATTGGATATCATTTCTTGACGAATGATGTGATGATTATGACTGTTATGTGTGTACAAGTAAAACTATACAGCATTTCACTTGGCCATCTTCTAATCCTCATTTGTCTCCTAAGAAAAAGCAATCACAGGTGTGCACTCCCTGGAAACACTGCAGCAACAATTTTATGCTTCTCTTAAGCATAGTGAAAAAGAAATCATGATATTTATTCAGGGGATGCACCATCAAACTGGGAACTTGCTGTGAGATCGTGATTAAACTACATATTTCTATAATGGTGGATGAGACGCAATTCTCCAAATAGGACTCGGTCTCCTCACTTCATTAAAATCAAAGTGTACGTTATGTAATCTGCCAATATCGAGTTGTGTAGCAAAATATCAGCGGTGACTTTAGGATAGTTTCACTTCTAATGTTAAAGGATGTTTTTCACAAATTACGATGAACGACTAAAACAGCTGATGTGTGATATGAACAAAGATAGGAAGTAATTAGCAAGAGTTAAAGATGTCAAATTTTAATGTGTGCGGAAAACGAGAAATAGAAAACAGGGTCCGGATAATAAAAAAAAGAGGCAATCAGATTTTGTATAAAGTTAAAAAGAAAAAAGAAGTTTTTCCAATCATTTAAAAATTTTTTATATTTAATCCAATTTGATATTTTGTTTTTCATTAGTCAAATTTAGAGGAAGGGGAGGAGAATTTACTCTTTATTCAAAAGTCCTCTTTTTTTCTTTTAACTTAGTTCACCCCAAACAAGGCAAGTTGCCACTGTAGGCATAAGGGCTACTGAGAATTAGGGTGAAAGTTTAGGGGATCATTCTAAATTGTGCAGCTAGATGTTTGTTGACATTAGTTCTAAATTTCTGCATATCGGTACAGTCGGGAAACAGGGAGCATGGAGGGAGTTCCAAAGGCTGGCAGCTCGAGGAAAGAATCTATTGGAGTAGAAAGCTCTCAGTCATCTGGGGGCCTCCACAATGAATGGATGGGATTTAGCTGATTGTCAGGTTGATCAAGTGAATTTACTCGAGGGGGCACCAGAGCAGCAAGCTCATCGATCACATTCCATTGAAGTACTTGTAAAACAAGCACAAGATTGCAACATTGCGGCGATGGGACAGGGGCTGGAGCTTGGTGGATAGTGAGGGACCTATTAGATTAGCAACTCATTTTTTGACCTTGTCTAAGAGGGAGAGAATGGTGGATGATGCACCAGCCCGGATGTGACAACAATACTCCATGCATGGGCGGATGGTGGCTTTATAGAAATATAGGATATTGTCAGGTGTGAGAAGTTTTCTAGCTCGGTAGAGGGAGCCCACTTGGCAATGTCTTCTATGAATTTGTTCCAATTCATGTTACCTGTGAATGTTAGGCAGAGAAGTTTGAATGTTGGACTCTCAGGGTGTTATTTGCCATGGAAATCGGTGGTTGAAGAGGTTTCTTGTAGTTGTTGAAGGAAAGGAGTTTTGTCTTAGCAGCATTAAATGTCACCATTCATTTATGACCCATTCCACTACAGACTGGAGGTCGCTTTCTAAGGATTCAGCCATTGCCTCGGATATGTGTGCATTCGTTTTACCCACATGACAAGAGTCATCCAAATCACTGTATAACAAATTTAATAAGACACTCTTCGTCCATATTCACCTTTCAATTAACTTGTCCGAGTAAAGCTTTCACAAAACCAATCTAATAGAGAAATTCTAATTATTATTATTAACTCATACTTCCATTTTAAAAATTAATCTAAATAAGAAAGTATCATTTTATTTATTTATTTCATCACATTTTATTAAACACTGAAAAACTAATAAAAGAAACCTTTTCGTCTTAATATCCACTTCTGGTTGACGCTACCAAATACATAAACATTCTTTCTCTCTTTCACACTAATTATCATAAATCTTTCTTTTTCTCCTCAAACTATACATGTTTGTTTTGGCTTTTTTTTATATTGGCTAGCCTTCATGGATAAATGGTTATCAGCTTCCGTTATTAACCGAAAGGTTGGTGATTGATTCAGATTATTTTACTATTCTTTTCCTCTGTATTATGACATATCTATCCCTTGGGTGTGGAAAAAAATTCTTATGTGACTTATACATTTTTTCTTTAACTAAAACAAGAAATTAATTTACTTACAAATAAATAATCAGATAAATAGTAACTTTATTTCAATGTTTTTGGATTGAAAGTGAGTGAGGATATTCATTATTATTAATAAAATAAAGAACACGTTAATTAGTGTTAAAATAGAAACTTAAATTCAATGTTTTAATCACTGGTGGCCATGATCAATCAATTTGAGTGAAATAGTGAGGTACTCCAACAGTCTTCTACTACACTTGAAAATTTTCTTGAAGAATGTTTTTGGTGTTAACCAAAACTTTCGGGCAATGCCGGGTAGGGAGAGGTAGTTATAAATTTCATTCATAGAATTTTATTATTTTGAGAAGAGGTTCCTATTTACTTGCCTCCCCATGAGGGCAAAGTTCAACACAAGGTCGGTTTTGAATGTGGTGGAAATCTAGTCCCCAAAACTGGGCATTCTGGATGAAGAAAAAGCTAAAATTGCCCCAATCAAGGATTTCGCCTCCACAGAGATTACACCTTGAATTATTTATTTGCTATAATGTAAAAAATATACAATGTAACAAATTAGGCACAGGGCCATCAAAAGCGTGAGGAAAATGAGGGTCATTGGTCAACCTTGATCTAAAAGTGATAAAATTGTCTATCCTACTCTTAACTAGAATTATCTCAGTCACCACAATACCACATTTACTCTAGGGACCATCTTACTTAAAATATCCACAAAACAATTTGATTCGAGCTCAAATGCCAGCGAGTTAATTATTTTCAGAGGGGTTAAACAAAATTCAGACATTTAGCTGTATCAACCTGTATCTATTATTTAGTGCTATTTTAGAGTTTTTGGTTGTTACTCTAATAAATTATTTACTCATTAAAATTTCTATGTTATTATTCTAAACTGTTATATGGGCCGTAGATTCAAGTAGCCCTTCACAGGAGTATGTTTTAAAGCCAACAGAGAGCTTTTAAAACAATATGAGTAAATTTAAACAGACTTTAGTAAATCAGACAAACTAGTACAACATGTTACTAAATAATAATCTATATATGTAAATAAGTAGATCCTGATTTTATCTAAAAAATTATTGTTATTTAATAGAAAGAGATTGTTTAATAATACCCAAATAGCAAGAAAAAGTAATACATGAATAAAAGTTTGTTTTATAAAAAAAAAACAATTAAAAAAAAAACGAAATAAATAAAATCAGGGTTCAGCAGCACAGAAAATTAATGTAATATTTTTTGTTGTTTTTTTAATGAGATAAAACAATATTTTATTAACTACCAGAAAATTATTTATTTATTGAAAAAAAAAAAATGATAAAATATTCTATCTGTGAATGAAAGATTAATAATCATAAAAAAGCTAATATTTATTTAAAATAATTAACTGCAATTAACAAAGCTAATTAATGAATGTTGAATTTTATCAATAGTCTTATGTTAGAATATGTTCAATAGTCTTATGTTAAAAATAAAAAAAAAATAGTCCTATTTTGAGAAGATTAGTGTTCATCTAGTAAATTATTTGAATTGGAATGTTTTCTTACAAGAAAACTTTTACTTATGAAAAGGTGCAACAAGCAGTCAAATCTTCATGCAGAAGTGAAATTACAAAGACAAGCATAAAAAGTCAATATTACAACCCAAGCAAATCACACGACACACAAGATTAGTTGTTGTTGTTTTTTAAATAATTGTTTTGTTGTTCAACAGGTTTTTTTTTTGATTAACTCATTATCTTGACAAAAAAATTATCATTCGAAAAAAAAATTAGCAAATGAAACATTACAATATCCTAAATGAGAGAATTTAAAATTTAATTTTATTTTACTTACTATCCTCTTGAAAAATTAGCAAATCAAATTTATTTTAGTCATTGAAATTTTTTTCATCTGTTTTTGTTGTTATTGGAGTAATGTGATTTATGACAATATCTTTTGAAAAGAGTTTTACGATGAAGACATGTAAATCATCCCTTTTGCTTTAAATCCTTAATGTTTTTATTAATACAGATGCAACACCGATTTTCCAGCAACTGATGGGCCCGTACCACTTTTAATCCAGACTAAATCATGAGAAGGTACTTGATAATTCTGCTGTCGGCAGACTAGTTTACTAGACAGCTAACAGATCGCTGTGT
Organism: Sepiola atlantica; assembly: GCA_963556195.1. Lineage (NCBI taxonomy): Eukaryota > Metazoa > Mollusca > Cephalopoda > Sepiida > Sepiolidae > Sepiola > Sepiola atlantica. The sequence continues at coordinate 182,193,123 of OY744517.1, forward strand.
GTAGCACACTATCAATTTGTTTGTTTACATTGCACCTGCTGGTGGTAGTCTTCCTTTGTTTTGAGATTATATCATATTTTGCTTAAACTTAACCCTAGTTATGGCTTCACAAGCAAATTCAAGTGGCAACGTGGTATTAAATGTAAATACCGGTCAATTTTGATTTTAAAATAAAAAGTTAAACTGTTGAAAAAACATGTTTAAATTTCTAGCAGTCCCTGCTGGTTTAGAGACATGGTAGGTGGGGTGGGGGCGGGTCTTAATGAGTCATTACTAAGGTGAAATCAAATAGTCCGGCAAAGCTCTTGAACCAGGGGTGCCGGAAAATCAGTGTTCGTATTTATTTATATCCACTATTTTAAACGTAAGAGTTCTAGCTTAAAGTGTGATTAAAATGCCCATTAAATTTGTCTCAGTCAAAGAAAGAAGTGTATATATCGTTTCAATGTTTATTCTCGGGAAAATTAAGTCTTTAAGAAAAAACAAAAAACAATGTTTCTTTTGGTTTAGGAGCATAAATGAACTATAATACTTGAATGTTGTCTTTAAATTTTAATTTAAGACAGAAATTTCTTTCTATTTGCCCGTTTAAAGGCTTATAGTAAATACATTGAAAAATGTTTGTCATGTGTTTACTTTGTGACAGTTTGAAATTCAAAGGTGATTTTGAAGCCTTTAAGCAGTCAAATAGAAAGGAATGTTTAAACAAGTAGAGAAAGAGTTGTCTTCCCCTACGATCATTACTATTTAAATAACAAACAAAAATCACAACTTTTGGTTGATTTTTGAAAATAAACTAATTTTTTATTTTTATTTTTTATTTTTTTTATTTTTTTAGATATTTGTAAAAATTTGCATTATTTTCATAATTTGAGGATCATTTTCTACACCTAAAGGTTTACATCTACAGGATTCATGCAATTATTAATTTTTTATCGATTTCGAGTAAAAACTGAAGTGATTTTTAGATATTTCTGAATTTTTTAAAATTTTGTCAATTTGGGAGACATTTTCAGCTCCATAGAGGCCAAACAATAGTTTTCTTGGGGGTCATGAGTATTTATTTACCTTCTCTCCAGGAGGTTAGACACAAGGTCAGGTGCTCCTTTGAAAAGCTAGTGTATGAGGAGAAGTAAACTATGGCCTACAGAAAATGCCTGAGCAGCACCTTTAACATTTCAAAATAAACGATTAGCAATAAACTAACCACTACTCAAAGAGAGATGGTAAAGCCTGGGAGAGTGGACCTCCTAGAATCATACCTCAGCCCAACAGAGGCAAGGTCATCCAGACTATGTCGGACTAATTGTCGAGGACGTACCCTCGACTCTTTGACTCAAAAGTATTTGAATCAGGTAAATGCAAATGAATTAGAAATTTTGGTTGATTTTGTGAAGTAATGAAAAAAATTTCATCTAATTGAAAAAAATTGTCAAATAGGGTAGGATTTTCAGTACGCTTGTAGGGGGGATTGTCCAGTTATCACCAGTACTTAAACAATTTTTGTTCAATTTTTGGGGAAAAATAATGAGTGTATTTCTTAATCTTCCTAGAGGGTAAAACAGACATTTCCTTGAGTCATCCATATTTGTTTCATATAACTAACCATTAATCAAAATTTTGGGTTGATTTTGTGTAAAACCTAATGAAGAAAAGTTTAGATATTTAAATGAAATGGCGATTTTGGCTATTTTTAAGCATTTTAGCCTCTTGTGGGGTCAAAGCAGTGTTTTCCCGAAAAATCTTGCTCGGTCATTTTTCTGTGTTCATGGTCATACGACTTCACACAAAATTAGAAAATCTAACAAACCAATTTTGAGAAAATCAAAAGATTAACGGAATAACGGACAGTGATAAAAACATAAGTCTTTTTGGATTAACAAGGAAGTCACAATAATAATTTTTTAAAAAATAAACTTATAGATCTCAAAATATTCTATTTGAGTGCAGTTAGTTTCAAATTAGCAAATATATTTTCATTTTAAGTAGAAAACAAATTGATTAGTTTCACAAAAAAATGACACACTAAATATAAGCAGATATTTTTGACTAATCATGAAAAGTAATGGCTGATTTCATTTTATGAAAAGAAAGAAGTAAACCAATATTGCGACAAAGAGAAAAACTAAAATAGGAAGAGAGTGGCTGACTTTTGCCTCATAAAAATAACAAATTAATGATTAATAATAACAGTAATAAAAAAGGAAATGCTTTATTTCATAACGAATCTGGCTTTAGTAGTTTTATCTAAAAATCTAAACTAAAATGCAAAACAAAGCAAATATAACTTGATCATTATTAAGAATTATCAATCTGCATTATTTACACGTTTCAAACTGGTCTCCTCATCTTTGTGGTGGTCATCTTCACAATTTTTCGCCCATTGGATTCTCTGACTTTCTCCAGCTGCCTTTTGTCATAGTAATATTTTTGGACACTTTATTTAATCCACTTATTAAATAAAAACTAATATATATATATATTTGTTGTGACCCTGTAAAGGGTCCGGAATGAAAACACAAACTCGGGGTTTAGAGAAAATAAGTATATTGGAGAATGGAAAGGTCCAAAGTCTGTTATAGTTAAAGTACCATAACACACACACTATATATATATACATATATATATATATATATATATATATATATATATATATATATATATTCATTCGGGCCTAAAAATCTGGGATTATCTGTGACCTTAAAATACAATTCCTTGGAGCATGCAAAGTTTGCAAAACTCATAGAACATTATTAGACTTATTTGTTTGAACTATTCAAACATGTTGGATCATTCGAATTTGATACAACATTCTGCCCATAATGTGAGGCATGTTTGATCTTTTTCACGACTTTAATCAAGACATTTTTTCCCATTAATATTTTTCAAAATTCTTCACTTTTGCATTTTTAAGATATTCACCTCAAATAATTAATTAATATTGAATTATCATTGGTCAGACCTTCTGACGATAAGAGATTATCTTTGAAAAGCCATGGTTTAAAAGGTCTTTTTGTATGTGTATTCCTTGTTTAAACACTTGATGAATTAATAAATCTGTAAACTATAGAAACTTCATCACTTCATTATCCATATATATATATATATATATATATATATATATATATATATAAGTTGTAGGTCTTGTTTGTTAGTTTGTTCAGAAACTCCTAGTAGGGATTCGGAGATAGACTGCCATAACCATATATATTCTCAAACTAGATTGCTCAGGGGGTACCTGGATAAGTATATTTCATTTTGATCAAAATAATATTGTGAGGTTTTCCGTTTGCACTTGACATTCATAAAAAGGAAATATCTCACAAACTTCTACGATTTTGGAGATAGATCCCTATAACCATATATATTCTAAAACTAAATTATTCAGGATACTTGGATAAGTATATTTCATTTTGATCTAAGAGGGTACAATAATATTGTAAGGGCTGCATTCACACTTGACATCCATAAAAAGGAAATATGACATTTTACTTTTTAGAATTTTACTTATAACATGAAGATTATAGAAATTAAAAATAAGCATGAAAATGGTAATAAGGGATTCAGAGCTTAGAATAAGAGTGCACAACAAGGGTCCTCATTGATTGCCAGGAAATGCCAGGTGTGCCTTAAGGGGGTCAAAAACTATAAATGTCACTGAAAATTATTTCATAAATGTTATTGTATTTACATCCCTTACACCCAACCAATGCCAAGTACGTCCCTAGGCTCTGTTCCAAAAATTGAATCTTATAAAATGTAAATAATAATAAGTTAATATGGTATCATCGGCTGGAGTCTGGAGGACATGCTGTTCCTTATTCAATTCCAGTGGATAAAATAAATGGTTGTGTTTGAAATCCTGAGACTACAGACTATGACAAAAGGCATCTGACGAACAGTACATAGTATGTAGAGTATAACGGCCGAAACATTCAGAACATAACAACACCAACCAAGATGAGGAAAACAGTGAAATATAAATAACAATAATTCTTCTGCAAAATATCATCAAGTTATTAATGTTTATTCATACTAATATTCTTATCTTATTTGTATTGCAATTGAACTACTAACAGAATGCATATGCAAATTACATGCATTTGGATTAAAGAATAAGAAGACGACACAAAGTAACTAACAATTGAAACAAATTAATTAATAAACTGATGAAAAACAACAGAGCAATGTTCGAATGTTATTGATTTCCAAAAAGTAGGAGAAGACTAAATTTACATATTTTATGGAATTGGTTAAGCAAAGTCAAGAGTATTTTAGCAGTAACTTATATTATGCTTATTACTAAAGAAAAGTACTTGTAAATGTGGTTTGGTACCAATGCAAATTTGGCTTTCATACGACAAGTTTTTTCTTTCTATTTTTGACAACAGTAAGTTGCTTTGACATAAAAGTAATTTTTAGATGAAATTAAAGTTATTAAAGACATTTTTAAAAGTAAATTCTGAAAGCAAAACTATTTTTTAAATAATTTCAGGGTAAGTATGGCAATGCAATTTAAGAGATATCAAAACATTTTGGCGATTGATGAAAACTTAGATGATTTTTTTTTTTTTTTAAATCAGAAAAGAAAATATCTAATCCTTTACAATAATAATAATAATAATGATAATAATAAGACTGAGTGCGGAAACTAATTTGCATAACCAGATGATGCTGACCAATCACAGATAGACTGAGAGTAGCAAAGTGAGCGTTGCACTAAGGAAACAGAAACTGAAGCTGCCAGAGTAGATGGAAAAAAAAAAATCACATAATCTGCCCCCCCCCCCCCTTCTCCAAATGCACACATACATGTGGCACCTGTATCTGTTGGTGTCACAAAAAATGTTCATGAAGGATCAAGGAAGATGAAAAGATCAAGGAAGGAGAGTACCATCCAGGCCTCTGTTGGAAGGGTACAGGGAGTGCTGGAATCCTGGGAAAGCTAGTTGTCACTCAGATTCCAGAGAAAAGCAACAGTCATTATAAGCTAGAAATTAATGGTAAATGACTGTTGCAAGAACAGAAAGTGATTTGCAACAGTTATAAAAAAAAGAGGAGAATACTGAATATTTGGAGAAACTTATCACTCAGACTCATGGGAACACCACCTATTGCTGCTAGTGAGCGATAATTGATAATGATATGTGAACTCTAAGTGAGTAAAAATAATAATTTACCAAACTCCTCGCATACACTCTATAAATGTGGGGAAAACAAAAAGACCAGAACAAATATGCTGAGTGGCTGGAAAAAAAGCTTTAAAAAATTGAAGTAGGAACAGAAACTGAAATTAATAAAGAAACACTTAAGACAACCCGAAAAAAAAAAAGCCAAACTGGAAAGCACCTGGCCACGATAGAATACATAGGTTCTGGTTTAAGAAATTCAATACTCTACATGAAAACATAAGGAGATGTACATGCAAAATGTATGGATGACTAGAAGGAGAACAATATTAATTCAAAAAGATAGTGAGAAAGGAAATAGCCCCAGTAACTACAACTGATAATCTGCCAACCAACCAGGTGAAGAATCTTAACAGCACAACTTAGCAAACAGATCTACCACTCACATAAATTACTCCACAAGGGCAAAAAGAATGCCAGAAAGCAACACGAGGAACAAATAACCTTACAAACATTGACAAAAAGATACTTAAGTAAAAAAGATTAAAAAGAACCTAGCCATGGCATGGATCGACTACAAAAATGCATACGACATGATCTCCAAACATGGATAACTGAATGTTTAAGAATGTACAAAAAACTAGACAAAACTGTCAACTTTATAAAGAAAGGAATGGAAAAATGGAAACTGAAAATGACAGCTGAGGGACAACACCGAGCAGAGATATGAATAGAGAGAAGCATCTTCCAAGGAGACTCTCTGTCTCCACTATTTGTCATAGCCATGATGCCACTCCTACTCAAATACTCAGAAGATGCTATGCAGGATACAGATTTACATAGGCAAACAATAAAGTAAACCACCTCATGTATATAGATGATTTTAAACTATTTGCAAAAAGGAGCTAGAAACACTAATAAGTGCAACCAAATATTTTAGCCAGGATTTAGGAATGAAGTTTGGAATGGAAAAGTGTGCACTACTTCAAACAAAGAAGGGAACACTGGAAACAACGGAAGGCATAGAAATGTCCAATGAAGAGATGATAAGGCAATACTTATAAATATCTGGTCATTTTGGAAGCAGACCCCATCAAATCAACAGAGATGAAAAAGATGATTAAAAGAGAATACCTGAGAAAAGCAAAAAAGCTCCTTGAAACCAAATGATATAGTAGAAACTTGATAAAAATAATACATCTTGAGCAGTATCTGGATCATTCATAAAATGAACTAAAGAACTCAAGTACTTAGATAAAAAAAACTAGGAGACTAATGATCATGCACAACGCATGAGATGATGTAAAAAACGGGTCACATGACAGCCAGTTTTGCATCTCTATTTGTACCAAAGAAATTTAAGAGTACGACTAAATAGATACTTTCAAACATTTTAAAAATAAAATATAAAGTATTTAAACTTAAAGTCTATATGGGTTTTCCTTTATTTTTTATGGAATAAAATATCAATTTATATTGATCTTCAACTTAAAAAATGAATACATTAAAAACTCTACATGTAGCCAACTTTCATGAAAAGTTCAAGTTTTATGTTTGATAATTGTAGATCTCATTACCTTTATTTATTGACCATCTGGGATGAAGATGGTCAGGGGAAAGTTGTCCCACTTCACCGAATCATCTAGCATCGTTTGGAATAGGTCATGGTCAGTCTATAAATGAAGATGCTGTGAGGTACTACCAGATAGACTATCAGGTTAGAAAAGTCACTTGTGATTCAATATTAAATTGAAACAGTTTAGTGTGACTTATGAACAGAAAAAGAAAAAAAAGCACGAAAAGAAAAAAAAAAGGAAAAGAAAGTAAAGAAAAAGTAAAAGAAAGAAAAAGACAAGCAGTAAAGAGAAAAAGTATTGACTTTTACCTGACTATCAGTTTTGTCGTCATACATTGTGGAGAATGGAAGTTTTGATGACAATGCTATACTTGTGTTGCTCGGCTGGAAGATGAAAGACCATAATACAATACTAAGTAAAACGTATTAAAAGAAAAACGGATAAAACAGTGAATCGAAATGAATAAATGCGAAAGTTGAGGCAACGATTTCTTGCACTAACGATAAACTGAAAACAACCTATTTCAACTCTATACAATAGACACAACATCTTTTTTTATATACTGCTTATATATATCTGATATCAGTCGCAAGGTTAACTAATTTGCATATTGGTTTAGAAAAAGAACATTTTATTAATTAACCACGAGAGCAGAGTGAGACACAAGGTCAGTTTTTAATGTGAGGAAAATCCAGCTACCAAAAAGTGTACTCTGGATTGGAACAAAAATAAAAATTGACTCAGTCTAAAAGGATTTCTCCTTCACTGACCAAGGACAGAATAGACTAAATGCAACATCAGAACAGATACTACACTTTGCTCCTAGCCAAAAGATCAATTATTTGTTATTGTTTTTAATTCAATGATTGTTTTGATTTTAATATAACAAATAGTTCTGTTTCGCAATATTGTTTTATTTCCTGGACAAATATTTAGCATTTGTGTTCAAATGTTCCTTTCTTTAAAGGAACCAACTTGATTTTCAACAATTAAAAGATAAATAAATTTCTATCTCAATTACCAAACAGAATGTTAATGTTTATTTATATGAATAAATGAGAAAGATTTTGTTTCATGTTTACAAAAAAAGCTATGAATGAAATGTTTATTATTTTAAATTAATGTTTCAAGTATTTTAAGTAGTGAACTTTGCGAAGTGATAGTGAGTCGACAGAGCCAACTAGTATTACATAAAAGTACAATTTTCTTTTTGAGATTAAAGAACTGTTTTAGTAGATTGTTCTTGTCCACCTTATTTTTTGAACACAGACATTGTATCTCTATAAATGGTTACGTCCATTGATCAGTCAGTCCCACTTAATATTGTCCTTGACTTTGTGTTTAACCGTTACCTTGAAAGTCAAAGCTGTTGTTTGTGTTTTCTTAAATTACAAACGAGTCCAACTGAATTTAGAAATGGTAGAGTTAATTTATTTTAGTTTTTAAAAGAAGATTACTGTTTTCATCATTCGTACATTAAAAGAAATAGCAATTATAATGAAATAAACTTTTTCATATCATAAAAATAAATTTAAACGAAATATATGATTAAAATAAAATATTTTACTAATCTTTTAAAAAAGTTTTCTTCATCAAAAAATTAGGGAAGACAGATGCTAACCATCCACTTACTCATTTAAATAAATTAAATTAATTTTCTCAATGAATATAAATACTACTATTACTAAATATCAAACTTAATTTAATATTTTCATCATATTTTTTTCTAATTAAACTTTTCATTCCACTTTCCTACTGGACACATATTTATTAGTGTTATGGGCATGTTATTATGTCATGAGAGTTAATGGCCGAATGGATACAAGTAATTAGTGATTAGAGCTTTTTGGGATCAAACTAGCTCAGTCAAGTTCTCATAAACTGGTAATGAAAATGATGAAAGTATGCAGAACCAGTTCTTAAAAACTGATTTTTGAAAACCTTTTTCCCTTTTCTTTGATTTAGATTTGGCAGATGTTAAAATCAGCCATTTTGAATTTAGCTCAATTCACTTGACACATTAAAACAAGGCCTGCTCAAAAGGTCTACCACCAAATTATGCACCATCAGATAAATTATTTGGCAAATCTAAAATTAAAAACTGAACATGTTTTTTTGTTTAAGGTTAAATAAAATAAGTTTACTTTTAGGTTTAAAGTCAACTTATTTTATCTTACCAAAAAAATTACATTGATCACATCTTTTATCTTTCCGAGTACTTTAAAATGGTATATAAATAAGCTTTGTGAGAGCAAAACCAACTCAGATATAAACCTTTCACAAGTAATAATCTAGGTTCAACATTCTCCTTCTAAAAAGTACTTTAAAATAGACAGTAGAAACTAATTAGTAAGTATTACATTGAAAGTTCTGGAAGTTATTTAGCTATCTTCCACCAACCCAACTTTGAGTAGCAAATTAAAAAAAAAATTTTTTTCTAGTGGTATGATGTCACATCTGTCTGGCGGTAAATTAAAATTGTTAACATATAAGCGTGATTGGGATATACATGTATTTATATATACCTCTGTTACTGAAGGAGCTTCTGTGGTTAATGTGGAGTTTGTAGCATTGGAATGTTGTACATGCGTGACAGTTGGAATTTTCACTTTCGGAACATCTGTGCGCATTGCTTGCATTAAAGCTTTCATTTTCTGCGTCATCCAATGGGGAACAGTAAAGAAAACCAGTTCATCAAGGATCACGTTGGGGTTGTCTCTACAAATAAAAACAAATATTTTATATGGGAAAAAAGGGGTTTTCTTTCTTTGAGTTTTTAAAAAATACTTTTAATCTTACGATACTATTTACATAATATAATTTTGCTTTCCTTTCTCTTTTTTAGATACATCCAAGCATTTCTATAAGAGGTTCTGTCCATGGTTAAGCGGTCATGATAACCCTTGAAATAGAATTTTCATCAGTTAAGTTTGAAAGTGTATTTGTTAAATATGTGCATCTATCGGTCTGTCTCATTTAATGGACACGTCTGAAAAATATTGATTCTGTTTTTATAGTTTTTACATTTACAAAATAGATGTAAAATATTGAATGAGCTTGAGCTAGGGCATGGTTGCAGTAGCACAATTCCCAGCTGCAATAAAGAAAACTGTAGGTTGAGGAAGGAACAGTCAATTTTCATACAAGTTATTATCATCACCAGATAATAGGAATGAGCAGGGAAGAGAGGGGGGGGGAGTAGAAAATTCTAAAATGTAATGATGCCATAACAACCGAAGAAACAGACATATATTGACAGTTTTAGCTGTTCCTAGGGACAGGTGTGGGCTGATGATATTAATCTATATGTCTCTCTCTTTCCCTTTACATAAGGAATGTATCTGTATATAGAAATAAAATAAAAACTATACTTATTTAAAATAAAAATATTTTCTCTTGTTTTAATTGGGTAACAAATAAAAAAAAGATATGTCAGATGAAGTAAGTGCCAGAAAAACAAAACCCAAAGATTTGGAAAGATATAATCAATAATCAAACACAGGAACTTACCGATATTCGTCAGTATTAGCCAAACCTTGGATATCATTGTATAATAGAATATAAGCCTTCCCACCAATTGCAGGCATGTGATGATGGTCAAAGAGCCACTGTTTGTCATCTTGGTCACCAGAATACTGGAATTTAAATATTTAAAAACATTTGAAAGCAGTACGACAATAATAAAGTCATTTGAATTATTTCCATTAGTTTCTTTTTAGGTGATAAAAGTAGTGAGTTAAAAGTAATTCGTTTTTGTAGTGAAAATACATATATATTTATCTTCTCCTATTCATTTAACATCACTTTTTTTTTTGTTCAGGGGTCAGACATTTTCTGATATTATGCAAGCTCACTCTCCAGTTCTCACGGTTCAGCAGGTCAGCTGTTTCCACTCTGTGTGGTCTTACCTAATCACTTGCTTCCAAGTTTTCCTTCGCCTTGCCAACCTTCCTGCGATTTAAGGCATCCATGCTTCTACAGTGATTTATCCAGGAAGATGAACGCTCCACATGACCATACCAGTTTTACCTGATACGTCCTAAGGATAACCTCTATGCTGGGCAAATGTAGTGTTTTCAGCAAATCTTCTGACCTGATATGTTGGGTTTGGTCAGATTTTACATTGCAGCTCCATCTAATCATGGATCTGTCATTGTGCTGCATTTGAGCATAATAATAATAATAATTATTATTATTATAATAATTCGAACGTGTGCCTCAGAAGAGGGACCACCTAACATAGGCGTCATCTTAGATCACTTGACTAATGAGCGATACGTCCTAAGAAAGACAAAACAGTACAAATAATTTATCTCCCAAGCTTTGTGGCAGATCTTTGTTTACGATTTTACTAACAATGTAACCATATCTCCTTGTTGCATCAGCAGCGGAATACAAAGAAATTTTTTTAATGTTTTTTGTTAATATTAGGAATTTATTTCCAACCGTATACAATATGTTATGTATTAAACTGCTTTGTTGATAAACAAGTGATTATTTAGTTCACACGGCTGGAAATAAGCAAAGAATACAACAAAGTGAAAAATGAGACTCATACAGAATTCAAACTTATGGCTTAGAAGAGGGATCGCCTAAGATAGGTATCGTTTTGGACCACTTGATTAAGCCATACGTACAGAGAAAACAGAAATTGTATTTGCCAAAATTGATTTGCTGCAAAGCTTGGGAGATGAGTTATTTGTACAATTTCGGCTTTCTTTGAATGTCGGGCTTGTTGACAACGACCATGTTAGGTGGTTCCTCTTCGTAGGCACTGGTTCAAACCCTCTACGAATCATGCTTTTATTCTTGCCTCTGCAACACGTGCATTTCCTTATTCTCATGGGAACAATTGTACTCTTTGTTTAGGACTCGTTCCTTAATGATTGCATTTGTGGATCTTTATGTACCTCTTTTTACGTTTGTCCATGACAAACTGTAAATAAAAAATGTTATTGTTAGCTAACAATGATGCACAACAAATAATAGTTGCCCACATGTGTAGGGAATAATTATATATTCTCCACATGTGTGCAGCTGAAACATGATAACATTGAACATCAAATATTCCAATTTTACAAGGTGATGAATTTATTGCCTGTTGCATCCTCATTCATGAAGGGGTGCCGACAAGACTTGACAGGTATTTGTGTTTCTATCCAGAGTGCCCTTTTAGGGGGAACTAGATTTTCCCACATCAAAAACTGACCTTATGTATAACTTTCCTCTTTCTGAAAGGGTATATGGATTTATTGCCTGACTGAGTACAGAACATATACTATACCTTGATCATAGCTTGAAACCCAAGTAGTACCGATAATATCTGATCACAACAGAATTCTATTTATTACTTTATATTCGATTTTGGAACAATTAATTTTAAAATGAGTAAAATCTAAGTGTTTGATACTCAACAACACATAAATTGGATGTGGTCCCTCCCCACCAATCAACTGTGAGGATTCTAGTTGTCGCAGTAATTACTGCAATTTGGGGAAGGCAAGCTGCCCCCCCCCCCCCCCCCCCCGTTAACGACAGTCATAGAAAGTGACGTCAGAAATGGAAGAGGGAGGAGGCCAGTTTCTCTGGATTTTTGTCATGAACGGACATGTTTCAACAGTCAGAAGGCACCGCCACCTTCTCAACCTCATAATGTGAGGGAAAGTTTAGGATAGTTTTGTATACTCAACACCATGCTTAACTTTTTCTGCTTCCGGAGATATGAATGAAATAAAACTGGAAATGCAGTTGTGTTTGTTGAAAATATTGTTTTCAGAAATCTATGTGGTGATGAAAAGATGGCGTCAGACAACAACAGTATGAAAAACCCACAAGACAACGCAATAATATTTTGCAAATAATCTTTTACGTTTAATCTTTGGTGATCAGACGACCTCATTTTTAAAAATAGGTGTTGAAGGGCATCATGTATGTACAGACGAATGTACACATATATTATTATACAGATAATAAAAAATGTAATAACAACAACAAAAAAGTTTAGTATGAAGCAAGAAAGAGCAGAAAAGCCGTTCATTTAAAGAAATGCAAAATGGCATCCAAATAATCATAATGGATGAAAATATTTTTAATTATTTAATTAGTTTACAGAATTAATATGTACTTAATAAAAATAAAATGTTCAGAATAAACAAAACTGCTTTATTACCTTGAATAATTCTGGATGTTTTATATACAATCGACCACGAGTAGCACCAAAACCTAGAGCTCTGAAACATAAATCAGTTTATTATTTTAGTTTTATTAAACGTTTTAAAGCTTCAAAAACTTGTATTTTGTATTTGTTTTGAGAATGCTTTCTAAATTTTTAACATAGTGTTAGATAATGTGAAGTTGTACAGATTATGGGCACTTGCTTAACTTAGGGATCAAAGATCAGAATACTTCCTGTAGTTAAGAAATCTGGGAATCAGTTTTCAAATGATTTTATTAAGTAAGCACAAACATAGCTAGGCATTAGTTTAACAGTTACTGACAGCCAAACATGAAAAATATAGACTATATGTCACGTTACAGGCAATATGTTTGTCTCTAACACCTTTTTTCTCAAAAAAGAAAACATGCAGTTTATAGTTTTCTAAATACTTGAAATACTGTTCCATTAATTAAGGAATACATACAAAAAGAAATAATGGAGGGTACTGTATAAAACTACTTACTTATTAGCTCTGGCCCCCATCACAAATAAAGTTTCCGGAATCAGACGTTCAGGATCCCACTGAAAGTATAAAAACAAATTTTTGAAGTGTTTTTCACAATGGAGTATTCAATATTTGATTAATAAATAAATAAATAAGAAAAAAGAAAGAAAAATCCTTAGGTGTGGAAGCCACCCTACATAGTCAAATGACACCGATGAACCATAGTTCAGCTGAAATAGAACAACACTGCATAAACCTAACTCGAAATATTAAAAAAAAAAAAAAACATTACACAAATCCAAGGGAACTAAAACTGCCAGGGTAGATATGTAAGGAATTCTATAATTTTACATCATTGGTTGGTACCACACAAAATGGTTGTGAACTGTAAAGGAGGATAAAAAGACCAAGGGAGGGAGAGTATTATCCAAACCACTACTGGAAGGGCACAGAGAGTACTGGAACCTTGGGGAGACTTATTACCACTTAAATTCTAAAGAAAATCAATGGAAAATGGTGGCTATTGCAATAACGCAAAGTGATTTACAACAGTTATCAAGAGGCGAACAGTGGTCGAAATCTGGAGAAACTTGTTTTCACTCAAACGCCAGGTCATCACTTGTTATTGTCAATAAGCAATCACTAATAATAACTCATGTGAAAAGTCGTAGTGAATAAATAAAACAAACCATCACGACTAACAACAACAACAGGAGGCTCTACAACTATTGGTAGAATTGCCCCAAGTTTGGCATGAAGAGCCTTTGGGATGCCTGATGTAAGACAATAATATTAATCATGATTCTTAAAGCCCCAACAGGAGCTACACTAAAAGCAGCATATTTTTGGCTAGTGACAATTAGCAATAATAATGATGAAAAATAAAGAATAATGAATTTGATAAAAGTCTATCTGGAATGCTTAATAAAATTTAAGTTAAAAATCAATTCACATATCATAACACATGCACAAGCATGTGTGTGTATACAGGATGTTTGGGATAAATTGGAGATTTTTTGGAAAAGAAAGAAAAAAAATTCATATCTTGGCCAATAATAGATGTATTCTTAAAATTTAAAGTGCATCTCTTATAAGATCTTTTGCTGAATATAGCTAACTTGAAGAAGCCACACTGAGCCTTCATTACGGCTTTCAAGCAGGACCTGAACCTAAAGCATGTGACCCCCATGGTGTCCTTCGTGAGAGCCTGAATACTAATTTGATCCTAGCAATCAGCTTGTCCTTGGTGTTGCAGACAGTATGGTTGGTTTCTTTCTCAAACGCCGCAAACATAATAGTCTCTGGGGTTGCAATAGGGTGAGTTGGGGAAGGGGGGAGGGCAGATGTTGGGACTGATGCAGTCATGGAAGTTCTCAGACAGCCATTTCTGGGTTTTCCTGGAGATGTGACATAGAGCTGAGTCTTGCTGCCATATTGCCTTTCCGCAACCATCCTTTCCACCCAGCGCTTGACAATAGTGAACAACACCTCAATATAGTCTTCGGAATTAAGTCCCTTCTTGAAGATGTGGGGTGGCATGACATGGCCTTCCCTGAAAACACACCCAAAGACCATCACAGTTTAAGAGAACTTGGTCTTTATGATGCATGGGACTTCATGTGAACTGTAGGCTAGCCACCTGTTGTTCTTTGCATTGTACAACTGGTCCCAACAGAAGTTTTTCTCATTTGAGAAGAACCTGAACATCCACGGCTTAACTGGGTATTTGACCTTGTTGAGGAGTTTCTTGACTTTTGTAAGGTAATTCTCTT
This sequence comes from Sepiola atlantica, assembly GCA_963556195.1. Taxonomy (NCBI): domain Eukaryota; kingdom Metazoa; phylum Mollusca; class Cephalopoda; order Sepiida; family Sepiolidae; genus Sepiola; species Sepiola atlantica. The sequence continues at coordinate 182,208,263 of OY744517.1, forward strand.
GGGCTTTGGCAGTGAGTAACAAAAGATCCTTGTTGAGCATTTTCTTCATAGTCATCACTGACGCCCATCTCTCTCGCTAAGACCTGCATTGCCTTGCCTGGATCTTGTCACATCGTTTTTGCAGCTTCGGTGAATTTCATTGTGTGGACAATCAAAACGCCTGCTATGATCCTTCCTGCTCACATCCATTGCCGTCAAAGTATTCAAAGAGCACTGAGCTGCAGCTAAGATTTCCAATTTTTTTAATCCGGTGTGAATTATGATGCAGATCACTCTTTTAATATTCCGGTGCTTTCCACTCATCCATCGTCTCCAGCTCCCAAACCCACTAATAACACACAGAAACAGCAATCTGTTGCACTTTACTGCTATTAATTACTTCAAATAGTTCTGAAATGAAAGAATGTCAAACAATTATCAAATTTATATGAAACACCCAATATATACATATCTTCAGTTTTTTACATAGATTATATTGGTTCTTAGATAAAACTAGATTAAAATGTACCAAAAGTAGCTTAGGTTTTGTTTAGCGACATATCAACCCCTTTTGAGTTATTTAATGCCGAAATAATATCTATTGAACACAATTTGTCTTTTCACCTATAGCTAAAAGGAAATTGTGGGTTCATACGTTTCCCCAGAGTATTCATGCCTAAATGATCGTAAGATTTGAACTGATTCCCTGATCTATGACGTCATCCATTAAGACTACCCCCCCCCCCCCTTGTGCAGAAAGTGAAAAATGTTAAACTCAAGAGACACTTACATTTGGTCCTTCTCTTTTTACAGGTTCATTTTGTTTCATGGTTTTTGATGGAGTGACTCGACTATAAAAATAAGAGAATAACATTAAAGCACTTTAGCAATGAGGCCATATTTAAAAGTTTCTTAGAACTAAATCATAATATTACTAGCATTCCCTTGAAAATTTAAAAGGTCCAACTGACTCCAGCTTAATAAATCTTGTTCTTCCATTCATAATAATTTATATATATTATTTATAGGGTTTTGATTTTAAAACGGGTAAGTATGTTTTTCAAGGCTCTGTGAATTCAACGTTATTTTTTTGTTTCTGTTTTTTTGATGAACAAAATCTAAAAAATTTAATTTACTTCAGTGATACATGATGAAAATCTTTGTCATAAAACAAAAAAGACGACGACCAATTAATAATGATACAAAGATTTGGTATAATTTTTGTATTGGGCATATTTCAGCATTTTTTTTTATTGCGTCGTAGTCAGACAATTTTTATTGACTCCAATTCCTAAAGAAATGAATTTGCTTTAATTCCAACTCCTCAACTGACTCCACAACCCTGATTACTAGTATGTTATTTAAGTCATTAGGAAGATCAGTACATATAAAAAGTCTACAGAAATATTTTCTCATGAACTTTTTTTGCTATAAAACAATTTTCTCAACCAGAAAGAGCACTTATTATGCCTTATTTTTATACTTTTAGTTTAACGGCATAATCACGTTGACAAAACTGTCTGCATTAGATCACCAAAATTAAGCAATGCTGAGCCTGGTCAGTATCAGATGGGTAACCATTTGAGCAATACAAGGCGCTTTATGTAGGAGGATAGAAACACTCCCTGCATAAACTAACATCAGCGAAAATGAATTGCAGACTGACAACCGCAAATAATCTAATGTCTATGATTCCTAATGTGAGAAACACGGAGTTGTAGATGAGAGTTTTTTCACTTATTAAATTTTCTTTTGATTTGTAAATAAATGTGGAAAACGGTAGGGAGAAACAAGTCTGACATGAAAATATCAAATAAATAAAATAGTAAAACATGTCAGACACAAAAGCTTGCTACTTTTTAAAGCTTTCTTCATTCAGTTTGCATCACATAACCACTAAACATACAACTGCAATAGCATTCTTTAAAATATTACTTACCCAAGCTGCTTTCTATGCTCGCTCCCTCATGATAAGCTTTCTTCTCCTGTCTCGCATGCTATCTAAGTAACCCAATTTGCTAATTATTTTTTTCTTTATAGCATAACATCATTTCTAAAGTAATTCATGAAAACTCTACTTTCTAGTCCTTTAGTTTCTCCTTACATCAAAGCCATGTATTTTCTCTTTAAAAGTGTTCAATTAATGGATGCCTCCCACCCCACCCCAAAAATGCCACACATGAAATTGTTAATAAAATTCACAATCCTTTCTGCAATCCAACCATATTTGGTACAAATAAACTTCAGTCTATACTTGACTTGTCCAATAAATGATGATTTGTCATGTCACTTTCACGTCCAGACTTATGACATCTGGTATTCCCAAATGGTCACTCATCTAAGTATTGATCAGGTTCACCGTTGTTTAAGTTTGGTCATCCAACAAGATATAGCCATAAGAGATGAAGTATAGACAGTACATGTTTACATTTTGATATTATTTATAAATATGGAAAAGAAAAATGTATTTCACTCTAAAAATGCAACAAACTTAAGCATATGAAAAGAGTTTTTAATGAAAGATCAAACTTTTTCTTTTGTTAACAATTAATATCTTGCCTTCATATCCCTAAATCATGTTACAGTTATTTATCTACTAATATAATATTCAGTATTTATCTGTTCATAAGTATTCTGTTTTTTGTCTGTAACATTGAAAATATTCCATTATGGCATATGAAATAGAAAGAGATAAACAATGCATGTTACATTTAAAAAAAAAAAAAATTCTGAAATGAGGAGTTTTCATTATTTACAATTATAATATTCAGATTAGTTTAGTCATCTTGGTTGTTGTCATCACTACAAAATGTCTGAAACATGATAGCAACAACCAAAACGAGGAAACTAGACAGAAAATTATTAATAACTAGCAGGGCTATCGTTCGCTCAAGATCCTACTTTCTCTAAATCACGTAGACTAAAGAAAAAGAAATAAAAGTAAAACTGAACAATATTCTTAATTTTGTAATTTGAAATGTCTAAGTTCATTTTAATACAAAATCAGAGTAAAAATAACTATGCCCCAGTTGAGGTTCAAACTCACAAACTGTCTCTATGAAGGCCACTCCAAGTATATAGTGACACTATTAATTCGATACATAAAGCAGACTGTCCTCTTGTCTGTCTGTCTCTCTCTAAGGCAACAGAACAAAAGGAAAGTAAGTAAAAAGGACGTCAAGGTTTCCTTTCTCTCGTTTCCATCCACAGGTTTGCTGCTGTTACTGCTATCTAGATCATTATTGAAAAATGTGTCCATTTTAAAAATCTTTCGAGGTGGATAAATTATTTTGGTGCTTATGCATATCAGCCCTGACATTGAAATATTTAAAGAATGTATAAACTTTATTATGTACTTACGTGTTAGCTGAAAATAAGATTGTACAGAAAAAATTACGCAAATTCATCCAGTAGTTATTTAATTATAAATAAAAAACGATTTTAACGATTTTATCACTCGGTAGATATTTCCACCATTTTGTATCTTAGATTTTACAATGGTCAAGAACGATAACTCATTTTCACGATTTCGGGGTTTGGGGTTTCCATTGTTTACAAAAATGTCAAAATGTACGTAAACTCATTTTCTTTCTTTTTCTTATAATTAAATAACTACTGGATGAATTTGCGTAATTTTTTCTGTACAATCTTATTTTCAGCTAACACGTAAGTACATAATAAAGTTTATACATTCTTTAAATATTTCATTGTCAGGGCTGATATGCATAAGCACCATTATTTTTTATAAGAAATTAAATCAAAATATATTTCATTGTTGTTAAGAATATGGATCAATGCCCCCCCCCCCCAAAAAAAAACCTGGCTAATCAGAATCAAATGTTGATTTTCTAGGAAGAAAGCTACTAACCATAAAGATTTAAGAAAACGACTTGCTTTACTTTATATATTAGATGTTAAAAGTAAAATTCCTATTATCATGTGTGAAAGAAGAAGAGAAAATGAGAAATTATCCATTTTTTACTTTTGGAGAAGAAATATTTATGTGTTTAGAAAATAATTGAACTAATTAAAACTTAATTCACAATGTATTTTCCTTTATTTACTGATTAAATTAAATTTAATTTATATTATATTTTATTTCAAGGTTTTAAATAAAAAAATTAATACAGTAAAAATAATAATACATATAGCTCGGACTGTCCAAGAAACCTAATAAATAATAATTAGGATTTTTATCGACATATACAGTAGATAATGTGTTGTTTTCATGGAAGTGAACAAATACATTGTAACTGGATAGATTATTTAAATTTTAAAATCATTTAAATTTATACTCAAATATACTAAAATCAAAACAGATGTGTTTATGCACACAGTAAAACTTAATTATTGTTGTAAGAACCTAATTTATGTATAAAAATAAGATAAATGCTGTTTATAACAAGTAAATGAGTAATAATTTTTTTTTTTTTTTAAATCTGAAATCCTAAGTATGTGGACAAAAATATATATTGGCTAATTGTTAGATATTCTTTTATAAACGTCTAGCGATTGCAGAGAGAGACCCATGTGTGTGAGAATGTAACCATCTTGGTATTCATTCCTAAAATCTGGAAGATGACGAGGCAGACAGATAAAAATGGATGGAAGTTCACTTTACACATTCTCTTATCCATTTCCACAGATGAATTATTATTCACAGAATATAGCCGTAAGAGCCTTCAATAAACATATCTTGTCTAGGTTGGCAAACATGCTCTCTCCTATCATGTGACTAATCAAAATTCATTCTTTATGTAACATAATATCAAGAAATGAAATTAATTATCAGATAATAAAATTATGTATCATCAAATAATTTCCACCATTAACTCATAAAAAAGGATTCTTACCCAGAAGCATGAAGAGGGGGTCGGCCTTTCTTCTGTAAATAAGAAAATTTATATATAGATCAGAAATACAATAAGCGTTTTATGAAAAATTTATTTTGCAATTTTTTGGGGCAAATTTTCATAATTTAATAAATGAGAGTGGATAAATGGGTCTATACACTGACAAAAGGTTACTCGCTTAATTTTGATCTGAAAATTTCACCGATTACAGGAATAAATTTAAATATACCAAATCTATATCATCATTTCTAAAGTAATTCATGAAAAGGGAAAACAAAATGCAGAGATTATTTTTCAATTTACATATAATTGACATTACAATTGAGCATTTGTTGTCAGTCTGTTGGTCATTTATAGGTTCCAAACTACTTGTCAGAATTGCATCAAATTTAGTATCAAGAATTCATGTGATGTCACGTATGTTATGAAGGGGGTAAAACTTTTGCTACTACTACTACTACTACTACTACTACTAAAAAGAAATACTTATAGGCTCCAAAACTATTGATTAGAATTACACCAAATTGGGTACGGAAAACCCCTGGAATGTCAGATGTAATAAAATTAAGAATTTTAATTATGATGCTTTGATCAAGTTTCAACAGCCCTCAACAATAGTTGGACAAAAATTTATCCATTAGGCAGCTTCTCGGGTCTAGTAATAGATAAATACTGATTGTAATAATATTAGGTATAAACTTACTATAAGACACATATCGCATTAAGTATAGGCCTAATATAGGATTTTTATGAATCAGTTCAGTTGAAGAATGATGAAGGACATGGCCAAACCATTGAAGTCTCCTTGCTAGAAGGGTCCTCTCAAGTTTGATGATCCATTATCTCAAGCGGATTGTGATGTTGGAGATGCGGTTGGTGATACAAAGTCTGAGGATGCGTTGGAGACACCAGTGATCGAACACTTTAAGCTTCTGAATGTCAGTAGCACAGAGTGGCCAAGTTTGAACCCATAGAGTAGAATTGTTCAAATATATAATATCCAGCATTTAGTTGCGAGCTTGATTTTCTGCCTTGACCATAGATAGTTTTGCAGGCAGCAGAATGTGTCTTGTTGATTCTTACGGATATTTCATCCTTCCCTTGTGTCGGTGCTGCAAAGTTGGTGGCAAGATATTTAGATTCAACATCAACTACCTCTCCGTTCAGATTAATAGCGATCCGTTCAGATGGAAGAATTTTGGCTGAGAAAATTTTTGTTTTGAGGCGTTTATTCTAATGCCAACCCGTGATGCAGTGACATTGACAGTATCAAACGCATTTTGAATGTGTGTATATGTCTCACCCAATGTAGACACTTTGTCTGCAAAGTCTAGGTTGATGACTGAAGTCTTAGCCAATCTGCACACATGCGTATATATATATATATATAAGATGATTTAATGGATCAGAACATTCCAATTATTCAAAGAATTAGAACAACAAGTCTACTATGGCGTACGGTCGTGTCCAAAACATTCTGGAAATACTTTAATTTTAATTTTTTTAATTTTTCAATTAAAAAAAATCTTTTTACAAAGCCACTCCAGAACGTCTCTTCATCAGCGCCTTTAGCAGCACATCTTACAGAAAATTAAAGGAAGAAAATAACAAACCTAATAAATAATAAGTAAAAAATAAAATGCATTTATTGATATAACTCTATCCAATAGATACCAAGCACATTGTTTGTGTAGGATCTACTGTCTCAGTTTGATTTTGCCTCAATTTTGAGAAATTTGTCTTTGTTGATATATATATATATATATATATATATATATATATACACACACACACACACACACACACACACACATACATATATATATACACCACACGCTGGTTAAGCCTAGTGCGTTGTCAAACTCCTGCTGGAAACGTTGATGGAGAATAATTGCGAAAATTTTCAATGCAACGTCTATTAAACTTATTGCTCTATAGTTGCTGTAGACTCGTCTATTGCCTTTTAATAAAAAAACAAGAAAAACCTGACCTGATTCATAAAGTAATTGTGTTGGTTGAGGATGGCATAAGCGGAGGGGAGGACTTGACTCATGACGGTCAAAGCTGACTTGGAAGTTGTAGGCGGCCTGTGCGTCTTTGGTGTTCAACGATGGAACCATGATTGTCTGTGATATGCTAAGGAGTCAGCTATGAACAGACATGGATGGGCTAACTTGAATCGCAATGTTGTAAATTTACTTGGTCCCAGCTCAACCAGCTCTCATAGATCCAGGCTGACAGATGATATAAGACCCATAACATTCAGAAATGCAAAAACATTTATATTATTTCTTTTCCCTTTATTTTAATAATGAAAATAAATTAAAAATATAAAACTCACTCGTCTTTTTTGTACTGGAAAATTACCATCTAAATCTGTTTCTGACATTCGCCTTTTCCGATTACCACCCTGAAACAATGAGAATAACAAAAAATACAGTTCTAATGTAAATATTCACACAACAGAAATTTTTTTTTTCCTTTTCTAAAAGAAAGCATCATTAATATCATTATCAAGACGATGTCTCTTTAAATTGAGTGGAAGTTGAACATGTCTGAAATTGAATTGTTAAAAAAATTACTGCAAACATTAATTATGATTTTAGAAATAGATGTTATGATTTAACGTCAATCCACTTTTTAAGGTTTTCAAGTTTGGTTTGATGTAGGAAAAATCAATTTCAATAATGAGACATTTTGAAGCTTGGTTTATATTTTCATATTTATTTATTTTGCTTCAGTTACATTTACTCACAAATATTAGGTTGAGGAAAAGGTTTATGCCATGTTAAAATAATGATTTATTATACAAGAATTCATTCAAAAACAATAACTCTGGTGCTATCAGATCAGGCTATCTGAACATATCGGCTTCCTGACCCAAAATGCACCAAACATTGATGGTTTATTGTTTTTTTTGCTCTTTGCAAAACTTAATCATGTTCTGCAAAGCGCAAAACAAAAAACCAACAATTTCTCTTCATCCCCTCTCCCTCTTTTCACTCAACCAAACACCATGAATAAATACTTGAACATATAAAGAACTTGAAGCATAAAATATTTTACGAAAATTACCGGATTCAGCATTAAATAACCCGAGGAGGGTTGATATGCCGTAAAACAAAACAACCAAAACCAATAACTATTCTTCAAAATGAAGACCAGTATTGTCTACGACCTTCTGCCAACATCTTGAAAGTTTGGGGATTTGCTCAAAGAATCAATCCTTTGGCTTTGATTTGAAAAATTCTTGACAGCCTTCTTCATCTTCATCGAAAGACTCAATTTGATGATTCTTCATAAAGTGCTACATTGATCGGAATTGATTCTAGTCAGATGGAACGACTAGACTATAGGTTTGATGCGGCAGAACTTTCACAGTGTCTCATTCTTCAATCTTGTTGCTGGTCTTTCTGGTAGTATGCGACTTTGCATGAAAGGTTGTCAATTCGAGTCTTTCGATGAAGTTCAAAACATGTCAAGAATTTTTGGATTCAAAGCTGAAGGATTCGTAATTTAATCGAACCTGAAAGCTTGCCGGTCATTGGCAGAAGTTTGTAAACAATGATGGTGTTTATTTTGAACAATAGTTATTGGTTTGGAATAAATTCTTATATAATAAACCAATATTTTAACATGGCACACAAACGTTTTTTTTCAATCTGGACAGTATAGGGAGATGTGTGAAGAAGAGTAGACTGATGGTATGACCACGTTGAAAAAAATGGATGAGAGTTCTTGGGTTAGTAGATGTAGAACAATTGAAGTAACAGTTCAGTTCACAGGGGAAGGCTAATGAAAACATGGGAGGAAGTGATAAAAATGGACCTGAGAGAAAGAGGGATAAATAAAGATTTGTCTAGGGATAGGTTACTTAGGAAATCAATTTCTTAAAGCAGTCCAACACATGCCAGCATATAAAACAGACGTTAAACCGAATATGATGATGATAGATTTTTTACTTAAATAACAAAAGAAAATCAAATTGTTCACTGTAGAGCCACACACAAAAAAAAACAAATACTTATGTTTATGAAAATTAAATACAAGCAAGCAATGAAATGTAAAAACGAAAAAGAAATACTAATGATATATCCAAGTTAATGAGCTGAAAAATTACTTTGGCAATTTGCAATGTCTCCCAATTTCTCTAAAACCTAGCTTTTCAGATGTTTTTATAAGTAAATAAATTGATCTAAAACTTTGTTTCATTCAAAATCTGCAAATTTTCTATTTTCTTTCATTTCATCAGTTGAAATCTTGTCTTGCAGCAAAATTATTGTTCAAATCAATGAGAGAATTTTTGAACCAAGTTAATATAAGTTAGGAATACACGGCCATAGAGAAAGAGAGACCTGCTTCTTCATATCAGTTACCTTAAAATTGCAGCACAAAATATTCTTCTTGGTCTTTTGTCTATGATTAATGTGTAGTATCTGTTCAATGAAAAATTGAAAGTGATTACTTTCAGAACAAACATAAATAAGGATCATCCTCGGCGGAAACGAATTAATAATTGTACCGTTATTCTTTACAATCACATCATAAAAAAGGTCTTATTATATTTCAAACTAGCTGACCCATCTCGGCGTTGCCTCCAAAAAAATTATACAAATATCTACGGCTCCAGAATTTATTAACAAGGAGCCAGCACATGCATATATACACACACTTATTGGAAAAAGCAGTCATAAAATGTAGGTATGTGCACATTAAAGGTGTATACATGTAATGAATGTTACAACGGAATTATATTTGGAATATAATTGTCCCATTAACTAATTGATATCCAGAAAAAAATTCTTTAAAACAGGTAATTCCGACAATATCTATTTATAGAGAACCAACAATTGTTTTGCCTAATCAATGTTTTCTTTTGTGACGAACGAAGACTGAAAAAAAAAAACTCAACTTACTCGTTTGCCACTCGTACTTCCCGAATCTGAAACATTATCAGCAATATCACGCAAAGGGGTTGCACTTCGCTTTTCTGCTATATACATCTTCTTTGCCTGAAAGTAAAAATTTAAACAATTAAAAAATATCTTTTTCCTATTTACACCATAAAATTTTTGGTTCTTTCATACGACAATGTTTTTGCTTGGTTGAGGAGTAAAACTGAACCATGTCAAAAGTGTCACTATTGTAATAAACACAAGGCAGCAATTTTAAAAGATCAAGAAATGGCTGACCTATATTTATTATTAAACTGTCCCATAGAAAGTAATTTCTGTCTTGTATTTAAGTTTAAAGGCAAAAGTTAGTATTATCAATCTTTTGTTCTCCTAAATCGAAGGTAAAATTAATTTTCTCACATACTCAATCAAGTCATATCAGAGAAGCAATTTTTTGTTTTATATCTTCATGACACAAGGCAATGAAAAACAAAATAGAAACATTTTAATGATTCTATAAACAAATACATCTCTATCTTTACAAAGTTAGGTATGTTTATATATTTGTATACACAGGATTCGCTTCTAAACTAATTAACAGATCATTATGAATTTTGGAACACAGCTTCTAGATGTAAGGGGTCCAAATGTCGGTTATATTTAGTTTAATTTAGCTTTTTGCAAAGGGGATAAATATGGGCTGGAAGCCCTATATGAAAATTCAGATACCTTCGATGTTTGTGAAATTTTAATAATATATATTCGACATGAATTAATAAATATTTCCCAAATTTCAGTTTCTTTGAAGTATTTTAAAGAGTCTTTAGGAGGTATAATATGGACACAACCTCACATTTGAAAATTCAAATATTTCAGATTTGCATTAAATTTGATCCGTAGTCATTAAACATCAATTAAGTAAGATTCCGTGAATTTCAATTTCTTCTTAAATTTGAGACAGTTTCTAGAATCAAAACCATGTAATGGATCTTGATCAAAATTGGAATAAAGATTCTAGGTATAAGGTTTAGTATCATTATATCTTGATTTTAATCTTTATAAGGGGACATACAAGTGGTACAAAACTGTTTTGTTGAGAGTATTAATTTTATCCGTCCTAGGAAGAGTAGTCTTCTAGTTATATATAAAGAAAAAGTTTAGATTAAATATGACAAGATGTAGAGATGAATAGAAAAAGCAGATAAACCAAATCAATACAATCAAATTAATTCATATGGTAAGATTTAATATTTCATCGTTATTATTAAACGACTTCCTCAGAAATGAATGAAGATGTTAATTTTTTATTAATATTTTTACAAAAAAAATGAGATAGACATTAGAGATAAATGGAGGGGGGAAAAACAGGACATTTTATAATTATATATATATATATATATATATGTATATCTCGTCTTTCGCAACAGAAATGTGCTGACAAATTGATCTTTTTCGAACAGCCTGATTCTACTCCAGGTCCAGCATACAGCATAATCAGATTGATAAAACTCGGATACACCCCAAGACACTGTGTTATATATATATATGGGTAAGGTACACGATAATTCATGAAAAAGAAATGTCGTGGTGGACAAAATGTGTGAAAAAATGACAAACGGAAAAACAAGTTAAAGTGCAGGAGAAAAACAAAAACAAAAGATTTTGACCAGTTTCGTTCTGTTGGAGAACATCTTCAGAAATCATTTCTGAAGACTTTCTCCAACAGAACGAAACCGGTCAAAATATTTTGTTTTTGTTTTGCTCCAGCACTTTAACTTGTTTTTCCGTTTGTCATTTTTTCACACACATATATATATGTATATAGATATAGATATTATAGGTACAAGGTAAATAAATTTAAAACATTCATTTACGAATGTTGCAAGAATTCAACATAAACAACAATTTTTGTGTACGATCGTTTCTGAGACGATATGGATTTTTATTGATATCAAGTCTCATAAGCAAGTTTGAAGTTAAAACATAGCATCATGACTAGAGTGCAGACATTACTCAGTTTTACAGCAATTCGAGAGGTTGAGGGAGGGTTAGGATATGATAATTACAGAAATGGTGTGGTGTAATTATTAGAGGTGCAGATTGTGGGCTCAGTGTGTCGGATTCAAGTTCTTTCAGTGCTGCATCACTTTCACTAATACCCTTGAGAAAGGTATGAATGCATATATTCTCCCTCCAACTATGGATTAAATAGTAGGATAGACTAGACTAGACTGTACTGTAAAGCCTTTCTTGTGCAACTAGTCTAGAAGGAAAACTCTGAAATAACCTCAGTCTTTCTCTGCTTATTCCACCATTATTTCCAGTCATCCTGGACTTCTCCTTGTGATTGTACTCAAGCAATACCGGTTCAGGAGAGGTGCGGTCCACGATTGCGAAACTATTTCTTTGCTATAAACTCTCTGCACAAACACACTTACAGGGAGTATCCATAGTCTCTTGAGACTAAAGAGGCTTTTTTTAAATATATATTTATTATTTAAAGCAGAAAAATCTACAAAAAGTGAGGAAACTGCAGCTTCAAAATTTACATAAATTATTAATTACAAGTTGTATCTACCTGGCGTTGCTCAGGAGTTTCTTTTTACTTTCATTTTTTTGTCCCCCCCCCCCCCTCCCTCTCTTAATTTATTTCTAGTAAGAAAATATTTAGATTTTTGAAATGATAATTCAATGAAGGAATATGTCATTAAAAAAATTGGTAGGACATCTTATGAAATATTGCAATTTAAATCCCATTAATACTTTTGATTTGATTTTTTTTAAACCCTTAAATTTATACTTAATGAGAAGTGCATACCGTTTTTGTACTAAATAAATAGAACTTTTGCAAAAGTTAAATTAATTTTAATAAAATTAATTTAACTTTTGCAAGTATCATTTGATCATTAAATTAATTAAAATGAAACGAGTTGTTTAAAATAGGTTATAATTATAAACAGTCACATATAAATATGCACAGACATGTTTTTTTTTAATAGGCTGTTTATTGCCTACGGGTTTAATAGGATTTATGTGAAAGTTAAATTTAATTATTATGGTATCTTTGGTTATTAAATTATTAATAGAACAAAATTGTATTGAATTAAAACTGATTAAAAACTTATGTTTAAATATAAAATCCCACAGACGATATCTGGTCTGATAACTTTATTATAGAGATAAGAAGCTAAGATACCTGTTGTATCTACCGTTTTTTTTCTTTTTCCAAATTATTATTATGTTTTTAAAATAGAATTTTTGTAAAATTTAAATTGATTTTATTAAGATATCGTTTGGACATTAAATTAATTATAAGAGGATTAATTTAAAAACTAACTTAAGAAATATTTCATAGATAATAATAGAAGTTTAAAAAAAAATGAGTTATAATATGTTGTGAGGTAAGTAAAAAATTACTAATTGTTTAATTACAAAGAAAATAAATATCCTGTTAGCTCTGGGGCGTTTTGATAAATAAAAAGATATAAAACTTGAGATTGATTGTGAGGAGTTTAAAATAGATATATCTAAACAAAAACAACTTGTTTCATTTCAACTGAATCGTAGTATTAGAAATTAGTATTATTAGTAGTATTAGAAAGAGAGAGTACTGGAGTGGCCTGACTTACAGATTATTATTCACACTTTACACAGCACAATACTCCTGCTCTATTCATGAGGAAGCTCCGTACTAACTCACTATTTTTCTATGCTTGAGACATATTGTATGCTGGTATAAAATATATATTCTTTAAAATAGGATTTTGAAAGTTAAATTTAATTATTACAGTATCAATTAGTCATTAAATTATTAATTGAATAAATAGTTTTAAATTAAAATTGATTTTAAACACTTATATCTAATGTGAACTCCTACAGACAGACGATATCTCGTCTGACAATTTTATTATAGAGAAGATTGTTATATTTACTTTTTATCACATAACGAATATTTAAAAATTAGTTTAGTTTTGATTTTATACAACATTTCAATAGAAGAGCCAAATTATTTGTCATTTTCGTTGGTGGAAGTTGGATGGGGTTCATTCTAGCAGCTCTATGCAAGATCCACCACCGATTTGAATATCATAGTTTTTATATATAAATATGTGTAACTTGTTTACAAACCTCTTCCAGGATCTTTTGACAAACAGAGTGCATATGTTCATCACTCACAGCATTAGATCCATTGTTGAAACGTATATTTTCTATTCCAGGCTTGAAAAATTTCTGAAAAATAAAAGCATAAATAACAGCAAACAATTTAGAAAACATAAGATATACAGTTATAGCATAGAGACAAAACTTTAATGCAGAAAATTGGAGGGTAAAATCTTGCCTGATTCAAACAATTTTCTATTCAGCATTAATCTGTCAATTTGTACATTCTAATCCACTTTTGAGCATCTTAAATCAAATTTTTGTTAAGTGAAACCACACTAAAACTGTTCTAACCTATTATATGACAATTTTGTATGTTTATATATATTTCCCCAGCCCCTCAAAATCCATGCTACGCCTCACCACGACAAAAAACCTCAGCCCCCCCCCTCTCCCACCCTAAGACAAATTCACTAACACTCCCACCCCTCCCCCTTTTCACTCACAGCTGTCCACATTCATTTCACTCTCTGCCACTAACTGACTTCTCTCAGCCCAGACCTTGGTCCAGCGCTCTTAGTAGCCACGGTTACTACTTTTTCTCATCAACCCATCATGTCAACCCAATATTTCGATGTACTTGCATGACATTTTTCTTCCTGAGGAAGTCTTACAATAAAGACGAAACGTTGATGAATATATAAAAAATATCTCTTGTTTTTTTCCTTTTTCATTTCCCATATATATATATATATATATATATAAGAAAAGTCAAATGCTTTAACTTTGACAGTATCCTAACTCGACAAAGAAAACACCTCAAAGTTACATAAATGAAAGGTGAAGTAAATTAAGTCCGTCATTTCTGTATAAGCACGATGTTCAACTGAACCTGCTGGACGAATGAACTGGTTAATTGATGATGATGATATTCGAAGGCATTTTATATATATATATGTGAGACAAGAACTGCAGCAGAGTGCTCGATTATTAAGAAAAATAAAAAATATGAGCGTAATTTTTTTTTATTAATGTTTGTATTACAGATCTGATCTTCTGTAGTATAAACATTAATGAATATATATATATATATATATATGCAGAGTCAAAGGTGACTTTGCAACTGGGTTTGAATCCTTCGACCGTCAGTAATTATCATCTCTTACACTGAAGATTGCGTAAGCATGAAACACATGTGTCTGTAGGTAAAAATAATAAATATTATTGTGTATAGCCTCTGTGTAGCTTAATTGGCATAAATATATTTTCATAGCTTACTATATATATATAGAGAGAGAGATATCTAAATGAATAAATGCAAAAAAATTTTTCCATTTAGCTTAACTGTTTATATCAAAGCATGTTACGCTTATTTAATTCAATTATACATTTACGTATTTTCAAATAAATTATATATAGCCACGGAACACTGCGTAAACATATTCATCCCGATGCTTCATTTGAATAATAATTTTATAAACACTCTAAAATAAATCAATATTCTGCACAATTCATTTTTATTTTTATTCTAGTTTCCTTACATATATTCAAAAGTTTTGTTCATATTAATATTATTATTATTAGTAGTAGTAATATTAATTCCAACGATTTCATGAAAAACATTTAACATTCAAAATGATTATTTTGAAATTTGAATAACTTCCGGTCAAGTGTAAGCATGCGTATGTTTACACGAACCAACAACTTAGATTATTTTTAAATATAAACTCTGCATTGAATGCAATAACTTTAGATATATACTTTATATTTAAAACTAAATTTGTTGTTGTTTTTGACAACGACAATGATGCTTATTGAATATGATTATATTAGCTATAATAAAGAAAAAAAAAGTCCCTCACCTTCTCAGCTTTTTAAATTAAAAAAAAAAAAATAGATTCATATTCAAAAAAACAACTTAATTACGTTTTTTTCTTGTCTTTTAAATGGATAAATGCAAAAGTTTTTTTCCATTTATCCAAACTATATTCATATCCAAACACCAATTAATTGGGGAAGGGGGTATAGTTAAAACAATGTTTTTACTCAGAGACTTCCATAATTTTAACGGCAAACATTGGCGAATTTGTAGATTAACACTCTCAGTTGAATTACTCCCTCCCTTTAAAAAATGTGATTCTACATTTTATGGTCATTTTAACTTATTAGGAAAGTTAACTAATATATTTTTTAACACTAACCCTAAGTCTGACTGGCAAGGTCGTAAAACCACACATAAATTGCCTAAAAGAGTGGACCTCTGCCCCCCCCCCCCCCAATAATAACCCATAGAATTTATCTCCAATAGCAAAAACATTAATTTGGTACAGTCATATACTTCGGTAGTTTGCAAGAGAAGAAGAACACAATGACGACAAAGAAGAAGCAGAAGAACAACAATAACAACAATAACAACAATAATAATAATAATAATGAAATCATTGAGTACAGTGCTCAGGTGCACAACAACTGATCAAAAGTACATGTATAGTACATAGGATAATGTTAATTATCAGGGAAATGAACAGCATAGAAATTATGATATAAATGAGTCCATGTGCATGGAGGGAGACATCAGGTGTAGTTTTGGTTGATTTCAGGAAACATGACGGTTTTAAAGAATGCATTGTCTCAACAGCCAACAACCAGTTTGTGCCATGTTTCAGCAATTCTGAACGTGAAAGTTATGGGAGCTGTGCTGCTTTCTGATTTTGTATGCAGGTTCACATGTGTTCACCACATGGAGATCAAAAAGATACTACTCAGAGCTGTTGTTGGCGAGATGGTTAATAATGTTGTGGGTGTTTAACAAGTCAGTTACAGGCTGTCGTAGCAACAATGAATTCAAGCTCTAGGAAGCAATGCGTTTTGAATATGACAGGTGTCTGATGGAGATAATTCCTTTGGCTGCACATCTTTGAACAGTTTCTAGGTAATAAATGTTCTGAGTAAGATAGGATATACTTTTGGCTTTAACCAAAGTTCAGCTATCATTGGCTAAATGGCCAGGCACTCCCTGCCCTTATTCAAATCTGTTAATAGTGCCGTCTATACCTAATAAGTCACCTTTACCAAACGCCAATTCTTAGGCGATAATTTCAATAGCATCAAAGAAACAATGCGCGACTATGGGGTAGGTGACTAAATACAAATCACATAGCACTGCTCCAGGTGCAACCCACTCGAGGGCTCTAATTGGTCGTCCGATTCTCTTCTACAGAGATAGGTTTGATTTGTCTGTTTTGACATATCAACCCTTTCTGGGTTATTTAATGCTTAAATACAATACCTATTGTAAATAATCCAATGTAAACGAATGATTGAACAAAAGTTGTTATTTTACCCATAGTTGGGAGGAAACTGAGCTTCATACCTTTCCCATCTTTATTAATACATAATAGATCCAATAGGATTTAAACTTATTAGGTAATTCCAATGGATGCGATGATATCCTTTATGCTAATCACATTCATACACAGAAATATGTCCTCTTGGATTAAATATATTAGATGATAACACCATTAAACAGGATGTGACAGTTTGTTGTTTGACAGTTGAAAGTACAGGTGTGTGCGTTATATATGTATATAGACTTTTGCATTTTGAAATGTGTTTTTCGAAGCAATAGAATACACAAAGAAAAAAGATTAAGTGTGAGAGAATCTGCTTACCTTAATGTATTCCTGGATGACTTTATCGATTTCCTTGTTAATGAATTTTTGCAAATTTTGCCGAATGAGATCCAAAGACTTTGTTGTACTCGTAATGCAAGCAACTCTGTAAAAGGAACCCCAAAAATATGAAGATTATTTTAGTAAATTAACAATCAGTATAAAATGTAATCTGTGTTGTAACCCAAGTATCAAGATTAACAGAAAAATAATAGGGAAATCTTCAACAAGTATTAAAGATGAAAGGAGAGTTTACTAAACAAAAGATAAAAGGTGAACAGAGTAATTTAGCAATCACAAGGTTGAGCTCTCGTTAGTTTTCATTCTTTTTATATGAAAAATACAGACAATTACATTCTAATTATTTATGACAATTAGTTTAGCCAGTTTTCTTGATATGCTTCATAATATGACAATAATTAAATGATAATTAAATTCGTCTGTGAATGTAACAATTAATAATTATAAATCAACTATGGTTGTCCTTTAAAATTGATGACTACATTTGTCTTCCTCTCCTATGGACCCAGATATTGCTCTGGTGAATGATTTGGGAGTGGTACATCGTAGGGCAAAAGTAGCACTAAAAGACCCCCAGGCATGAATGTTCTGCCATCATAATGATGTTGATTTTGCTTTGTTACATGGTGTTGATATCACTGTGTTTCAGTGGTTCACACTCGGATTGTATAGAGATGATTCCAGAAACTTCGATCCAATGGCTTGCTCTTCCAAAATGGCCGCTGAAGCATTTCTTTCGGCCTCTTGTATGTAGGTGTATAACACTGGATGCAATTTCATGTCATAGCCAGAATAAATTCTATTTAATCCATAGATAAAACCCTGACAGGTAAATACCATTTGAAAATGTTGTGATGCCCAATTTTCCAAATCTCTCAAATTTCCCAATCTTTGGACAATCCTTGTGAACTTTCTGTATCCCTTCTATATCCAGAATAAACTTCCAGTTTCCATGACAAGTCCTTGGTGCCCATAATTGACACCAGTATTCAAAAGAGTTCCTTATAAGCCATCATGATGACATGGGAGTTTCTAGATATGCCGTAATTGACTTTACTTTTGCTATTGAAAAGTATAAAGTATCTATTAAATACCAAAACTGATAATCTTGCTTGTTTGGATAAAGAATCTATTAGATGGTGGGATGAAGGGTGAATGAAACAAAAAGTGGTGAGAGGAGGGGAATAGAGGGATGAGGAAATGGTGGGAGGAAGGGAATTATATAAATAATGGGCAAATGAGACAAGAAGTGGTAGAAGGGGAATGACACATATCAACTGTTTTCGGGGTATTTAATGCCGAATCTGGTCATTTTAGTAAAAGTTTTTATGCTTCAAGTTCTTTATATCTTCAAATATTTATTCATGGCGTTTTGTTTGGTTGCTTTGTTTTACGGCGTATCAACCCTTTTTATACAGTATCTATCACTCTCGCTTCCATCATGCTTTTCCTGTTTATGGATATAGTCAAAGGTAATAAGAAAAGATAAGAAAAGATAAGAATAAAAAGATTTGAATAGTCTATTATAAACAAAAGAGAATATCACCACAAGTAGTAATATTATTTAACCCAGAGAGAGAGAGAGAGAGAGAGAGAGAGAGAGAGAGAGAGAGAGAGAAGTAAAACACTAATTTGGGAATTTTGTCTTTTTATTATTTTATATTTAATTGGCTTTGTAAAACTCACTTTTTCCTGGTTCAAACAATCTAACCTGAACTCAATGGGTGACTCAACTAACTCACAAAATAGAAAATACATTTTAAAATATTTAATCAAGAAAATATAACTTTCATTTGATTGAACAATGGAGAATGAAGAAATATCGGGAGTATAGCATTTATACTGCAAACAAGATATTCTTTTATTATGATTCTGTTATTTTTTATACGAGTATGGTATAAATAATGAATGGAAAAACTTTTTTATATGAAAAAAGCATTAGTCAATTCATATGATGTTTTGTTGAAATGTATGTCTTCTTCAGATATGCAAAATCCAAGAAAGTGATCATGTTCATTTGGAGAAAACATTACAATCCTTCTTCATCTTAGGAATGGTTTTGGCAAAGTATGATTCCGACAAAACTATCATTTCTGAAATAATTGCCAGGTTTCAAAGTGCCCATCCTCGGTATAATTAAGTCTCAAGTGGCCTTCTACAATTAAAATGGATTAGCATAGGTCCTTCTCTGGCATAAAAACACCCCCATGGATCCTGGAATGACTGTCACTGACTGTCAACATATATGCTGCTACCTTCAAATTCTATTTATTTGTTTACAACAAAATATCCATTTACAGAAATTATATTTGCTTCAAATATGAAAGAGTTAAAATTCAGTTTTTCATAATAGATTAATGAAGTTTGTTTTTAATAGATAATGAAATGAAATAAAAAAACAATACTTGCCACAAAATGAAAGTTATACAAAAACAGATTTTGTAACAAGTACTGCGATTTGTAATATTTCCAAAGAACTCATTCTAAATACTGAAGATGGAATGCGTGATTGATCTAATGGATACTGTCACAGTCTACGGAATCAGCTATGCCATATTTACATCCTATCAGATCTATTGTGGTCATTTATCCACTAATAGTGTTAGCAAAGGTATGAACCTGCAATTCCCCTCTGCAGTAATATTGGACATAGGTGTGTTAAAATCGTGTTGAAAACGAAATTTTCCATATACGGTTAGATTAAGTAGAAAAGTGGAAAATGCCATAATAAGATGAAAATTAGAATTAGAGCTAAGTGTACAGAAAGTTGCATCACAGACAGGAAGTTTCCAGTGACACGTGGCAGATAAGCTGATAAAATCTTTCTCTTGTTTCTGAACAGTGACAGAAAGCAAACATGTTTGGGATAAAGCCCCCCCCCACCCCCCTATGGGGTATATTTGGGGCTAGACCCACAAGGTATTGTGTGTATATTGTATACTGTAAAATAAAAATAAAAACCCCAGAAGAATTGTTAGACCCCAAATAATGTCACTATTTATAACTTTTACATCTGCTTCTATGAGAAAGAAGATGGCTGCAACAAAAAGAAAGATCGAGATCAACATCACCGCAATGCCTACTACTGCTATGTGTCATCTACACAACAATACTATAACTGTTTACGTGCTGAGCCACCGTCTGGATAATCTACTGGCATCAATGAATTGGTCCACTGTAGTGCTACACCTCTAGCCATGGGCAAAATAGCAACTTATGTTCAATTAATCGTATAAAATGAATGGTTAATGAAAGGTATTGCATTTTGGCATTAAACGACTCAAATAGGGCTGGTTTGTCATAAAACACAAACTAAATCAAACACTGGAAATCAGAGAATGTGACTTGTCCAATTCCTTAAAGAAATAACAATTTAAAAAAGGAAATATTTTGTTTTTAAATCTAATCATGCCTCCATGCACAATTTGGTAAAAACACTTTCTTTCTATCCCTTCTTTATCATATTGGTATAGCTTCCAGTAAGTTCAGATCCATTTAAAAATCTCATCCAAAATCTCCCAATAGTGCCCATGCAATTCATACCATAATCACAAAATCAGTCAATATTATTCAAAATAAAATATTGACACTATAACATTCTTTAACTCAGATTGCATTCAACTTTTTAAATCACTTAGACTAGAAGACATTTCTTTTCTTTCTTGCTCATGCACTTACAATTGAGCGTTACAATGATTTGATATCTAAACCAGATCTCACCTATCAACACTTAAACTTGATATGACTGTAGCTAGTTTCTCAACACCTTTTGATCAACACAATCTAACTTCATGACCTACTGATATATATTTCATGTATGAATATACAATAAAAATGTAGCCTAATGTTACAAAATAACTAATATATAATTTGCTTTGTTTGATTGTTTCTGTGTTATTAATAGCCTCACTTGTGGCGAATGGGCTAATGTTAATGAACTTTAGTACATGAACCTTCTTGATCTCAAAGAGGTTTTAAGTTTACCTTTGAAAGGAAGGACAGGGTAGTAGGCTGTCTGCTACATTTTGGGTTTAAATAGGTCTAATCTCTCAAAATAGCAAATTAAAAAAAAATGTCAAAAATAAAATAAAATCTTTAAAATAGTTTTAAATGGGGATTTGCTTTAAATGTTATGTTCAGGTTAAAAGCTGGCATTGATTGTGTTATTGTCTGCACATTTAAAAAACTATTTTTTTTTGCTTCTTCACACTTTGTGCAAATAGAGAGGTAAAGTGGTAAGCAGTGGTTATTCTTTGAAAAATAGTCAAAATAATTTTCAACAATTGTTTAATACTTTTAATTCTTTTTATTTAAAAGTCAACATTTTAAAATTATTCATTACTAAAATTTAAGTAATCCAATGAACGTGTGCGATGCAGACCTCCTTTAAAATTTTATTGCTGAATTTTTTTTATTAAACTGCAGAAAGAATTTATCTGGAATAATTTTATTTCATAAAGTACAAATTTTAAATTTTTTTTATTAATCACAAATAATTTTTAGGCTCTTTTACCATTACAAGGAGAGTAGAAAGTGAACCTTGGGTTTACTTTCGGCAGCCTCGTAACTCTAGCTTCTCTTATTCTGTCCTGTATTCCTCATATTCCATGAGCGATGTTTCTGATAAAGGGAGAAGAATTGCTGTTTTGTGGGTCGGAATCTGTCCACCTAACAGTTATCGTTGGCTAGTTTTTGACCTTGAGTTAGTATTTTCTTTTTTTAGCTTCTTACATCAAGTAGCTTCATGCCTTGTCTGGAGCGATTTCCATAAAAAAATGAAAAAAAAAAAAAATGTTATATTGAATAAATACCATTAAAAATTTAACATTTGAATAAAAAAAAACTATACATTTTTATATATGGAGTAGTAGTAGTAGTAGTAGTAGTAGACAATTATTTAATCCAATATTTAAAAATAAATGTAAATTAAATAAAATTTTAAGTGACTGTTATCATTATATTGGTTACCTAATTGATAGTAATTTGAGGGTAATTAAAAAAAAATGAAAATTTTGATTATCCAGAATTTCTTCTGTGAATTTGATTAATATTTAATGCCTGTCTTTCAACCTAAATTGCTTTCTATTAAATTGTTTATGTTAGGAAAATGAGAACACGATAACTTCAATAATTGATAATTAAATATTTAATTTGTGATTTTTACATAAATTCTCACAATCTGATAATTATGTTTTTATTACGATTTGATCTGGAGAAAATGTTCAAATCTCATTGATACCCTTGTAAATCGGATATGATATACAGGTAAATATAGTTATTTAAATAAAATGGAGGAACGTAGCTAGTTAGTATATAAGATATATATCTCTGACCAGGTCTTTATTTATCCTTATTACTGTCAAGTTCATCTTTATCACTTCCTCCAATGTTTTCCTTGGCTTTCGCTTCCAAAATTATTTAACATGACATTACCTCACAAAATTATCGTTACTTACAACTTAAGAATATTGTTAAACTGGTTATTAAATTTGAATACATTTATACTTATTGTAGCAATACACATCGATCAGAAAACTGTTTGGATAATTACAGATTTGAGGGTAGTTCTATTAAAATAGTCCTATCTTAAAAACTAAAGCACTTTAAGTGTTCAAAATACCATCATTTTGTTAGGAAATGAATATCCTTTCAGGTGCATTCATGAATAATAATATACATTATATATTTTTAAGAGTTTTTAGCAAATAAAGGCAAAAAAATGTTAACGCTATTTTCAGCAATTTACGTCACTTTTTTCTTTGACCCCCCCCTTCGTTTAAAAGTCTCGTACCATTGCTGTGTGTGGAATTTCGTCCTGAGATTTGGAAACTAGTCAGGAGAAACATCACTTTTAATGTTTGTTAGTGTACGAAGTAATTCAGCTCATTAATTTTTTTGAAATTTTAAAAATAAGACTTCAACTCGACGTCGGTTGAACATTTTTGAAAAATGCATTTCCGTCGCCCAATTAGTAAGTAAATCAATCATTTTACTTTTTTATGCATTAAAATTATAATTGTATATATGTGTTCTCTTTTGATAGTAATAATATTCCATTACCCTATCCGGAAAAAAAAAGCGTTTTCGATTTATAGTTTGAAAAACTGATTGTAGTAGCAGCAATTACTGCTATAAACACGAGGCGATTTTTGTTTATTTTCATTCTAGAACGAATTTTAAACATTTTAAAATATGAATATAGAAAATGTTACATTTTTCGTACCCAACTAGTAAATAAATTAATCTTTCATCTTTTTTTATGCATTAAAATTATAATTGTACGTTGTTTTGTCTTTCGGTAATAGTAATTTTAAATTATCTTATCCTAAAAAATAGTCCTTTTTTTGAGCAAAAGTCAACATTGGCTGCTAGTATTGCTGATATTGCAATCAATCAGCAGCAGCGTCTTGTAAAGCTTTGTAAAATTCGTTTATAAACTTCTTTAAAAGTAAGATAAAAATACTTTTTGTGCTTAAAAAAGTTAATCCTATTTGGTTCTTTTATAAAAAATACTTTAAAAAATACTGGTTTTCACTCAACTTTCAACTTCTGGTAGTAATGACTTTCTAGTCGCCAATTTAAAAAAAAATTAAGATTCTACTTTTTTAGGCGATTACGTGTAAACACCCTTAAAGTCTTGGCGAAAAAAAGAAAAAACGAAACAACAAAAAATAGTTTAGAATTTAGATTGGGGGATCAGTTTCGCATATAAATTTAATGTAAAATGATCTCCGATTTCCCGGCCATTCTTGCCTTTTAGTGAAATTTATAAAATAAATAATTACTCTACCATTAACTCTAGGTACGACTAACAAGCCCACCTCCTAAAAATGCCTTCTTGAACGTATCGTACCATTAACCATAAATATGAGTAGCAAGCCACCCCTAAAAAACTCCCTTAACCCTAACACTAAGTCCGAATGGCAACCTCCATCCAAAACAAAACCCCTTCCTTAACCTTATCACTAACCCTAAGTCCGAGTAGGAAGCCCTAATCCTACAAAAAAGCCCATTAAAACCACACATAATCGTCTAAAAAAAAAAAAAAAAAAAAGCAGACGCCCATAAAAAAAACGCACAGGATTTATTTGCCATAGAAAAAAATTGATTAATGCCCTAAAACGCTAGAATGGCCCGGAAATGGTGAATTATTCTACATTAAATATATGTGAAACTAATCCCCCACTCGAAATTCTAAATGAATTGTTTTTTTTTCTTTCTGCTAAGTTTTCAGGGTGTTCACACTTAATTGCCCCTAGCCCTACCACTAACCTGAAGTTCAAGTGGTAAGCCCCCCTCCTCCCACAAAGACCCTCATAATCGTCTAAAAAAAAAGAAAAAAAAAAAAAGAAAAAAAAAAAGAAAAAAAAAAGAAAAATAAAAAGAAAAAAAAAAAGAAAAAAAAACAAAACAAGAAAAACGCACAGGATTTATCTCCCATAGAAAAAATAATTAACTGTCCTAAAACGCTAGAATGGCCTTGAAATGGGGGATTATTTTATGTGAAACTGGTCCCTACTTTAAATTCTAAAATAATTGTTTTTGTTTCTTTCTTTCTGCCAAGTTTTTCAGGGTGTTAACATGTAATTGCCTAAATAAAAAAAGTAGAATCTCATATTTTGGGGAGGTAAGGGGGTGAGTTAGCAGAAGGTGTAAATCTACAATAATGCTAAAGAAATCTTGGAATATATTCATTTTTAAACAGTCCTAGTATTAGATTTTAGTTTCTTGTACATAAAATGTATTACAATTCAACTTTGAGTTTTCTAACTTCTTTCTTTTAATGGATTCATGGTATTTTTAAGGTATTGCAGCATATTTATGTGCACTTAGTGCAGATTACTTGGAAACCATTAATTTCTGGAGATTTTCAGTGGCACATTCTGATTCCTTGTACAAAAATACACTTATATGGTAAATTTCATTGCTTAATCTTGTGTTTTAACAAAGATATAACATTTTTACTGAAAAATTAGTGTAAAAAATGTGACGAAACGCATATGGTCTTAAAGAGGGGAAAATATCCAATTGTGTAAAGGCACAAAAATAGTCATAACTTCCTTATTTTTAGTCAGATTTAAAAAATTTAAAAAGATTCTTTC
Organism: Sepiola atlantica; assembly: GCA_963556195.1. Classification (NCBI taxonomy): domain Eukaryota; kingdom Metazoa; phylum Mollusca; class Cephalopoda; order Sepiida; family Sepiolidae; genus Sepiola; species Sepiola atlantica. The sequence continues at coordinate 182,233,885 of OY744517.1, forward strand.
TTAGATCATCAAGCTCTTTCTATATATTCCATTATTGAGATATTTTAAGCAATTTAAATTTTTTCATGTGTATTGCTACTTATTGTTTTTGTTTGTTTAAAATGATATTGTAATGAATTGCAGGGTGGTTCTTTTTTCGTCCAAAGTATCATTAATCCTGCTTGTTCTCTTTCCAACCATGAAAATTCACAAATAAAGTTATATTTATTTGTTTTTAAAATTGTATTATTTGTTTTCTATCTTAACGATAAAGAGTTATACTTGCTCGTGTTTAAAATTATATGGCAATTTAGAGAGTTTCTTATGGTATGAGTGTATATAAATACAACTAATATATTTATAATTATTTATAATTTTTTTTATTTAAAATGTTATGTTCAAAAAATATATGCCACTTCAGAGCTAATTACGATGTGAAAATATATATTAATGCAACTAATATGTTTATATTATTTATAATATTCTTTATTTAAAATGTTATGTTAAAAAATTATATGCCAATTCAGAGCTAATTACGATGTGAAAATATATATTAATGCAACTAATATATTTATATTATTTATAATATTCTTTATTTAAAATGCTATGTTCAAAAATTATATGACAATTCAGAGCTAATTACGATGTGAAAATATATATTAATGCAATTAATATATTTATATTATTTATAATATTCTTTATTTAAAATGTTATGTTCAAAAATTATATGGCAATTCAGAGCTAATTACGATGTGAAAATATATATTAATGCAACTAATATATTTATATTATTTATAATATTCTTTATTTAAAATGTTATGTTCAAAAATTATATGACAATTCAAAGCTAATTACGATGTGAAAATACATATTAATGCAACTGATATGTTTATATTATTTATAATATTCTTTATTTAAAATGCTATGTTCAAAAATTATATGGCAATTCAGAGCTAATTACGATGTGAAAATATATATTAATGCAACTAATATGTTTATATTATTTATAATATTCTTTATTTAAAATGTTATGTTAAAAAATTATATGACAATTCAGAGCTAATTACGATGTGAAAATATATATTAATGCAACTAATATGTTTATATTATTTATAATATTCTTTATTTAAAATGCTATGTTCAAAAATTATATGGCAATTCAGAGCTAATTACGATGTGAAAATACATATTAATGCAACTGATATGTTTATATTATTTATAATATTCTTTATTTAAAATGTTATGTTCAAAAATTATATGACAATTCAGAGCTAATTACGATGTGAAAATACATATTAATGCAACTAATATGTTTATATTATTTATAATATTCTTTATTTAAAATGTTATGTTAAGAAATTATATGACAATTCAGAGCTAATTACGATGTGAAAATACATATTAATGCAACTAATATGTTTATATTATTTATAATATTCTTTATTTAAAATGTTATGTTCAAAAATTATATGACAATTCAGAGCTAATTACGATGTGAAAATACATATTAATGCAACTAATATGTTTATATTATTTATAATATTCTTTATTTAAAATGTTATGTTAAAAAATTATATGACAATTCAGAGCTAATTACGATGTGAAAATACATATTAATGCAACTAATATGTTTATATTATTTATAATATTCTTTATTTAAAATGTTATGTTCAAAAATTATATGACAATTCAGAGCTAATTACGATGTGAAAATATATATTAATGCAACTAATATGTTTATATTATTTATAATATTCTTTATTTAAAATGTTATGTTCAAAAATTATGACAATTCAGAGCTAATTACGATGTGAAAATACATATTAATGCAACTAATATGTTTATATTATTTATAATATTCTTTATTTAAAATGTTATGTTAAAAAATTATATGACAATTCAGAGCTAATTACGATGTGAAAATACATATTAATGCAACTAATATGTTTATATTATTTATAATATTCTTTATTTAAAATGTTATGTTCAAAAATTATATGACAATTCAGAGCTAATTACGATGTGAAAATATATATTAATGCAACTAATATGTTTATATTATTTATAATATTCTTTATTTAAAATGTTATGTTCAAAAATTATATGACAATTCAGAGCTAATTACGATGTGAAAATACATATTAATGCAACTAATATGTTTATATTATTTATAATATTCTTTATTTAAAATGTTATGTTCAAAAATTATATGACAATTCAGAGCTAATTACGATGTGAAAATACATATTAATGCAACTAATATGTTTATATTATTTATAATATTCTTTATTTAAAATGTTATGTTAAAAAATTATATGACAATTCAGAGCCAATTACGATGTGAAAATACATATTAATGCAACTAATATGTTTATATTATTTATAATATTCTTTATTTAAAATGTTATGTTCAAAAATTATATGACAATTCAGAGCTAATTACGATGTGAAAATACATATTAATGCAACTAATATGTTTATATTATTTATAATATTCTTTATTTAAAATGTTATGTTCAAAAATTATATGACAATTCAGAGCTAATTACGATGTGAAAATACATATTAATGCAACTAATATGTTTATATTATCTATTTATTCTATTATTTAAACTATTATTTGTTTATTTCATGAATACGAGATGGTTTGTTTTTCTATCTAAATTATTAATAACTTTGGATGTTATGGACAAAAAAACACACCCGCCAATGCCCAAAATTATATGACAATTTAGATCTAATTACAGCATGTAATGTGTGTGTGTGTGTGTGTGTGTGTGTGTGTGTGTGTGTGTGTGTGTGTGCATGCACATATTTATTTTGTCTGGACCCACAAAAAAAAAAAAAAATTAATATTCTTAAGTTTCATCCAATCAATCTATTGACAGTATTGGAAGATTTTCGTAAGAATCTAATTTAAAGAAAGAAATAGGTTTTAAAAAATGTCAAACTTCACTATGATATACCAATGAAAACTATTTCAAACTTCACTATGATATACCAATGAAAACTATTTCAAACTTCACTATGATATACCAATGAAAACTATTTCAAACTTCACTATGATATACCAATGAAAACTATTTCAAACTTCACTATGATATACCAATGAAAACTATTTCAAACTTCACTATGATATACCAATGAAAACTATTTCAAACTTCACTATGATATACCAATGAAAACTATTTCAAACTTCACTATGATATACCAATGAAAACTATTTCAAACTTCACTATGATATACCAATGAAAACTATTTCAAACTTCACTATGATATACCAATGAAAACTATTTCAAACTTCACTATGATATACCAATGAAAACTATTTCAAACTTCACTATGATATACCAATGAAAACTATTTCAAACTTCACTATGATATACCAATGAAAACTATTTCAAACTTCACTATGATATACCAATGAAAACTATTTCAAACTTAAGTGTGACAGATGGAACAAACAGTCTCTTAGAAATGTTTGGATACAGCTAAAAAAGATGTGCCTCTTTCTTCATTCAGTTTTGGTATTTAGAGTGCTAAGTGTCCGAGACTTCCAGATGAGCAATACCACTACCAGGCAACGTCTCATGCCTGCTATCCATGCAGTCCCGTCCAAACATTTTATATCAGCCAGGTTGTATGTAGTTATATTGCTTCTTACGCATCTGAACCACATCTTCCTCAGTCTACCACATTCTCTAGTGTCTGGGATATCAAAATGTATTATGGAGTTAACGATGTACACGGCCAAACCACCTAATCTCACTAATATCAAGTTTCTGATAAAGCATAATTGCAGTCGCATATCCACCTGATCATGGCACAATCATTACGTCGAAGCCGTTGCAGATCAGACGTGTTTAATTCAATCTGCACACTGAAAATGCCAATTCAAACTGATATGGACAAGGCATCTAATAAAGATGAAGAAACAAAAGGATAAATTATGTTAAACTGAATTAGTTTTGCTGTCAAACTGATTGTCCTCCTTCGATCTCAAGAGTCAATGGATACCATCTGAAAGGGTGTCTATGCGATAAGGAGTTTACAATAAAGCAACTGTTAAGCAATCCCCAACTTCTCTTGACCCTGCATTGCTTAAGTTCAGTGGCAAAGAAAAATCCAAGACAACCGGAAGCAATGTTGGGATGTGTTATTTCATAGTTTTCCTTCTCATAAAAGAGTTGCCCTATAAAGGATTGAGAAACTAATCTATCCTACTATTTCACTCATAGCCAAAGTATGAAGAGATGGATTCATACCTTTCCCAAACATATTAAAGAAAATGAGTGTTATAACCATTTCCACTTCTAAACTTATAGCACATGATATTACTGAATAGTCACCCATCTATGAACTGACCAGGCTCAATGTTACTTAACTTTGGTAATTCGACAAGAATTGGTGTTTGAACATGATATAGCCATAAGATATGATTATAGTCTAAAATTAAAAGTAAAAATCCACCAATTAACATGTGCAAACATATTTCCCACAATTCCATTTTACTTATTATGTAACCAAGAAGCTGATTTTATAAATATCAGATCTTTTTTGTTAATTTTAATTAAGCTTTTTTCCTTATTCAAGAAAATATTTACTTTTCTTTTTTCAAAAGAGTGAATCTCTTCCAATTTCTAAACATTTAAAAATACCCCCCCCCCCCACACACACCAGTTTTTGATAAAAATGCCAAATATTCCTTTTGAAATTCATCAGAGAAATCAGATTGTTACCTTGTTACCAAGAGTAAACATTCAGCCTCTCACTTTGAAATCAAGTTCAGCCGGGAAATCCCACTCCTATGAGATATGCATATACATTAAATTAATTAATTAGGTTCAAATATATTGATAAAATGAACTTAAAACCAATATTTTTCAAAATTGCTCAATACAAAATAGAGATTGATAATTTTTTTTTCATATAAACATTAGAACAGTCTAACAAATTAATCTACATTTCTGTGCTAGCGCATGTCTATGGGGCTGGAAAACAACTAAATGTTAAATTTAGCAAAAGACATAAGATAAAATAGAAATTTGGGCCAACAAAATTAACCTATTTACAAGGTCACAGCTACTTGTGGGGGGTAACGTCTTAAGCGTGTCATTTATTATTATCACTGACCGTCGCAACTCAAGTTGCTCCTTTCCCTTATATGCGTACACATTGGAAAATCATGTGTCAATCACATACACCCATTAAAAGAATCCACACACACGTCATAAAATCTACATAAAATATTTAATAAAAATACTATAAAACTTAGTTATAGCTGTACAAATAACTTAGAAAAATAATTAAAAGCCATAATAGACAGATCTTAAACCAGATAATAACAATAGAATTAACAATACACAAGATAATAATAGTGGACTCTCTCTACTGTGCTAAAAAAACTTCTCACACCTGCCAGTATCCTATATCTCCACAAAACCACCATTCGCCCATGCATGGAGTATCGTTGTCACATCTGGGTTGGTGCACAAACCAGTAGTCTCTTCCTCTTAGACAGGGTCCAAAAAAAATCTCTAATCTAATAGGTCTCTTACTGTCCACCAAGCTCCAGCCCATGTCCAATCACCGCAATGTTGCATCATTGTGCTTGTTTTACAAGTACTTCAATGGAAGGTGATCGACGAGCTTGCTGCTCTGGTGCCCCCCTCGATGTAAATACACCCAACGAACCCTATAATCAGCTAAATCCTATCCCTTCACTGTGGAGATCTGCAGATGCCATAGGGCTTTCTACTCTAATAGCTTTTTTCCAGGAACTGCTAGCCTTTGGAATTCCCTACCTGCACCAACATGCAGAAATTTGAATGTAATGAGAACGACCATCTCGCTACACAACTCCTCAATTAGGGTGCCCCCTAATTCTCAGTAGCCCTTTACACGCCTCAGTGGTCAATGTGTTTTTTTGGGGGTGATTAAAAGTAAAAATATAAAATAATAATAATAAAAAATAACGGCAATAATGAATGTAATTGTAAAGATAAAAATGAATGTTCGCTACAAGAAAAATGTTTAACTAAGAGTATAATTTATTTAGGAACCGTGTTCCCAGATGATTATCCAAGTCTGAAAATTTTTTGACATAGGTGGTACAAGTACTTATTTTTAGGCTTGATACAGAAACCATGAATTATTTTTCGATAACCTAGATAACAAAGGTGACCTCATTATCCAAATAAATACGGTCTCTAAAAGGAAAAAAAACTAAGGTACCTGTACTAAAATGGAGTGTCTTGAAAAAAGCTTCAACACAAAACAACCCCACCCGTTTTCTTTGTCTTAATGAAAAATTAGCTATTATTAAGTTGCCTGATAGAGATAAACTACTGAATCAAAGAGATGAAATAAGTATTAGTTGTAGACACTTCAAATTGTTCACCCTGGATAAATATAGTAAAAACCTAGTGAATTAACCATAACATTCCACAACAAAACCTTAATAAACTTACTTTCTGGTATAACACACCAATTAATACCTTCCCAGCTAAGTATACAACTAATATTAATTTAAATCCTTTAATAATTGTAATTAAATTAGGTATTAAGCTAACTAATTAATAGGTAATTTAAATATATAAACCACAGTTAATGGTTGTGTTTTTGTAGAATATAATAAGCCAATTTAACTAAATTATAGTTAATAATTAAATTAAAAAATACAAAACCCATAGTAAATTGCAACAAATGAATAACATATTTAATAAAATCTGCTTCACCTCTAATATTTTAATACGTTGGTAAGAATGAATTAACAATTTTTAGGATTTCAATGCTGTTTTATCACATGATGTGGATTGTTTGATTTTGATGTTAATTTGCATACTTGTGTAATTGTCGTATGTTTGTATGGATAGGGTCTTTAATGCATGTAATTGTTATATCTCATTTTTACAGAATTTTGTTTATGATTTTGATGTATGATTACTTGTAACATGAGTTTTGAAGAAAATTTTTATATATATATATACATATATATATATATATATATATATATATATATACATATATATAAATGAAGATATTGATCTTCGAACTTCAAACTCTGCTGGCAATTTTTTCAACCACATAATTGAACATTTTATCTTCCTCTAGATTGAAGAAATATTAATTTCTTAATCGACCAACATCCATCTCTTCCATAAAAATAACTACTCTTTAGAATCATTTTCATTAACAAAGACTTCGTCCATTCCACACTTATCACTTTTCATGCCAACATCTTAACCTTGCTTTGTTCCCAAAACGTTGTTTTCTACAAACCAAAACATCACTTTTCATGCCAATGACTTAACACTTTGAATCTATGTTATCCCCCTCCCCAGTCAGAACATTATCCCTTTTCCACAACCATTATCTTGTTTGTTATCCATTGTTCTTGTGCCTGTTTTATTAATATCCCTTTCAATAAATTATATATTTTTATCTTTTGTGTCACTGTTATTACTTCAGTGTATTTATTGATATCTTCTGAGACCTAAAGCAGAATTCAAAACAGATTACCTTTTTTTATTATTTCCATTTGAATCCGGAAAATTATTGTTCACATCTGGCGATAATGCATTTTCTTGTGTGATACATCATGGCTGGTCTGTAACAATTAGCATAATTTATACAGTTTACAGCATCTGATCTTTCCAAATGGTCACCCAACCGTAGCATTGTTTAACGTGGGTGATCTGACAAGAACTGATGTTTTAACATTATATAACCATAATCGCATTTTTACTCCATGAATCTGATAAAATGAGTCAGAATTCTAAGTTTAATTTATTTATAAGTAAATGTCAAAAACTAGGATAAACATTTGCGTTTTTCAAATGAAATATGCAAACGCCCAACCATGTTTGAATGGTTCTTTGTAATGGCTGACAAATTTAGCCAACATACATGCACAAAAATTTGCTTGTAGCATTCATCGTTTTTTCCTTGTTTTACTTTGACAAAATTTTTAAATTCTAGTTTATTTGTCATATTTGATATGTTATTCATTCATCCATTTATTGCTTTAAAAAGTTGCTTTACAAAGTTTCACAGGTTCTTCACATGTTGGCCTCATTTTCAAAAGAAAGAAAAAAAAAAACAACTTTAAAAATATAAATAAGTCATCCAAAACGGAGCATTTTTTTTTTATAGAATGTTGCTTTGATGACTGTTATTATAGAAACAATTTCTCTATGTATTTATTTACAAGAGCGTATCATGGTGTTGACTTAGTGTACATGTTTATTCACTATCTCTTTATCACCCTCTCTCGTGTATATATTTAAAGACCATGTACATATACAGGATGGCCCACAAAATAAAAACAGCAAATTTAGATTTAGGCAAAAATATGTATTGCCAAATGAATTTTACCATGTACAAATTGTATTTTAGAATGTGCATGTATTTTAGAAGATGGATGATGCCCCAGAACTAATACACCTAACTTCATTGAACCAAATGAATAACCTCCAAAAGGTCCAGATCCAACGTAATGGATTTTACTCTTTGGAGTTTACTGTTACATCTTACAGAGGAGAGAGGTCAAAGACATAAAATCCTAGAAACGTTGTCAGTGGAAGCTTGAAACAATATCCTACTTGAAGTCATCAAAGGGGCAACTGGAAGATGGCTAGACCGTCTACATCATTGTGCTCACAGGAAGCACATTAAACATTTAACATTGAGGGTTTTCTTCTCTTTTAATAATAACGCTTTTGTCGTCAACAACCGTTTTCTATTTCCAACAATTACATATATACATGTAAAATAATTGCGCAAAATTTCCTAGTATTTTGTGGGGCACACTGTAGAATCAACAGCATCTGCTGACTGACATCCATTGCATTCGTCAGATAAATACAAGGCGAGAAACTGTCACCATGTGCTGTAACATCCAGGTCTATGCTCTTATGTATTGCTTTATGTCTTGTCACTTGCTATGGAAAGAGGAAGAGCTTAATGCCTGCTACCCTGAGGTTCCACAATAGCTCTTGATTGAGTAAATCTACAAAAGATATTCACTTACAAGATGTCATAGTTCCTGTAAGATGTTATTGGATTAAAGATTTCTTTTTCTTGAGAACAAACTCTCTTTCTCCCTCACACACACACACGTGTACGTGTGTAATATTAGCCCTTGAGAAATTAAAAATAAAAACAATTACAGAAAACTGAAACCTACTGCCTTGTTTATTAGTCTCTATGGTTAATGGTAGGACATTTAAGAAGCATTTTAATGTATTGTCTTATTTTATTTTTTTTGGGGGGGGGGGGATTTCTCATTCGACGTTCTCTTGGGTTTTATTTCTCTTCTCTTCCTTTTCATTGATAAATGTTTCCTCTTAAGCTAATTCTATCTTTCAGCTGTACCAAGAATCTGTTTAAATATATACACACATATATATGCAAACATATGGATGCACATAAACATATATATATATATATATATATATATGTAACAAACACATACATACATTCACACAGATTTATACACCGACATATACTATGCATATGCCCACACATGTATATATATAAATATATATATGAATCCACACACACACACAGATTTATACACCGACATATACTATGCATATGCCCACACATGTATATATATATAAATATATATATATGAATACACACACACACACCCACATATATACATTCACACGGATTTATACAGACACCTACATATACTATGCATATGCCCACACGTGTGTGTGTGTGTATATATATATATATATATATATATATATATATATATATATATATATATATATGAATCCACACACACACATATGTGTACATAACTAAGTAGCTAGACTAATAAAATTTCTAACCTACTTCTGTCACCCCCTGCTTCTTCCTGCTTTATTCATTCTGTCTTCTCTTTATTTGCAAGCAGTTTATGTGAACAGATGGGAAAAATCTCTGCGCACAACTATTTCGGATGAATGTTGACAAAATGTAGTGAGAAAAGGCCTTACGTTTATTTGTAAACAATTTATTCAACTAACATGTTTCTCCTTTCTAAGAAAAATATGTCAATGTTGAAGAAACTATTAACAAACAATATCATATTTGGTTTTTGCTCTGTTCAATAATTCACCATTTTAAAAAAACCTATAATAACAATTTTTACACAAAACTAGCTGTTCCTACCCAGTGTTGCCCTGGAATCTTCTGACTTTCATTTTTATTTCACTGTTTGTTTTTTTAAACTATGCCGTTTCTTGTTTTTTTGACCATTTTTTCATGTGATTTTGACAGTTAAATTTAATTGCTATAGTATCGTTTTAATTAATTAAACAAAACTGTTATAAAACTATAACTAATTTTGTTATGGTAATGTTCTTTTAATTTCTATTTATAAAATCATTGTATGTAAATAACTTCCAAATTTTCAATCTTTTAATACATGATTTCCTAAAGATTTTAGCCAGAAATAACTTTCTATTTTCCTATCAAATTTTGAAGGGTTACAATGTATTTTCTTTCTCAATTATTAACAAAATATTAAAATGGCTGATTTATTTACAAAGAAACGCAAATGTATTCTGGTGGATTTAATTTTAAAATTAATAATTTTAGATAGGATTTTTAAAAGTTCGTTTTAGTACTTTACACTATTGCATTTTTTATTTCAATAAATATTTGATTAATATAATATATAAAGAAAAGTCAGTCAGATTATCGACTTTAGACTGCTATAGCATTGCATATGACAGATCAATATTTTATTTTGCCTAGCCAATTTTTTTTTTTTTGCCTTCCATCATGTTCTTTGAGACAAATTAATGTATTTCGATTCATTTCCTTTCAAAGACACTTATTCCAGCTAGGAATACTGCTACAATGAAAACTTTTTGCTGATGACACAAACAAGTACTGTTTAGGTCATTAATAGAAAAAAATTGAAATCGCTTCATCGTTCATACATTTCAAATAAACAATTACATTTGCTTAAATTAAACATTAAACTATTCCTTTCTTAATATTTCTAGCATATCATAAAAGGCAATACAATAATTTGCTTTCAAAAACATTAATGTTGCTTTTGTTTCACAAACATAACACTTATTCCGGCTAGACAGATGGTTAAAATGGAGAATTCTTTGCTGATGATCCAAAACAGCTGCTGCTGCTTACGTCCTTAATAAAAAACAAACAAATCTACATTGCTCCATCTTTCACAGCTTTCAGATAAAAAATTAGTTTGGATTAAATTATGTATTTCTAATAAGTTTTCCATATTATAAGTAGTGGTACAATATTTTCTTTTTAATAAACTATTTTTTTCTCTCATAGCCGTTTATTATTTACAAAAATAATATTAATAATATTACTACTAAAACTTTCCACTTTATATATAATGTATGTATAAAATCAGCGTTAGGCAAACACTGACTGAAATAATGTTTACAAAAAAGTTTCCATAACAACAACAAAAAAAAAAATAGCTATGACACTGCTTCTTAACCTCTTATTATTTATAACGTTTACAAAAATAGCTTTGAACATAATTTTGGAATAAAATTTCGACCAAAAAATTTAAAATATAAAAAAATATAAACTTTACAAAAAAATTCCAAAGGAAAATGAAAGTATAAATACTCCCGGGTAACACCGGATCGGGACAGCTAGTAGTAAATAAAAAAATTCAAAATTCAATGTGTAATTATCAAAGTTACATTGACACAAGAAACACACACATACATACATGAAGTTGCATCATAATTTAATTAATCTAGAGAAAAAAAAGGTCAAATTTTGAGTTAACTGAACTCCTATAAACAGGGACATATAATACTGCAGCAAAAGCAACTTTTTAATATAAATATTCTAAGCTCAGGACTTTTCTGCTGGAGAAGGAAGTCTGAATGGTATAATCAATATCAATGTTGCATATCTGATCAGGTTTATTCTATTACTTAAACACTAAACCTGTTAGTAAAGTTATGATCCTTCCTCTCAGTTATAAGTAAAATAGCAGTTTGGAAGCCATTGAATTATTTTAGCTATTGTATTTCCATAAACAAACAAAACAAAACTAGTTTTAGTTGTATAGTCATATTTTTCTTTCTATGTTGTAACATCTGAAATTACTTCTATGTAAAAGAAATTGTTTTCGTTTTTTGTACTAATGAGTAACCGCTTATCAAGGCTCAAAGGCCACTCGAGGATAAGGATTAATGGTTTGTCAGGTTGTCGGTGAGACAAACACATTGAGGACTGGAGACGATGGTTGAAACTGGGGAAAATTTGATTATTTAAGAGGAAGACTCAACAATAATTTGTTAATATTGGACTTGAAAACGACCATGTGACAGTCAGCTGGGAAGTAGTCAGATGGGTAGTTCGAGGAAAGAAACTTTGCTCATGAAAGTTTCGTTTAGCTCAAGGTACACAGACGAAGATTATTTACAGTGGTTGTAGCTAGACGAGTTTTTGTTGTGAATGTTTTACAGGGGAGAACCAGAGATTGGAGTTCAGTCGAGCACCTATCATGAAAATAATGATAGAGTAAAAAAAGGCTAGCAATCTCTCTTCTGTGAGAAAGAGGGTGTAGCGAAGAGAAGAGAAAATCTCCTACTAGATTTCGAAGTCTATTTTTTACTGTGTCAAGGCAGGAAAGAATGCTCTGAGCGGCACCTCGCCAGATGTGGCAACAGTACTCAATCTTAGGACGTATCTGGCTCTTATACAGGTAGATGATTGCATCAGGTGAGAGATACTTTCTGGAGCGGTAGAATGATCCAACTATATTTTAGCGACCTTAGCAACAGATTTTATGTAAATCTTATATTTCAGGTTCGGAGCGAAAGTCAGTCCTAGAAGTTTATTAAAGCAGGGGGCTTCTTCAATGAGAGAGCTATTCATTTTAACCGGGGCAAAGTAACGATCCAAGCGTTGGTGATGAAAGAAGAGAAGCTTGGTTTTAGATGTATTAAAAATTAACATCCACTTTTTTCCCCATTGCACCATGTGCTCCAGGTCGGAAGGGAGAGAATCAGAAAGATCTTGATCATTAATGCTCTTCGAAATGTTGCCATAGATGATTGTTGATTATCAGAATATAATCAATATTATTAGCTATACTAAAATTAAAATTTATGCTAATGTTTTAGAAATTATTTAAAAAATAGGGTGAGAAATATGTACTAGAACAGTAATTTATTATAGGAAATTCTGTCTGCCTTGCTTTGCTAAATGTAAGAAACTACAAAAGATAAACTTACAAACCTTACATCATAAAATTAGATCATTGTAAACCCTGATCTGGTTCTGGTAAAAAAAAACCAAAAAACTACTGTAATATTCATTCATTTAGAATCAAATTAATGCAGGGGGAGAATTTTTTTTTCCATATTCTTACTTGTAGTTGTTTCAAAAACAACACTGAAACTAGATCAAACAGTCGGTTTCTTGCTATTATAATGGGAGAGATATAGATAGATACAGAGAGAGTTTTAAAAGAAAGATGTTACACATACTTTTTAAAACTCCTCTATTTTGTTAGCCATGCTCCCGGGCAATGCCAGGTTGCCCTACTAGTAATAAGATGAAACAGCGAAACAAAGCTAAAGATAAAAATAGTAAAAATTAAAATAAATATTTTGGTGAAAGATAAAAGCTGCTTTTAAAAACAATGAGCATTTATGAAAGAAAATAGATTTATGTTAACATCTAGGATTTGTGCTAATATTCTGTCAACAGAAATCATCTTTCAAATAATTACTTAATTAGTGAATGTTAGCTGAAATCTTATTTCTAATATAAATAATAAGAATATCGATAATATTAGCTTCGACTTTTATCCAGATTTGCAAAACATTTTCATGCGTCGTTACCAGAATATGTCAAAATATATATTTATTAAAATTAAATTTCACTGTTATCAGTGGTTGTAGTCGACCGTTGTTACAAAATAACAACACTTCTATAAAATATTGAATGACTTTCTGCTTGACTGCTTAAAGTCAGTTGTTTTAGATGAAGTCAAAATTTCATCCATGTGAGTTGATACTAGCACATTGTACATGGCTGAACCACTTGCTGCAGTTTCACCAATACAAAGTTTCTGATTAAACACATTTGATGAGATCTTTTCTTCCAGTTTACAGCCGCAAATCCACCTGATTATGATACGATCATTACACCAGAAGTGTGCCGAGCCACCAATTTCTCACTGCCATGCAACATGGCAAAACTAACACAGGTTGAAAGGATTCGGTCTGAAATCTTTAAGGAAATGTGATTAAATGCAAAATACTAAATGTCTCTTTTCTTTCTGAGATTCTCATGAATGGCTCTGCTCTTGAGGAGAAATCAACTCTGAAACTTCTTGGTCTTTTTCTCTCGTCAAATCTTCATACATTAGATCCATTGCTCTTTCTGCTTCTCGTAAAATCGGTTCTCTCTATCGCTCCAAACACTTTCTCACACCGAAGGCTATTTTCTATTTCTACAAATCTACTCTCAGACCATGTATGGAGTACTGTTGTCATATTTGGGCTGGTGAATCTGTCCCATTTGAGGGTTCTTGATAAGGTGCAGAAACGTATCTGTAATTTGATTGGCCACACCCTTTTTTCTTCTCTGCACCCTCTCTCTCAAAGATGAGATGTTACTCATCTCAGTCTTTTCTACAGATACTATTATGGCAAAATTTCACATCTAATTTGCTTAAACAAGCTATATCTTTCTTATTTGTAGGCCAATTTTTAAAACAATTATATGGATAGAAAGAGAAATAAATTAGCATTCCAAATGATATTAATTTCATGTGCCTTTATATGTTAAATATTTTTATACTCCAAGTTACAAATTTACAAAACGCTTAAAACTGACGAAACAATGGGAAACTGTTTTTTTCATTTCTATATTTCATAGCTTACATTTTGATTAAAATCTGGAGGGTTAGATTTGATTAGATATTCTTGAGATTTCACAAGCTATTTACATCCAGATGACCAGTTCTAGTGTCATGTGATGAGGGTTTTTAGTATCACTAAAACTGAACAAAGAATATTTCAAAATTGATAAGGTACATCATTAAGTTTCATATAGGTGATAGTTTCAGAATTATTTTTATCTATATTTAAATATTTGATAATTTTTAATGGTGCTGTAATTTCTTTAAAACCTTATGTTTTGTTGATTTCAACAAGTCGCTAGTAGAATAGTGAATGTTAACTTCATTTCGCTATAGGCACATAGCGGGTTCTGCATTGCATTTCCCAAAATAGAAAACGCTTTCATATTAATAGCTATTTTTTTTGTATGTGTTTTCATTTCATTAAGACTACTCTTGACAATTTAAAAAATAATTTTTGTTCAAGTTTTTCAAAGTTTATGAAAAAATAATGGACCGACTCTGTTTTTTCTTTTTTTAAAAGAAATCCTTCTAGACTAAAATACTGGATCGCCTGTTTTTTTTAAAGAAATCCTTCTAGACTAAGACAATTCAAATTTTTGTCTCAATCCAGAGTACTTCTTTTTGGGGAGCTGTATTTTTTGCCTGTAAATAGGGATTCTGTTGGGTTTTTTTAATGTAAATGTGTCGTACACACGTGATAAAGTCTAATGGCATGTTTCTGTTATCGTGCTATTTAAAATTTCTCACTTGTTAGAATCTCAATAATCATTTTAAAAACTGATGAATTATGAATTAAAGATACAATTGTATTTTTCTTAATCAAAGTGGGGATATATAAAAAACAAGACGTTTCTTCACCCCTTTTTTTAAATATCGCAAAATATTTTCCCGATATTTAAAGAGAATGTCTTGTTTAGATACCCCACATGTTTTATTTAAAAATAAAATAAAAACATCTATTTATACTTTTAATTCATATTTATCATTTTTTTAATATCAGTTTGTTTTTCTATGCAATGTCCTTTTATTTTGTTTACAAAGTTAGTTATTATTAGCAAAATAGTAGACTACGAATTAAAAGTCTGATAAAATTGAAATAAAGTCTTATTATACATCTAACTCTCAATCCCTATTTACTTGCCACCCCACGAGAATAGAGTTAGACACAAGGTCGGTTTTTAATGTGGGGAAATCCAGCTCCCAAAAAAGGGGCACTTTGGATTGAGACAAATTTAATTGCCTCGGTCAAGAAGGATTTCTTCACTAACTGAGGAGGGAAAAGATGAGGTGTAGTATCAGAACAGATATTACACTTTGAGTTTGATCCAAACCAAAAGGCCAAACGTAAAAAAATATATAGCATTGCATTTTTTTTTTCATTATGGTAAAAATTAAAAAATAAATAAATAAAAACTTGTAAATTGGGGGAAAAAATGCTCATTTTGACTTTTAGTTTTTTTTTTAATGGTACACAGTAAAAATGGCACAAGTGAATAATTAGGGAAAAAATGTCAAAGCAATAACATAGAAAAGGGATATAATAAATATCTGTCCTGTGTGGAAGATGAATTAGTTCAGCTGTCAGTCATTCAATTATTGAACAGAACCCAGGACTAGAAATGTGTTATCTCTATATTAATAAAGTAAACTCGATTTTTTCCCCTGTGACTTCGGCTATTATAGGTTTAGTACCTAAAGCTTTATATGTTACACATTTCCGCAAACCACCTACAGCACTTCCTAATGCGTGTTTTATGAACATATGCCTACATTTCTACTACATACAAATATTATTACATTTAATCTGATGTGTCTACTTCTCCAAAACATCTTCCATAAAGAAGGTAGCAATTACTTTCACTCCCTATCTATTTTCTCCTCACATGTAACTCTTTGACACCGGGTCCTCCCTTAATATAAGGGAAATTCTTTAAAAACACTCCCAAAACCCCCACATTATTTCATTTCAACCTTCTTATTCTCTTCTACATAATACATAGACATCCCAAACAAAATAATAATCACTCCCTTAAGAATACGGGAATATCAAATTACATAATTCGTTCGTTACTAATTACTTTTTCTTATACTTTATAAACCTATTCCGGAATATAGGTGTGCTTAAAAACGAACAGATAATCAATTTCAAATAAAAACCTCTATATAAGTAAGTTTCCTGCTTTCGAACAGACTTCCCTTCTTCCATAAATAATTAATTTCATTCATAAGTCATATCAACATTAAATAAAATTCTTTTCAACACACACATCTCAACATATCTGTGATTAACTATAACTTCACAGAAGTTATTTCGTAACATACAAGTCAAAAAACAACATTTGTTTCTTTGGCTTAGCCTATTGACTTCACATATTCTTTCACTTATAAATAACTACTTTTATTAAAATAAAGTCACATCACACTAAAATAATCTTTCTTTTTTATCAACTGCTTTGTCTGTTTCTTAATGCATGTAATTATTTGAATTCATTTATTTATGAAATCTGAGTGATTTTTATTCAACACTTTTATACAAACAAATAAAAACAGACATTATCTTTTTTTTGATTATCAATATTCCAAATTCGAGAGATTTTTGTTCCAAACTTTTTAAATTACAAAAAGAATTCAACACATTTCATTCGAAACTAAACTATCCCCATTAACATTCATGAGAACCAAAACATACCTGCTAAGATATCAGACTCACAATATATGTATATATATATATAGATATATATACACACACACACACAATTATTTGTTTCACACAAACTGGATACTCATACTTCTGATATATTGACATTAGCATACTTATTCATTTCATAAGGATTTTCCTTTCAGATTTCAAACGTAATACTTAATTTAATTTAACCAAAATCACTTTTCATGCTCGTCACTGCTCGCCTCTAACTGCCCTAGATCTTAATTTTATCATTTTTGCTGTATTTTTCCCTTTTACGGATTACTTTCAGTTTTCTTTTTCTTCATTTTTTCTGTCTTTGATGACTGAGTTAGAAAAAAATCTTTTTGCTGTATTTTTCCCTTGCGTATTAGTTTTAGTTTTTTTTTTTCTAGAAAAAAATCCTACAATGAGAATTCTTATTTACATAATATTCATGTCTACTTTGATCTTTTTTCGATATCGTTTTTCACCTTTCTTAAAAAAAACACCTATTTGTTAATTGACTCAGTCTAAAAGGATTTCTCTTTCCCTGACAGAGCACAGAACAGATGACATGTAGTATCGCAAAAGAGCACAAATAAGTCATAGTTTAGTTGTTTCGGTTTATTTGTTTACTAGCAGGGCCCCAGAAAGAATATAAAAGAATGATTTAACTTTAAAAAATTAACTACTACAGTCTCACTTTTGAAAAAAAGATCAGAAAAGGAATCCATTGTCAGTAATTTACGTGATTCAAACACAATTTAAATTGCTGTAAAGAAATTTAGGGTAAATCTTTATCATACCTGAAGTAGTTTACCCCCTCAAAAAATTCAAATTCTACTTTTTTCTCTCGATTACATGTAAACAACCTGAAAAAATATCTGCAAAAAAGGAATTAAAAGAAAAATTTAATATTTTAGATTTTAAGGTGGGGGTCATTTTCCTATATAAATTTAACGTAAAATGAGCACCCACTTCTCGGCCCAGTTAGCAGAAAATTGAGACCTATAACCAAATGGTTTCTCAATTTTGAGACGGGAAAATTGGGGCGGGGGGCACTTTTTTTTTTTTACTTATGCAAATTAGTTTTTTGCTGTTTTAAATATAAATGTTCAATTTTTTAGTTGGGGGTTTCATGTCTCCATATTAGCTATAAATGGCTCGGAATTTGGTGCTCATTTTAAGTTAAATTTATATAGGAAAGTGACCACCCACTCTAAAAGCTAAAATAAATTTTGAAATTCCTTTTTTTCAGATATTTTTTTATAGTTAAATCATTCTTTTATATTCTCCCCGGGCAATGCCGGGTAATGGGTCATGCTAGTAATTTATATATTACTAGTTGTTGGCTGTATAAATAAGAGACAAGCATGTGTGTGGAAGATGATCACCCACTTTCTGACCAGATAGCATTTGCATGATGTGTAACAGTTTTCGTTAACTATTAGATGTAACTATGTTCTTGTTTTTCATTGGGGTAAGGGTGGGAGTTGTTGCTATCCGGACTTAGGGTCTGGCTGGCAGTGCTAGAGTTACAAATTTTATCCAATTTTTTTCCCCAGTATGGAGGAAATGTATACAAGACCTTACTGTGAAGCACTGAAACTAACCCGCCGCAGCCTTGTTGAAACAAACATTTTTGTTCTTGCGTTACACAATTTCTTTAAAACAGATATTAATCATGAGGTTACTGTTATACAGACACTTCGAAATTTACACATTCAATTTATAATTTATACATAAAATCTGACTCCATAATCAGAAAGAGCACATAATTTTACATAGGAATGTCAAGTTTCATAAGAATAGCTTAAAAAATAAATAAATAGTGAAGAAATTACTGAATTTCTTGAAATGATGAGGTCCATATTTAGGCCCATTTTTTAAAAAAGGATTATTAAAGAAAAATGTCCACAGAAAAACACAAATTTCAGCACTTTAAATTCTTATAACTTTCGAACCACTGATGGTATTTGCATAATTCAAACGGTTTCGAGCTTATTTTACACAACTCTATTCACCCAAGTTGATAAAATAACAATTAGTTAAAAAGAACAACAAATCAACTTGTAATGCTATATATGTTTGTGGGGGTAAACTTTGAAACTAATTAACCGATCATTATGATCTTTTTAACATAGCTTGTCAGCATAATGGTGAGTAATGTAGGCTATATTTAGTTTAATTCAATAGACAGAAACACTCCACCGACCCGTTTGAAAATAAATGTACTCATGGATTAAAAAACTACTGGTTTAATTTTTATGAAATTTGAAACATAGATAATAGATGTTATATGGAGTGTAATGAGCTAGGTTAGATTTATTTTTCCGAGGGCTAAGTAGGCAGTCCCTTCTTGAAAATAAATGTACCCTTAAAGGTTATTCCTTAGCCTTTACTATACTGTTGCATGCGATGTTACCCCCCCCCCCAAAAAAAAAAACCCACCCACCCATGTAACACCGTATATTCTATATAATTAACATTTTTGATATAATCACATACACACAAATATACACATAAAATCAATGTAGACACTAAATCAAATGTCCATAATGGCTGGTAAAAATTTCTATTATAATTGGTTTGATGATTGCTTTGAGCAAGGAACTGCTAATCATCATGAAAACGTTATTCTGTGTCTATTCTTATTATATATTTTTATATATATGATGAAAAAGCGTCTGCACTGATATGGACATGTACTGCACACAAATGATAACACTGTCACGAAAACGTGATTTAAGATGGAGGCCTATGGGGAAAGGCCGAGAAGACAGACAAACCAAAGGTGGTTAGATATCCTACACAAAGATCTCAAAACGGCTACACTTCATCCTGACCAAGCCTTTGATTGTTTATGCTAGAGAAATTCATGATAAAATGATTATTTAAAAGAGTAAATGCAAAAGTCTTTTATTTATCTCTTCTATATTACCACCAAAATGGCTTACTGCTATTTAAATCAATAATAAAACATAGTACTTTGAAATTATGTATATATCGTAGAGATGAACGGCTCAAAGACAGAACTTTCAATGGCTCTATTTTTTAAACAGTTCATAATAAATTAATGTTTTGTGTTATTTATTCATAATTTTATCATTCTATTTTTTTCATATATATGCAATATTTTTGTTCATATTAACAGGTGATCTATGGGGAACTAGGAATACTCGACCACAGCATAAACCTTGTAAGCTTTTATACTCTCTTAGCTATAATGTTGTCTTTTCTTTTTTTCTTCCTTTTTTAAAAAAATTTCTTTGTATTCTAAACATTAGTAGTAACATGTTATTTGCATATTTTTGACTTATGCTCATTTCGGTTGTAACATTTGTCAACATCTATATATGGTAATTTCATATTAGTACATACATTATCACCTTTTGTCTTTTTTTTTTAAAAGAAAGATCTGATCGTCGAAGATACAATGCAAAAAAGTAATTTACTTGGTAGTAAAACTAAATAAAAATGGTAAAAAAAAAATTATTTTTAGACTTTATTGTGGAGAGGAGGGGAGGGGAGAACAGCTTCGCATATAAATTTAATATAAAATGAGAACCCACTTATGGGCCACCAGGCAGTAATGATCACCCACTTTCGGACCAGACAGTGCACATAATCAAATAGTTTTGTTTAAAGGGAGAAAAATTTGTCTGTTTTGGGGAAGGAATAACAATTATTGGGCATTTATTTTATGCTGTAAAAATTAAGTTTGCGTGGCAATATGAGAAGAAAAAAAGACAGGAAAGGTGTGTGCGATGTTGGTGTGTCAATGTATAATCTGAGACTTATAATTCAATTTTGCCCCTGAAAAGTAGGTAATTATTTTTTTATAAAATGTTTTAACGTATATTCTCATCAGAAAAAAACAAAAAGCATTCACACCCACAATTGATGTTCAAGAAATTAAGAAAATGAGCAAGATTGAAAAAAAAAAAAAATTGATCACATGTTATTAAAAACATTATCTGGCTTGGAAGTGGGTGATCAGTTTACATTAAAAGTTATTTGTGAAACTGATCCCTCACTATAAACTCTAAAAATATTTTTGTATTTTTATTATTTATTTTTATGGTCAAGTATTTCAGGCTGTAGATATGTAATCGCCTAAAAAGAGAAGAAACTCTTGTTTCTTTTTTGGTGAATTATGATAGGGTGCTGGGCTCCAATAATACCCACTAAAAATAATTATGTTCCTTACAGACAAGAAAAACACACCCAAAAAACCACATCGTATAAGACATTTATATGAAACAAAAATTGAAAGGCCGTAGAGAAAAATCCCGCTATTCATAACAACCTTGTGAAAAAATCTGGCGTAAAGGTTCAGTCTCATCTATTAAAACTTCCCTTTGCTTTTTACAGCAATTCCGAAAAAAAATATATTCAGTCGATCTTTTCTTAAATGCACTATTCTCTTCAATTGTAATTAAAAAAAAATAGGGAAACAGTTTCTGCAAGTTGATGATTTTTCTTTTCTTGATAACAGATAGTTAACGCAAGGATCAGTTGTTTGCGACAGAGGCCGAAACCAACTTCCATATAACAAAAACAAACATTAATCAAAAAACGATTTCAATCAAGTACAAATTTAAGTGACTGAAATAGGAATCAGCCATAATAAACTACGATTTATTCAAAACGTTCAAGTTAATATTTCTCATCAGTATCAGTGCTGACATAAAATGTAATACTACGAACTTAGTTATCTGCCCTTCATTTTCTTTTGTCTCAATAGGTTTGTGTCGCATTTCAAAGAGAATACATTGCCGTCCACATTGGCTGGGTTCATACTTGGACGTTGTTCTTTACTTGAATTTAGAAATTAAACAAACAACCTAACTTAGTCAGTTTCATATCAAACAAGATAATATTTATTAAATTCAAACAAGTTTCATAATTACTTAGCAAAAAAAAAACAAAAAACATGCCGTCAAAGAGACAATGTTCTGTTTTGATTAAGCAGGGGGCAGACAAATAGAATTAGCATTTTCGAAACATAAATATTGAAACAAAGTCATTTTCCTTTTAATCCAATGAAGCTAATCATGATATATGGAAATACGAAATGATTTGAATATTCCCCCTCCCTCTTCGCTTCAACATTAAAGGTCTGATGAAAATAGTGAAACAAACTTACTTTGCTTTATTTAGGGAACCTGGATGGCATCGCAATGTTGACTTATATCCATGGTTTCCAGGAAAGTTGTTCAACGTTTGCAGACGCATGCTAAACGGCTGCGGCTGAAAAGAAAAAAAGAACCAACGTAAAGTTAAAACAAAAACGCGTTTGTTTTATATTTATTCCAATTGTTAAGACCTTGAAACAAACAATACAACTCCTCTCATATAAAGTTAGGTACATGTATATGTTTATATATTTCTATGCATAGGATTCACTCTTAAACTAATTAACTGATCATTATGAATTTTGGAACACAGCTGCTAGATGTAAGGGTAGATAATGTGGGCTTTAGTTAGTTTAATTTAGTTTTATGCAAAGGGGCAAAAATGTGGATGGAATCTCTTTGTGAAAATTCAGATAACTCCGATTTTTGTAAAATTTTGACAATACGTATTAGGCATCAATTAATAAATATTTCCCAAATTTCAGTTTCTTTGAAGTATTTTAAAAGGTTTTTAAGAGACATAATATGGGCATAACTTTCCATTTGAAAATTCAATATTTTAGATTTGCATTAAATTTGATAGTCATTAGAGACCAATTAAGCAAGATTCCCTGAATTTCAGTTTCTTCTTAAGACACCTTAAGCTTAAGCCTTAAATTTTAGAAATTTTCTAGAATCAAAATCATGTAATGTGTTTTATCAAAATTGGAATAATGATTCTAGATATTTTTTTATTTTTTTTTTTTACTTAAGTTCCTCCCACCAAACAAGGAACAATGCCATTGAGATATAAGGGACTACTGTGAATTAGAGGCATTCTAAGTGGGGAGTTGTGCAGCGAGATACTTGTTCACATTACATTTTAACTTCTGCATGTTGGTACAGTCAGGGAAACAGTAAACAGGAAGAGAATTTCAAAGGTTAGCAGTTCGAAGAAAGAAGCTATTAGAGTAGAAAGCCATCTGAAAACTTCTAAAGTGAAGGGGTGGGATTTTGCTGACTAACAGGTTGATCAGGGGTATTTATATAGAGGGCACACCAGTGCAGCACACCTGTCAGAGCACATTTCATTAAAGTACTTGTAAAACAAACACGGGGATGCAACATTGCGGCAATGGGACAGACGCTTTATAGTAATTGTCTTTAAAAGCTTCTGAAAATTATCAGAGGTATGCAATTATCCAGGACACAAATGGCCAGTAGGCAACTTTCCTAGAACCCATTTGCACTTGCGACAATATCTGGCAGAATGACATCCTCCCAGATGGTTGCAGAGTATTTTATTACACATTCATTAATCTATATATAAAGGGGAGTTTGGATTACCTACTAGACACCATTCTCGAGTGTCTTCGGTCTCTCTGTACAAGGGTTTGTCAGGACAACCTGACATGAGGATACTTCACCTTACAAGTAAACCATGACCAAATATTCAAAATGACATAGTATTCGAAGCCTTAATAAGATCTCCTCGACACAGCTATACACTAGCTCATACGAGGAATCGTGCACTTTCTCCTAGTGATGTTAACTCATTTAGCTGGATACTCCACCAGACAAGATGAATTCTTATCCTGGAATCCGGTAAGACCAAAAAAAAAGATATACTATAACAAAGTTAACTGATCAATTGGGGAGAGGAAAATTAATGTTCTTAACTTCTTTACTAACTCAACAATAGAATATTTAAATATTTATGTATCTCATCTAGAGATCAAGTGTTAGCCCCAGGTAGAGGCCCTTTGATTTCTGAGAACTTCAACTGAAGTAAAATGAAACAAAGCAAAGACGTCTGCATGTGTGTTTGTCAATACATTAGTTGTCAATGGTTGATCTTCAAGCAAATTCAATAGCATATTTGGAATCAGCAGATTCCTACAGATATTTTTGCCTGTTTTTTTTATTTTAATTTTTTTTTATTATAATAATAATAATAATAATAGTAATGCATAATAAAGGTTGCAGTTATTTTAACATCATTAACCATTATGGTCATTTACTGCTGGGAACCATTTTTCTAAACAAATAATGTTTGTAACAGAATCAATAGACAGGCACCACCAGATGAAGTTGCGATACACTCACTTTACGACATGTCCAATCAAAAGTCTTTTTAAAATATATTTCTTCTTTATTTAGAGGGCCGCAGTACTATGGGTCTATCTTCAAAATCCATTTGCACCTAGCTTAATCTCTCCATTAAGATGATAATAAATAGTAAAAAAAAGAAGTTTTGAAAAAGTTAATTTTTAGGTATAGGGGGCATTTTATGTGATTTTGCTGTTTTTCAGGCTAAAATTTGACGTAAAAATCAATGATTGTCAATAACTTCTGAATAAGTGGGCTAAAAAGCCTATATTTTCACCAATGCTAACTTTTAGTGTACAGGACAAGTGCATGGATGAATTTCCATCAAATTTTCTGAAAATTGGCCAAAGATTGGGGCATATGTGGCAAAAATAGGCCAAAATTGGGCTAAAATTGGGGGTTTTCTACCAAATATCCGGTTTTCTCCGGGAATTTGAAGGAATAAACCTTGATGACACATTTTCATTGAACCTGGAGATTTAATAGGGTTATCCCCAAGAATATTTCAGAATGAAAGCCAAAAGCAAGCCAATTAAGGGGGTATTAATAGGCTAAATGTAATTCGAATATCCAGACTTATCATTAACACGAAAAATCTTGGCTTCTGATTGGTGGATGGTACCTGTTGGTAAATGGCAGTCCATTTAAACTGCCAACGAATTGTATTGGCTTCTGCTCTTTTCTATTTTTGAATTGTGGGAATTTAGCAGAGTGGGGAATGAATGTTTGATGAAATGGGCATTTAGGGGTGGGTATTTGAGATCCAGATTATAGAAGGGTGGGTTAGCATGTAGGGGTGGATAGTGCTAGCTAGGGGTGGGTTACCCGATATTTTCCCTTATTCTCCTTATTTTTCACCCAGGTTCCAAAAATTCTGATAACCCAAAAATGTGTTTACCCACCAACCCTCTCTGATGTCATTTTTGTCATTATTGCATCACCCTCCTCTCTCCCATTATTGCATCATTCTCTTGAAAACGTTGTAAAACGGTTTCATTCTTAGGATAAATTTAATTGAAGGATTAGACTGTTTTCTACACAGAGACTTTTCATGTATTATTGTTTATTGTTGTTATTACAGTAAGGTTGACTTATTTATAGGTACACTCCAAAATGGTCCAGTATGCGTTTGGTGCCAAGCTTCCACTTGAGGTGGACGTTGTGATGATGATAACTCGTGATGCACCAGCCAGCCAACTAGGCAGAGAAACAAAACTTCGAACGATTTCACAAGTTCTATCATTTATTTATGGAGCAAGGCATTTGGAGGCGAGTTTGTACAGCCAAGGAAGGTTGTGCAACAGAAAATCAGGAAATTAATCAACAGTTACTTCAATGATTATTATGTACTGTCGATCGGGAGCAAGAAACGGAAAACTGAACTTGTGGGGAAAAGTAAAAGACAGTTGTTTACAGCATGGGCTGAAAAACATGTGGTTCTTTTCGACCTCCTGAAATCCAGTGTTAATTCAGACGATTTCAATGAAGAACGAATCTTCTACCACAATCAGAAGTCAAATCACATCGGTACCATCTCTGATGAAATTGATGAACGGTACTCCAACCCATTGCTTCGCCCTGACAGCCAAGCCTACGAGGAGGTGGAGGAAGAGGAGGAGAACATTGCCATTGAGGATGTTGGAGACGAGGCAGTTGTCGATATGGAGATTGACAGGAACATTTCAGTAGATCCTATGAATATCAACCTCAACAGATATGGGTTGGTCCGTATTGTTCTGGAGGAAAATCCAGACAGTAACCATACCAAATTTCCCCATCCTGAAATACGGCACCAGAGACATTCCATGTCAAATCATCCAGTAAAAGATCGCAATATCACCCCCCCCCCCCCTCAGAATTTTTTAATCCTTTTGACCTCTGTAAGATATACATAAGTTATAATGAACTGCCAAATTTCAGACTCAGCAATCAATGGGAACCCTGTTTTTGAGCTAAACCAAAATAAGGCCCACAGGCCGAAAAACGACTGTCGCGACGTGTCGTGACGGGACTGCCCATCATTACAAGATTGTAAATTCTTTGAAAAGTATTTAGTTTCTGGCCTAGAAAATTGCACCTAGTAGGGTTTTTGACCGAGGAATCCAAAAATCAACCTTAGAAAGCCAGGAAAGTTCATCTTGTGGGACTTTCTTGCACATTTATATGCCGAGAAGCTTCCGCGGGAACCCCCAAAATGGCATAACTTTGGGGATCAAACATATGCCCCAATCTTTGGCCAATTTTCAGAAAATTTGATGGAAATTCATCCATGCACTTGTCCTGTACACTAAAAGTTAGCATTGGTGAAAATATAGGCTTTTTTAGCCCACTTATTCAGAAGTTATTGACAATCATTGATTTTCACGTCAAATTTTAGCCTGAAAAACGGCAAAATCACATAAAATGCCCCCTATACCTCAAAATTAACTTTTTTCAAAACTTCTTTTTTTTACTATCTATTATCATCCTAATGAAGAGATTAAGCTAGGTGCAAATGGATTTTGAAGATAGACCCCTAGTACTGCGACCCTCTACTTTATTAAAGCCTTTTGATTATTTACATAATTCGTCTGTCTCATCAGTTCCCCATTCTTTCTATTCCCTTCTTCCCACCATTTCTCGTCTCATTCGCTCTCACGCCCACCATCTAAAACATTCAATCAAACAAAACTATCAGACTAGCAGATAATGTTGGGTTTATTTCTTAGTAATAAATAAATTAACTGCTTTTCAAAGTATTTTTGTGGATTTCCAACAAGTTATGCTAGTTTAACTTAATCCATTTCAAGTTGATTTCAAATGTTGCTGTTTATTCTAGTGACTGAAATATATCATAGTAAAAAATGTGTAGCAATTGTACATAGTGTAGACATACATAATACAATTTTAAGTCTTTATCTATGCCAGGTTATAAGAGATTAAAATTACATTAAAATTACATCACCTTCATTTTGTTTTTACTGAATTTGTTTTGTTCTTATTTTAGTAATTTAAAGAGAGTAGAAAGTGGAACTTGGATTTACTTTCGGCAGCCTTGTAACTCTCGCTTCACTTATTTTGTCCTTTAGTCCTCACATTCGATGAGATGTTTCTGACAAAGGGGGAAGAATTGCTGTTGGAATCTATCCATCTAATACTTATTGTTGACTAGTTTTTGATCTTAAAATAGCATTTTTTTAGCTCCTTACATCAAGTGGCTTCGTGCTTTGTCTGGAGAAATTTCCATGAAAAAAAATTATTTCTCCATAAAAAAGAAAATTAAATAATAATTATGTAAACAAGCCTATTTAAAAACACGGCCACTAATGAAAGATGTGTCCCTTTAGAAAGTTAAATGAAAAATCTTAAAATGGGTTTTGAAATATTATAAATCATGCTTGGTATAAATTTTTCTTTCTGAAGTTTGGCTTAAATGTTATTTTAAAAACTACATACACACATATATTAAGCTCTATTTTATCGCATAAAAAATGAAGGTAATGCAATTTTTAAGATGATAGTTTATATAACCTCTCATGGCATAGACGACGACTTAAGATTGTATTATGTATGTGTGTATGCCGACACTATAACTCCAGAACCATTATACATATTTGTATTTATTTCTTTACAGTTTGTCAAGCAGACAATAATGAAATAATCTTGTTTTTAATTAATGGTTGCAATTCAAAAGTAATTTCAAAATGGTGGAATTCATAACTACTGGGTGTCCTACAATAAAAATCAGGAAATTTAGATTTAGGAAAAAAAAAAAAAAAAAAAAAAAATTGTAGCAGTTTGTGTCCAAAGATGAGATGTACACCCAAATGTTCCACGACATAAACCAAGTATTGAAAGGCGATAAATGAACATGTCAACAAGATGAAGCAAAGGCTCATACATCTAAGGACACTGCTGCCTGGTTCAGAGCTGATACTCCTTACTTTATTGAACCAAATGAATGGATCTTAAAAAGTACAGATCTCAACGCATTGGATTCTACTGTTTAGAATTTACAGTTACATCAACTTCAATTACAGCGGAGAGAGATCATTCATATAACATCCTTAAAAACTCTATTGACAGAAACTTTGAAAAATATCCCGCTTGAAGTTATCCAAAGAGCAACTGGAAGTTGGCTAAACCATCTATGTAAGTGTTCAATAACATCTCATCTAACATTTTTATGTTTCTCTTCTATTTTAACAAGGCTTCTCTTAACAACGTTTTTCTATTTCACACAATTACATATGTGTGCATAAATTAAATTTCCTGTTTTTTCCGGGGGGGGGGGGGGGGAGGGGTCCTGTAGTTTTAAAGGGAGAATTAGCTTCCTAACTTGATTGTTTATAAAGTCAAGAACTAATGTTTAGATTAAAAATTTCCTGTTTTTTTTTGTAGTGCACCTTATATTACATACTCTACGCACTAGTTTTCCAAGCAAAAAAACAAACAATCGCCACCATGTCTGGAACTTCAAAAGAAGGTTCAAGAAGAAATGATTACAAAACAATTCATCCTATGACAATTAGATATGACTAATAAGTATATTTTATTTGTACATTGTTTTGTGGGAAGTTTAAACTATAGACTGACTTAATTTCCCATACAAAATTTATAAAATTATTCTTATTAAAATTTGTGAGAAATATTTTTTTCACATATTAACATGGTGATTCTTCCTTATTGTTAAACTATAACCATTTATAAATGCTATTAAATTTATAAACCTATGCTAATGAGTGAAATAAAATTGTGGGAAATATTTTATATATATGCTTTAATTGGTGGTGGAGAGTACTCTTATTGTTAGACTATAATCATATCTTATGGCTATATCACATTTATAACACCGGCTTTGTCCAATCTCCAAAATTAAGCAATGTTAAGCCTGGTCAGTACTTGGATGACTATTTGAAAATTTGCTCTAACAAAATGCAGAAAAGGCTGCTTAAGTGTCTATTCCAATTTAACATTTTTTTTTTTTTTTTTTTTAAATTTAACTTTGAAAATATTTCGTTTGTTATAGATGAAATAAATAGAGAAAAAAGGGGAAATGCTTTAAAAGTAAAATGGGCTTTTAAATGATGTTAAATTGGCTTAGTACAAACTTTTTTCTGAAATTTTGCTTAAATGATATTTTAAAACTACACACACACACACATATATATATTATATATCTGTAGAATATTAAGTTTCAGTTACATTGTCCAAGATACTTTATCTAATAAATACCAAGTGGATTATTAATTTATACTTTAAAAGATGTAATTCTATAAAAAAACATATTGAAATATAAAGCCTTAATGTCCATCATTAGTCATGTAAAACCTAAATGTCCATTATTGTTATGATGTCAATATTATGTTCGTTATTTGTGTCTGTCTTTCTATTTGTTTCAGAAATGATTCAATATCAACATTCTTGCCAGAAATGTTAGAATAAAGTGTTTCCAACAAATACAAAGAATAAGACATTTCTTTAATATCAAGTATGTGAAGAGACAATGCCCCCCCCCCCCCCATCTAAAATTTGGATGAACTTCCCAACCTGGGGAGTCATGGCTCCTCACCAATTTCCCAATCTGGAGGAAGGGTGCATGCCCCTCTTTTCCAACCTGCCACCCCTCCTACTCTCGTGTGCATGTGAAATTTAACGCAGAATGGCCCCCACTTTGGGGCCATTCTAGCTGTTTAGGGCATTAACCAAAAAAAAGTTTTTGCTATGGAGATAACTTCTGTACATTTTTTTTTGTGAGGGGGAGGAGGACGGATTTTTCATGCTGAAAAGTTATTAAAAAAAATAATTACTTACCCTACCACTAACTTTAGTTTCGAGTGGTAAGATTCTAAAAGACCTTTTCTTTAACCTTACTTACTATCAACTCCAAGTGGCAAGCTCCAACCCCAAATAAACACTTCCATAACTCTAAATTCAGATGGCAAGCCCCCCCCCTCTCAAACTCTTCCTTAACCCTTACTAATAACACTAAGTCTGAGTAGCAAGCCCCCCCCCCCAAAAAAATACCTTGTAAAACCACACGTAATCATCTAAAAAAGTAAACCCCTCCCCCAAAATGCAGAGTTTATACCCATAAAAAAAAAATTGGTTAACTGTCCTTAAATGCTAGTATGGCCCGGAAATGGGGAATCATTTTACGTTAAATTCATATGCGAAACTGATCCTCCACTCTAAATTCTAAAATAATTGTTTTTTCTTTGTTTTTCGAATGTTCACACATAATCGCCTAAAAAATTAGAATCTCATTGGGGAAGGTGATTTAATGAATGGTGTTAATCTACAATAACTTTTTTTATACTGAAAGTATCTACTAGTAGTTTTAACTAGATTTTTGCTTTTAAATTCAGTTAAAATTAGCTTTTTGTGTAAAAAGAATGTTCAAAGTTTATTTTGCATGTCAAAATGTTTTCTTTGTGTGTAATAAAAGTTAAAACATAAAAACTATGTTTGGTCCAAGAAATAAACAAGAAAAAAACATGGCCGTTAACAAGAGAAAGTGTATATGTGTGTGTGTGGGGGGGGGAGAAGACAAGAAGTGGTTCTTTGATGAAACAAAAGTCTTCCCTCCACTCCTCATCAGGAATTATTTGAAGTATGGCAGAATTAACATTTCCCAAGAGAGTGGGGGAAGGGAAGTAAGTCTAGAGGAAAATAAAGAGAAAGAAAACAGGAAAAGACAATGAAAGATAAAGTGAGAGAGAGGAAGAAAGAGAAATAAAATCGAGTCAAGGCAGAAATTAAACAAAAAAAAAAAGAAGAATTAAGCAGAATGTTGCTTTTTCTGAATTACAAAAAAGCAAAATTCTGCTAAAAAGCCGAGATCTCACATCCCTGATATATATCTAAATGAATAAAGTTAGGTATGTTTATATGTTCATATATTTGTATATATATAGGATTCACTCTTAAACTAATAACCCAATCATTATGAATTTTGGAACACAGCTGCTAGGTGTAAGGGGTCCAAATGTGGGACATATTTAGTTTTATTTAGTTGTATGCAAAGGTGGTAAAAACGGGGTGGAAACCCTTCATGAATACTCAGATACTTCCGATTTTTGTGAAATCTTAACAATAGGTATTAGACATCAATTAATAAATATTCCCCAAATTTAAGTTTCTTTGGAGTATTTTAAGGGGGGTTTAAGGGTCATAATATGGGTACAACTTTCTGTTTGAAAATTCAAATATAAAGTTTATCAGAAGTTATTAGATACCAATGAAACAAGATTCCCTGAATTTCAGTTTCTTAAGCTTAAGGCTTCAATTTTAAACATTTTCTAGAATCAAACTCATGTAATGGACTTTGATTAAAATTAGAATAAAGATTCTAGACATAAGGTTTGATTTTAATCTTCGTAAGGGGGACATAAAAATGGTGCAAAACTATTCATTCTTTTTAGACATGTTATTTTTTTATTTTTAAGTTTTACTGTAAAGTTTAACTATTACCTTGCAAAATGCCCTAATATGGCTTTTCATGTGATTGTAATGAACTCAACTTTCATGCAGCAGTTCTGATCAGTTAGACCTTCCTGCTCGATTTTTTTCTCTATAAATAGAAGTGTTATAATGCTTTAGTTTGAAATAGTATTTTCATCAGTCCGCCATGCTTAAGTTTAAATAGCATTTTCGTTGGTCTGTCACATTTACACTTGAAATATATTTTCAGTGCTAAATGTGCAAATTGCATATTAAGAAATATGTCCTTGTTCTATATTTATACCACATCTGTTCAATATTTCTATATTTATACCACATCTGTTCAATATTTCTATATTTATACCACATCTGTTCAATATTTCTATATTTATACCACATCTGTTCAATATTTCTATATTTATACCACATCTGTTCAATATTTCTATATTTATACCACATCTGTTCAATATTTCTATATTTATACCTACCACATCTCTTCAATATTCCTATATTTATACCTACCACATCTCTTCAATATTCCTATATTTATACCTACCACATCTCTTCAATATTTCTATATTTGTGCCACATCTCTTCAATATTTCTATATTTATACTACATCTCTTCAATATTTCTATATTTATACTACATCTCTTCAATATTTCTATATTTATACCACATCTCTTCAATATTTCTATATTTATACCACATCTCTTCAATATTTCTATATTTATACCACATCTCTTCAATATTTCTATATTTCTACCACATCTCTTCAATATTTCTATATTTATACCACATCTCTTCAATATTTCTATATTTATACCACATCTCTTCAATATTTCTATATTTATACCACATCTCTTCAATATGCTGTGATATGTAATTATACAAATTAACAGTTAATCTATGAAAGAAAGCATTTGAAGACAACCATGTTGTAGCCTGCACAGAATCATTCCCATGCAGTAGCGTGGTGGCAGGGGGGCCGGGGGGGCCAGACCCCCCCCCGCCAAGATTTCTGGGGGGGGGGGCGCCAAAATGGGGTTTTAGGGGGGCGCACCCTTTGTAGGAGACCCAAGAAAATTTAAAATAAAGACCTTAATAAACACAATTTTGTTCCATTTCAGAGAATGGCATGGGACCAAAGAGGAAGAGAAAAAGTGGCGCTGCAGCCATCAACCTCCCACCACGCTACTGTTCCCATAGTATTTGTTTCACAGATGGAAAATTCTTGGAGTTCATAAAAATTTTTGGTTAATACACGGAAGAAAAAAAGAAAGTTCTTTGCAGCTGTGCTAGGAAGTTCTTGCTATGAATCTTTTACAAGGAAGAACCAGAGATTAAAGCTGAGTCGAGCACAGGATTTTCATTGCTAAATAGGGAGGTGACGGTTGTTAAGTGGATAACGATGCGAACTGATGACATGGGTGTGCCAAGTTCGAATGAAGTGGATTCCATAATACCACTTTCACGTGGTCCCTCCTGCAAGAATGCGGACAACAGAATTAAACCAATCAAAAAAGTTGTACCATTCTGATTCATACGAATTTACTTTACTTTTACTTTGTTGCTAAATGCGTAGATTACATGAATGCATATTTAGAATTTCTGTCCTTGTCCAATACTTTAGAATATACCACATCTCGTCAATGTGCTTTTCTATCTAATTATGCAAATTAACAGTTAATCTATGAAAGAAAAGCAAGATACAAAAAAACTATAATGGTTAATCTATATATAAACATTCAAAAACTGAACAAACTTAACATTTCTCAAAATAATATATTCATAGAAATGAAAACAAAAGTCAAATATTTCACAGATGGAATTTAATTAGAAGAATAAAATTTTCTTTTCTTTTAGGATAAACAACAAGACGCATATTGTCTTTTTTTTCTTAGTTCACCCAAAGCAAGGCACGTTGCCACTGTAGACGTAAGGGGGCTACTGAGAATTAGGGTGAAAGTTTTGAGGGTCATCCTAAATTGGGAGCTGTGCAGCGAGATGCTTGTTCACAGTTCTAAATTTCTGCATGTTGGTACAGTTGGGGAAACAGGGAGTAGGGAGGGAGTTCTAAAGGCTGGCAGCTCGAGGAAAGAACCTATTGGAGTAGAAGGCTCTCCGGCATCTGGGGACCCTCACAGTGAATAGATGGGATTTAGTTGATTGTCGGGTTGGTCGTTTTATTTATGTCGAGGGGGCACCAGAGCAGCTAGTTCATCATCACACATGCCATTGAAATACTTGTAAAACAAGCACAAAGATGCAACATTGCGGCGATGGGACAGCGGCGGGACCTATTAGATTAGAGAGACTTTTTTGGACCTTGTCTAAGAGGGAGAGACTAGTAGATGGTGCACCAGCTCAGATGCGACAACAATACTCCATGCATGGGCGGATGGTGGCTTTGTAGAGATATAGGATACTGTCAGGTGTGAGAAGTTTTCTAACATGGTAGAGGGAGCCCACTTTCTTTGCAGCAGCCTTGGCAATATCTTCTATGTATTTGTTCCAATTCATGTTACCTGTGAACGTTAGACCAAGGAGTTTGAACGTTGGACTCCCAGGTAAGATGTTATTTGCCATGGCAATCGGTGGTTGAAGAGATTTCTTGTAGTTGTTGAAGGAAAGGAGTTTTGTCTTAGCAGCATTAAATGTTACCATCCATTTATGACCCATTCCACTACAGACTGGAGGTCACTTTCTAAAGATTCAGCCATTGCCTGCACATTGAAAATTCTGTTTCAAACTGAAGTCGGACAGACACAGTTTCTCATAGAAATGTATGAATGCTTCAAAAATGCTATTCCAAACTTAAGCATGACGAACCAAATAATGGGCAGACATCTTATAAAGACGCTTGAGCACATCTAAAAATTTACAAATTTTTTGTGCAATTACATACTCTAACTATTCAATTGCACATTCATTCGTTTCATTAAAAGACAAGTTTCACAAGAGATAATTTATTAAAAGTTAGCAGGGAGTTACAAGTAATCTATTTTTATTAATAACAAGTGATTTCTAATTATTGTCACGCACAAAGTAAATCTTACTGTAAAAACTGAAACAACTAATTGAGGTAAAACTTAACAAAGAAAAAAAACAACAAATATGCAAGTTAAATCTTACTTAAGTTTTACAAAAAAAAACATGCATAAATTTTACTTTAAAAATAAACTAATCCACTCTCTTTCTCCTAAATAAATCATCTGCGTGCCCGTAGATTAATTCCTATTTTAGTCACAAAAATATTAAGAACAAGGGAATATTATTTTTGTGTCTATTAAAAGTGAAAGAAATTCTTTCTTTTATTTTTTATTATCAGTTATTAAAATTAAGCCTCCTCTTCTTTGCTCATAAAAATTAAATTTGCATACGTGATTATTCTTTCCTTTCTTTATCATTATCAGTTAGTATTAAGATTAAGATTAAGCCTCCATTTCTTGCTCATAAAAATAAATTTGCATACACAATTATTGAAACGAGCCGGACACACATATGTCCACTTTTATTATATAGATTAATCCACTTTTATCAGCTACTAGC
This sequence comes from Sepiola atlantica, assembly GCA_963556195.1. Taxonomy (NCBI): domain Eukaryota; kingdom Metazoa; phylum Mollusca; class Cephalopoda; order Sepiida; family Sepiolidae; genus Sepiola; species Sepiola atlantica. Next base: position 182,269,610 of record OY744517.1, read on the forward strand.
TGGAATAACCATCCTATGATGGGTTCATAATAACAACACACTTGGACACTTTCATAAGTGCAAGAGATAAAAAAAAATACTTCATCAATGCAATCAAAAACATACTAACAATGCAAAATATATGTGAAAATAGAACTTACACAACTAAAGTTATGAGCTTAAAAAGTCTTTCATTTTGTGGAGTTCAGCTCCTTCAATAAGTAAAAATTACTCAAATCTTAACTCATTTTGTGTAATGTGACTATAATATCAGTAAAATAAAATATAACATTTTTTAAAAAGAAATGTTGATGCTTCCTCAGCAAAAAAAAATGAACCCTACCTCCCCCTTAGACAACTTGCATAGGTAGGGTCTGATAACCTAAAAGTAGTCAATGTAATAATGTAACATATTGATGAGTACAATTTTTGGTATAAGTAGATTTTAGCAAAAACATGTGTGCCATCATGCATATGGAAAGGAAGACATATTTTTGCTGCGTATAAAATCATAAGGAGCAAACGTGTTAAGGAGTCTCTCTAAACAAGCCCGACAAATGACGGTTAAGATGTGGATATAAAGATGTCCGAGATTGGCCACATTAATCCATTTGCAGTGTCTGTGAGGTCAGAGTAAATAAACATCTGAAACCCTCAATCCTCTCCTGCCATTTATTTTGTCCCTTTGAGAAGCAAGCCAGCAAGGCTATGTGTAACCACATTAAAAATGGCGAACAATGATAACAAGAAGACAAGAACACAAGAAATAATATAAATTATACTAGGGCCGTGGAGTCTGTGAAAATTGGCAGATTCTGACTAAAAAAAAAAAAAAATGACATGATGAAAAATGCTGAAAACAAAAAATATAAGAATCCTTGTCAGCTTAAAAAAAAATTAAAATCATGTCATAATGGCACAAAAATTTTGATATTTTTTTGATTTGGACATTTTTCATCATGTATCACTTTTTTTAAAATTGAAGTCTTTAGATTTCATTAATTAAAAAATAGAAAAAGAGTTAGATTCAGAGTCTTGAAAAACACGTCCATCCTTTTTAGAATCAAAACATAAATAATAAGTAAAAAAAGTAAAATGGTTGACCATAGTTAGGACTGACCCGAGGGCTCCCTTTTCATTAGCTATTACACCAAGGTGTAGGGGAGGGCGCCACTCTTTTCCTAAGATTACTCCATTTACCCTTAATCATCATCTTATAATGCTGAGTGTTTAAGTAAAGACGCATTAACTACCATCTTTTGAGTCTTTGATATAATAAGCCAGAGTCAGATCTAAAATTTCAGGAGTTGGAATTGGAGTCTGAATCAAGAATTCCACAACCTTAAATACACATTGTTTTTATTCAGTAGAATTATAAAGAAGAAGAATGTGTACGTATGAACGGTGGGTTTGGTTGTAGGTTTATTTCTCATACAGAGAATAGATCACAATTTGGATGGAGAGGGTCATACTTTGTTTTAATTGGTATGGATCAGAGGAAAAGGGAGATATAACTTTTAGTGGTGTAAAGGATATTGACACGGACTACGGATTCGGTTAAGCCAAGTTCAAATCAAATGAGATCCGTTGCCTTCACTTACACTGTAATAGTAAAGGTATGAACCCTCCTCCCCTAGCTCTGGGTAATATAGTAACTTTTGTTCGTTTAATTAACAAATTTATGATGAATTATTACCATGGCATAAAATAACTAAAAAAAAAAAAGGTTGATATGCCGTAAAACTAAACCAAAACAGAGGAAATGGGTAAGGATAGAGAGTATGGACACAGAGAAAATGGGAAAGAGCACTGGGCAGTATGAAGGAATAAGAGAGGAAAGGAATTAGGAAGGTATGTGGAAATATAAAGTACTGAATGACCTTGTGCCAAACTAGGTTAAACTGAAAGTCGGATGTTTTAGAGAACGTCAAGTGAGTTGAGGAACAAACAGCTGATTTTAAGGATGAGAAACACATCATGAGACATCCAGAATCATGCTAGGTATGAGTGCGAGTTGTTTGTAAAAAGAAGAAATGTAGATACACAAATCAGACAATGGCCGACTTGTGTACAAATGAACCAAATTGCATTATGGTGGAATTTAATTTAATTTTGTAGTATGTATATTTTTACTAAGGGGAGGGTGGCTTTGTTTATAATTTACAATGTTGAACTGGGTCGCACCCCAGATGTAAATTGACCTGAAAGGAGTCAGAAAAACTTTTTTAACACAAAACGTTAATTTTCTATCCACAATCTAAAACATATATGTATAATAATAAAATGAAAACAGTCATTGAATTAGAAAACAATAATAATGAATAGTGAATTAATGAGATGTCTTTTTACAAAGAAATATGCAAATTAGTTAGCCTGGGTACGTTGATCGCATGGACATGCTTAGTGTATTAAAAAGCTGAAGATTTATTTTGTGTATGAATTTAGTGTTTTAATATCACTGTCAATGTGCTAAACGGCCCAACTTTATAAATAGAGATAATTGCACATTTGCACTTAGTAAATCATAGAAAAAAAAGATTAATAATTCAGTTTAGAAGCTGTATAAAAAAAAATGAAAGGGTCGTAGTTTTTAATATTATAGTAATCTCCTCCTATTACTCAATGTAGCTGGCTACTTCAACTATTGGGTTGGCCAAAAGGTTTGTTCATTCTTTGAATGTAATTTTTCCGGCCTACTAAAGATCGTTTCATATTCCTATTCTTCAAATCCTGTATTTGGTGTAGCAAGTATGTTGCCATCAGTGTGTAATAAGCCTCCGAGTAGAGGAGTTCTTACATTTTTGCTTGTATTTCAGGCTTTGAAATAGAACATCAAGCAGAGCACTATCGACATCTGATGCTTTTTTACTACAGAAAAGGAAAAAAAAACTACAGAAACCTGCATAAAGATATGCCATGTGTATGGGGAGAATATTGTTATAGAACGGTTTGCCAGAAATGGTTTGCTGATCCCGAAAAGGACATTTTTCAATGGGATATGCTCCTCGCTCTGGTCAGCTAAAGATGATCCACAGTGACCAAGTGAAAGCCGTAGTTGAACAAGATCGCCATTTGACAACCAGACAAATCGAAGACATTCTCAATATTTCCAAATCGAGCGTGGAAAATGAATTGCATAAACTCGGTTATGTTTTGTTTTTGAACTTGATATTTGGGTTCCTCCTTCCTAAAAAAAATGAACAAACGTTTTGGTCAACCCAATAGTAACTAATACGATTGATCTATAGGATGAATAAAAAAACATAGAAATATTTAAGATTTAAGAAAATACCTACAATTGCTTCTTTTTCATCAACGTTGTTAGAAAGTGCATCGTCGTTGAAGGCACTTGTTTCCTCGATTCCATTCTCTTTAATAGTCTCGTTGCTGTCGGATTGAACATTTTCGGCGGTATCCTTATCCCATGAGTTATGTTTCTCAGAACTTGTTCCGACTGAGGGCTGATCAATATCTGAAAGAAAGTTGGGGGGACTCGGACTCAATCTGTCCGAATCTGCAAACAAAGAATAGGCACCAATTTGACTGTTAGCAGCACCAATATCCGAGAAACTCGGAAAGAGACTGCTACTACTACTACTACTGTGGACAGCCCTTCTTAGTTGACTAGGCTGACCATGGAAAGCAGTCGAAGAGTTGGGCTGAAACGTCTTATATGGTAATGCTCCAACTGTTGACAATGATGATGAAAATGAAGCGGAAGCAGCAGATGCTCGCAACTGCGCAAAGAATGGATTCACTTCATCAGTTTTATTAGCAGCTCTAGCATTTTTAGCGGGCTCAAATTTGGATTCCTTTGGAACAACCTTTGGGAATGGGAATGAGGTGTCCAAATCTCCGCCAATGATTTCAGAGCGAGCCTGTTTCGCTCTGTGCAACATCTCGGAATGTACTGTCTTTTGAACAGTAGATTCAGATGATACTCGTGTCTGGTTTATTTTCTCTGTTAAAGTCGGCATCAACACTGAATTGGAGAATTTGGGATATTCCAGTGCATTTACTGTCTCTGTTTTAGCAGTAACGGGAGGATTTGTTAAGGAATTTACATTTGAACTAGTGACAGGATTTGATATTGATGATGCTGTCGAAGTAGTTTTTGATGGAGTTGACGTTGATGTTGAAATACTGACGTTGGTAGTCTTGAGCTTTTGCCCCTGTTGTACTTCAATTAGTCGAATAGAGTCTGATGAAACCCCGAATGAAAGAGGTTTCATCGAAAGAAATTGGGGCTGATGGTCACCTTTGACAGAAGAAAAACTATGCTGTCCCATATTGTCTGTATTAACTAGCATCGTCGTCTGTTTCGTCTGGAATCCTGTCTTTAAAGAGTGTGCAATAGATTTTTCAGAATGGTCGGTAAAAACAAGTTTCTGGACTTGCCCCGTCTGGTTATGCGTCACTCCAACATTTGGTGTGACGATTTTTAAAAATTGTGAATTAGTGCCACTAGAAGTCGGTGCAACTGTTTGAGCTGCCATACTTTTACCAGTTGACCTGTCAGAAAATTCACTGCGCATAGTTTGGACGGGTGCGGAAAGGAGTTGGGGTGCAGTGACAACAACAGTAGAATAGTTCACAGCATTTTCACAATTCGTGGCAGCATTCAGCTTTTGGGATATCTTCGCCTGTATTGGATTAGTGGCCATTGTCAACCTCTCAGTTAGAGTTGGATGTGAAGTCAACAGACTCGTGTTGCCAGAAGTTGAAGTGTTACAACTAGCTACTGGCAAACGTTCTGTAATGGACGGGACCAACTGTGGGTTTGACGTAACCATAGCTGGTTGGATGTTCACAGCAACATTGGAGGCCACAATTTGGTTCCTTTGCTGTGTGCTGACAGAAGTTGGTTGAGCTGTTGTCACTTGCTGTAGGAGTGAGGGATTTTCAGTTAGGGTTAAAGGGAATTGACTATTCGGAACCGATAAGATATTCAATTGTGAAGGATTAGCAAAATTAGTTGAAGATGTTGGGATGAGCTGAACATTGGAAGCAGAACTTAGACCTGTAGATAGTAAATTAGTATTGGTTGTCGGAATCACAAGATGAGATCTCAATCCTGAAGGTAACTGACCGGAGAAAGTAATGCTGCTAGTAGCAGGAGCAGCAAGTCGTTTTGCTAGAATCGGTGCCTGTGTTACAGCTGAAACGTTTGGCATTGATGATGCCGTTGATGTTATATTTGCAAATGTTATATTTTCTCTGGCTTGCGTTAAGTGGTCCAAGAGTGCTGGGGATATGGAAGGTCCAGTAGGCTGACTTGTAGCCATGACTGGACTATATACAGATGATCGAAGGCCAGTCTCGTTGCCCACAAGAGTCTGTTCATGTTCATTGGCCTTTGGAACAGATAAAAGAAGTGATGGAGTACCTTGGAATGAAACAATGCCTTTGTCAGATGCAGTCTGTGATTTGTCAACAATAATTGAATTCAAAATAAGCTGGTCTTGCTTGATCTGCATCCCTTGTAACGGTTGCATTTTAAGTTGTGATGAGAGTTGAGATACATTCGGAGATTTCTTCATGTAAAATAACTGAGTCGAAGGTTGGCTAGCAACAATCGGGATCGATGTTAACTGTGACTGGCCTGCTGATTGGTTGAGTATTTGATTTCCATCTGTCGTGATGAAAAAGGTAGAGGCGCCATCAGATGCAGGTTCAGTGGCACTGACCATTCTGTTCGGAGACACAGATGGAGCAACAACTATCTTTTGTTGAAATCCCTCTTGGTTCCTGCTTATTAATGCTGGAGAAACTCTTTGATTTGGAGAAGAGGAACGATTTTGCAGCAGTGCGTGTATTAGGGCTGGTGATTGCGTTTGTTTCACCTGGAGAAAATTGCTTTGTATGATCCCCTCAGCGGCTGATGGGTTAGGGTTGTTGTGATTTGTAACCACCTGGACTTGTGCGGGGGAGATATTTCTGGTGGCTGGGGAAACACTTCGCGTTGTTCCTCCTACTGTGTGTGGGGAAACTGCTTTTGCGGGTAGTACCATCGGTTTAGTAGTTTGTACTTTAATAGAAGAATGTCCTAAAGAGAAAGGTTGATTATTTAACTTGGGTGGGGTTGTCATGAAAATGTGCTTTTGTCCTGGTGGCAGCGAACTTCTAAAGGACTTTGATGGCTGTTCACTTCCGCATTCCTGTTGCAATACATCATTCTGGTCTTTTCGGAAATATGGAGAAACCGAACGATTGTCTTCACCGGTCACTTGAATGACAACCCTGAAAAATAGGAAGAAAAAGAAAAAAAATTAATTTTGGCATAAATTGAGTGAAGGGTGAGGACATGAATTGTGTGGAGAGAAATGATATGAGATAGATATGATAGACTTGTAATGTGAGTTTTAAAGACAAGCTTAGATCTGGCCCTCAGCGACTACTGGCTGTTTGCAGACTTCAAAAGAATGCTCCAGGGAAAAAAAAAGAGATTTGGCTCCAATGAAGAAGTGATATTGAAAACTGTTGCATATTTCGAGGCCAAAGACAAATCGTTCTATAAAAAAAGACATCAGATTGTTAGAAACGTTGGAATCAATGTATCACCTTAGAAAGAGACTATGTTGAGGAATAAAGTCTACTTTTACCTAAAAGTTGTTTTATTTGTTAGGCTTGAGACTTATTGAGTGATGTGTTAGAAAAGAAAGAAATTTTATTTATTCATGTATAAATTCACTAAATAATAATATGTGTGGTTTAGACGGGAAAGAAAGAGAAGAGGGACAAATTTGATAGATGAACACACATTGTGTCACTCATGTCGAAAATCTGGATCCTTCGAAGTGAGATGGAGACTTTTACATATTACTTGGGATATATGATTTTAGAGTTACGTGTAGGTTGAATCATTATGTATGATTGACGAGTGATGATTTTTATGGGAAGTGGATTCTGATCGGTTAGTTTAAACATGTGACACAGAAAAAATTTGAAGTTAGATAGGAGTTGCTGAGAATACTTTTAGCGAAGACCCATGTTAAAATTTAAGGTCCTGAGAGATAGAGATACTACCTGTGTAAATGGTCCAGAAAGTCAAAGTATAAATTGGTTTTTTCATCCTTCTAGTTATCTGTCCTGGGGAAATAATCAAGAGGGAATATTTTCAACCCTGACCTATGAGAAATGGAAGCAGACAACCAGGGCTGTGGAGTTGGTAGCCCAAATGTTTGACTCAGACTCCTGAAATTTTAAAAGGTACCACTCTGATTCAAGAAATCTTCTTCTTCCACTAGTAATATGTACTATATATTACTTTTAGCGTTTTGATCTTAATGTGATTGTGAACGACCATGTTTTCAGGGCTCCAGGAATTCAAATTTTCTTCATTTTTTAACGAATGAAATCTAAAGAATTTGAATAAAAAAGTGACACATGATGAAAAATGGCACAAACATTTTGATAGTTTTCTTTTCTTGCTTTGGGCTTTAACATGTATATCTTTTTTTTTAGTAAAAATCAACCAATTTTCATTAAGTTTGAATCTGAACCTTTTGACTAGGAGTGTAGTATCTTTTCTGTCCTCGGTCAGTGAAGAAGAAATTTTTCTAGACTGAGGCAATTTCAATTTTTGATCAAATCCAAAGTGCCTCTTTTTGGAGAGTTGGATTTCCCTAACATTAAATCCGACTTTGTATCGAACTGCCCTTTTGGGTGGTAAGTAAATAGGGACTCCACAGCCGTGTAAACAACAAACTCCCAATTGAGAGGTACCTAACAGCAAGTAATGTTTGATGTTTTCTCTTTCTCCCTATCAGTTTACTGTTCCATATTTCATGTGTGTAAACAAACATACGGACACCAATTTAAATATTTATACCATTTATCACTTTTTAAAAGAAAGGTAAGCACATCAATAAAAATTTGGTGCATTCCTTTACTGATCGTTTGGCCATGTGCAGCGTACCACCTCTGCATCAACTAGATAACACACCTGGATACCCCAAGCACCAGGGTGCATGATGGACCCAGAAAGACCTGCCTTGAGTGTGTAAAAAGTGATTTGACAGCATGCAGCATGACTGATATCAATCCTTTGGATCGGACCGTATGGAGAGCAGGTGTGAGACATTGCCTGGTGTTGCCCACCCCATGGGGCTGAGACACTCGCAGCATCTTAAATACAATAACAGCAGCAGCAGCAGGAGAAGAACTAAAAGCACCAATTGCAACAATGCAAGTCTAATTACTGCCCACTGCTTTGTCACTTTTATTGAATATGACAAAGTAGTTCTTGAAAAAAAGGAAGCCGATGGATAAGGTTGGAAGAAGTTTAAAATAAAGTTAATTGGATATGGGAGTAATTAGATAAAGTAGAAAAATAATACTGAGAAAGAGAATGCTTATTCTTTGAGAAGAAGAAATAAAAAATAGTGCAAAGGATGCGGGATGTATGCAATGTATAATGTCACCAACTAGGGAATCAGTTACGTCACATTCAAATCCTATCTGATCTATTGTGATCAAATTATGCGCAGATACTGTTTGGAAAGTTATGAAACCACAATTTTCCACTCAGCTTTGAGTAAAATAGCAACTTGTGTTTTATTAATCGTTTACAATAGGTATTGTTTCAGCATAAAATAACATGAAAAGTATCGATATGCCATAAAACAGAAAATAGCACATAATTTTTGGCTAGCATATTTCCAGTCATAACATGTCTGAGATGAGCCATATTTTTTCGTCAATTGAAGGGATATTAATGTCATAAAGTGCGTAATTTATAAACAAATTGCTTAAGATATATAATTGTGTGATATTAGAAATTTAGATCATTGTGATCATGCCAGATCAGAGGGATACGTAAGAGGGAAGAGAAAAGTACAATGTTAATGTTGCAACAGAAGACGAGACTGATGACACAGATCTGTTAAAAAAGAAGAGACGACTGCAATTATGGGATTAAAATAAAATATTTCATTAATCTTAAAGACTTAAAAAAAGATTTCTTTACAGACAGCATTTTCATAAAAAGTTATGGCGGACAAAGCCATCGTCAGCTTCGTTGTTTTAATGAATGAAATTAATTTACTTACTACTACTAAGTATCAGATTTAATTTAATATTTTTCATTTTTTTTAAAAAAATCCAATTTTTCATTCAACTTTCGAACTTGACACACGTTTATTAGAGTTTAATGTTATGTCTATTATCATAGTAACAAAACGACATTAGTATTATGGCCTTGTTACAAATAATAAAAGATTTAAGTATATTTTTGGGTTAACATTTCAAATGTAATAACATGTCTAAGATGAGCTGGGGTTTTGGCTTTTATTTGATTTAAAGCTATGAATATCAAAGTCAGTAATTTATTAAAAAAACTGCTTAAAACATGGAATTGTGGGATATTAGAAATTGAGAGATAAAATATTTGAGAAAGAAAGAATTTCAGTAATGTAAGTGGGTTGGTAGGTAGTTATAAAAAGCCAGAGTTTGTTTAGTTTATAGTGAGAAAGTGAGTGACAACTGACAAAAAAGAGTATGGGTGGGGTTCGTACAGGTTCCTAGCTGTGGGCCATTGTGGGTCCAAGGAAACATCTCACTCAGTATGAATTATGTGATTACAATAAAAACAAAAAAAATAATAATTTTATTACTTTGAACTAAAAGTTGTCTTTTTCCATCACCTAATCTTAACAAAATAGCTCAATGTGGATATGGAAAAAAGAAATGTCTTATGGAACAATTCAAAATAAAGAACATTGTGGCTCTTGGCCTTGATATATGGTGACCCAATAATAAAAATGCGATTCTCAAAACATTCACAGGTTTTCTTTTCTTTTTTTTTTTAATCACATTTTGTTATTCATTTGAACTAATATAATGATATAATGGGTCCTCATATCAGTGAGGGAGGCCAGTGTGGAAATGAACCGTTGAGAGAACTGCTCTACATATATGACATAATCACATTGACACACCTGTTCTCATTAGATAACCCAAGTTAAGCAACGTTGAGTCTGGTCAGTACCAGATGGGTGACCATTTAGGAATATTAGGTGCTGTATGTGGGAGGATGGCAAGACTTCACTGCAAAAAACTAACATTGTCAAAATCATCTTCTCTGACTAGGATATACATACAACTGGGAACCGCTTGTAAATTTAATATTCCTTAGAAACTTCCTCCTTTAGAATAATTTACAATGTTGAACCAAATTGCAACAACCTGCAGAATCCCCTTTCCAACTCTTTTCACCCAAAATGCTAATTTTGTATCCGCAATCTGAAAAATATGCCTAAATAGAACTATGTGCAATAATAAAATGAAAATAGTGATTGAATTAGAAAATAGTGAATTAATGTGATATCATTTTTTCAAATCAATATGCAAATTAGTTAACCAGAGTCATGTCGATCACATAGACATGCTCCATATAATAGGAAGCTGAAGTTTAATTTTGCATATCAACTTAGGGTTTTAATGTTACTGTCAGTGTGGATCAACTATCCAACTTTATAGATGTCACTCCCAATTTGCATACCAAGTGTGCATTCCATTTTGCTGAATGAAGCCGGTAATTGGAGTCTACAGAAAACAGATAAATTGTTTATTATATATAATAATGAAAACAAAATAGATCTATTAAAAACTGATGCTATGATTAAACAGAAGTTAATATACAAACAGCAATTATGTTTGTTTTGTTTTATAGCACATCAACCCTTTGTTTTTTGAGTTATTTAATGCCGAGTCAAGTTATTTTAGCAACAGTCATTAAGCATTTTCAACTATTTATTCATCCTGTTTGTTTTAATAAGTTATTTATGATGTAAAATTCTATGTATATCTCCAGATCCAGTTTCATGTCATCCCCAGAACTAATCTTATTTAACCCACAGATGGAACCTTGACAAGTACTACCATTTCAGATCAGAGTGGAACTGGGAGGAATGGTAATGAAAAGGTTATTACACACTCCTCAAAATTTCCAAATTGGAACTTCACCAGTAGTTTAATATCATACTCAGGACAAAACAAAGAGCAATTAAGAAATCATATATAACTAGCCGTGCCTACTCGGCATTGCATGGGATTCGGTAATGTCATTTTGAGTTTTTAATACTAATATCTAAGTCACATATGATGTTATTAATATAGAGATGGAAGAACTTCTATTTTAACCTTTAAGTTAACACAGGAGTTGTATCTGTTACATTGAGTTATACTAAGAAATAAAGACACTGTTTACGAATGACATGTCTGCCACTTGTATCATTCATTTAAAACAACAGTTTAAGTAGTTGTTTTTAAAAGATTTTGGCACTTATTGATATTGAGATACATGCAAAATATGGCAGGTCCAAATAAATTAACAGGAAAACTTATGGATATACTTACTTATTAGTGAAAACTATTAGTGTATACCAAAAATTATGGAAAATAAGCGAGTAGAATTTTAATAAAAAATAACATTAATTTACTGTTTGGAATCAACAAACTCTGAACGACAAGACCGCTTGGAGTCTTCACATTAGAAGGGAGATAATCTTCTACAATGCTCTGGCTTGACCCGAATGTCATTTGGAGTTTGTGGACTACGAATAGTAAATTAATCTTATTTCTTACTAAAATTCTACTCGATAATTTTCCTCAATTTTTGGTGTACACTAATATTTTTCACTGATAAGTAAGTATATCCATAAGTTTTCCTGTTATTTTATTTTCAACTGCCATATTTCGCATGTATCTCAATATAAATAAGCACCAAAATGTGTTAGTTATTGTCATGTTAGTCAAATAATTGTAAGAAATGAAGAGGCTATTATTTAGTGAAAAAATAATACAATTGTTTATCTGATAGCTAAAATAGATAGAGTAACAATTAATTTTTTATTATTAATGACGTAAGCTGATTTTTTTCTTTTTAGGTCATAATTGAAAAATGTCTCCATTTTACCAATCTTCCGAACCAGAATGAGTAAAAGAAACTAAAGCGAACTATGTTTTTAATCGCAAAGAACATGGTACAACAATAGTAAATAAAAATTAGCAAGACTGAATTAAATATCGATTTGTGAGATGGATTGCTAATTTAGGTCTAACTTGGAAAATCCTGCCGACTTAATTTTATATATTAAATGAATAAATGAGAAGAAAAAAAAAGTTTAGTCATAGGCAGGAATTTTAACTCGAAAAATTAAATTCCTTTTTTGGTCAGTATATTTGTTCATGTCAGTAAAATAAATAAAGAGTTAGTAGAACAACATTAAAGTCTAGTTTGAAAACTGTTACGTGACATGATAATAATCATGAAACTGAAAAGGATGTCACAGCCACATATTCGCTTCTTTCTCACGTTAAACATTTTCTTTATTTCTCTTTCCTGGTCACGTGATTTAAAAAAATAAAAATTTTAACATTTAAAAACAATGATAAAATATCAAGCTAGAAACATTGTCTTATCTTCCATAAATTTACAGAAAATATGGCAACTTGATATCCAGGACTGTCTTGGAGACAAAACCATAATGAACTTGCACAAATAAAGGATTAATTCTGGATTATTGGTAAATCATTCTGGATTATTGGCAAATCATCTGTATCATTATCGTGAGATGTTATTACCAACGAGATGAAATAATCAGACCTAATAATCTGAAGAGGATTCCAAACTATTATGAATTGAACTTTTTTGCTTTCTGAATAACTGGAGAATAATTCATCTTTATTCAATGAATTCCCATATAAGTATTTGGCCAATCTTCACTATACATACTCCTCAAATCCACATCTTTTCCAAATGAAAATGTTGATATATGTAACACACTGCATCCCACCTTCATATCTCTCCTTTTCTTTCATTTTTAATTGTTCTTATATTAAAATTGGTTTAACTTTTTACCTCTATATTCTTGTTATTATTTCCAATTACCAGACAACAAATAAATTCATGTGTTAGGGCACAGGGAGCCCAGATACTCCCAGTCGTAACACAACTTACAAAATTTCCTACAGACATATAGATGCATTCTCTTTCATCTTAATGATGGAAATTCAGTATTCACCTTTCACATCATGATAGAATCGATAATAATTGTGAATTTCTTGCCTGCCCATTTACATTTACTTTTAAAAATTTCTATATCAATAAAATTGTGAGCATTTCTCATGTTCTCATCTCTGCATGACTTGCATATTATTTAATTTGTTATTCACTTTTATTTATTAAAATCAAAAATGCAATAGCATAAAGTACTAAAACAAACTTTAAAAAAATTCTATTTTAAAAATAATTTAATTTCAACATTATATCCACCAGAATGCATTTACCATTTTATAGTTGAAAAAAAAAAAAAAAATGAATTGCTTCACTAAACTTCGAAATTTGGAAGCATTTAAACTGTTGAATAGAAAATCATTTTTGGCTTTAAAATTCTTAGCAAATCTTCGTGTATTGAAGGTTTTGGAAACGATTTACATCAAATGATTTTATAGAGATTAAAACAACATTAGCTTAATGAAATTAGTTATAGTTTTATAACAATTTGGTTCAATTAATAATTTAATAATCAAACCAAACGATAATGTAAATCAAATTTAACTTTCAAAATCCTATTTAATGGGAAGAATAATTTGGTAAAAAAACACACACTAACACACAAAAACGGCATAGTTAAAAATAGAAAAAAATTAAAAAAACAAAATAGACTCTCGGGCAAAACCGGGTGAGTCCATCTGTATAAGAGGTCAACATCAATCAAGCTCAGCTAATGAAACAAAAATCCATTAGTTCATATATTGGTTGGCACTTGGTTACAAATGGAAGAAACACTATGCTAATATTTATTGTTAGTAAGAATAGGACTACATATCTTCATAAAGATATGTTTATTTACATCCTCTGCAGGAGGTTAGACACAAGGTCAGGTGAGGTTTTGAAAAGCCAACGCACTAGGTGAAGTGCATTCAGGTCTACAAAAAATGCCTGAGCAGTTACGTTGGCATTCGAGCGTAGGGGTGACTCAGACGATTAGCAAGAAACTAACCCCTTCTTAGAGAGAAGGTAAAGCCTAGGAGGATGAGCCTCCTAGGACTCACCAAAACCATACCTCAGCCTGACAGCAACAAAGCCACTGTCGGACTGATTGTCGAGGATGTATCCTCAACTGATACGAACAACACCTTTATGAAGATATGTACATAGCTTAGCAGCAAGAAAACATAAAACCAAAAGAGGTAGAAAATTTATAGAATTGAGTAAATGAAGAGTTCCAATAAAGGGATGCAACTATCTCTACCCTAGGTTCCATGCACCTTACATACACACATTATTTAATTTACTTTATAGAATTTGAAAATACAAGTTGATATTCACCTGAAATTATAAATATTTTAAAACTGGACTACAATAATTTAAAGTCATTATAAAAAGATAAATTGATTTAATACTTCCTACTAACCAAAAACCACTCAAACAGTGACTTTTAGAGTTTTATTATTTTATCATCATAATTAGTATTTTAATATTACATCCAGTATCCCAAAGGCTCTTTATGCTAAATTTGGTGCTACGCTAACCATTACTTTTGGAACTTATATGTGTATATAATTTTAATTATTATTATAATAGTAGTAGTAACCTTGATCACTACAAGTTCTTCATATCAAATCTGATGCAATTCTGTTCGATAGGAGCCTAAGTGTTCATTGTTTTAAGTAGTAGTAACTTCCCCACGAGTTACCAGACATCTCATGGATGTTTCATGAAAAATTTGGTGCAACTCTAATGAGTATAATGAAAATCAATCTTCTATATAATAAAATTGTCAGACAACATATCGTCTATCTTTTTGAGTTAACTTTTTTAAAAAGATGCTATAATTTTAAACGATTTTATTCAATTAATGTAATGACCAAACAATATTGTAGTTACAAAAATTTGAAATAAAAAGGGGGGAAAAAAGGACCGTCATGCAACATCTGCTTAAAAAAAATTATTTCGTACCATGTCTATTTTATGACATTGAATTATCTTTCCAAAAAGGTAAATATTTTCTTACAAAAAAATTAAGGAAAAAGCAAAAAAAAATTGGTTTCAATGAACGAAACGAAAATGAAAGTAAAAAAGACTCCCGGATTGCAACAATAACTAATAAAATGAAATTTGAACTCTTAAACTGACAATAAGGTCAACATATGTCACAATTTCAAAGTACATTTTATTGATATTAATTTCTAAATACTAAGTATTAGATGCAATCATAAAGATAAATGAGTATCAAAAATTAGAATTATTAAAAAGTATAAAAAATCAAGATCAATTATACAATTATTATCGAAAGGTAATTCTACAGACAATGAAGAAATTTAAAAATTGAGTTTCAAAATATAAAGTATGTTTGTGTGTATAC
>OY744517.1:182289959-182344959 GCA_963556195.1 Sepiola atlantica
CACCTAGCGCTTGATAAAATATACCCATGAATCATATTTGGATGCTTGCATTAAAATATTTGAATTTCACCTTTCACTAATAATGTCCTAACAATCTGTCACTTTAAGAGATTTTTGTAACTTTGTAGTTTTGACAGTTTTTTGACAGCATTTCAGAAACAAACACAAACAAGAGAAACAACAAAGAAAGAAGTAGGACATGACGATGAATAAACAACCGATTTATCGATCATGCAACTGCGAAACTAAAAAAACACACCAATATTCAATAAGCTGAATTATTATGAGACGAAACAAAAAAAACTCGAATTATGAATTAAGCACCAATTTTCAGATTATACAGGGTGACCCATCTCCCCTCCCCAAAAAAATAAAAATGCCACCCATGGAGTTGTTAATAAAGTTCACAATCCTTTCTGCACCCCAACCATATGTAGCACAAATAAACTTCAGTCTATGCCTGACTTGTCCACCAAGTTTCAGTCATGAATGTCCAACAGTCTTTGTTTAATTGCTGTTCAATGATATGTGGATTTACTCATCAGTAAGGTGATTTTAAATAGACTACACACTCATTTGAACTTTACCCCCCCCCCCCCCATTTTTATCTGTAGGGTTTTCTCAAAGATAATGTTTATCAAAAACAATCCAGAGACTTTTTCTGAACTGAAGAGGTACATTACAGCCCAAATCAGGGCAGTGTCAATAGATGGGCGTGTCAGAGTTATTGACAAGTTTGCACGTCGTCGTATCCAGGTGTACTCATTGAATGTTAATAAAACAAAGACTGTTGGATATGCATGATTGAAACTAGGTGGATAAGTCATGCATAGTCTGAAGTTTATTTGTACCAAATATAGTTGGAATGCATAAAGGATTGTGAATTAACGATTTTATTATGGCATATTTTGGGACCCTCCCTCTCTAAAAAAAAAAAAAAAAAAAACTTTAGAAAAAGTTGTTCAATTTTTAACATGATGGAAGCTCATTTTTCTACGCAAATCAAAATCATAAAATCGCCAGACATGTCATCGTCTGTGGCAATTCAATTGTAACATTTGTAAGTATACATTTTAAACAATTTTATTAATGTAATCACCAAACAATAGAAACTTTTTAAAAATCCGATTTAAAAAAAAACAAAGGAGGAAAATGCATCATGCAACAACTGTTAAAAAAAAAATATTTCGGCAAACAAACTCACAAGTATTTATGGGATTTAAATTTCAACATTTCCTAAGATGTTCTATCGATTCTATTGCAAAACCGATTTTTAATAACATGCATATTTCTTCATTGGATTATTTTTAGAAAAATGTTAGTATTTTCTTACAAGAAATTAAGAGAAAAGACAAAAAGAAAGAAAGTCAATAAATGAAACGAAAAACAACAAAAATAAAACTGTATCTATCTGTAAACTAACTGTGTCTACCCACTGTTGCAGGGTAGATACAGTCAGTTTAACATAAATGGTCCATTTTATGGTAAACTTACATACAAAACTAAACCTCCAATGCTAAACACTGAACAAATTTTTGATTAGTGTTCAGTCAAAATAATTATGTTTATAGAATAGACACAATTATTTATGCATTAAATTCTGTACCCAACAATCGGAAGACTAAACGCATTTTCAACTAGAAATTTAATTTAGACAATTAATTTTGCACTTTTAAAACTAAACAGAACATGGTTTACAGTCAGTGTAAATCTATTCATTTCAGATCACTCAAATTTCATTGTAAATTTCCGGTATAAAATTTACA
This sequence comes from Sepiola atlantica, assembly GCA_963556195.1. Lineage (NCBI taxonomy): Eukaryota > Metazoa > Mollusca > Cephalopoda > Sepiida > Sepiolidae > Sepiola > Sepiola atlantica. The sequence continues at coordinate 182,291,726 of OY744517.1, forward strand.
TATATGAGTTTCCATGATTTCATTAGTCAATTGTTTTTTAATGTGCGGAATGACACAGCTAATTGTTCCGATTTTGATTGGCTATCATGTTTTGGTAAATGATGTGATGATTAGAGGGATTAACTTAGACTGCTGCAAAAGGGGCAAAATGATGTGGTGCCCATGTTCATTGCTGCAGAGTACTTAAAAAACAAGCCATGCAAAAAGCAACTTCTGCATCATTATGGTTACATAGTAAAGAGAGAGAGAGAGAGAGAGAGAGAGAGAAAAAAATTCACTCATCTTGCAGTGCAAAATTTTCATGAAATAAACCTGAAAATCTATTTGTTCCATGTATGCATGTTTTATTTTTAAAAATATGAAACTTTAATTGTGCTCCTTCATCTATCAAGGACACACACTGTTCAAAAATGCCAAAACGCAAGAGAATACTTTTGGAAGAATCAAAATTGAATAATTTATCAAAAAATGAATTCATATCGGTTCTGAATCAATAAAAATCTGATTTTAAAGCTTTTTGTTTATTTTTATCGATTTTGTAAGATTTGATGTTAATACTAATTTTGACAAATAATAAAAAAAAAAAAATATTTTGAAACTTCTAAAATAATTCTTTGTTCTGAGGCATTCCCTTCATGCCCTCATTTTCAGGAGGTCCAAGAGGCCCATTTCTGCTTGCCCTTCGACTGAAACCCTGTAATTATAACTGTTAAAATGTGTATAAATGTAAAAATATATGTAGTTTTTCATTTTTCTTTTTATTGCGGAATAAACTATATTTTTTACTGTTTAACATGCTGCACAATGTGCAGCACTGGTCACAAATGATAAGAACGTGCGCTAACTGGAAATGCTGCAGCAGCAATTTTATACTTCTCACAACCGTCGTGAAAAAAACAAACTGATATTTATGCAGGGCAATGCAACACCATCAGACTGGGAACATGCTGTGAGATCCTGGCAAAATAACAAATTTCCTTAAAATGGATGTGACGCAGTCCTCCGAATATACCTTGGCCACCACGCTTTCCAAATGTAACACCATGTGACTATTTCCTATACGGATTCATTAAAAACAAAGTGTACACCATGTAATCTGCTGACATTTTAGCTCTGCAACAAAAATATTCAGGTCTATAGAGTCGGAACACAAAATATCTGCCTCTGACTCCTGTACTTTTTGGCACCTCTGATTCCCTTTCATGTAATTAACTAGCAGGACCCGTGTCCCGGCGTTGCCCGGGGGGGGGGGTGTATTAAATAATAATTCAATTAAAAAAATATAAGTATTAGAATATTAATTCTGAAAAAAAAAATCAGAAAAGAACTCATTTCACTGTAAGTAATTTAGGTGACTAAAATCGGATGTATCCATGTTTTGGGGTTGACCAAGGGAAAACATAAAATAATGATTTAATTTAATAAAAATAAATGTTCAAGTATCAATTTAAAAAAGAAAATCATAAAAGAACCCATTTTACTGTAATTAATTTAGATGATTAAAATAGGATTTGTTAAATAAGTATTTATTGTTTACAGTGCGTTTTTTTATCGATTCGTTTTTGTGTTCTTTTAAAAGAGATTTTTTTTTAAGTCGGCAATCGCAAGTTCGAACCGAAAACAGAAAACAATTCAATTTAAATTATAAATCTTTGCCAAAGAAAACGCAAAGAAACAATAATTTATCTTTTTAAATAGGATATTGTGTAAAAATTCGTTTCAGTCTTCCCTTATTTTATTTTGTTTTTTTCTATAGAATTTGAACCAAACCGACTTTTGCCGAACTAAACCTAAAACTTAGGTTAGGGTGGGGTGGAGTGGAACAATTCAGTTAAAATTCTGTAGAAGTACCATTAGTTTGGGTGTCTATTCTATAAATATTCGATTAATAGTAAATAAAAAAAATTAATTCAATGTTTAATGCATAGATCACATAAGGGCAAGAAACAGACAACCGACAAAATTCAAAATATACTCATGTTTACATTTTTTTTTTTCAGTCTTTATTTGATTTTTGATTTTTATAAATAGCCCATATTTGCTTTCCTCCCCACGAGGACAGAGTTAGACACAAGGTCTATGTTTGATAATTTTTTTGCTAGTAGAAAAAAAAGCATATCTTCTCATTAAATTTATAGAGTGCTATTTGATACAAAAAAAGACAAACAAAAAACAATATTTTAGTATGCTAGCACAGAGAGCGATACACTTAATATTATTACACATTTCACAATTGTATAAAATACATTAAAGTTATAGATACTTCTACACAATACGAACCAAACTTTTATTTTTAACCTAACACTAACAATAAACTAAGTTTTAGCTCGACAAAAGTCAGTTTAAGTTGGTTCATATTGTGTAGAAGCACAAAGTTATATCTAAGTAAATAATAATTTTTTACAATGTTCGTGGAGTGATTTAGTGAGAGGTGTTAATCTACAATACCTTTTTTTATACTGAAAGTATTGACTGATGTTTGAAATTAATTTTTGCTTTTAAATTTGTTAAATTTTGTTAAAATTAGCTTTTTGTGTAAAAAGAATGATCAAAATTTATTTTGTGTGTCAAAAAGCTTTTTTTGTACATAAAAGTTTTAAACATTAAAAATGTTTGGTACAAAAAATTAACAAGGAAAAACTTAAATAAAAGTTACATTCTCAAAAAAAAAAAAGTTACAATTTTTTGGTTCATAACTTCAAAATTAAAAGAAAGACACCGCATGTGTGAGGGGGGGGGGGGAGAGACAGGGAGTCATTTTTTTGATGAAGCAGAAATCCTTTACCACCATCCCTATCTGCATCTTGAATCGTTTGAAGTATGGCAAAATTAACATTTTCAAAGAGAGAAGAAAGAGAAGTAAAACAAGACAAGACGGAGAGAGAAAGAGGAAGAAAGAAAAAATAGGAAAAGAGAAAGAAAGAAATAAAATGAAGCCAAATGATAAAAAAATAAGAACTAGCCTTTTCTTATTTAAAAAAAAGAAATAAATAAAAATTAAAAGTGTGCTTGTCCCAATGATTGTACTCTTACAAAACTAAATTATTGAGCCAAAACAAGTTATTATTTGTTTGAATTTTTTATAATAATAATAATCATAATCATAATAATGATTTTAATAATAATAACTAGCGGAACCTGTGTAAATTACACGAAATTATGTTTTCAATACTAATTATCTTGTTCCCAACCTATACATGTTTGAATAAAATATAAGATTTGACTTGTATATTTATTTAAAAAAATGAACAATACATGAAACAATTTACAAAACTTCTTTATATACAATATTTCTAGTGAAGGTAATATTTCAACGAATAAACCGTACTTTGTAAATGCTTTAGATTAAATTAAATTTGGCTCCAATTCATGAGTAGCATACAAAGATTCGGACGGTCGCTGCTTTTGATGTAAGCGTGACACACAAAATAACACACGCACTATCATATTAATGTGTCTTCCCGGTCATCCCTTCCCTACCACCCACCCCTTCGATGTAGAAAAAAAAAATCTTAGAGGTTGGTTGGGTCGGGCCGACGTCAAAATCCTACGTCGCTAACTGTTGCGCCAAAGGGAAATATTTTAAAATATTACGAAAATTAGGTGACTTGAATGCTTTTCCAAATCTAGGTGCGGCATGCATGCACAGAGTTTTTGATGTAAGCATGACACGAACACACATGCTATTGTATTAATAATAAAAATTTGTGTAAGTCCAGATTTGCAAAAAATGAAGGATGTTTTACTTTTCCCAATGTATACATGATTTAAATAGTATTTAGTTTAAGTTCAGTGATTTAAGGACAATAATAATAATGAACAATTTATAAAGAAAAGAAACCAATAAAAGAAGGAAAAATAATTAAGGTATTACTGAACCAATATAGAAAATAATGAAAGTGATTTTCAGAAACTGTACCATATGAAATGGTTTTACCAGTGTCAAATTGGAGAGTAAGAGTACATGTCAAATAAGGGGTGATTTTACCTCCCCCTTCTCTATGACCAAAAGCAGGAGAAATATTGATTAGGACTATATATTAAAAATCAGAAAAACCAACTGAAATGAAAAAAAAAATTTTTTTTTAAAAACACTGACCAATAATTGGCCTAAATCACAGACAAAACAGATTTTTTTTATCTATCTTTTGATATTAAACCTAAACCTAGAGGGAAGAAACTGACTCTTATATTTAAGATATATTGTTTCATTCGTATTGGTTTACTATTTTGAGAGGAGTTAACAAATAAAATCCGGATATTTTAGTTGTATCAACTTGTATATTCAAACATTGATTATACAAATTCTTTACATTTAATATAAGATAAAACAGTTACCCCCCCCCCCCAAAAAAAACAAACATTGTATTTGCTTCTTATTTGCATTCATCAGAATTTGATATTGGTAATTTATTAACTTATTCATGTTCTAAGATTATTCCCTGATGCTTTATCCATCTTTGTTAATTAGACATTTTGGAACATATTAAATACGTTTTGATCTGAAGACTAGTGTTACATATTACTTGGAGTAATATGTGTTTAGATTTAAGTGTATGTCTGATTGGGTGGTTTAAATCATGTGGCATAGAAAAGATTTGAAGTGAGAAGCAAGTTGCTGAAGATACTTTAGTGACGACACACAAGCCTGTTGGGTTTTACAGCATCATTGGGTCATTTTATGCCAAAATTGTACATTTTTATATATGGTTGATTTTTAGATTAATTTGAATATGAAGATATTTTTTTTACATACAGCACCTGGTCACTCATCAGAAGCCAGAGAGTTGGTATATGAGCAGGCTGGAATGTTCTATTGTGCTTAGATGGACACGTCCATTCTCTCGGTTCAAATTGGTTACTAGTCTAATGTATAAATTTTGCTTCATTCAAGTAAGAGATTGTCAACTGGATGCCAGTTGGAGCCCTGTTGTGTCAATTTGAGTCTACAATTTCTGTAAATGCTTGGAGGATTGAGAAATTATACTGAATCTAAAGTAATGAAGAATATTATGTTTTGAAACATTTCATTCTATAGAAACTTCAACAGAAAAATGCAAATTTATTTTAAAGCCAACACTAGTGTTAAATAGGAGTGATGTAATGCAAACCTGATACCTGACTGGAATTAGCTAATCTAATTCAGTTTTTATCCGAGTAACGTTTTTTATCTTTATATTGTTATCAATTATACCACACTGCCAAAATGTTCGTTTGTGAAAGATGGAGGAACTTTGACCAGGCGAACGTCACAAATATCTTGCACTAATCTGGCCAAAGTATCTCTTTTCATCATACAGCACACTCTTCTCCTCCCTGCAACCCCTTTCTCACAGAAGAAATGTTGCTAGTCTCTCTCTACTCTACCGTTATTTCCATGGAAAGTGTTCGACTGAGCTCCAGTCTTTGGTTCATTCTTGTACATTCATAGCAAGAACTCGTCTTTCTACCACAACAAAAAAATCTTTGTTTATTCTTCATCCATGTGCCTAGTGTCAGGCAGAATTTCCATCGACAGAGCTTCTTTGAAAGGACTTTCAGTCTGTGGAACACATTACCACGGGACTGCTTCCTTGCAGATTATAACTTAGTTGTCTTCAAATCTAATGACAACAAATATTTGTTATGGACCGCCCCATAAGCAATCAGCACAGTTAATACAATTGATCAATGTAAGTACTCCCATAGTGTTCCTCATCTTTCAGTTGGCAATCATTTCCATCTCTCGAGTGGCTCTTGGCCTAGATAAGTGGTGATCCCAATAGTAGAAAGCAAAAACAAAAAAAAAACAAGGCCATTGTTCTTTTGGACAATGAAAAAGTGAAATTCAGGAGATTTAATGTCTGTCCTTTCTTCATCAGAAAATTTAATTTCTATGCTTGCCATGTTGAAAGGATTATCAGTGAAGATTGTGATGACTTATGTGTGTGTGTGTGTGTGTGGGGGGTTCAAAGTATCTAGCAAACATAAAAGCTGTTCTTCGAGCAAACTTTAAACCACTTCTACAAAATATTACTTGAACCCTCAGCCCTTATAACAAGAGCTGCAGAGTCGGTAGACCAAATGTTAGATTCCGATACTTGAACTGTTAAAAAGGCTCTCTTAAACCTTCTTCTAGTAATAATTCAGATATGCTATATATTGTTCATAGAGTTTTGATTTTAAAGTAGACACGCATGTTTTGCAAGGCTGAGTTCAACATTTCTTCTTTCTTAATGAACAAAAGATATAAAGAATTCCTTTTAGAAAAACGATACTTTGCTTTCTTCCCTTACTTTTTCAGAGACATAGTTGGACAATTTTTAGAGACCGATGCAGAATTCTAAAGTAATGAATTTGCTCAGACTCTAAATCTAACTCCACAGCTCTAGCTAGGATGCACAGAAAAGTGCTAGGAAGTTTAATGGTGTCGTCAGTTCATTGGTTGTGAATGGCTAGCATCTTTATGTCAGCTCCAGCCAGCAAGGCTGGAACAATAAGACTAAGAGATAATATTATGTTTTGAAATTTTTGAGATGATTATAATTTAGATTATTCAGACTACAAGTCTCATCTTGAAGGTTCCCAAGTTCGAAAAGATTTACTTGAAGAAGGCCGAAAATTACATCAGGCAAAACATTGTGAATAGAACAACCACGATGAAAATAGTAGTCTAAATAATTCAAATACTATTACTATTGGTATACTGTGAGATGTGCACAAACTATATAAGATGGAGTGTGTCTACATGTAGTATAACCTCAACTGTTGGCAGTCGTAGAGAATGGTGATACAGAATTACATGGAATATGACTACAAAGATAAGAAGCTGAAGTACAATCGCCTCGATATAACTCGAGTGTAGAAAGATACACATGAGTGAGCATTAATTAACATTGGTACACCAGTGGATTAGAAAATTATAAAGACGAGAAGGTGGATAGATATTAGGTCACTTTGAATCAAGAGAATCAACAGTCTCAAAAGTGATTGTGATTGGTGCACTTGGAACCATCTGAAATGACAGACCCAACATGGTAAATTAGATCTACCTAGAATTGTTCATACACTGCTGAAAATGCTGTGTCTTTAAGCTGCACAAAGTAACCAAACATGACTTAGAAGACCCAGCAGAGCATCAGAGAATCGGTGATAATTACATAATAATAATAGCAAAAATAACTTCCCCCCCCCCCCCTTCTCAGTCTCTAACGCCTCTCTGTTGGCATCTTTACTTGTCTTTCCCTTTCACATGGCAAAACAAATCCAAATACTAGCTAGCAGGTGCGAAAAAAAGAAAGAGAAAGAAAAAAAATATTGCCGACTTGCCAAAAATATCTCTCATACTTGTTAAAATTTCTTGTATAGACCAATCACATTTCGCTGTGCATTTGTTCCTTTTCCTATGTCTGTGCCGCTATTGAAATAAATTTTTTTAAATCTTCACTTTTTCTAAAGACGTTCGTTGAAACCGGTCAAATCTCCCGTTTATTGTTTTTCTCCTGTATTTAAATCTGTTTTCTGTTTGTCTTTTTTCACACACACTATACGAGCTGTGGTGATTTCTCGCAGCTCTGTCGGTCTGGGCGTCAGGCTCGTAATTCTAGGCTGAATCTACCAACTGTGTTCAAGCCCATACAATCGCTTGCAACCACCACTCCTGCACTGATGATAAGACTGTTTCTGTGTGAAAACAAGGGTCCACTTATACAAATGACCATTGTTTTGGGGGGTGTCCTCAAGTAGTGTAATGGATACAGAGGTGGACTATAGAATTGGTTAAGCTAAATTCAAATCCATTTGGGTCTATTGCATTCACTTCAAATTTTTTGTCCATTCCATTCATTTTCAGTCCTTTCATAATATTCTTCATCATTCAACTGATAATCATTAATCTTTATCATCGAGTGGCTTTTTGTCCTGATAAGTGGTGTGACTCATTAAAAAAAACTTAGACTGTAATACCATTGGGAAACGTATGAACATCCCCTTCCCAACTTTCAGTAAAAATAGCAACTTGTGTTCAATGAATTGTTTACAATAGGTATTGTGTTTCAGTAATAAAAGGGTTGACATGCCATAAAACAGACAAAATGAAACTTTCTACAGTCATCAGTTTCCACAAGAGATACACCGTTGGAGGTAAATACTTAAAAAAACAAAAACTACCTTATGTTTTATATTTCACATTAGAGTATGCCAAAGAATTTAAAAACTGTGATTCCTACAACACTAAAAGAATATGCTAAAGCATGTCTGCTGCAGAAAAAGCCACACCTCAAAGAAAGCATTTCAAAGAATATTATAAAATTCATGAAATCAAGCATAACTGAGCATGTATAGAGGGGACACCAACAGAGAGGTGAAAATAACAAATAAATATACTTTAAATAAGATGACTAAAAAAAAAAGAAAAAGAAATTGATTTACGTCTGTTAAGCTGTAATAATCCTATTTATCAAGTCAAGCGTAGAAGGTTTGTTTGTTTTTATGGCAAATCAACCATTTTGAAGTTCTTTCATGCCGAAATACATAACCTACTGTAAACAATTTATTGTATATGATTAATTAAACACAGATCTTATTTACACATAGATGAGGGGAAAGTATGGGTTCATACCTTTCCCAACAGTGTTAGTGTGTAGATGACCATAATATTCTGTAGGTCATAACGATATCCATTACATGAACCATGCACCTTCAGGCCACAGCAAGAAATGTGCATATACCAGAATGGAACTCCTGCATCAGGTTACCATCAGCAAATGGTAGAATCCAAACGATATGTCCCAAGAAGTAACAAACATGATACAATCATCTGTTTTCTTTAACAGTACATGACACAATTCTAAACCAATTAACAAGGCCCTTGCACATAATTAGACTTCAGAATTCCCTGATCATTTTGAAAAAAAAAAACAAAAAAAAAAAACGGATTACAAATGAAATTTAATAACTTCAGTTATTCCCAAACAATCACCCATCTAAGTACTGACCAAGCCCAACTGTAGCAGCCATCATGTGGGTCTATGAGGTAAAAGAGTGAGGGTCGTGCCGTGTGTCGTTCATCAGGGATTGAACCAAGAGCGTTCCGGTTACAAAATAGAATCTTGTTATTTCTGTGTGAAGACAAGGGTCCACTTATACAAATGACCATTGTTTTGCATGGGCGAATTCTCGTTGAAATAAAAAGAATAGAAACTTTCCTCCTGGTGTGACGATAAAATTATAATACGGCGAGTGTTCAATAAGAAAAAGAGAAAGAAATTGAATTGGTGTTTTGTGTCAGGTTACTCGATTGCCGAAAATCGTGTTTTGGAGAACTGATAATTACAATTCTAGAGTCGGATTTTTGAGAGTTGGCATTGTCGTGTTTTAGAGAATTGTTAATACAATCCGGAGGTCGGACTTTTGATTTGTTTTTTCGTGTGTGCACGTTTATTTTTTTCAACTTTCACTTCTACAGTACTGACCAAACCCAACGTTGCTTAAATCCAAAGAGAACTGGTGTTTCAACATGATATAGCTGTAAGCCAAATGATAACATTCAATACAAACGAGAAGGTCAATAAGAAGTTACATGGGGTACTAAACAAGATAGAAAGAATATGTTTGAATATATAAACTTTATGCAAAATTAAACAGAAAATAGGGGTTCAGTTTTCTTAAGGTGTTCCTTGGGGGTTTTCTTCCGTTTTGTATTAAAAATGTAAAGAAAAAGAACAAATGTAATCGGTTTCGCATAACCTTCATCGTCATTTCTATACTTTTATGTGAAACTAACTGTACCTACCCGGCGTTGGCCGGAATGCAGTGAAATCATTTTAGTCTTTAATTTTTATTTGTTTGCAGATCTCCCAATTTAGGTTGACCCCCCAACTTTCACCCTTTTTCTCAGTAGCCCCTTACATCTACAGTGGCGGCCTGCCTTGTTTGGGGTGAACTATGTTTAAAAATAAAAATAAAAAAGTAGATAACTCCTATTATATTCTTCAATTTAAAATGAGTTTTATTTTTAGGTGATTATTTAAAGATGTTTCATATTAGCAGTCATATGGGCAAGACTAAGTAATTAAAAAAAATAAATTGTAGCTAAGTATATTATTATTATATTGTCAATAACATGATACAACAATAACAAAATGAAGATTAGAAAGTCAGAAGCAAAGTTTGATTTGTTAGAGAAAACGAGATAGAAAAAAAAAAGTACTGGTTGGATTTTCCAAACCTCAGACACAAAATAACATGGTAAGCAAAACTTTCGACGACTTCAAAATCACAAACGTTGAATTCTCAAACTTTCTCTATCACTTATCTTCTAATGATCTTCGTCCCTTCTCTCAACAACTACAAGACAAGTGCAATCTGCTTTGCATTGACAAACATCCGTCTCACATAGATTATGGTTGGTTTACAACCAGGCACTGCCATTCCTATGTAAATTAGTATCTTAATTGTGAGAGTTGAGGATATGCGTTACATGGAAAAAGATGATATGAGAATGATATAATGGATGTGCAATGTGAATCTTAAAGACAGGCTTAGATCTGATTACTTTAGAGGCAGATTAAATATAGACATTATAGGGAGATATATGCAGAACAGAAAGAATGGAGGAGAGTTCTTGGGTTAGTAGATGTAGAACAGTTCAGGTAGCGGGGTCAGTTGGCAGAGGAAGGTCAAGGAAAACATGGGAGGAATTAATAAGGATGGATTTGGAGAAAGAGGGATAAATAAAGACCTGGCAGAGATAGATTAGTCTGGAAGTCAATTTCTAAAAGCCGTCCAATAAAGGTCAAACCGAATATGATGATGCTGATGATGATTGCAATGAACAGCTTGATAGCCTATGGTGACAAATAATCTTCTCTAAACTACCAATTCTTAGGGGAGATAACTCCTACAGAATCAAAGGAGGAGGAGTTCTACTGCACCAGATGCACCCACAGCTGCAGGCTCTTCGCTCAATGATTGTTCCTTTCTAAGAAAAAAAATTGTGGACACTTAAAATAGCTACTATGAAGTATGTTAATAATATTTATAATCTGCTCATATTTTTTCAGTGTCTAAACATGTTAGGACCATCCTACAGTAGTAAATTACTTTCTTGCTGTTTAGTTAGTAGAGAGCATGCTTAAGCAAGCACGTCTAATTTTGAGGGAAGATTAACTCCTTATGAGATACAGATATCAAGTCTCATCCACCAAGCATCATGGGTTGAATGATTGTCCAAACAATTTATTACCGAATACCAATACTAGTAAGTAGTTCTACACACAAAAAAAGGAAGAAAAAAAGAAAGAAATTTATAGCCAATTCTAAACAGTCAGTTTCAATAATAAAAGCTAAGTTCAAGGCTGAACAAACTTTCTTTCCGTTAGAGAGAGTGAATCAGTGGCACTGGAACAGAATTGGCACAGGTTCAAAAACAGATTACATCAAAATAAACTTCAAGACTTTTCATGTTTCTACTTTCAAGCTATTATTAAAACATATTCACTATGTGTGATTGGCTTAATTGCAGACAGTGAAATTGGTCGAGTTCAAATCTGAAGGGATTCATTATGGTCATTTATGTATTAATACTGTTGAGAAAGCTTCCCCCCCCCCTCAAGCTATGAGTAAAACAGCAATTTCTACTGAATTCATCATATGCAATTGTTTACAATAGGTTTGGTTTGTCATTTCACAACACATTGAACCTTTTTGAAGGTTATTTAATGCTGCTTATTGTGAACGATTCATTGGGCACCATTAATTGAACACAAGTTGCTTTTTTTACCCATAGTTGATGGGAAATTAATGGTCCATACCTTTCCCAAAACTATTAGTGTGTAATTTGATCAAGATACATCTGATAAGATTCAAACTTGGCTTAGCCAATTCCATAGTCTATGACGCTATCCATTACACCAATCACATTTACAATAGGTAGTGTGTTTCGACATTAAATATTGCTAAAGCATGTTGAGACACCGTTTTCCATCAGATCATTGAACCCGGTCAGTATAGATTGGTAACCATTCGGGAATACCAGGAAATGTAAGTATAAACATTGCATCAAGGCGTATAAATAAATCGATCAGAAAGTTAATCAATCGCATAATCACATTGACACACCGGTTCTTGTTAGATCACCAAAGTTAAGCGGCTCTGAGCCTGGTCAGTAAAAAATGAGTGACTATTTGAGAATTCTTGGTGCTGTATGTGGGAGGACAGCGAAACCTCCTTCCTGCAAAAAAATAAATAAATAAATATACGGCCCTAAAGATGTCTTTAGCAAGTACTTCAGTATAACCTGCTAATTGGCACATATGTTGACAACGAAACAACCGCCTCTGGGCAGAAGTTCTGTTCTCAATCATGTGGCGAAGCTCTCCAGGGAGAGCATGCAATTTGTTTTGTTTTTTTTAGTTAAACAACATTCGGCCTGGTTAGTACTGAGAAAGAGTGACTATTTGGAAAGACGAGGTGTTGTAAGTAATAAAGAATCCCAAAGAATTTACAAAGTATGGGTATCAGCCATGCTGGAATTATATGATAGTTTGGTATGTTATCGAGACTGACTTTAAAAAAATTAAAAAAATTTATTTACCTCTCTCCAGGAGGTTAGATACAAAGTCAGGTGTAGGTTTTTGATGAAAGTGTTTCTGTGGAACAAACTGGATTCGAACCCGGCATACCCAAGTCCTCAGTCCGCATCGTTAACCACTGTGGACTTATCATTATTATTATTATTAAATAAGCCAAAAAGGGTTGATATGCCATAAAACAGAAATCAAACTAATCAGCCAAGATAATATGTGAATGTAACATTGTCGGGAAAGGTATGAAGCCACATCCCCACCCTCGTTATGGGTTAAATCGCAACATGTGTTCAATTAATCATATACAATGAATCATTCAGAATGAATGTTGTGTTTCAGTGTTAAATGACCACAAAAAAATAAAAAGATTGATTTTTTTTAAACAGACAAAGAATTTAACTGTTTACAGTGCAGATGCACTAGTTCATGTTATCAGAGCTGAAAAAAAGATAAACCATGATATTAACCATGTCTTTTTTTTTTAGATAAGCTTTCCAGTGATGTTGAGCTTTGTAAAGTTGCTAATTTGAAATTATTTTGTTTACTTTATTCAATTATTATTTCTCGGGCTAATGTAGAGTTCGAGAAGTCACAGCAAATTTATTGCTTTTGGAGTTGGTGAAAATTGTCATTATCAGAATCTGACTAAAAAAAAAAACAGTGATACATAAAAAAAATGACTAAACAAAAAAAAAATATCGTTGTGTTCATATTTACTTGCATCCCACGAGGACAGAGTTAGACACACAGTTAGTTTTTACTGTGGGGAAAATTCAGCTCTCCAAAAAGAAACACTCTAAATAGGGACAAAAATTAAAATTGCCTCAGTCTAGAAGGATTTCTCCTTCACTGACCGAGGACAGAAAATATAATAGTTTTTACATGACTGGATACCTCCCACTCTTCTGTAAGGACTCTGACAAACATATGCATGAACTCTGCGTTTATATTCAGAATATGCTGCCATTGACTAGAAAACAGTCTAAAGTCAGATGATCAAGCTTACAAAACAGCGTTAGTTACTTATATTTCATCTACTGTTCTCCTTCGACCCATGACTGTACCCTGCTCGACTTTGATAGCATAGATGCAGCGCTCTCATTTGATCCGAGTGCCCAAATATATGTATTTGGGGATTTTAATGTCCATCACCGTGATTGGCTTGGATTCTCGAGCTATACAGACACAGCTGATAATAGCACGCATAGTTTCTCCATTGCACAGTGCACACTCCCTTTCACAGACTGCCACTTTCCCGACCGCCTCCAAGATCATGAGGATCACAAATTATCCTATTTTTGACCACACTACCTGAGGCTTGTGTGACGGATACCCATAGTTCATTCGGAACACCGATCACCTTGTGATAATGGTTAATATCACCCTAAAGTCTCGATCCCAACCCAAACAGCCATTACTCAAAATGATGAGATACTTCCAACGGGAAGATTGGGAATCCACCAGAGATCACATCAGAGACGCCTCATGGTGTAAAACCTTTTCTCTCCCTGCTGATCAGTGTGCAAATAAGGTAACCGAATGGGTCAAAGCAGGCATTGAAATTTGAAGCACATGTCCCCACGTGGAAATTCTATAGCAAGACCCCACTCTCCACAATGGTTCGCTTCGATCTGTGCAGCTGCTATTGCTCGTAGGAAGCAAGCATTCCGACAATTCAATCGCCATAAGTCAACTACAAATAGACAGAAATTTGTAGCATCAAGAAATAATTGTAAGTTTGTAATAGCCGTAGCTAAGAGAAGATATACCGAGATAACCAGAAAAAACATTGAGAAATTAAGATCTAACGATTTCTGGAAAATCTATAATAGTTCCCCACTATCCAACCACAATGATGTCACTTGCACAGCAACTGATAAGGCTGAACTACTTACCCAGCGGCTCGCCTTGAACTCCACAAACCACTCCCGCCTGAATTTCCCATTGCAGACTGAAGCGATGCTTGATGACCTGATCATCACCCGTTCTCATGTCCGGTATATCATAAACAATCTTAACACCTCCAAAGCATGTGAGCCAGATCATATCCTTGTTATAGTAATAAAAACATTCTCTCCAAACTCTACAACAAATGCTGTGTCGAATCTTGCTTCCCTGATAGTTAGAAAATTGCCTCTGTGGTACCAGTCTTCAAGAATTCCTGGTGAAAGAACTCAACCTCAAAATTATCGGCCCATAAGTCTACTCCCGGTCTTCGCTAAAATCTTTGAATCTTTAATCAATCTAATAATAGTCTGGCACCTCGTTACTGTTAAAATTCTTTCTGACCATCAGTATAGATTTAGGCAAGCACCTCATTTCTGAACACATATGCTGTACACTGGACAAGGCAATTTAAGCTAGGGCGGTAGCCCTTGATATATTCAAAGCCTTTGACAAGGTTTGGCATGAAGGTCTTCTCATGAAAATTAATGCATATGATATTACTGGACGAATATTTAATATAATTAGATCCCTCCTACCCCCCAAAACAGATCTCGGTTGTCCTCAATGGCCAAACATCCAAACAACATGGCATTAATGCGGGTATGACCCAGGGGTCGATACTTGAACCTTTATTGTTCTCGATCCTCATAAAAGACTTCTCTGATGAAATTGTGTCTGAGATGGGTATATTTGCTGATGACATTACGTTCTATTCTCGACATGTGGGTAAAACGAATACGCAAATTCTTAGAAAATGACCTCCAGTCTTTAGTAGAATGGGGACATAAATGGATGGTAAAATTTAATGCTACTAAGACAAAGCTCCTCTCCTTTAATAATTATAAAAACCTTTTCAACCATCGATTACCATCGCTAATAAGACTCTACCTGAGAGTCTAACATTCAAACTCCTCAGCCTAACATTCACAGGTAACATGAATTTGATACATAGAAGATACTGCCAAGGCTGCTGTAAGGAAAATGAGCTCCCTCTACTGTGCTAAAAAACTTCATACACCTGCCAGTATTCTATATTTCTACAAAGCCACCATTTGCCCATGCATGGAGTATTGTTGTCACATCTGGACTGGTGCACGATCCACCAGTCTCCCCCTCTTTGACAAGGTTCAAAAAAGAGTTTCCAATCTAATAGGTCCCACACTGTCCACTAAGCACTAGCATCTGCCCCATCACCGCAATGTTGGATCCCTGTGCAGGTTTTCAAGTACTTCAATGCAATGTGCTCTGACGAACTTGCTACTCTGGTGCCCCGCTCGGCGTAAATACACCCGACCAACCCGACAGTCAGCTGAATCCCATCCTTTCACTGTGGAGGTCCCCAGATGCCGGAAGGTTTTCTACTCTAATAGCTTCTCTCCTCGAATTGCCAGCCTTTGAAATTCCCTCCCTAGTCTCTGTTACCCTGACTGTACCAACATGCAGAAGTTTAAATGTAATGTGAACAAACATCACGCTGCACAACACCTCACTTAGGATGCCCCCTATAAATCTGGCCCTTAATTCATAATGGCCCCTAATTCACAATAGCCCCTTACGTCTCAGTGGCAATGGTCCTTGTTTTGGGTAAATGAAAGTAAAAAAATAAAAAAATGGAGTGTAGTATCAGAACAGATACAACACTTTACTCTTAGTCCAAAAGGCCAAAGTAGTAGTTAAAAAAGAAAGACAATCACACACAGATTTTGATATTTTAGGGTTTGGGACATTTTTCATCATGCACACTTTTTTTTATTAAATTTTATTCTTTAGATTTTGTTCATTAACGCCCCCCCCCCCCCCGACTCATTAATTTAATTCAGAGAACTTCTTTATAATGAAACGGCTATAAACAACAGATTTACCCAGCTTGGCCTTGGTATCAAATATGTCAAACATAACTAATAAAACTTGAGAAAGGTATGAATCACCTCTTTCTGCCCATTTATGGGTTAAATAGTACAATTACTGTTCTAACAATTTCATTAGAAAAATAAAACCTTTGTTTAGAAAAATGATTCAACATAAATTGACCGTAAAGTTTGATACACTGTTAAACAAAATAATCAAACGCATTATTAAGAATAAAAAATATGTAATCATTTAAAATCACTCTAAAACATCCGCAATGCCTGAATGACTTCCCTGAAACCAACCAGAACAGAAAGTAACTTTTATTCAGCCAGAAGGCCTATCAATTTTTGAACACCATTCTTTTAAGAGAAAACCGTAAAACTGTTATTTGTCTCATCGGTGACTCATTAACTTCCAAAAGAAATCATAAGTGGCACTTCAAACAAAATAAACAGATGCATACAACATCAAGAGAATTACATAAGAATCACTTGTCTTTTCTAACAGTTCAACAAAGGAATTTAGGGGGAAAAAAAAAAGGATAAACTACAAGAAACAGTTAACTTATTATTTGAACTTCTAACTCAGCACTTGAAAAAAATGTCTACTTTTCTGCCCATCACACTTTATAATATAAACTAGCAGGAAGACCAGGAATTGCTCAGGATTGAATGAAAAATCCTAATGCACTTACTCCATAACACTGTATTACCTATTTTTACTTTTTTCACATTTTATACATTCAATTTTTATGATGTACACAGCATTCATTGGCTGGGAGGCGGATGTAAGTAAAGTAACATTAATTGAAATAATTTTGGGTAAATTTACCCTCGAGGTATGCCCGGTATTTCCCAGGAATCAATGAGGACCCCACCCCTGTGCACTCCTACTCCAAGCAAATAAAGTAAAGTAAAATGTATTTCCTTTTTATGGATATCAATTGTGAACACAGACGGCATGTTTAATTTAAATGAAATATACTTATTACAGTACCCTGGGTAATGTAGTTTCAAAATAGATATGGTTATGGAGGTCTATCTCCAAAACTCTAGGAGTTTGTGAATAAACAAACAGGAACTACAAATATATATATATATATATATATATATATAGTATAAATTTTTATTTATACAAACATTATTGGTTACATATGTGCATACATGTTTCAGTTGTCCTCTGCAATAGAGAGTCAACTTCTTCAGACCGAAATAGAAATTCAAAAGATTTTTGAATTTCTATTTCGGTTTGAAGAAGTTGACTATTGGAGAGGACAATGAAACATGTATGCACATATGTAACCAATAATGTTTTTATAAATAAAAATTTATACTAAATACAGCTCTACTTGTTATTATTTATAAACACTGGAGTTTCAATGGATTAAAATCTATAGAAATAAATATAATACATGTACTAATATATATATATATATATAAATAATTAATGACAATATATGTATTAGCATATACTATCAGTGCCTTTTTATTTTGCAATCTTTTTAAAAGATTCAGCTTGATGATTGTCAATCAGTAACAACAGAACATATATAAGTCAGGTTAAATTTATATTCCAATAACCATGTTTTTAGTTTATTATTTTTATTTTTTCACATTTCCAAAAGACAACATTTCTGTGAGATATATTTTTTTACGGTTTATTTCATTTGCCGTGAGCCAAACAACATTTTTATGTCAATATCGTCTCTGCAATACTACAAAATGTTATGTCTTGGAAATGTGAAAAAGTAAAAATAAAAATAAAAATACTAAAATAAAAACATGGTTATTAGAATATAAATTGAACTTGATTTATATAATATATATATATATATATATATATATATATATAGGAGCGTCATGACATATGGCAGTGAATGCTGGGCCCTTGCCCAGTCCTCTCTTGTCTGTCTGCAGCGCAATGACAGATCCATGGTCAGATGAATCTGCAATGTGAAATCTGACCAACCCTAACACATCAGGTTAGAGGATTTGCTGAAAGTACTACACCAGGCCAGCATGGAGGTTATCCTAAGGATGAATCGCTTATGCTGGTATGGTGATGTGCAACGTTAATCCTCCTGAATAAGCCATTGCAGAAGCATGAGTGTCCTAAATTACAGGAAGGTTGACCGGCCAAAGAAAACTTGGAAGCAAGTGATTGGACAGGACCGAACAGAGGGGATTTGGAGACTGCTGAACCATGAGAAGTGGAGAGTAAGCTTGCGTAATAGAAAACATCTGACCCTTGAACAAGGGAAAAATGACAAATGAATAGAAGAAGATATATATATATATATATATATATATATATATATATATATATATATATATATATATATATATATATACACTAAACAGGGTAACCCAGTGTCGACCTGGGTTCTAATTTCTGTAAATTACACAAAATTTAAAAGGCAAATTTAGGAGAATTCAGGCATTTGAGATGAGGTGTTACCGTAATATCATGAATATTAATTACAAGGGCCATGCGACAAACAATGTTGTCAGGAATCGCATAACTAATTCCATTTTTGTCTATCATCCATAGAAGGTAGCTTGACTGGTTTGATTGTACCATGAGATCGAATGGACTGACAAAGGTAATTCTACAATCTATAGTAAACCGTGCAAGGAAGATTGACCAGTAGAAAAAGAGGTGGGAGAGCAATATCATGGAATGGACAACATTGTCATTTCAAGTTGCATGAGAGCAACTGAAAACTGAAATGAATGGCAGAGGATATCGTGTTTGTCAGCAATGCTCCTGAGACTATGGGCAGTGTGATGTGAGATGATATATGAAGAAAATACTGTAAAAAAATCTGGTGGTGGGATCCAGGGGCAGAACTAAACAAAGTCTAATCTTATTATATCTGATCAGCATCAGTTTCTGTCAATAGTAATGTCACGGCAGGAGAGCGAGCAAGATTCCATTCTCAACAAGTGAGAAATAATTGTAAAAAGGACATTATGTGTAGTAACAAGGTTTTGTGAATGAATGCAATTTGAAAATATTCTTTAATTCATGAATAAAACAAAAGTTTTTCTCAAACTTATGTTAACATGGTGGCCATTATTAACAGAAAATATTCCAATGCATATTGATTATAATGAAAAATTAAAATGTATGATTATAATCAAACATCTACTAATTACTTAGTTATTAATATTAAATAACTCGTAAACAAATAAATCAAACTAATACAAGTGCACTTTTCTGATTAATAAAAAAGAAAAAGAAAGGAAGGCCTATTATTTATTATATTTAAAATAAAAGTAAAGAAAATTCAACATTCAAAAAGGCAGGTGCATCTATTATATATGAACAAAATGAAACAGATCTAGCGATAGAGTTCAAAGACAGAGCCCCTGGCTAAATAGAGTCTCTCTCTCTTTCTCTCTCTATAAATTTTTATTGATACAAACATTTTGGCTACATATGTGCATACATGATTACAGCCTTATTCAAGGCTTAGTCTTGAATAAGGCTGTAGCTGAAACATGTATGCACATATGAAGTCAAAATGTTTGTATCAATAAAAAATGTATACTTAGACATAGCTCTACTTGTTATTGAGCACTATTGTAGAAACACAGTAGGTTTATGGGATTAACTCCTATAAACAAAAACTCACAAGAACTATACATATATATAAATTATTTTATTTAAATACGATACATTACAGTGTCTGTTGGGGATACCCGGGTTTCATCAATCTGGTTATCCTGATTTTAGGATAAAATCCTACTGGTCATCGCAGAAAGGTTTGTCAATCTCCTTTGTTATCAAAGATTCCGAAATCAGGTATCCTCAACATTTCTAGCATTTAAATAAAATTTATATTAGCTCTTGTAGAACCTACGATTTTTTTTTTCAACTAATTTAAGATACATGCCCTCTCTATATATATATATATGTTAAAATTGTCTATCCTTCTCTTTATCTGTCCAGGTTTCAAACGTTTTCTGTAGACCACAAACTAATAATATGTAAATAATTGTAAACACTGGTCCCTGACTTTATGACCATTCTTTAAACACTGACTACTACTTTCAGAAATTAATATTTTTTTTAAATACACGGTTTAACACGAACGGATAACTGTTTATTTTAAATAGAAAATCAACATACTTATGGAGAAATCTAATGAAAACTTTTGATCGATTTGTTGATACAACCAGTAGAATATCTATCAAAGCAGAAACCCCCATCTCTGCTTCAAGTTGCATATATCACCTTCCCAAAACAAACAAGTTGACAAAATTTGGGAGGCTATTTTGTTACCCTGTTTATGCCAGGGACTTCTACTAGTAGTCTGATGTGCCAATATTCCCATTTGATTTAAAATGCAATAAAGATATGATTTTAACCAATCATTTTAATGATGATGATGATTACCAACTCGTGGGCTGTGTATGCAATTCTTCCTCACTGGTCAGTTCAACTGAGCCACTGAATGGGTTGAACATCTCATATACACAAACATTTTGAACAGCCTAAATACCAAGATCTTATGTACGACATGATAAAACTCTGGAACATTAAGAAAATTTCAATCATCCCAGTAATCATAGGAGTCATGAAAAACTACCTGACAAATATACCCCGTGAACCAAGTGCAAGAGAGATCCAAACAATTGCATTTAAAGGGATAGTTAAAATCCTTAAAAGAAAAAAAAAACATGCTGATAACAAAGACGTGCAAATAAATGCCGCAATACTAATGATCAACAAGTTATAGGTTTTTGTGAGTTTTCCTTCTCTTAGACTGGTTGCTGTTCCTAAGGCTCTAGAGTCTAGTCTACCCTACTATTTCACCCATGGTTACAAAGAGAAAAGTTGGATTCATATCTTTCCCAGAGGTATTAGTGAAAAGTGACACAATAGATCAACAGGGATTCGAACACGGCATGCTGTGATGCAATTCAATCAGTTTCACATCCATTTGTTGGCTTCCATGTTTATTTTTCAGTAGAAACTGTTTCACTCCTCATAAGTGGAAAGTGTGTTTTTTTGTTTTTTTTAACTTTTATTCATCCTAAACAAGGCATATTGTCACTGAAGTGTAAGGGGCTACTATGACAGGGACCAGATTTATAAAGTGGAAAACCTTGGTGGGGCTTAAAGCAGGAAGATGTTTGTTCACAATGGATTTAAATTTCTGCATGTTGGTATGGCTGGAGAAACAGAGAGCAGGGAAGGAATTCCAAAAGCAAGTGGTTCAAGGAAAGAAGCTATTAGATTAGAACATCTTCCAGCATCTAGGGACCTCTACAGAGAAGGGGAGTGATTTTGCTGCTGGTCCGGTGGGTCGAGGATATTTACATTGAGGAGGTACAAGTGCAGTAAGTTCATCGGAGCACGTTCCGTGGAAGTACTTGTAAAACAAGCACAAGGATGCAACACTGCGGCGATGGGACAGGGGCTAAAGCTTGGCAGACAGTGCGAGACTTATTAGGTTATTATTTTAGGGGCTTACCATTTGTTTTTCTTAATTATCAATAATTGGCTCATATCAACTAATTTAAGCATTAGAGCTGTACGTTTCCTAGACTGATAGCAAACTACAGATAGAAAAGACCTAGATTATCTAAAACTGTAAAGATTGTGAAAAATATAAAATTTATTGAAAAAATAAAATGTTTTTTTATTTATCTCATTTGAGGGTGAATGGATTGTTCTTGACCCTTTGACATTTCTGATTGTCTATTTCAAAACAAAATAATCTATAAAAAATTTAGAATGCCACGGTGAATAATTTCCATTTTGTGGCATTTCTCGGGGTAAGCAGAATTACTTAGTAGTGTAATATGTGACAGCTTGCAATGGTTTATGTGACACGAGAAGCAAGACAGCATCTTGGCCTGATCGATTGGAACCAGTCTACTTTAGAAGTGGACTCTTCATTTAGAATCTGTCCATTTCCTATACTGCCAACCAGGGATAGAAAAAGTCCAGTCTACCCTACTACTCAACAACACATCAGCAGAAGAGATGAGTGGGTTTATACTTTTTCGAGCCCACCAATTTAAATTGAATGCCCTATTTGTAGAGATCAGACTTTTTAGTTACAGAAGGTCCTAATAACCTATAATATTGAACTTTCTCCAGCTCTACTGAAAACTAGCCCAGTCCAATATATTTATATTTTCTGCTGGTTTAGTATTATTAGACTGGGCCAGTGTTCGGGAGAGCTGGAGAAACATAGATTATTTAGGCAATATGTAACTATAAATGTTAGATTTTCATAAATAAATGCTTGTAAGGTTCATGCCTTCAATACGTAAGAACTTTAATTTTGTTTCATTCATATTCATACTTACTGATAAATGTTCGGAAATAACACTGAAACTAGATAAAACAGTCAGTCAGCTGATGAGTTTCTTTTTCTTTCTTTCATTATATTATATTGAACCAGTTACCCAAATTTTTGTATGAGAAAGAGAGAAGATAAGGGATGTGGTAAAAAAAAAAGAAAAGATGTTACACACTTATTTTTAACTCTTATATTTTCTTATCAACCTCAGGTAGTTCTACGACTTATTAATGGGAATAGAATTCCATTTCCACTATTTACATATTTCGAACATGTTCCTATTTTCATATTCACATTTTAGATACTGTACTCTTTGACCTTCTACAGATTGTAGAAAATATGCAGTTGCAGCAATAACTTCTCCAATCATTTGATAACGTTACAATTTATTACTGACATTAAAACTGTTCATTCCTTTATTTTTTTTCCAGAACACTCCTACAATGTCCACCTGTCTGTATGCTTTATGTCGAATGCGTTAACTGACACACTATTTCAAAATGGCCCTCTCTAACATAACGTGATCTTGTTTGACCAATCAGAGTCTTTGGTATCTCTCAGACCCTCTCCTCTTTACAATCTAAAATTATGCTTAAAAAAAAACAGGGAAAATCATGACTCAAATATCAATTCTGAAAGATGTTGATTTAAATGAAATTGCAAGAGTTAAGAGTGGATGGAGTAAGTTCAGTAGACTTCTACCTTTACTAACCAACAGACCTAAGGAAGAGTCTATCAGGCATGTGTACGTAGTGTGATGATGTATGGCAGCGAAACCTGGCAAATGAGGGTTGAGGACATGCATTGCATGGAAAGAAATGATATGAGAATGATATGATGGATATGTAATGTGAGTCTTAAAGACAGGTTTAGATCTGACGACCTCACAGGAAGATTAAATCTGGATAGTATAGGGAGATGTGTGCAGAACAGGAGACTTCAATAGTTTGGTCACATTTAAAGAATAGATGAGAGTTCTTGAGTTTGTAGATGGAGAACAGTTGAGGTAGCAGGGTCAGTTCACAGGGGACAACTAAGGAAAACATGGGAGGAAGTGATAAGGATGGACTTTAGAGAAAGAGGGATTAATAAAGATCTGGTCAGAGATCGGTTGGTTTGGAAGTCAATTTCTAAAGGTCGTGCAACACATGCCAGCATGTAAAACGGATGTTAAACCGATGATGATGATAAAGAAGAAGAACAACTATTAAATCTTTGAATGGTAACAGACTACCCTGTTAATGCACCACTCAATGGTGTGGGTATTGGTTAAGTTTTAAACTTTAATAAAATAACAAAAAAAAAAATTTAATTTTTTTTCTTAGAATAATATTTTGCAAATAGTAGTAGTAGTAGTAGTAGTAGTAGTAGTAGTAGGAGGCCATTAAAAAAAACAATTTTT
This sequence comes from Sepiola atlantica, assembly GCA_963556195.1. Classification (NCBI taxonomy): domain Eukaryota; kingdom Metazoa; phylum Mollusca; class Cephalopoda; order Sepiida; family Sepiolidae; genus Sepiola; species Sepiola atlantica. Next base: position 182,315,811 of record OY744517.1, read on the forward strand.
TTTAAAAATCGATCATGACATCACTCCCTACAATTATTCAGATAAGATAATGTCAGGGATCAATTTCCTCCTCACTGGTTGAGGAGACGAATTCACAATCAACATCACCATTCACAGATGCTGCTAATGTGAGTGGGTTTCTTTGTTCAGGCTGATACCCATGTACTCTCCTCTCTTTGACACTTAGCACAAAAGTACTCAACACAGCATTTCAAACCCCTTCAGCATACCTCTTGCAAGGTCGTATGATAGGTCTTCCAGTCTTTGTGGAAAGATGTTACATTTTCATTTTATAGAGAAGTTGATGTGGTCTCTGTATCTTTTGTGCTGACCTATTAATCTCATTCAAGTGACTAATTTGCTGTATAATAATGTTATCGTACTAGACAAAGTTATACAATTCGATTATATTACCAGATGAACTAATTGCCCAGGAATGAATGAGGACACCTGTGTACTCCAAGTGATGACAGTTGATATTTTAAAACGAGGTTAAAGTATAGTGATGTCTCAGAATTCGAACAACTGAGAGGTTGAACAACTCAGAATTAGAATGATTTTCCTCAGAACCTGAACATAAAGGCTGCCTTACTAGACATTATCGCATTGTATGCATATGCTTCGATAGGAAAAATGCCCTATTTGACTATAAACCTTTTTTTTTAAATTATCAAAAGAACTCAAAAACCTCTTCCTCCTTCTCACTAAATTTGCGTTCTTTGTTTCTATGACATATCAACCTTTTTGGGGTTATAATGCCGAAACAATGTGAATGTGATCGATCCGAATGGATTTGAATACAGACCTAGAAATATTTTCATTTTATTGCATTCATTTTCTTTTTTTATTGTTTGTATTTGTTATTTTCATAATTTCTATTGTTTTATGCATTGGTTACGACATTTACTTGCGTGATTTTCACTTAAATTAGGTGAGGGGAGTTGGTATGATTATTCTGGGTTGTCTTGGAATGAATTAATTCACTTTACATTATTCCTTACAAAACAAATTACTTTGGAATTTCGAATATATTTTTTCTTTAAACTTGAACACTCTTCATGAATAAATTCAGTTTGAGTTCTAAGGTATTACTGTATAGATATTAATTGTTAATATTCAAAAGGAGGGAGATACCCTCTCTCTTCAATCAAAAAACATTTCACCGGTACCAACTATTTGGTTTCATGCTTTACAACAGCAGTCCCCAATTACTAGGTTGGTAATCATTTAGTACCGGTCCGCACAAAGAATAAAAACGTTTTAATTTACTCACGATTGCAGTCAGCAAGGTGTTTTATTTTGAAAAATGGCTACTCCCAGGCAATTTCTGGTTTTAAAAGTATGTTTGAGTCTTCAAATTTCCCAAAATTCCGAATTAAAATTAAGGTGGAATAGACTGAGATTGCCAACATTCAACCTTTTCTGCAGTTGTTTTATGACTTTGAAGAGAACGAATGTAAGTTGTCATTAACTTTAAAATTTAAAAGTTTAACATTGACAGGCATTAGAACACCAAAACAGAATCTTTTTAGAAGAGAGGCGAGATGGATATTGAAATGAGTGCATAAAAATACACTGTCTGTCTGTCTGTTTCTCTCTGCCTGGATAATGTACTTAGAATAATAAATTAAAAAACTTGAGTACAAATGTATTTGCATTAATTATTTGTAATTAACAACAATCGAGTGATAGACAGACTGGTCCTTCCATAAAGAATCACTCATCAGTGACGTGTCGTGTTCAGCAGATCTGGTCAAGTAAGTCTTTAAGAAGTCTTAGACAATCATCATCATTGTTATATTAAACCTCAAAGAAGCTAGATAGTATGCAACATCTTTTTACGTAGATGGGAATGTTGAAATTTGAGCTCTTAAAAGTAGCCTCTTTCTGCCTGAATAATGCACCTATGATAATAAATAAAGAACCGTTTCTTGGGTACAAATGTTTTTGTATTAATTATTGGTAATTGGCAACAATCTGACTACAGACAGACACATCCTTCATGAAGAATCATCCACTGGAGACATGTTCCATCAAGCAAAACAAAACCCACAATCCAGCCAAATAAGTGATCATCTCTTTAAGAAGTTTTAGACGATCATCATCATTGTCGTATCAACTTCCGAAGAATCTAGATGCTATGTGACACAATGAAAGCAATCAAAATGAGATTACAGAGTAGACTTTCTCCCAACGCCCGTAGTGTAGACTTGTCTGCAGGGAAACAAGTTCAAACCTACTGATTCTGCATTTTGGCGAATTGAGTTCGATTTTTCTTATTATAACATACACTTTATTATGTTTGATTATGCCAAAGAGCAAGATCATAAAAAGACCCCTAACCAAGGGAAATAAGATGATAAAATGGATGACGACGATGATGATGAATTTATTGTATATGATTAATTGAACACAAATTGCTATTTTTATCCATACCTGCAGGTTCAACAGCAATTGACCGCAATAAATAAGGACTGGATTTGAACACGGTATCTCCATTATTTCATAGTCTGTGGCAGAATCCATGAGGCCAATCATGAACTTTAAATGTCTCCACACATCTCTATGAAAGTCCATACTTGTCAATTTCTCACATTTCATTTTGAAGAGCATTTTCATCGCAAAACGTGCAGATTGAATGGATGCATCTTATTTTAGATGCGTCCAACCATCTCTATATGACGTCCTGTCCATCAGTCAGTTTGTCACGCTTACATTTGAATGGAAACATTAAGAATACCTATTCTTGTTTTGGTTTTTGGGGGAGGGGGGGGGGACACCAGAGACTTTCCTTGATAACCTTTAAAATTATTATTAAAAAAATATGAAAAAAAATGAATTTTATTTGCAAAGTTTTCACCTTGCAAATAAAAGTAGAGATACCATAGTTCATAATTCCAACATTTCAAACATGATGCACAGTCCCTATTTACTTGCCTCCCCACAACGAGGGCAAAGTTAGACACAAGGTCAGTTTTTAATGTGGGGAATTCCAGCTTACCAAAAATTGGACACTCTGGATTGTGAGAAAAATTAAAATGAACCCCTGTCAAGAAAAACAGATACTACACTTTTAATTATTTATGTGCAAATAAATTTCATTTACAAATTAGGCACAATCCCATGAAAAGCGTGGGGAGTGGAAGGAGGAGGGGGGGTCGTTGGTAACTCTCTGTCTATCCTACTCTTAACTAGACCCATTTGTTCAAGCACTGTTCCTTTCATTCTTTCACCATTTATTCAGACTTTCACTTTAACAGCCCCCACAATACCACATTTACTCTATGGGCTACCCTACTTAAAATATTCCCAATGGTTTCAAATGAATTTAATTCATAAATATATGATATTACACTTTGATCCTCTCTCGAACAGAATTGATGTAAAGTATCTCCCATATGTTCATATTCTGTTCACAATGAGGCAACAGTTAGCAAATATCTCTCGCAGACCAACCAATTATTACTGTTATCAATTTGCTCCTCACCGAGTGCTCCATATTTGTAGCTTTATACCAGACAAAGTTGAGCTTAATGAAAATATTATAACATACTTGCAAAATCTTACAAGTGGTTGTTTGGATACAAAGCAGAGAGAGATGATTATTTGCAGAACATTATTACCATATATGGACATGATTTCTCCCTCTTCTGGTGTTCAGGAATCTTAGGTTATCCTAAAAGCCAAACTAAGTATGTTGTTAATCAATACATTTTAGGAACAGGAGTAACCTCTGGCATTTGTTTATATATATATATATATATATATATATATAAACACACATACATATAAGAGTGTTTATTTACTTGCCTCTCCACGAGAACAGAGTTAGGCACAAGGTTGGTTTTTTCATGTGGAAAAAAATCCAGCTCTGCCATAAATGGGCACTCTGGATTGGGCAAAAAAACTGCCCTAGTCTAGGAGGATTTTGACGCCCCCCCCCCCCCCCCTCTCAACGCCTTACTGAGGACTACACTTTAATCCTTGCTTGAAAACAATGAATTTAATACAATCTTGCCAGGAGACTGAACATGTATTCAGTATGTTTCTGAATTTTTTAGATAACGATTGACAATTTCTATTATGTGTATTATTCGAACTACTGTTCTTATCTTGGACGTTATTATCACAACGTTTTGGCCAATGTAACCTTCGACCATCTCCAATTGCATCTTATCGAACTCGGAATTTCAAAATTTATTTAATCCAGATTGTTCTCGTTCCGTCAGCCAGACGGTAGAAATCTTAAGTAATTCTTAGTCATCGCCTGTACTGAGGATTGAACCTCCAACCTTAAGAAGACTATCACTTAGAACTGAGTATTACTTAACATTATATCCGTTGTAAAGTCAACCGTGTGTAACGTGGGTCACCGTGTGTAACGTTTCACACAGATTATTTGTTTTACCTATACAGAAAACTTAATAACTTGCATCGTTTCCTTAAACGGTTATCCTACTAACGGTGCTTCCACACAGAAAAGTCAAAAGTTTTAGTAAAATAGGTTATATATATATATATATATATATTTCATATTATGATAGTAGGAAGGTTTTTTTAGTATATCAATGTACTATTAATTAGTAAAATAGAAAAGAAGCCGTGTTAAAAGACTTATCGCCTTGCGGGGAAAAAATCTCGGAGGATGCGATAGAAAAACAGAATTGTTGACCTGGAGAAACTAAGCAAAGCCATGTGTAAATTATATATATTTTTTTATTTCAAAAATTCAAATTAGGTATTAAAATAATTTAGTGTTAACAAAAAATTACTAACACCTTTATTGCGTTCTGTGAAGGGTTTGTTTTTCGTTCAACACATTCAGGTTGATCTAAAACGTGACACTTGGCGGCCATATTGGACGAACTTGGGATTATTTACGAATTTCTTCGATAGTTCATAGATTTTACCCGTGCTTTTCGCGCATAATACTACTTGTATTTTAACTCGAAATGATTCCTCGGTTAATATTATTTAACAAAAACATGATACCATTCCTAATGGGTAATCTATTGTATTCTGTGTGGAAGCACCGTTAGTAGGATTACCCTTTAAAGTTTTGCTTGTTTAATTTCGTTGTCCTGAATAAATAAAATAAATTTCTAATGTTTGTTTGTTTTTTTTGTTTTAATGAATACAAGTTCTTTAAGAACTCAAATCTTCATTTCGGTGAGAGCCCCTATTATTGCCGGTCGTCTGAGAAGTGCCGACGGAGATATAAATGTAATAATTACCATTCTTCTCACCAGGAGTCAATGTGACACATCTAATTACTTCAAAAAGGAGGCATTCTACATGGTTGCAAAAGTTACCTTGATCGGACCCGTCGACATTTCCTGGTGGGGGCGCATGCTAATAAACCGACCCCCCTTCCGAAGAGGGGGGCAATGCCTAAGAGAATGGCTTCCTGGCGAGGTTACACGCAGGCATTTTTGTTCTCATCTAGAATGCGCCTTTTGGGGGTGTTGGATTTTCATACCTCATAAAAACAAAACGACCTTGTGTCTCACTTTACCCTCGTGGGGCGGAAAGTAAATGGGGGGGGGGGGCTTGTCAGAATTCTCCTTTCCCCATCGCTTTTTTTTTCATAAGTTTTCATTTCTCCGTTAAAAACAATTTTCCACCGAAGAAAACCTTGAATCTGGCTCTCCAACAGCCAAAAATCTTTTTTAGTCATTTTAATCTTACAATTCAATATTATTACGCAACCAGCCCTCGTTTTTTTTTACGGTAGAGACCGTTGCATTCTTTGTCATTTACTTTGTAAGATAAAAATAAAATATGGGTGGTTACTTTTTTTCTGTTGCATTTCATTTGTGTTTGTACGCCCCCTCAAACAATAAACGTCCATAACACAGAGCTGACAACAAACAAACAAAAAAATGTTTTTAATGAAAAAGAAATTTAACAGAAAAATGGTCAATAGTTCTGAAAAGTCAGAAACTAAAACCATGGTTGACTAGGTCAGTTTTGTGTAGGCATGACGACACCATCCCCCGAAAAAAGATAGGTCAATTAAAAAAAACGAGTCAGTCTCTCCTCACCCTCTCTTATAACAACGATATCAACCATGTGTCAGTCCTGAATCTAAAAACTTCTTTTTTTTTTTTTTTTTTAAATTCTATTTAAGCTTTCATCGAAATGTTCTAAATTTTTTTTTTTATCAATAATTTAAATTATCCTTTCTTTTCGAAAACACAAAAACAATAAACTGTACTATTTTGTTCGCATCATTCACTCTCACTACTTGTTGAATGAACAACACAAACCGTTTATTTTTACTTTTGTTAAAATTATATATAAAACAAATAGGCAAAAAGTTAAAGAGTTAAAAAAAAAAGTCGCAATTCAAAATATCGTGGGGAAAAACAAAACGGTGTTTAAAAATTCCGCGCAAAAAAAAAAAACGAAAAAGAAAAAAAAAGACAGCATTTTTATTTTACAAGCTGGTTCATGGGATCAAAGTGTAGTACGTTCTGATCTCGGTCAGAGGAGGAGAAATTTTAGACTGACGCAATTTTTATTTTTGTTCCAAATTCAGAGTGATCTTTCTTTGGAGCGGTGGATTTTCCTCACCCAACCTCATTGGGAGGCAAGTTAATTGATGTATATATATATATTCGTTTTACCCAAGAAAACACCCTAATGATAATATTCATCTTATTAATTATCAACATTATGACGTGTGGGGGAGTAACCGCCAAGACAAATATAATGCTAAAAATAACCTGTAAATTGATAATTCCCAATAGACCGTAAGATGATTTTATAATGTGGCCTTCACGCTAAGATCAACGTGCATGATCTGTTCTCTCCTTGCTAAGAGGAGGAGAAATCTTCCCCGACTGGGTCAAATTATATTTTTTGTACCAATTCAGAGTGCTCTTTGGTGGAGCTCAACCTCCCCACATTAAAAACCGACTTTTTATCTGACTGTGGGAAGGCAAGTAAATACGAACAATACAGTATTTTGTTGAATTTTATTTCTTAAAAATTCAATGACTAATATTTTATGTTGACAATAAAAAGTAAAACAGTTGGTTTGAGAAAAGGTAATTTAATTTTAATGTGGGGGAAAGCCAGCTCCCCAAAAATAGGTACTATTGGGAAAAAGATTTTTAAAAATGATCTCAGTCTAGAAGGATTTCTCCTTTACTGACCGAGAACAGAAAGATAAAGTGTGATATCAGAACACTTTGCTCGTAGCCAACAAATCATTCACTCAATATTAAAAAATACCTTTAATGAAATCTTCGAATACAATTAAATTAATTAGTTTAAGTCGGTAAAAGAAATCCAATGCCATTCTTTAAAATAAAAAAATATGAATGCATAAAACAATACTGAAAAAAAATTGAGTCTTAGCATTTAATATTTAAATGATAGAACTAAAGTTTTTGACATTTTGCCGGAGAAAAAGTCAAAGATTATTAATAATGTTATTCTTAAATAAATAGTATTGCATTGCAAAAAAAGGTGCAGCTGTTTCCTTAAAGACTGGGTGACAACTATTTCAACTATTTTTAAATGCATGCGTATTTCTGGATTTCAAAAGAGATAAATAAAAAGTATCTAATTTCGTTTATTTTATTTCTTAATTGACATCCAATATCGAATTACAGACATCACTAATTTATAACATACGGAATTAATTACAATTATCAGAAAGTACGTTTCTTCGACTCTAGTATTTATTGTATACTTGATTTCACATTCTTCCGGCTTTGCGCAAAGTAACATCTAAACCTAAATAATTGTCATATACATATTGTATATAAGTTAATCAAATAATGTTTTTATGTTATAATAATTATTATTTTAATAATAGTGACGAAAGCACTGTGCACAGTGCTAAAGTGCACTACAACAACGTAACATAAGAGGAAGTGCAGTTTGCTCTTCCTGCACGTAAAGTATTTTAGAAAGTGCAAAGAAAATCAATCTCTATATTATTAATAAAATTGTGTGACCACTTCTAGTGCGTGTGTTTCTCGCCTCTACGTGACTTACACATTGCTATTTACTATCAATCGATTATTTACTGAAATCAAAAATGCAACAGCGTAAAATAACACGAAATGTAAAAAATCCTAATTTAAAAAATAATTTAATTACGAAATTAAATCCACCAGAATGCATTTTGCTTTATTCGTAAACAAGTCGGTCATGTTAATCTTTTGTTAATAGTTGAAAAAAAGAAAAAGAATGAATTACTTCATGACCCGACGAAATTTGAAAGGAATTTGGAAGCATTTAAACTGTCGAATAGAAAATCATTTAAATTGACTTTAAAATTCTTAGCAAATTCTCATGTATTCAAAGGTTGAAAGTTTTGGAAGCTATTTACAATAATTTTATATATGGAGATTAAAACAACATTATTTATAGTCTTATGACAATTTGATTCAATTACCAAATGACAAATAATTTAACTTTCAAAATCCTATTTTAAAAATAATAATTTGTGAAAAAAAAAGCAAACAAAAACGCATGAAAAAACAAAATAAAAATTGAAGTAAAAAGGCTGCCAGACAACGCCGGGTAGGTACAGTTAATTTTTAATAAAAATTCACTCTCCACTCCATTCAAAAATTGGTCGTTAAAGAGGAAGAGGGAAAGATACGATGACTGGTAATTACTGCTACTAGATAGGAAGAAAAAGTATTAAACATGACCAAAAAAGAAATACCTGTAAATATATGGTATCAATAGCTAACTAGGTTACTTAAACTAAAATTAAAGAAAGAAGAGAAGAAAAGGTTTTTCAGAGAGAATTTATACGACATGTGAGTTTTGCGAAACACAGAAATAGATAGGCCCATATTTACTTGCTTCCCCACAAGGGCTAAGTTAGACGCAAGGTTAGATATCCCATTCCCTCAAAAGACACTCTAGATTAATACAAAAATAAAAATTGCCTTTCCCCCGACAAAACACTTTGCATTATTTATTTGGAAAAATAAAACAAGTATAATTTTACAATTAAGTACAGTCATCCTCTGTCTACTCTTTTTTTAATTTTTATTATCTCCCTCCCACAGCGGTAAGATGTGGCACAAGGTCGGAAAGTGAGATTGAAAAGCCAGCGACCTAGAGGTAGAGCACTATGGCCTACGAAAAATGCCTGGGCAGCCCCGTCGGCATTCTCCGGTAGGAGCGGCTCAGGTGATTAGCAATAAACTAACCCCTTCTCAAAGGACGAGAAGACAAAAGCCTGGGAGGGTAGACTTCCTCGAACTGCACAGGACAATCTCTAAAACCGACGGAATCAAGGCCCGAAGGCCAAGACGGGTACTGGTCTAAGGGGTGCAGCATCCATCGGAACAGATACTACACTTTGCTCTCTGCCAAACGGCCGAAAAAAAAAAACAACAAAAAAACCTACTAGCCGCATTCTGCCCCATTCGCCCAAGCACTGTTCTTTTCTATCCTTCATCATTTGTCTATCACAGATACTACACTTTGATTCCAACCAAAGGCGAAACTTTCGAGTCTCTATGTACTTGCATCTCCACGAGAGAAAAGTTAAACGCAAGGTCAGTTTTTAATGCGGAAGGAAAATCCAGCTTCCACCAAAAGGCACTCTGGATTGTGACAAAAAATTTTATATTAATTTTCCTCCTCCGACCGAGGACAGAACTATACTTTGATCTCAGCCTAAAACACACAAACGCCCTCCAAAGAATGGTGCTTATGCAGTTTACGAACCGGGCTATTTTTTAGATAGGATTTTCAAATTAAATTCCATTTTTACGATTTCGTTTGTTTATTAAATTGTTAACTGAATGTACAGAATAGTTAATCAACCACCATGTTAAGAATGGGTTTCTAAATTATGACGTTATTGTTTCAGCCCGGTTTGTAAACTGCATAAGTACCAAAAGAATTAAGTATTAACTAGGACAGTACATTAAGCGTGTCATTTTTACCTTCGATTGCGACAATAAAATTGGCACAAAAATAAGTTTTGGGGCGAACTTCCATTTGTTAAGACCAGTCCATTTTTAATAAGATTTTTGAAGAGCGCCTTTCTTTGAACTATTGGAATGCGTTATGACATCGATTCACAGGCAAAAATGTCAGTGCTTTTATTTATATAAATGCTCAAAATGATGCTTGGACAAAAATGTTCTAAAGACATAAAACCTTAGAAAAGAAGGAGCATATAGTGTGCATATATTTACTACGTACGTATTGTTTGTTTTTTTGTACCCCTTATGTAGGTTGGAAGAAGAAGAAGAAGGCTGTATCGACGAGGGTGGGTCATCGTCATCTTTCGTAGCAACTTAGGGTCACAATGTGTAACTTGATGAAACAATGTTAAGAGAGTGAGAGACGGTAATAACAACAGATATATCAGTGCAACAATACTGACCGCAGATGATTGCACCACTAGAGGGGAGGGAATGAGAGAGAGAGAGAGAGAGAGAGAGAGAGAGACATGTTTAAAGTGGAAAGTCCAGCTGTCCCCAAAAGCGACTACTTTGAACGTGAACGAATATAAAAATAGCCATGTTTAAACTCGTAGGTATTCCTTGGTGAGCGCACTTCATGCGACAGACAATGAACCTGTACCTCCTCAACAAAAGGAGATGGTAAAACCTGGGAGGATGGCCTCCTAAGCAAGAACCTTGTGATAATATCACTACTATATTTGACAATGTCACTTATAGCGGTTAGTTTCATAAGAACAAACCAATAATAAATGGTAAACTGGAAATTGAAAGATAAAATACGCGAGAAGACAATAACGCAGATGCCTTCTTTTTGTTCACACACAGTCAAGCAGAAAATGGTTCAAGGTTCAAAAGGAATCTTCCTTTTAGTCTTTTTTTGTTTATGCTTATATACATTTGCCCCAATTACTGCAATATTGGTTCAGTAAAATCGAGTAACAGCCGATAGACGACCACACAAAATGAAACCAGTGTTCCTGAAGCGGAAAACGAAACAACACTTACTGATATATTTACATTGCTGCAGTGGATTTCTTTTTGTAAATTAGTGCTTTTTATATTTTTTTTTTATTGTAATTATTTCACGCGAAGTTTTTGTAAATTATGAAAATAAAATGTATCAACTTATAAAAATAAATAACTGTTCGCCAGTGTTCGCATAACAAAAAATAAAAATGACACAAGAAAACAATTATATAATAAAGCAACAATTTATAAAAACATCTACAATGTAAAAAATTAAATATACCAGTCAAAAACTAAACTAAAACGCGCAATGTAAATATACACGTCTTTTACTTTTCAAGAACCCGGCTTTCATTTTGTGTGGTCGCCTTTCGGCTGTTCTAAATCGTTATAGGATGTAACTGACCCAATATGGGCAGCCAAGGGGGGGGGGGGGGGTATAGAAGCACTCTTTTTCCAAGAAAGTTTACTCGTTTCTTCATAACATAAAACTAAAAAAATAAATCTTAAATATTTTATTTTGTAAAAAAAAAAAAAAAAAATTAGTTTAAAATATATTCTAGGCCGACAAGAAAAATGCATATGTATTTATTTTGTATTTAAATTTATAATAATTATTAATTACGCATATGTGCGGGCATTTGCTAGAAACAACGTGCTTGTTTGAGTGACACAAGCAGACAAAATCACGTGTGTCTGTGCGTGTTTTTCGTCTATATGTAACTTTGATAATCACGCAATGAATTATTTTTTATTTAATCGAATATTCATGGAAATCGGTACTTCTACAGAATTTGAACCGAACTGCTTTTTTTTTTTTTAAATACTAACCTAAATTGTAGGGTTGGTTCAAATTCTGTAGAAGCACCTCGAAATCAAAAATAAAATAAGTGAAAACTAAATCAAATGTTAAAAATCCTATTAAAAAAAAATAGAAAAATGTAAACATGACCATATTTTGAATTATTTTTTCTCTAAGCCCCCCCCCCCCCCCGAGCAACACCGGGTACATATAACTAGTGACATATATTTAAAAGCAGTTATATCTACGTTGCTACTGAATTACATATCGCTACTTTAATAACTAAAATTTGTGTGTGTGTAACAGAGAAATCTACTAATAAGGTTATTGAATTGACCAAAAATCGTCAAGTAATCAGGTCTTTTTTGTAGGTGTAAAAAAAAAAAAAAAAATCACAACCCATGCTGCTAGATATTGTTATTAATAGAACAAGACTTTTGGGGTGGCTCAGATTCGAGCTCTAGTTAACAATTCTAAGTCGAGAAAAGTATATCTTTAAATTCAGGCTCTAAGAGGGTCGTATGATCATTTCCTTGTTTAAAAATCTACGAAATCAATGTAAAAAAAAGTCTTGCTTGATTGATCCATTTAAGGAGATTTACATTTTATACCTGTTTTCGCGCAAAAATTGTTTAAAGTGGGTATAATCCAGCTGCCTCGAGAAAGAGGACACCCTGGAAGGTACAAAAATAAGCATGTTCGAACCCGTCAGCATTCTTCCGCTCCACGAAAGGAGAATGTAAAGCCTGGGAGGATGGTCTCCTAAGCAAGAACAGAACATTTAAAAATGGTACCAATCCGAAGATTAGGATCTGCTCATGAAAATTTCAATCACCCAAGAAAATAAAGGGTCGACTTGATTGCCCCAATATAAAACTAAACACAGTGCACATACAACCAGACTGCAGTACATATGCAAAGAAAATAAAACAAAGAGTCCTTTTTAGGACGTGGAAGCGACTGCCATTTTAAGATAAAACTAAAACAAATGTTAGGAAAGGTTTGAAAATTTTTTTTTTAAATAGCAGATATTGTTTTTATTTGCCTAATTTAATTACCATGATTGCTAAAAGCAATCAATCAAATTACATGCTTGAATAATACTGATAAATTTAATTTGAAACAAAATATTGACAATTATTAAATTAAAAATAACACTAGAAAACAAACAAAATAATAAATAAAACGCAAGAATTTACAGAAAAACATATGATGCAACAATGTAAATATATCGGTAAAAAATAAAACGGTTTTTAGTTTCAAGAACCCGAGTTTAATTTTGTGTAGTCGCATTTCGGCTGTTGTTGGTACTCGTTACCGGATTTTACAGAGGCAATATTGGCAGCCATGGGGTCTGATCTATATAAGCACCAAAATAAATACTGTCACGATCTTAACGGTTGTAACTAAGCTAGTACGTCCTTTTTTAAATGCAAATATTGACACTAAAAACGAAATTTATTGTAGCACTAGAGTAACACTTGTAGACCACTAATAATAAGTAGTAGCAGTATTATTAAGTGCAATAATGCAGATTGCAGAAGTAACGTAAATGCAACTGCTCATATTTATCTTGGGTTTGAATCTGTAAATAAAAAGTAGCTAACAACACTAATACAATACAATGGTGAACAGTAACACCAACCAGTTGCAAGTAGTGCAGTAGTTTAGATCCCTATTTACTTGCCACTCCCCACGAGAGCAAAGTTAGACACAAGGTCGATTTTTTAATGTGGAGTAAATGAAACTCTTCCAAAAAGGGCACCTAGATTTGGGACAAAAATTAAAATTTCCTCAGTCTATGATTACTCATCTGATTGAGGGCAAAGCAGATACTACACTCTGATCCTAGCCCGGAGGCCAGGAAGTGTAGTGCACAGTTAACAGAAAATCAGAGAACAATAAAACAAAAAAGGAAGTACTAGCTTGAAATGTAATATTGACCCCAGTCGTAGTAGTTGTAAATCAGAGAAACGTTTAAGAAAAAAAAGAGGTTTTAGAAGTAAAAAGAAATATGGTTGGTAAGCAGTAGTAGTCGTAGTAATATCATCAGCAGCAGCTCAACTCCGGGCGAGCTTCTAAGCAGCTTACAACGCCTATTATTAAACAAGAAAAATAACAAGGGTCTGGGAGAGAGAGTACTATGGAAAAGAAGTAGCTTGCTCGAATGCATCATCACCGACCAGAACAGCTCAGTGAATTCAGACCCCAATGCATTAAGCATTCAGGAGCAAGGAAGAAGGTGCTACTCACTGCCTTTTTAATGCATTGTCCCTGTCCGCAATGTCCGTACTGGGCAGGTGATCCAAGTCACGGTCCGCCATCATGTAAACATCAGTGTGGGACTGCTGCTGTTGATAGTGATGATGATTCTGCTGCTGCTGCTTACTCCCCACGCATCGGTATCCAACATGGTGACGGAGTAGGTGATAACGCCGTCGAAAGGACTTTACTATGAATAATAACAACAGCAGCAACGATTGTAACCGTCGTTTTATTTCTTCAAGGGTAACAAAAATCTCCTAAATACACTTTTAGGATATGACAGTCTCAGAGTCGTTTATTATGGTGTAAAAAATAAACTTATTAGAAACGTTATTGAAAGGCGGGGTAGGAAGAGGAAGCAACATGTGAGGAAATTGTTGAATGTGAGAGAGGAGGAGTGAAGGCCATGTCAGCATACCATTGTGTGGGGGGTTTCCCAAGATAATATATTTACACTTCACTTACGTATATGCGTTTACTTTATGGGGGAGGAGAAAATCGGAAATCGTCTTGGTGATAGCAGTGACGTCACTTGACGTCATAGAACGAATTTTTCCTTCTCATTTCTCGTCTATTACTTTACCTCCACCCGATATCATATCTAAAATCGCTAAGAGCTCTGTGTCTGAGCAAAAAACAAACATTGGGTCCAAATTCGATTCGCATGACCGGCCCCTCCCTTACCTCTGCCACTCCTTTATTCCCCCTCTCTCTTTATATATGTGTATTACTCGTCTCTCCCTCTCCCTCTCCCTGGATAGTGAATGGTTTTTACATAATTGCTTACGTAAATGCATATATTGGCCATCGTCTTCGTGAAGGGGCAACGCGAAAAACACTAAATAAAGAATTCGAGTTCTTCTGTTCGTAGAATTACGATGCGTATTATTGTGATGTTGTGCATTCGACTGGACAACATACAGTCGTACACCTCCATAGTTTTAATCATTATCAGCATGAGTTTGAATCCTTAATCTTTTGTTAAAGATTATTTTTATGAATAACATATTGTCTCTTGAGATTTTGCAATTGGAATAAAAATATGAAATAATGAAATCATTGTTTACATCTCATCAAAGTGAATGTAGTCTTAAAGATTTCCTTTTAATTAAACAATTTTTTTGTCAATAACTTGCAATGAGGAACATTCTTTTATACCTTATCTGATTTGATCTTATTTTTTAAAAGATTTTGACCTAAATGTAAGCACTTTTACACATTTTTCGGGCTGGGATCAAACTGTAGTACGTGTTCTGCCTCGGTTAGGCGAGAAAAGATCCTTCTCCACTACGGCAATTTTTATTTTTGTCCCATCCAGAGTTGCCCCATTTTTAGGAGCTGGATATCCCCCATATTACAAACCCGACATTGTGTCAAACTCTACCCTCGTGGGGAGGCAAGTTAACGGGAGAGGGGTATTATTATTATTATTATTATTATTATTACTACTACTACATACTATATACACTTAAGTGTCCATTTTAGGTACTCAGGTTTCACGACTTGGATCCGCCAGAGATTTTATAAAACTTCCGGTTAAAGAAATTCCTAGGGCACTTGTCAGCTATTCATGGACACAGTTTCTGGAAAAATCATATGGAACTTTTTTAACAGGAATTTTTATGAAATCTCTGGTTGATCAAAAGCGTGAAACCTGAGTACCTAAAATGGACACTTAAGTGTATAGTATTTAATAATAAATGCATATTATGCTCTTGTGTTTTACGATTGAGTACTTCAGTTGTTTTTTTTTCCCCCTGCTGACTCGAAATGCATGCTATGTATACATACATTCGTTCTTGTTTACTCCAGGAAAACACCGTAATTATATTTATCTTATTGTACGACATGTGGGGCAGCAACCAACCCTCAAGACAAATATAATGATAAAAATAACCTGTATGTTCATAATTTCCAACAGACTGTACCGGTACTATTATGACCGTGCTTTTGTGCTAAGATCAAAGTGTAGTATCCTTGATGCATTCTCAGCATATGAAAATATCTGAGGTAGAGTTGTCTTCCTGTTGTGAAATGTACCATGCCTGCAACAGTAAATGTTGTCTATAAGGAATGCAAAAAGCAGGCTGGTTGTGGCTGATGTTTCCATAAAAAAATCGAGAGTTCATGCGGCCAACACAGTTCGGGAAAGGGTCTCCTTTTTTCAGTGGTTGAAAGGTGTTTGTCACGCGTCGGAAGTGTTTACTTTTAATAAGGAGATTAGAATGTCATCCTTGGTCCCAAAATAGTTATGGTTGAAGGAGATAGAGGATCGGATATGTATGAAAGTAGTCTGTCTGATCTGATGACTATATGCAAGCTTATCGACAGATTTTGTGTCAATCACTTGGGACGGAATATGTGGACATGGACTAATAGCATGCCTTCCTATCCAAATGTTAGTTAAAAGAGACGATATAGATTTCATACGTTCCAGTAGTTACGGCAATTAGACTATAAATTCATTATGACTGGCTTGCAGTTAAGTAATAAGCCTAAACTAGCCAGGTGCTGGAAGTTGAATACCTCCTTACTAGAGATATATGACATCTAGGAAAAGCTAGAAATCTTTATCCAGTGGGCTCCAATGAAAGCGGTTACTGGAAGTAAGTGGTGGGTTAGTTTAAAAACTTAAATTAGAAGTTTCTCTGTCAGATATGACCAGCATCTTGCACTAGATAAGACCAAGATCAGAAGCAATTAGAAGATTAACTGGCTCAGGAAGGTGGCTGGGGGGGGGGCTAATCATAGAACTAGTTAAGTGAGACCTGCAACGTGAGGCTAGCAAGTGTTACAATGGTCAATTAGTTAGGGCTAGCCTAAAGAAAGTATCCAATGAAGTCATGAACTTTGACGCAGATGAACGTAAGGAAGAGCTCCCTCAAAGTTCAGGCGGATACATTCGGAAAGTGAAGTACTCAGTTGGACGTACCTCGGTATTGACTCTAGAGATTTACAAAATATTTTGGGAACACTTTCACGGGTGCTTCACCCAACTGCCAGACTCACTGTCCGGGAGTTTGGCAACTATTTGGCTTACTTTCCCCGCCTTGATACAAATGGTGCAGCTGATTGCGAAGGCAGAATTACAGAATGTGAAGTCTTGGCTGCGTTGAAGCAGATCAGCTGCAACAAATCGCCAGGACTTGATGATCTACCTTACAAATTGTTTTTGAGATTGTCACACATGTTTATACTGCTTCTGGTGTATGTATTCAATCATTAATTTCATCAGAGATCTATTCTTAGTCAGGTGACCAAGGGAGTGACTACATTGCTGAAGAAATTGCACAGGAATGGTGGGGAAGATTAGATGATTACAGGTCCATAACTTTGCTAAACACAAAATTAAAGATATAGAGTTCCTATTGAACCTATCATTGGGAAATTGATTTAGCCCAAGCAAAACTATGTTGTGAAGAAGAGATCAATTCAGAACAATTTGCACCTGATTTGTACGATCATAGAGAGGATAGATTCAATCCAATGCTTTTGACAGAGTCGACCATCACTTTTTGTCATCTGTTTTAGAGACTGCCAGTTTTAAACAGGAATTCTGCAAATGGATCTCTATTCTATATCACTTGCGAATAGCAGTGGTGCAGGTGAATGTAAGGTGTTCAGAATCATTTGCTGTTTCTCGGTTGGTGTATCAAGGTTGTCTACTGTCGATCCTGATGATATCAATGTCTTTGTGTCATGCTTGGAGACATTGAGGCAGTGACGAAGGCATTTACACATTACAAAACTATTACTATTATTATTATTATTACAAGTTGATCAGCCTGTGGTTGGGTGCCTGGGCAGTAATGCTTCACTTCCAGGCTCTTTCTGCAGAACAGGTGATCCGGTTTGTGGTTCAGATCTGATCCCCAGCTCAGAAGAAATTGGTCAGAAGTGCAGTCAAAAGTTGAAACTTCGGTTAAGACTTGGCTTTGAAGGAAAATTACTTAAAGGGTTGAGCTGAAGTGTACACCATGTACGTCTTTCTTCTCATCCTTTACCAACTGGCTGTACTTCTGTCCTTGCTTCTTTGGGGGAGGTGAAGGCTGTAGGTTTTCAGACAGATCTGTATTCAACTTTTGTCTCATAGGGGTTTGGAAACGCCTGACTTGGCAAGTCATCAACATGCTGAGAGATTAGCTTTTCTGAGTGGAACCTTATAAGAGGAGTCTGCATAAGACACTGCGGTCAAGAGCGCTTTCCAAATCTCAACTTCAGCCCTTCAAATGAGGACCATCATAGTTCAGTAGAAATCATGAGAGCACAGTTGACCAGGGTTTTGATCAAACTGATTTTTCTGAACATAGGGAAAAGGAATCCCAACTAATATATATGGCCCGTAAACGTCAGTTTCCTGTATATAGTAGTGGTGATGTTGTTCCCTGTCCTTTCAACTAGAACTACCAAAAATGATAAAGAGTTATTTTGCTCTTCCTCCATAGTGAACTGTAGTGCTGGATGAAGCATATTTAACTTTAGGAAAAAGTCACTTGCCTTGCGCCAAGAACTAAAAATGACAAACGTATCATCCACATAATGCCAATAACAAAAGGGTCTAAAGACCCGACTGAAAAACAAGGATTCCTGGAAACCTAAGAAAATAATTGCTAATATCTGTCCAACAGAGAAGAAATAGAGACAGAAAATTCTGTCTTTCTTCTAATGAGACAAAAGCGCCTATGATACAACTTTTATTGAGTTCCGTGGAGGCTACGACTTGGTGCTGAGGTGAAAACTCCTTGAAACGTATATTTAAATTCCGGGTGATGATGTTTTATGCCAGAATCGCGTCTCCTCTCATCCTATGCTGCTCAAGATCAGACTTTTATAGTAATGATGTCCTAAATAACTCCAATTTCTCCTGAACATTATCTAATAATAATACTAGACCAGCAGTGACAAATATAAATTTGAATAAGTCATGGTAGATAGATAGAAAAAAAAAACAGTGTGTTGAGAAGAACACAGCAAAAGAAAGAAGAAAGAAAAAAACTGTGAAAATGAATGAGTGAAAAAGACTTTAATAGGAAATTAAGAGTATGCGTATATGTCACTGTCACTGATAGTTTGGTATAATCAGACTGGAATAATGTTCCAGAGGGCTAATGAAATGTATAATCGTTATAGGGGTCTTTCGTAACTGATTTTCAGAAATAGATATTCGTACGATGCCGTGTTTTGAAATGTAGGTGAAAAAAGATCAGTCATGGGAGCTCATTGATACAGAAACTGATTTTGAAAGAACAAGAAAAGAAATTATGGAATATGAAATTAAACAATCACCTATTCACCAATACTGCTGCAACAAGACCCACACCTACCTGTCATGCTCTTAACTAGTACTAATTAGTAAAATTATTTAAATAATAAATGCTTCACTTATTTTCTCTTTTTCCTAAATATTACATTGGACTGGTGAATCTTTGTCCCATTTGAGGGTTCTTGATAAGGTGCAGAAACATATCTGTAATTTGATTGGCCCCACCCTTTCTTTTTCTCTGCACCCCTCTCTCACAGACGTGATGTAGCTAGTCTCAGTTTTTTCTATAAATACTGTTATAGCATGCATTCTTCAGAGTTATATGCTCTATTCCCTGCTTCTTTTGTTCCAGCTCGTTTGACTCCTTGGTCTAATGGTCTCCATCAATTCGCTGTTTTGATACCTCGTTGTAATACAGCTTCCTATTCTAGTAGCTTCTTTCCAAGAACCTCAGGCTTGTGGAACTTTTTTCCTGCTGACTGTTTTCCTCCTACCTATAGCTTTGGTCTTTTCAAGACTAAGGCCAATAGGTATCTCATGTCTTTGCGTTAATCATATTTTGTTCTTGTTAGCTCTTTACATCAAGTGGCTTCATGCCTTGTCTGGAGAAGAACTAGGAAGAACTAGGAAGAAAATTGTGGAATATGAAAGTGACAATCAGCTATTCCTCAATACTGTTATTGCTACCTCTGTAGCAATAACAACCATGTGTCACTCCACCCCTCTGGTTAAGCAGGCGAGACCAGATTTAGCTCTCACTGGGATTACTGTTCAAAAGTGATATAAATGACTGCATGAAACTGGAAGCGAGAGGAAACATGTGATCGCATAGCATACTGGGAAGTTTTTGAACTGTAATTTTTGACAAGGCAGTTAGATGTGAGGTTTGTTGAGAAGCAGACGAAAACAGACATAACAAAATGAGAGGTTTTAAAAGCTGCCACTAATTAATTCATTCATTCATTCATTCTCTCTCTCTCTCTCTCTCTCTCTCTCTCTCTCTATCTCTCGATGAAATTAATAAGTATTGTATTTTGGGTACACATGTCTTCCCATGCTTGCTAATAACAACAATCCGGCCACAGGCACCTTTATGAAGAATCTGCACCATTCAATCCTGGTCAGCAAAGCAGAATGGACAGTACTAACTAGTAAAAATGTTTGATTAATAAATACTGCACTTATTTGTTTTTCTTCTTGGATATTACAAGAGAACTGAAAAGAAGATTGTGGAATATCAAAATGGCAATAATCTACTCATCAATATCACTGTCACTACCTATGTACCTACCTATGGCATGCTCTTAGCTAATAATAACTAGTAAAAATGCTTGACTAATAAATACTACAAGTTTTGATTTTTTTGCTCTTATATATTTTAAAAGAACTAGAAAGAAAATTTTGGAATATTTATCAATACTGCTGCCACTAGCTTTGTACCTATTTACTTGCCTCCCCACGAAGGTAGAGTAAGACACAAGGGACACTCTGGATTGGGACAAAAAAAATTTTTGTCTCAGTCTAGAAGGATTTCTCATTCACTGACCGAGGACAGAAAAGATGAAGTGTAGTATCAGAACAGATACTACACTTTGAATTATTTATTTGCAGAAAATATAAAATATTTATATTTAAAAAAAATTAGGCACAAGGCCATCAAAAGTGTGGAGAAAATGGATGGCGTTGGTCATCTTTGGTCTAAAATGATAAAAATTATGCATTCTACTTTTAACTATAATCATCTCAGTCACCACAATACCACATTTACACTAGGAGCCATCCTACTTAAGATATCCCCAAGTTTGTTTGAAATTTTATTTTCCAAAATTATTTTTATGTACAAAATTTATTGGGATAACATGGGGAGTGGGGGAAAAATCGGTTAGTAAGACCCTCCTAACCCCTTCTAAATAATAGATCACCCACTACACTTTAATTCTGGCCAAACGGCCAAGGAACTTAACTAGTGCAAACTGATACAAATACTTAACTAATAATTGCAATTTTCTGGATCTTTTCTCCTGGATATTACAAGAAATGAGGAAAAGCTCTTACACTCCCCAAACTCTAAAGAATGTTTAATCTTTGTAGAGACAACAAACGGATGAGAAAGTATTTGGAGAATACAGCACCCAAGACACTCTGGTGGAAAAGAAATAAGGAAAGAAAGAACAAAGCAGATGAACAAAAAATGAAAAAAAAAAGAAGACAAACAAATAGGGCTACTTACTTAGAATGAAACAAAATACAAAAAAACTAGCCTAAAAAATCATACCTAAACTGTTTTCCTTTCACAAAACTATAAGAAACAGAGACTGCCATTTTGTGTGGATCCATAAAGCACTTAGAAAGGGGCGGTGGGAGTGTACTGGGTAACAGACTTGGGCTTGGCATGGTGTGTTCAAGTTCTTTTGGAGCTTATTCATACCCTTGCGAAAAAGTATGAATCCTTGTATCTCTCACCCCATAGCTATGGGTTAAATAGTAGAGTATATTAAACTCTGATGCCTAAACTTTGAACCTTGGCAAAGGCAACTAGTTTAGGAAAAGGAAAACTCTGAAATAATACCAGTTCTTCCATGCTTATTGTATCATTGTTTCCAGTCATTTTGGACTTCGCTTTGCCAATGGATTTAAGCCATATTGGACCAGGAGAAAAGGGAAGTTACATTTTAAGATGAAATGCTGCTATCAAATCTGGGGGGGGGGGGGGGTCACTCAGAGCACTGTTAAAATACTTTAAATACTTTATAAAAAGCAGTTTTTCAGTCTTGAGAGACAATGGTTACCCCCTCCCCACCCTGCCCCCCAAAAAAAACAAGGGTGTCTGTGCGATGAGGAATTTATAGTGAAGCAAGGGTTGCACAATCTTTTTTTATACTACAGAGAGAGAGAGCATTGACAGAGTACAAAACCGACTTAGCAATCTAGTGGGGATGATCTCTTCTCTTTCCTAAAGCCCCTTTCTCACAGAAGAGAAGACGTTGCTAGTCTTTCTCTATTATTATTTCCATGGTAGATGCTCGACTGAGCTCAAATCTCTGATTCTCCCTGTAAAACATTCACAGCAAGAACTCGTCTTCTTACCATCATAACAAAGCACTTTCCTTTCTTCCTCTGTATACCTAAAACCAAATGGAATTTCCATAAACAGACTCCCCCCATCTGCTGAACAGATTACTACAGGACTGCTTTTCTTGCAGACTGCAACATGGTCGTCTTCAAGTCAAATGTCAACAAATACTTGTTGAGTTGTCTTCTTAAGTAATCAAATTTTGCCAATTCCATCTATCTATTTCAATCCTCTCATAGTATTGTTCATCACCGAACTAAAAATCTCATTATCCCTTATCCTCTAGTGGCTTTTGGCCTTGGTAAGTGATGACTGTAGTATAAAAAAAGATTGTGCAACCCTTGCTTCACTATAAATTCCTCATCGCACAGACACCCTTGTTTTTTTTTGGGGGGGCAGGGTGGGGAGGGGGTAACCATTGTCTCTCAAGACTGAAAAACTGCTTTTTATAAAGTATTTAAAACAAAAAATAAAAAAATAATTATTTTACCTTCATGTTAATTTAATGAAATCCAATTGAACAGCTTCATTTAATTTTTTTTCCCTCCAAAAATCTATTTACCTTTAATTCAATTGACATAAAAAAACAGATAATCAAAAATTGAAGAAAACTTCCATCATTTTTAACCTCATAATGAGGTCATAAATGCATAAAATAAAATTCTAAACCCATAACTTCAGTCATGTAAACTATTTTCACATTTTGATTTCTTTGAAGTATTTTAGGGTCCAAACATAGCATTATATATTATAATAATATAAAACGCCACGGGTTCAATTTCTTTTTGCACTTATTAAAATATTCAATAATGCCTCAGTGTGATGAACTGATGCAGGAACACTTACTGTAGATAGTCAATCTTTCTCAACATATTTAGACAAACATTGTTGAAAGAAACAGCAACTCATACGTTTTTTTATTTATTTTTAGAAACTTTTTTCACACAAAATAAGGCATGTTGCCACTGAAGCGTGAGAGACTACTGTGATAGAAGTCAGATTTATAAGGGGGGTGCAACTTGTGGGTGGAACTGGTCAGCAAGATGCTTGTTCACATTATATTTAAATTTCTGCATGTTGGTATGGTCGAGAAAACAGGGAGCAGAGAAAGAATTCCAAAGGCAAGTAGTCCGAGAAAAGAAGCTATCAGAGTAGAAAATCTTCTTGCATCTGCAGTAAAGGGGTGAGATTTTGCTGCTAGTCAAGTGGGTCGGGAGTATTTTCATCGGGAGGGTACAAGTGCAGTAAGTTCATCGGAGCACATTCCATAGAAGTACTTGTAAAATAAGCACAGAGATGCAACTCTACGGTAATGCCACATAGGCTGCAGCCTGGCAGGCAGTGCAGGACCTATTAGGTTAGAAATTCTTTATTGCATCTTGTCCAAGTTGTTGGTGCACCAGCCCAGATGTGACAATAATACTCCATGCACGGGTGAATGGTGGCTTTATAGAGAGATAGGATATTGGCAGATATGAGAAGTTTCCATAGTCTGGTAGAGGTAACCTACCTTCTTTGCAGCAGACTTGGCAACATCTTCTATGCACTTATTCCAACTCAAGTTGCCTGAGAATGTCAGGCCAAGGAGTTTGAAGATTGGAATCTTTGGGAAGGGTGCTATCGGCCATGACAATCGGTGGTAAAAAATGTTTCTTGTAGTTGCTAATGGAAAGTAGCTTCGTCTTGGTAGCATTAAATGTGACCATTAATGTTTCACCCGATTCTACTACAGACTGGAGGTCATTTTCTAAGGATTCAGCCATTGCCTTGTGGGCATTCGATTTGCCTTCACGCCGGCAATAATGAATTGGATAAAACACATAGAAGACATTGCCAAAGCTGCTGCAAGAAAGGTGGGCTCCCTCTACCGAGCTAGAAAACTTCTCACACCTGTCAGTATCCTATAAAGCCACCATTCGCCCATGCATGAAGTATTGTTGTAACACCTGGGCTGGTGCACCAACCACTAGCCTCTCCCTTTTGGACAGGGTCCAAAAAAGAGCCTCGAATGTAATAGGTTCCACACTAACAAGCTCCAGCCTCTGTCTCATAGCCACAATGTTGCATTCCTGTGCTTGTTTTACAAGTACTTTAATGGAATGTGCTCCAACAAATGTGCTGCACTGGCGCCACCTCTACATAAATACCCCCGGTCAACCCGTCAGTCAGCAAGATCCCACCCTTTACTGTTGAGGTCCCTAGATGTAGGAAGACTTTCTACTCCAATATCTTCTTTCCTCGAACTGCTAGCCTTTGGAATTCCCTTCCTGGTTCCTGGTTCCTTGACCGTACTAATATGCAAAAGTTAAAATGTAATGTAAACAAGCATCTCGCTGCATAACTCCCCACTTAGGATGTCCCTAATTCACAGTAGAGCCTTACGTCTCAGTGGCACTGTGCCGTGTTTGGGGGTGAACAAAAGTAAAAATAAAAAAATAAATAAAATAGAGCTTGGTGTCAGAAGCAAATACACCTATCTCAGATAGCGATTGTATCAGGGAGGTCGTTTATGAATAACATAGGTCCAAGTAGCGACCCCTAGGTCACATCTGTGTTGATGTCATGTTGTTTAGATGTATGGCCATCGAGAACGACCTGGGCCTTCTTTTTAGCTAAGAAAAATCTTATATTAAACATTCGCTTAGTAATACTGTACTTTTCCTGAGAAGACCTTCATGCCAGACTTTCTCAAAGGCTTTGGAGATATCTGGTGCTACTGCTCCAACTTCCGCTGCTTTATCCAAGTATCTAATTATTTATAATAATTTCAATTCTTGAGATAAATAATAAAGGAACATCCAGAATTCATAATTTCTTTTGAGCTAAGTCATCATCAGAATATTGAGAATAATTTATGGGCAAACATGTAAAATTTGAAGTCTTAAATAATTTTATTAATTTTTTTAATATGGATGGGAAATAAAGAATTTACAAAATAACATATAGTTTGTTAAGTCATCAGTTAAAGAAATAAGAATTGTGATTGCAGCAGACTTTACACAATTTTATTTATTCATCTTTATTTATTTCTCTCGCTCCATTTCTTTCTTTTTCTCTCTCTTCTCTCTGTATCTATCTCCTCCCCCCCCCTCTCTCTCTCTCTCTCTCTCTCTCTCTCTCACACACACACATATATACATTAAAATTTTAATGAATTAGAAAACTTTTTTTAACTTAAGTACAAAGATCAATCATCAACGTGCAGCTCGATATTTAGTGAGATAGAGCTGAGTATATATATATATAATATATATATGTATATATATATATGTATGTATTTTTAACGATTTAAATTATTTTCAAATCATACTCCAAATAAAGCGCATACACAAAGGTATTAAAGTTGTTTACAGCTGTTTCAAGACGATTTTTTCATAATCACTTAAAGAAAAATCAACCTACGGCATTAATAAACAACCAATTTCTACATTGCTCTATTTTGCTAACAGATAAACAATTATGTGTGTTTACACTAACTCTTACACTATTTTTGAATTTATTTATTTAACAATATTTGTAAGTAATATAATTTTTATTTGAAATAAACACTTACATTATTGTTTTTTTTTTACATGACAAAAGTGGTGAAACATTATTCCAGCATAATGGATACCAAACTATACACGCAGATTTCTCTTATTAATTTACCTTTTTAATTCTACAAATCTTTCATCAGAACATAAACCACATAAACTTTTTTGCGTTTTCTTAAAAACAAAAATTACAATATCACTTGTAAAACAGTTTTCATACATTCTTTAGAGTGGAGATATAATAGCATTTTCCTTTATAATTATTGTGAGACTCTCATATGTGAACTAAAACTTGCTTTCATTTTCATGTTTTTAAAAGCCAATATGGCTTATTGCTGGGGCATATGTCACTTGTGAATGTAGACATCAATTCCAGTACAACGATGCGTATATACCTTTTTTGTGGTTTACTTATTGATTATTTATTTATATGTAGATTAGATTTTAATTTGCTTCTTCTTATGCCTATAGATCAAAAGGAAGAAAAAGAGAAGGAGAGAGAGAGAGAGAGAGAGAGAGAGAGAGAGATGCATATCCTTGTGTACTCGTGCAGGCCGCCAGATTGCACAATATTACTGTTTCACTTTTACCACATAGTTTTCTCCCTTAATCTTAAAGAGAGCACTCTCTGTTCTGGAAGTTAAGAAAACTCGTTCACACATGTGCGAAATGTAGGATGAGATATTATTCTTTTTCTGGCTTGTCCTTTAAGCCCACCAAATGTAGTCCAACCGGTTGTCCATCTTTGCATGGCCTTTACAAACCCTGAAATTGTGTCTGTTAGGCGCGTATTCTGGTAGCAGTTGCATAGACTCTTAGAACACCACAACAAAAAGTAAGTGAAATTAACTTATACACGCACATATCTATGGCCCTGATAACATGTTCTTTATCGATTGTATTTGGGACAGTAATATATTCTTTCTGTAGTACTAATGTTTTTTGTTCTTTCCTTCATGTATTATGTTTACCACATTAAATGTGTCTGTCACCTGTTTTTAAGTTTGTTTTCAACAAGCTCCCACTGCCTTACATCTCATCTATCAGACACTAGTGCAATTCAACAGCACATCACTACACACAAAAAGAAACTACAGTCAGTCGTAATCAAAAAACTCCTAACCCCCAACAACTAAAATCAGACAAGAAAAAATAACTGTACATTACGTTTAAAAATCCTCAAAAAGAAACAAGCTAAGATTAATAGAATGACTTTTAACATATTAAAGATCTTCCTCAATTAAATTTTAAAAGTAAATAAATATAGAAGTACATAAATAAACAAAAGATTAAATTAAGCTTTACTACTTCTATAATTAAAAAAAAAAACAACTAATAAAACAACAAATTAATAAAAGCAATAAATATACAAATAACAGATTAAACTACATCTTATCTCCTCCAAAACTACAAACAAAGCTAATAAAACTACAAAAACAATAAATTAATAAAAACAATAAATATACAGATAGATAAATAAATCACAGATTCAATTACACCTTATTTTTTCTCCGGTCAAAACTACATACACAAAATAATAAAACACCTGAAACAACAACAACAATATAGCAAAAACAACCGAAGACAATCGCAAAGATCTAAAGCATTCGAGATTGATAATAAAAGAACTCTCGGATCCATACTCCACATATTAAAACCAGAGACCCGAAAACTAGCTTGCAGAGTCGAGACAACGATTAAAAAATAATAGAAAGAGAAAATTCCGTCATCTTATATTAGACATGTATTGATAACGATTTACTGCCTAAATATACATATATCGAGTCATTTACAAACAGCTGTTTTAACTTATCACTGCTTCTTAGTGTGGTTAAACCTGATATATATATATAAATATATATATATATATATATATATATATTGTAAGACTAATCTTCAACAAGACGGTAAAGAAAAAAATCATATTGTTCTATTAACATTACTCATGAATCTCCTTCCACATAAAAATAACATTATTTATATACACCTCATAGTAAACATCCTTAGATTACATGTGACTATGTGTTAAATATTAGAGTAAGTAGGTTGGCTAGTGGATACATTAGCTAGTACATATTAGCGCTTAGGTAGGAAATTCTGTAAACGAAAGGTCAGAAGGGATCAAGTGGTTGACTGATTGTAGGGATCCAGTATTGTGAGAGCAGAAGTCTATGGGTAGCTAGAAATAATTATCAAATGAGTGACAGAGGAAGTTGTGGGTGAAGCGACTCATCTACTTTTGGAGAAGCAACTGAGCTAAGAACACACATTTAAATATGATCTAATGAAAAATGTAATATAATAAGCAATGCACTTACCATAAGTAACTCTCTCCTTTTCTTTGTTTTTCCTTCTTCTGCCACGACTCAAGTACATTCTCTATTCTCTAAGAAATAGTTTGCATAATTAATTGCATAATTATTGCCATTTGTTTCAGCTCCACAAACCGGCAACCAATTGTGAGAGATAGATATAACAAAAGTATTCTCAATCAGGAGGATAACAGCAAATCGGAAACGTATGCCGACAGTTCGAGAACTTCAGTCAAAGTATTATTTTCAATTGATTAAATGTTTAAAGAACTAAATTGTTATGTAGCGAAGAATTGTACATGTGTAAGACTCAAAACTGGTAACTAGAGATTGCAAATGCTATCTATGAATGTAAAATGACAGTTGTTGTTCATGAATGCTATAGCAAAGTCTCATACTTCGCAAGACAAGGAATATTATTTAAATGACCGATCATTTAAAATCAGGGAAGACAACATAATACACAAATTTGAATTATTATATATACTATATATAGTCATCCAAAAACTGTTGTTTTGCCATATCACGGCTCTTCATTGTGGCAATTGTTTCAAACTGAAGTTCGAAACCTGACTACTCGGTCAGTCAGAACCTCTTGTCCCTACACTGTTATCCTTGCTAATAAGTAATGGAAATTATAATGCTTATGTCTACGATTGCATTATCGACTATTAGAGTGCTTAATTCTTTTACGAAGAACTATGAGAATTTTGTTATTATATATATACATAATATCAAAATCTTCAATCTTGCTCATGTCTCCAAATCTATCTCTTGAAATATTTTATTATTTTTGTTCAATTTTTGGAAGTGAGTAAGGCTTTTATCTTTTATAGATGAAAACCAAGAAATATGTATGCATTCTTTATAATTGTAATTTGGGATTATTTATTATACTTCCAGATGTTCAAGGTTCATAGAGCAGATTAAATTCAAACTTGTATTTAACTTCATCGCAGACAACAATTACCAATTATTT
>OY744517.1:182349959-182399959 GCA_963556195.1 Sepiola atlantica
AACCTAAGGGTTGAGGACATGTGTTGCATGGTGAGAAATTATACAAGAATGATATGATAGATGTGTAATGTAAGTTTAAAGACAGATGAATCTGATGACTTCAGAGGATGATTAAATCTGGACAGTATAGGAAAATATGTGTCGAACACAAGTCTTTGATGGTATGTATGGCCATGTTGAAAGAATGGAACTGAGATCTTAGGTTAATAGATGTAGAACAATTAAGGTAGTAATTTCTGTTCACAGGGGAAGGCCAAGGAAAACAATGAAGGAAATGATAAGGATGACTTGAGAGGAAGAGGGATAAATAAAGACCTGGTCAGAGATAGGTTAGTTTGGAAGTCGACTTCTTAAAACGGTCCAACACATGCCAGCATGTAAAACAGACGTCAAACCAAATATGATGATGATGATGATGATGATGATGATGATAATACTAACTCTCTGTTTCTCATTTCGTTTTATTTTGCTAAAATTATATCTACCTTCTCCTTCTCTTTAATTTAAAATATGCGTCTTTTTTTTTCTACAGTATATTTTTCTTACCTTATTCTTAAGTACAAGAGAAATAGTTTACAAGAACCGAACTGAATGGTCATATATTAAAGTAAAGACAGGTCATAGTAAAAAATGGTCATATATTAAAGTAAAGAATGGTTATATATTAAAGTAAAGAATGGTTATATATTAAAGTAAAGAATGGTCATGTATTAAAGTAAAGTATGGTCATATATTAAAGTAAAGTATGGTCATATATTAAAGTAAAGAATGGTCATATATTAAAGTAAAGAATGGTCATATATTAAAGTAAAGAATGGTCATATATTAAAGTAAAGAATGGTCATATATTAAAGTAAAGTATGGTCATATATTAAAGTAAAGAATGGTCATATATTAAAGTAAAGAATGGTCATATATTAAAGTAAAGAATGGTCATATATTAAAGTAAAGTATGGTCATATATTAAAGTATAGAATGGTCATATATTAAAGTAAAGAATGGTTATATATTAAAGTAAAGAATGGTTATATATTAAAGTAAAGAATGGTCATATATTAAAGTAAAGAATGGTTATATATTAAAGTAAAGAATGGTCATATATTAAAGTAAAGAATGGTTATATATTAAAGTAAAGAATGGTCATATATTAAAGTAAAGAATGGTTATATATTAAAGTAAAGAATGGTCATATATTAAAGTAAAGAATGGTCATATATTAAAGTAAGAATGGTCATATATTAAAGTAAAGAATGGTCATATATTAAAGTAAAGAATGGTCATATATTAAAGTAAATTATGGTCATATATTAAAGTAAAGAATGGTTATATATTAAAGTAAAGAATGGTCATATATTAAAGTAAAGAATGGTTATATATTAAAGTAAAGAATGGTCATATATTAAAGTAAAGAATGGTCATATATTAAAGTAAAGAATGGTCATATATTAAAGTAAAGTATGGTCATATATTAAAGTAAAGAATGGTTATATATTAAAGTAAAGACTGGTTATATATTAAAGTAAAGGATGGTTATATATTAAAGTAAAGAATGGTTATATATTAAAGTAAAGAATGGTCATGTATTAAAGTAAAGTATGGTCATATATTAAAGTAAAGAATGGTCATATATTAAAGTAAAGTATGGTCATATATTAAAGTAAAGAATGGGTATATATTAAAGTAAATAATGGTCATATATTAAAGTAAAGAATGGTCATATATTAAAGTAAAGAATGGTCATATATTAAAGTAAAGAATGGTCATATATTAAAGTAAAGAATGGTTATATATTAAAGTGAAGAATGGTCATATATTAAAGTAAAGAATGGTCATATATTAAAGTAAAGTATGGTCATATATTAAAGTAAAGAATGGTTATATATTAAAGTAAATAATGGTCATATATTAAAGTAAATAATGGTTATATATTAAAGTAAAGAAAGATAATAGTTTCAACTACGAGTTTTTGTGTGTAGACACCAAGTCGTGTAACTCAGTTTGAATGCACATCATAACTGAAAACCTTTGAGATTTTATCTATTTTTAAACATCTTAGAATTTATCTGATTGAATGAAAATGTATTTGTTAAATTTAGTAATAAAAGGAAAGAAATGCATTTGTTTTACAAATTCTATTATAAGCGAAATTTGCTGCTGAGAGAAAAACGGATTCCATCTGTAATTTGCTACAAAAAAAAAGATAGCTTTTCAGTAAAAATTATTCCAAGCAGGATAAATTGTATTTGCAAAGAGCTTAAATCAAATTAGAATGTATTCTTCTTAAAAATATGTACTAACGCCCAATAAAAGGAAAAGGCAAGGTAGAATCAAATGTCGATATGTTAGATACAATGCTATTTATATCTAAAGTCGAAAATCCGGCTGACTTACTTTTATATATTAGATTTAGCGAAAATAAGCAAATAACTTTCTTTCTTCGACCTTCTATACTCTATTTCTTCTAATGTTCTATTTTTCTGTCTTTTCTCTTTCTATATCTCTCATTGTGTGCCTTTATTTTTTTCTCTTCACTTGCGTTTATTCATTGCCTCTTTATTATTCCAAGTTCCTCCTCCTCCTTCTCTTTCTCTTTTTTTCTTCTTCTTATAAAAATAATCGGCTGGTATGTATTGCTTTGCTTTCAGTCAATTTATGTCGTATTTATTGTGTTTATATTTTAGAGTTATTATTACGTAATTTTAATTTGCAAAGACCTTCGCTCATATAAACTTTACGATGATAACTTTTATCAAAACCTTTCTTGGGTGATACTGAAACAAAATATATATAGTTTGTTGATATATCTTTAATAGTTCTTGAGTTTTATAAACAACTAATGATAATAATACTACTACTATAATAATAATAATAAAAAGAAGAAGAAAAAGAAGAAGAAGAAGTAAATTATGTTTAGTAAAGTTCTATAAAGAGATGTACTTTTGGGGTTTATAGTTTGAATACATTACTCAGCTGGTATATAATTAACTGAATTTTGGGTGGTGATAGTGGTGAAGTGGATACCAGCACAGACTGACCACTCACTCTCAGTTCTATATCACCACTTTCACTATGGATGTTGACAACCTTCATGTGCTCCTTCCACCATTCAAAGAATTGGGAAAACAATGTTAATGTAGGGAACCATATTCTAGTGGGGCACCGGTTCTGAGCACTACTCATTTTGTACTATTGATTGTGCCGGAAAGGGACCAGAGACTATTAAGAATCAACTGCTTTCGGATCTCTCCTGTAGGGTGCTCACAAACTGAAGAATATCTAGCCCCCCCCCCCTGGTAATCAATGTTCCTATCTTTTATATTAAAAGTAGAATAAGAACTAAATATCTTTTATTGTTTTGTATAATGTACGTTGCTTGTCTTTCATAATTGTCAACCGTAAATAAATGTGTTAACCATACTTTGGTCATAGCCTTTCGTTCTAATGGTGGATATGTTTGGAATATATGTTTAATACATGAGCTGTGAAATAAAATAATGTATATTCTAACATTAACAATAGAATCCAGCAGGTCAAACATGTCGTAACATGTGAATTCATGCAAATTACATTTTTGTTCCCTGACTTTTAAATTGAATTAATTTGCTTATTGAATTTTGACTATTTTTATTTGATCTTATCATTATTTTGGATCTCAACGCTTGGGTCAGTAAGTCATTAGGTTCTGTTACTATTAAAATGAGCAGTAGGAATTAGAAATTAGTATGTTGGAGAGAAGAAGGGTCAATGGCTAAAACTAATCCTTCTTAGGTATTTGGCTAGATTGAGTGTGGCTCTTGTTGCAGACGTATAGCATAGGTAAATAGAGCCTTGCATAAGCTTACAGTCACCTGTCTCAGTAAACATAAAAAGAGAGAGTGTACCCTGTATGACTGTTGATGATTGTAGTAGGCATAACAAAGTAGAGATATATTACTGATAGACAACTGTAGTAAAGATACTTCCATCATCATAATATTCGTTTTAACATGCATGTTACATGCTGGCATGTGTTGGATGGCTTTAGGAAATTAACTTCCAAGCTAACCTATCTCTGCAAGGTCTTTATTTATCCCTCTTTCTTCAAGTCCATCCTTATCACTTCATCCCATGTTCTTCTGAGCTTTCCCTTGCCAACGGACCCTGCTACCTCAACTATTCTACATCCACTAATCCAAGCACTCTTATCCATTCTTTCAATGTTACAAAACCAACGAACTCTCTTGTGAGTTGTAATGTGGCCCTAATTAGACATACCTTTTATTAAAAAATATTTTGAAACAATTTTTTAAGTATTCGATCCATATTTATTCAAAATAAATTTTTGTTTTTTTAAATGTAAATTACTTAACTTATTATGTAACATTTTGTTCATAACACAGCAACATTCCTATATGGGAACATGCTCTTATCTCAAAAAGGCTAATTGTATTTTCAACGGAATGGAACTTTCAAAGATTAACATTTTTTAAATATAAACTTTTAACTCAAATGTTATTAAATTGTTCCAGATTAAAGAAAGATGAATTACAGATTGAAAAATACTGGGTATTAGTGAGATTTAAAAAGTCCACATTATAATGTGTTAGTGCCGTGAGACAGACTTTGCATTGAGTCCGTTCTGTTTTGAGTTAGATGAGGTCACCTGTTCTAAATTTTTGGTTTTAGTGAATTTCATTGGTTCATAAAAGTTTATTTAATCTAATTTTATTTCATTTGTAAGCCATCATGATTGGGGGGAAAATTGTAATTGGAGAGAAATAAAAATGCTATGGTTTGTTGGACATGTGTTATCAAAATCTTAAACAGTCCCCAAGACATCTTTCTAGCAAAAATTAAAGATGTCAGCATTTGATTGTTTTAAAGGTACACAGATTCTGTTAGTTTTGTCATGTGGGCTATAGTAGTGGGTGAATCCATTAACATACAAAGATTGTCGTCTCCTGGTAAACGAAGTAGAAGGAACTCGCATAATTCTTGGGGAAAAAGTAATCAGGAATGATCTGAAAGTCTGGAATCTGGGCCGAAACCTATCTCTGGAACGAACACCCTGGATAGATGCTTTGAAAGAGATTAACAAAATGTCTAAAACTACCAAGACGTTAAACTACATGATGATGATGATGATGATGATGATGATTTGGAAGTCTATGCACAAAGCCACTAGCACACAGGCGTATTTTAAACAGTCTAGTTTCAGTTTAAGCATGGCATTCTCTTATAACTCGAAAAGTTAGCTGATTCCCTTTCTTGTCAAGAATCTATCACCTCTAGCAGAATTCTAAGGATGCTTTGCCGCCAAATCCTTCCTCCACCATTTTTATCCTCTGGTATGAAGTAGAGAAACTTTGTTGAGTAGGAACCTATCCATTTTCACAGAATATTCTCACCCTGGAGAATTGAGATGCTAGGGTGAGATAGAGGGGTGATGAGGAGGCTGGTTTGATATCCAACTGATGATCTAGACATGGAGACACTCTTACACACATATATAGATGACAACACATTCACACACATATGTAAATATGCATACAACATACCAGCATGTAAAAGAGACGTTAAACCGATGATGATGATAGTGATGATGATAGATATACATCACAAACACATGGATATACGCACATATGGATGTAAACACATGTACACATATATGTAAATACACATATAGAGATTCACGCACACATATGGGTGCAAACACATTCACATATAAATGTATACACATGCAAATATGGATGCAAACATATGCACATACATATGTAAATACAACTATACATACACACATGGACGCCTACACATGTACTCACATATACATGGATGCATACACATATACACATGCATGTAAATATATGAACACATGTAAATACACATATGTACACATACATAGATGCAAACACATGCACACACATGTAAATCCACATATTCACAAACACATGGATGCACACAAATGTACTCACATACGTATATACACAAAAAATACACATGTATGCATATGCATGCACACATGGATGCAGATACATGTATTCATATGTAGATACACATATGCACATACACACGTATTTGAGCATATTTGTATGCATTTTTAAATAAACGATTATTGTGTTCCCTCAGGTGTTCGAGACAAATTTTAGAACCATTTGAAGTATTTAATAGTGGGTAAAGTGCAATGGATAGCTGTTTCTGTGAACTATTGGTGGATTTGAGAGACGATGGACGATTGTAAAGCATCAGAATATTGGAAGTAAGTGACCTGATTCATGGTGATTAGTGCTGGATTAAAAACTTTTGGAATCTTAGCTGCAGCGCAGTGCTTCTTGATTACTTTGAAGGCATGCAGAGTTTGGCATTTGAGTGGCGATTATGAAGAAAGTGCCGAACAAGGATATTTGCTACTTCTCATACAAGAGTAACACGGGCCAACTACTCACCACCAAGGCCCAAGGGAAGCATCTTACGGAAGCCAAAAATCTTCTCAAAATAATCAAATGCCTAGTCAAGCCGGGGATGTTCTGGTTCTTCTCAGGAACAAGTCCCATTAAGTTTTTGAGTGCATGTGTTTCCAGCGAAGGCCATGTCATACCCCCCCCCCCATATTCTAAAAGGGACTCAAACTCAATTTACATGGTATACTGAGTTGCTGTTCATTGTTGTCTAGTGTCGGGTGGGGAGGGTGGCTGCGAAAAGGCCATACATGTGGCAGCAGGGATTAGCTTCGTGTCACACTTCCTGCAAAAACCAGAATTGGCTGTCTGAGAACTTCCACAACTTTACCAGTTCAAACCATTCAATTGGCCTGGTTGCAAGACTATTATGTGCCGGGCACAGTTGAGAAAGACACCAACCATACCGCCTGCAACATCAAGGATGATCTGATTGCCAGGATCAAACTGACATTCAGACGTCTTTTTAAGGACACTATGAAGGCCATATACTCCAGGTTTAGGTTCAGGTCCTATTTGGAGGTTGTAGGTGGAGGCTAAGGGTGGCTTCTCAGTGAGCTGTATTCGGCAAAATATCCTCTAAGAGATGCACTTTGAATTTTGAGAATACATCAATTATTGGTCAATGATATGACGTTTCTAAAAAGTGTCAAATTTGTCTCAAAAACCTTGTATACACGCACCAATGCATTTACACAGGAAAGAAGCCATTCATATGTAATTTTTTTCTCTCCAATTTTCTTTCTCTTTGTTTTTGCTGGTGATGGGGCATCCTACCAGATGCCAGACATTAACACGCTTTTTCAGAGACTCCAACTGAGAGATCTTATTACGATTCTAACCGTCTCTTTAAGTGCAATTGTTTGTATCTCTCTTGCACTTGGTTCGCTGGGTATATTTGTCAGATAGTTTTTTAAGTTCTTTTTCATGAGCCCAGTGGCTCCTCTCTCTTTTTATTTTCTTATTTCGTTTTTCATTAGCACAGGGCTGGATCATTCTTTCAAATGTCAGACACTCGCCTGCTATTTAGATCTCCAACGGAATGCTATTTTATGGATTTTCGCCGTCCTCTTAAATGCAGTTATGTAAGCATATTTGTGATTTCATGCTTGCCCACATGTGAATTCATATATATGCATTCATAAAAACATGAGTTCGTGTTGATATATGTATTTTTACACATTAAACATTGGCAACGCAAATGAGAAAAAATGTATATGTATGCATATACATATATACAAGGTCTGTTTAAAAAGTAATGGAACTAGTTTTGCTGTGTGAGCTGCGGGTAAGAGAGATCAGTGGATTATATTATCATCTAATATATGGCACAATCACGTTGACACACCGGTTCCTGTTAGATCACCGAAGTTAAGCGACGTCGAGCCTGGCCAGTACTAAATAGGTGACCATTTAGGAATACCAGGTGCTGTATGTACTCTCTGTTTATCTCGGCATTGTTTCCAGTCGTCTTGAATTGCTTGCCATTGGAATCAAGCAGTGCCGACTCAGAAGAAGTGTTGTTAGAAATTGCGCAACCCTTGCTTCACAATTACACGCGCAGCCAGCCCCTTACAGGAGTGTCCATAGTCTCTCTAGACTGAACGGAGGGCATGTCATGTCAATATACGTTGGGAAAATATAACTGTAATCTTAGCTTTCTTATACATTAGTTTTCATAATGATTTTTTTTACACCCGCTTTTTTTTTTTCATGTCGTTCAGGAATGAAGGATGAAGGCAAGAAATAAACCTGAAATTTTTGGTCTGGTTGAGGAAAACCCTGTAACAAATACTTGGAATGCATAAGTAAGTGTATGGAGGTCAACGTAAAGCGATTGTGAGTTAATGGTTTGAATCTCGACTTTAAAGTTAATAAAAATGAATAAACTTGGATCATATTTCAAGAGAGAAAAATCAATGAAGAACCACTCATTAAAAAAAATGGATTAAAACAAACAGGATTTATTCATATAATTGTGTGAAATGTAGTTTCTGTAAGACGCCTGTATGAGAAATAACTGAGTTAAAAACAAAGAAGAAAATTTTGATATTGCCACAGTTGGTTTGTGGTTGTTTAACATTTTTGAAAGAAGTTAATGTTATCTTCAAAAGATTTTAGTCAATGTTTGTTTTCATGTATAGTTTGTGAACAAAAAATAGCTTTTTAATTTTATCTTTCCTTCAGCAAAGGGTAGATTTAATAACAGTAAATTAGAGGCTGCTGCTGGAATTTGTTGCAGGCACGTTCGTTCATATTTGCGGTAGATTGTTGAATATGCTGTCCTAGGACTGCGTGTAACCGTTGGGCAGCTAGCCTAAACTCTTATCGACAAACAAGACTCTGAGACATAGTGTAGTTTAAACCCTGGTTTTATTATTCATCGAAAAAGGTAAAAACGGAGATGGCTAAAATATTGGGATATTTAAGTGGATAGAAATTCCTCCATGTAGGTCCGAGACTAAGCAGCTAGGAGATAGGGGACAGAACACCGGAAAGCCGCTTGCCCGGTGTCGAGGCTAAAAAATCCCTTACAAGAAGGAGGGCCGACAAAGGGAGATAAATCTAAAGGACTTATTCTAGGCTAGACAGAACATTAAAGTTGTGTTTGTTTCTTTCTAGATATGCAGTTGTGCATTGAATTTGATGGTCATTAGTTTTATCTTATGTGGGATCATTGCTTGTTCTTGGTTTGGGTGTTCGGGAAGAATGCTTCATTATCTAGCATGGATTCTAGAAGCGAGTTGTCTTGAATGTTTAATTTCTACCTTTTATAACAAAGCTTACATAACTTTCTAGAAACAGGGATTTTGGTGCAAAACAAGTTAAAATGTGCGTAGACGTTTTGCTTTGCACATGCACATTATGATTGTTTGAAAAACGTTGGAGTGGTAACTCCTGATTTATGTGGAGGGGTAACTCTGCACATTGACACCTTGTATGTTCACTAGAAGGGTGGTATCATAAATTTGTAATGTAAAAATCAATTTGCAAAGTAACAAAAAATTATTACAATAAAAGGACAAATGAAAACAAAGAGGTGATTTTTGTTTAAATTCAAAAAGGTTTATTATTCCAAAAGTGGCTGCATAAATGTCCTTAAGCAAATAACAATACAAAAAATGATGAAGAAAAAAAAACGCCTCCAGTACATTACACAGGTAAAAGTGAAAGTTTTTGCTCTTGTCTTAAAGTAAAGAAAAAAGTGTGCAGCCCTTTTTGTCCATTTTTTTTTTATCTCTCATGGTTACAGCGAGTGGGCATTTAATTTTTTAGCATTCGTTGAACTCTTGTGGGCTTGCTGTAACAATAAATACTTTGTCTTTTTTCTTTCATTCGAAGTGTAATGATTGGGATATACATGCGGCTGGGGATCGCTTGTGAATTTAATATTCCCTGTAAACTTCCTATTTCGGAGAAAGCCGGCATAGCTCGACCAGGTATTACCGATTCAAAGTGTAAATCCTGGCAGAAAAAGGGAAGTTGTCATAAAGAGTCTTTATACAAATTAAAGTCAAAAAGGTTCTTTATCTTCACACTAAATAAAAATGAAAAGTTCCTCGTTCTGCAGGACATTAGAGAAGAGATTCCTTCAATTTTTATGACACAAGTTAATATTGAGTTATGTCACGTTAGGTAAATATCATATTTTCGCCTTAAAAAAATAGGTGTTTATGTATTACAGGGCCGGAAAAACAAACTTATCTTTAATTTTTAAGAGTCAAATGATAGGGGGAGATAATTCAAAGTGTTTCCCCAGTATTTATCTTCAAAGCTATTTCCAGGTTTTGAGCCTATTATCTTCCAACTAAAACTTAAATGTTCACTTTGTGCTAGCTGTCATAGCAGCAGCATAGCCCTACAGTCCAACCCCTCCTCAACCCGGCAGAGCTGTGGCAACGGGTAATGTCAGAGCCATGTCATCAGGAACTTCAGTTCCTAGTAGGGTCACTCGAGGCAGATTGGTCTGACACCCAGCGATATTAGAGTCACAATCCAGCTAAAGGTGTTTAGGTGAAATCCAAAGATGTCTACCTCTGGTCGTTCTAGTCAATGTATTACGTGGACAATCTATGACAAACAAGGACTTTTAGTCATGCACAGTGAAGATATTAATATTGCTATCTTTAACTCTGCAGAAAGTGTGGGAAAATGGGGAGGTGATATAAACGTACATAAAAAGTTACAAGCTTGTATAAGCTACTCTCTCTCTCTCCATTTGTGAGCTTACTTATCAGAGACAGTCAAATTAGTAGCTTTGTGCTATGTCTGCCACCGCCCCCTCCCCCCGAAATAAACAAAAACAACATGATTTCATATAAAGGTGTGAATTCTACAATGTTCAACCTATGAAAATTATTCCCACTTATTGGAAACGGTTCGCTCAACAAATTGGTGTGAAATATTAATTTCTAAAATAGAAACAGCAGCTCGGCAATCAAAACCCAGAGAAGAGTCTAATTAGGCAAAAACAAGACGCCCAATGAGCATGACATTGCGCCTTATCCTTTCCACTTCTCTTCGAGGGCAAGGAAAGCAAATAACTACTTACACACACTTATATACACGCATTAACAATAAAAATAAGTAAAAAAATAAATTAAAAT
The DNA here is from genome assembly GCA_963556195.1 of Sepiola atlantica. NCBI lineage: Eukaryota > Metazoa > Mollusca > Cephalopoda > Sepiida > Sepiolidae > Sepiola > Sepiola atlantica. The sequence continues at coordinate 182,361,001 of OY744517.1, forward strand.
AAAAGCACATGGTGGACAGAAAAAGAAATTAGAAACACATGGTAGAAAATAAAAATAAAATGAAACCACGTGGTAGAAAGAAAAGACAATTAAAACACATATTGATGGAATTTCACAAAGCAAACACAAAAGTAATCTAAGTAGTCATTCAACGATTATAAAAATAGATGACAGATGGACTGGAAACTGGAAGAAGTGTAGATCTGGAAAACTTTTTGGTGTTCCCGTTGATATATGGACAACCGTTAGATATTGTCATGTGGTATGAAGAAAACAAACAAGGAATAATACTGGAATTAACAGAAAACTTTGCTGCTGCAGAAAATAGGAAAGAGATCAGATATGAAAAGTTGGTACATGAGTGTCAAGATAAAGGATGGAAGATCGAATTCAATCATTTGGCCATTGGGACAGGAGGAAATGTAAAGCGAATGGTTGTAAACCTATTTAAAAAATTTTTTTTTTTAACATAGTTCACCCCAAACAAGGCAGGCCGCCACTGTAGACATAAGGGACTACTGAGAAAAAAGAAAAGGGGAGAAGATTGGGAGCAGTCAACCTAAATTTGGATCTGCGCAGCGAGATGTCTGTTTACATTAATTTTAAATTTCTGCATGTCAATACTGTTGGGGAAACAGGGGGCAGGGAGGGAGTTCCAGAGGCCAGCAGCACGAGGAAAGAAGCTATTTGAGTAGAAGGCTCTCCGGCATCTGGGGACCTCCACAGTGAATGAATCAGATTTAGTTGATTATCGAGTTAGTCTAGTGAATTTACGTCAAGGGGGCACCAGAGTAACCAATTTATCAGAGCATAATCCATTGAAGTATTTGTAAACAAACATAAGGATGCTACATTGCGGCGATGGGACAGGGACTGGAGCTTGGTTGACAGTGAGGGACCTATTAGGTTGGCGATTCTTTTTTGGACCTTGTCAAGGAGGGAGAGACTAGTAGATGGTGCACCAGCCCAGATGTGACAACAATACTCCATGCATGGGCGGATGATGGCTTTGTAGAGATACAAGATAATGTCAGGTGTGAGGAGTTTACTAGCACGGTAGAGGGAGCCAACCTTCTTTGCGGCAGCCTTGGCAATGTCTTCAATGTATTTGTTCCAATTCATGTTACCTGTGAAGGTTAGGCCGAGGAGTTTGAAAGATGAACTCTCAGGTAGGGTGTTATTTGCCATGACAATCGGTGGTTGGAGAGGTTTCTTGTAGTTATTGAAGGAAAGGAGCTTTGTCTTTGCGGCATTAAAAGTTACCAACCATTTATGACCCGAATCCACTACAGCCTGGACGTCATTTTCTATAGATTCAGCCATTGCCTCGGATATGATCGCGTCGGTTTTGCCAACATGGCGAGAGTAAAGCGTGGTGTCGTCAGCAAATAAACTAATCTCAGACTCTATGTCATCAGAGAGATCGTTTATATAGATCAGGAACAACAAAGGTCCAAGGATAGATCCCTGGGGTATATATTTCGACATCGCTTTTATTGTAACAACTCAGAATTGAGAAAATTGACTAAAGATCTTCAGAAAACAGCAGCAAAAACATCTTATTGGATATGGCTGAAGAGGGATGATATGAACTGGAAGGAGACGTGAATTTTGGACGGCGAAAGAAGGGAGATGAAGGAGATAGTGATGACGCCATATGCAGGGTAGTTTATGACGTCACATTGCAACCAAAATCAATTGTTGATGATGATGGCTGAAAAGATGTATCTGGCTTGATGGCATTTATGGGCAGATGACACCAGTGCTACATAACCACCTCGTAACAGAGAGGCTCCACCACTTCAGAAAAGCAGTCGAGGAATAGGAGCCAAAACTGCGAAGTGGTTCCTCCTGATGATGGTGTAGTTCTGGATTCGGTAGAGGAGCTGTCAGCTGTGAAGCACAAAAAGACTGTGTCATTCAAATCCTTCTGGCCACTATGTGTTTTTAATTTAATTTATTTTTTATTTATTCTTATTTTTTTATTTTCTATTTCTCGCTCCACATGATTTCATCTATTTTTATTATTTTTTGCCCACCTCGTGTTTCACCTCCCCCTCCAATCACTTTTCCCTCATGCATTTTTTTCGCTATCCACCTACTACTCTTATCCTGATTTACAACTCCACCTTCCCCTCACATACCTAATCCACTATATACAGCATCTATTTCCGCCCTCCCTCCTTACTACAACTTCCCCCCCTCGGTTTGTCTTCCAAGCTTCACTGTATAAAATGTTGAGTTCTGTTTAATAAAGCTCATTTTACTAAATGAATATGGTTGAGCAAATCGACCGAAATATCTTGAATGATATGTTTGTGTCCTTATTTCTACTAGCATGCTGCTTATCCATTATTTCATAAACTAATTTTTCATATATATATATATATATATATATATATATATATATATATATATATATATATATTTTAAAGAAGGAAAGATGAGGATAAAATTCGGTAATGTGGTATTTATAATAAATAAATATTACCTGTTCCATTTCACTTTGAAAATTGAAGAAGAAATAACAGAAAAGGTTGGGGATAAAGAAAGTGAAATGGAACAGGTAATATTTATTTATTATAAATACCACATTACCGAATTTTATCCTCTGACGAGAAGAGCTTTATCTTTGAAAAACCATGGTTTAAGGATTAGTGTAACTCCTTACATCTGAACTTTCGATGTAATAAAATTTGTATCAATTTTATGTCATTTTATGTAATTTTATGCAATTTTTTATCTTCATCTTTCCTTCTTTAAAATTGATTGCTCTACTCAACGTATTGAGCTTTACTTTATCACGATAGATCACTTTACGATACTTCACTTATCGTTAATTCTATTATATATATATATATATATATATATATATATATATGGGAAAATGAAAAAAGCCACAGTATTCTTGCTCACCCCCATCTTTCCACTCTTCCCCACTCATTTTCATAAACATTCATTTTTCATTCCTCATTATTGACTCCACCAAGCACGGACGTCCACCCTACTGTTTTCTCCAGTAGTGACTACTATTTTCTTCCTTTTTCCCAATATGTAAACCCTATATGTGTTTGTACTTGCATGACATTTTTATTTATATTATCATCCTGATGAAGTCTTATAAATAAAGACGAAACGTTGATGTACACATAAAAAAACATCCATTTTTTTGTTTTCCTTTTTCATTTTCCCATTACGTCGGATTACCTTCATCCTTCTCTTCCCATATATATATATATATATATATATATATATATATATATATATATATATATATATATCCAGGTAAAGTTTGTATACAATGGAGTAAAAAATTCGAGAGATTTTTGACTGTGTTTCTATAATAGTACTCAATAATGAATAGATCTATTTACTGGTCATAACGAGTTTTATTTATACAAACATAATTTAGCTACACATTTTCATAACATGTTTCAATCACAGCTATAAGAAGCCAGACCTTTTCAAGTGAGTCCATTCTAACCCTGAAACCGCCGGTACGGATGGCTAATAAGCGCATAACTGAATGATATATACATATAATGTAGTATAATGCAAAAATCCTATTACTCTCAAAGGAATAAGTAACAGACATATTTCTTTCATTTTAAAACTAATCTCAGATAAATTTCAAGCAATTAAATCATTTATGTGGTATTAGATAACTGGGTCAGAGGATGCAAGCAATATATACCAATTCAGCTGAAGGGAAATGTATGCATATGGTAAACATTATAGGACTGTGTACATTCATTAAATTCAGATGTGTTATGAATTCATGCATGAATATATAGATATAAATCCGTGCTTCTTCTTCTATACTTTCCTTTTTTTGTTAAGAATGAAGGCATTTTTTGTTTCTTTGCTGCGTGTCTCATTGCAAGACAGACTAAAGAATTTTCTGTATGGAGCAAAAGCCATTGACGTGATTCTACTCAAAATGACAGTTATCTCTAAAGTGTATTTATATCACCATTATTGCTTATTCGTTAACTTGATTAGCGTTATTCTGCCAACATCTTTATTCGACACTTACTTGTCTGAATATATGACTTTAAGTCTCTCTAGATTTATGTTGTTATCCTGAACTAAGTAGCTTGATATTATTCATAATTTGACTGAAGCATGTCGTTTTTTAGCAGGTTTGATGTCGTTTTATTTTCGTGCTTGTTGGACTGGTGATTCTGATAGAAATCGAAAGACATGACCAAAACCAGAATAGATGTTTTTTATTGATAAATACACTCCATAATATAATTGTCGTCCATTCATACAAACTTTTATTCAATATCATTCTTATTTAAATAATTTAAAGTAATTATTTCAAAATGGAATGAAGTAGAAACTATGTTTCAGAATTTATTTTAGATAAGGATTGATAATTTGTATTATTTGAATTATTCAGACTACTGTTCTCATCTTGACTCGTGGTGCAACGGATATAAGTGCTAAGTAATAATAAGTTCTAAGTTACAGTCTTCTTTTTTTTTAATGGAAATCGCTCCAGACAAGGCATGAAGCCACTTGATGTAAAGAGCTAACAAGAACAAATATGATTATCACAAAGAAAGGAGATGCCTATTGGCCTTAGTCTTGAAAGGACCAAGATTATAGGTAGGAGGAAAACAGGCAGCAGGAAGAGAGTTCCATAAGCCTGCGGTTCTTGGAAAGCTGTATTACAATGAGGTATCAAAACAGCGAATTTATGAAGACCACTAGACCAAGGAGTCAAACGAGCTGGAACAAAAGAAGCGGGAGATGAATCACACAGTTCTGAAGAACACATGCATAATAGTATTTATAGAAAAGACTGAGACTAGCAACATCACGTCTGTGATAGAGAGAGGGTGCAGAGAAGAAGAAAGAGTAGTGCCAATCAAATTACAGACACGTTTCTGCACCTTATCAAGAACCCTCAAATGGGGCAGAGATTCACCAACCCAAATATAACAGCAGTACTCCATACATGGTCTGATTGTAGATTTGTAGAGATAGAGAATAGCCTCAGTGAGAAAATGTTTGGAGTGATAGAGAGAACCGACTTTATGAGGAGCAGAAAAAGCAATGGATCTAATCTATGAACTCCCAGAAAGATTTGATGAGAAAGAAAAACCAAGAAGTTTCAGAGGCGATTTCTTCTCAAGAGCGAAGCCACCCATGAAAATCTCAGGAAGAAAAGGGACACGCCTACGATTGAAAGACACAAGCTGAGTCTTAACTGGATTAAATGAAACAAGCCATCGCATATCCCTAATCTAAAATGGAACCCAGGTCAACTTCTAGATCAGCTGCATATTTTGACTGATCCGAGGAAGATGGGCGAGAAGCAACACCAGAATAGAGAGTAGTATCATCAGAATAGGTGTTAATTTTCTGAACAATATTCTTTGGAAGATCATTTATATAAAGAAAAAGCAGTGTTGGGCCTGAGGAACACCAGCATTGATAGAAAAAGAGAATGAAGAGACATCGTCCAAAGTTACTCGCAAGCTTCGATCAGAAAAAGACCTAATAATGTCAAGAACCTCACCACAAATATCATAACCCTGAAGTTTGTGTAGGAGACCAGAATGCCACACTCTGCCAAACGCCTTCGAAATATCAAGTGAAATGGCTCTTTCCTCTTCTGAATTATCCATAAACCGACAGATCCACTCAGTTACAACATTTAAAAGATCAGCAGTTGAACGAAAACCATGAAAGCCATACTAAACATCACTAAAGAGGCCCAGACTTTCCAGAAAATGAAGAAGCTTGCCATTGACCAACATTTTAAAAACCTTACTAATAACGGAGAGGAGACTAACTGGACGATACTTAGTGTGGTCAGACCGATCACTAGCATTTTTAAAGATAGGGTCAACAGAGGACTCTTTCCAACATAAAGGGAAACAGGACTTAGACAAACAGAGACTGAATAATTTAGAGAGGATAGAAGAAAGTTTAGGAGCCCAACGCTTAAGAACAACAGCAGGAATTGAATGGAGGTTGAAGGTTAAATCCTCAGTATACTAAGAATGCAATTACGAATGACTTTAGACTTCTACCCGGTCATGGCTGATAAAATGAGAGCAAGCAACCCCCATAGACTAAATAAAGGTTTCTGTTCAAAATTCCCGAGTTCGACAAGACACACCTAAAGAATGTCGGCGGTTAGATTGACCAGAACATTGTAAGAATAACATCCAAGATGAGAACGGTAGTCCGAATGATCCAAATAATACAAAGAAAGGAACAATTTTTCCATGAGTAGTAACAGGAATATTACATTACTTTCTGGAATATGGCATATCCTCCTATATGATCGGGTTAAAATAATTCAAATAAGAACTAAATCACAGCAGAAGAAACATTTGATAATTGTCTTTAAGGGACATGAAACCCGGTGTGATGTTGTGACATGATTAGTAAGTTGGAACTTTAAGAATTGCATCCGCCCTGTTTTATGTTTTAATTTATAATATTGAGCACTTTACAAAATAATGTTTAAATAAAAACTATTCCATTGGTTTTTAAAACATAATTTTTTTATTCTCATTGTAAACTTAAAAAAAAAATTTGAATACAGTAGAAATAGAATCAGCACCACATGATTACTGTCACCTTCACACCTATGCGTCAAGAAAAGTTTCATTTTATTTTTGCTCTGAGTGCCGAAATCCATGTATTTGGAGATTTTAATGTCCATCACAGAGATTGGCTTAGTTTCTTGAGCTATACAGACACAGCTGGTAACAGCATGCATAGTTTCTCTATTGCACATAACCTTTCACAAACCGTCACTTTCCCGAGCCGCCTCCCAGATTGTGAACATCAGCAAGCCTCACTTCTTGACCTATTCTTGACAACACTGCTTGAGGATTATGCAACAGATGCCCATAGTCCATAGAGGAACGCTGATCACCTCATGATAATGGTTGATATTACTCCAACCAAAAACCGAAGCACCATTACTTAAAACGACATGATATTACTAGGCTGATTGGGAATCCATCCGAGATCTCATTAGAGATGCCCCATGGAGTAAAACTTTTTCTCTCCCTGCTGAACAGTATGCAAATGAGGTAACAGAATGGATCAAAGCAGGCATAGAAGCAGTTGTCTCCATGCAAAAATTCTTGACTTGTGCAGTGGCTATTTCGTTTAGGCAGCAAGCATTCAACCGATTCAACCGCCAAATAGACAAAAATTTATAGCAGGAAATAGCCACAACTAAAAGTAGATGACCAGAAAACGCATTGAGTCACAGAAATTAGGAACTCGCGATTTCTGGAAAATCTATAATAGTGTGGTGAACAATGGGCAATCAACAATTTCCCCACTATCCAACCACTATGATGCCACTTGCATGGCAACAGATACAGTTGAACTTCTTGCTCAGTGGTTCGCCTTGAACTCCATCTTCGACTCCACAAACAACTCCTTCCTTACAGACAGAAATCACACTTGATGATCTGATCATTACCTCTTCCCATGTCCTGGATATCATAAAAAAAAAACTTGACACTTCCAAAGCATGTGGGCCTGATCTTATCCCTGCTATAGTAATAAAAAATGCTATACTGAGCTGGCCCTGTCCTCTCCAAACTCTATAAGAAATGCCTTGCCGAATCTTGCTTATCTGATAGCTGGAAAATTGTCTCTGTAGTATCAGTTTTCAAGAAATCTGGTGAAAGAACTGACCTGCAAAATTATCACCTCATAAGTCTCCTCCTGCTCTCTGCTAAAATCTTTGAATTATTTGCAATGTACCTTTTCAGTTAGGCAATATTAATAACGGGTTTCTGATATATAGTGAGCAGGGGGGGGGGCTAAGGCTATAAAAGTTGCAAACCACAGTTTGAGAGTATTTTCTTACAAGTTCATTCATTAGTGCTGAAGTCAGGATTATGAAAAATGAATTTTAAATATGCACATGTATCTCTATGAGCGGGTATGACCCATTTAACCATGACCTTGAAACACTGTGACATAATTCATCTTTTCGACGATGTCACCACATGAGCATCAAATCTCCATTCTATTTTTGTTTACTGTAACTTTGAAAACATTCCATTTGTAACGTCTACAATAATAAGAGTGAAAACAGAAACTTCGAATATGATGTGTAAAAAACAGATTTTTCGTTCAACTTTCTAACAAGACATTGTTCCTTGGCTTTTTTTGCTAGGAGCAAAGTGTAGTATCTGTTCTAATACTACACTTCATCTTTTCTGTTCTCGGTCGGAGGAGAAGGGATCCTTCTAGACTGAGGCAATGTTTATTTTTGTTTAAATCCAGAGTGCCCCTTTTTGGGGAGCTGGATTTTCCCTACATTTAAAACCTACCTTGTGTCTATCTATGCCCTCGTGGGGAAGCAAGTAAACAAGATCCATCTTTTAGTAGTGTCATGGCCTTTGATGGACTTGATTAAACTAAGTAGAGTTTGGGATAACAATTACTACTACTACTACTACTACTACTACTTGTCCTGGGTGTGATATTAAACTACATCTGTTGATGAAGCTTCAATTTGGGAGCTTTGGGGAGTGTGGAATCACCCCATTGTTATTATTACTCCCAGGTCCACTCTGACTCGCAGTGGTAGTACCTGTCAGGATCCTATCTATGGGTTAAATAGAATCTGTTTGTGATATGAAACTGTATCTAGTGATATACATACTAGTGTACATCTAGTTAAAACAAACATCATGAATATGTATAAAGATTTGAAGATATTATGAACTTGAAGTATACAATTCTTTACTAAAATGATTGGATGTAACATTAAAAGGGTTGATATGTCGTAAAACAAAACAAAGGAACTACTACTACTACTACTACTACTACTACTAGTAGTCCTCCTCCCCATTCTCCTCCTACTACTACTACTAATAAAAAGAATGATAATAAGAAGAGAAGAAACACTACTACTAAGATCCCTCTCTCTCTTTTTCTCTTTTACCTTCTCTCTCTCTTTCTCCCTCCACCCTCTTTCTCTGTATCATTCTCTCACTCTCCCTTTCTTGGAAGTTTTCATAATCTCTAAGGTTTACACAAAGTGTCAAAATCTTTTCTGACAATCAATGTTTTCCCTTATAAGTTTACACTACATGTCAAAACAATGTGGCACTTGATTTGTATTGGTGTGTGTGTGTGAGAAAGAGAAAGAGAGGTGACAGTGAAAAAAGTAACAAATAGAAATAGAAAGAGAGAGAGAATGTGTGTGCATATGTACGTTTGCCTATATATTTGTGTGAGTGTGTGTAAGTGTGCTTGACTTGTACTGGTAAGTGAGTTTAAAATAGAGAGTGGTGGTGGTGCATGTTTGTGTCTTTGTTCAGGTGTGTGAGTATGCTGGTATGTGTGTGTCTTTAGGTGATATATTTAGTACTAGTGAAAACCATGTCCTGGCATTGCCCGGTAAAATTGAGAAACCCAAGAAACTTCTGCTCCCACTCCTGAACTCCATATTACTATTTTTATTCTTATTTTTTTACTTTCGATAATTATAAATTTTCAAGTTATAAATAAAAGCAAGTAAAACGTTTTCTTTGCTGTGTATGGATGTCTAGCATCAATGCAGATCCATTCAAGCTGTACCATAACACTTTCTCCGTTATTAACATGCAAGCCTTTTGCAGAATTGGAAAAGAAATTGTCTCGTCAATCTGTTTAAGCTATGTATCGTCGCTTTTTGTTATGGTTCCAAGCGTTCCAATTACAACGGGAATCACCTTTACTTCTTTACATTTCCACAGTCTAACTAATTCCCATTTTAGATCTTGATAATTTTTTTTTTCGTGTTCGTTCTCCTGCACTCTGGTATCGAAGGAGCAAGCTATATCAATGATTAATAAGTTCTCTTGTTTTTGTTTAGAAAGATTAAGTCGGGTATGGAATGTTCAAGAACCTTATCAGTCTGTATGCGCATGTCCCAAAGAAGTTTGCCATTGTCGTTCTCCTGTACTACTTCTGGCTTATGCTCATACCACTTCTCATTGTGGCCCAAATAATAAAGTTTGCATATATTCCAGTGTAGTATCTGAGCGACTTTGTCATGTCTCCATTTTTTATACTAATGTTGTGCTAGCATAGGGCATTCAGATACAATATGCGCTAAGGTTTCTTTCATTACATAGTCGGCATATCGGTGATTCTGCAGTTTTGCCAATGTTTTGAGATCACCCCTGACTAACCAATTCCAGCTGTCATTATCTCTAAATGCAGTATTCTTAAAGAATACACTGTGTAGTTTCTTTTCAAATAATTTTAACCCTCTCTCTTGTAAACTTTGACTCTTTTTCCCCCAGTTTTTAGTATTTCCTCTCTTTTCACTTCACGAAGAAGAATCTAATTACTTTCATAAATATATTTATATAGACAACCTTCTTCTATATTCACAACATCTTTGACACTAAGTAGACCTCGACCACTCTCCTTTCTAGGTAGATACTATCCATCTGCATCTCCTTTCTTTGCAAAGGCTCCATAAATGGCAAGCATTTTCCATGTTTTGGTATCCAAACATTCCAGTCAAGTATACCGGCAGTATATCGAATGATAGCTACTGCTCTGGCATTGATAGCATAGATTGTATTTCGACTGTGGAGGTGTGATTTAAGAATAATCCTTACTCTTCTGTTGTACTCAGTTGTGACCTGGTTTTTCATTTCCTTGTTTTAATCTTATCCGCCTCCAGTATTCCCAAGTATTTGTAGCCCCTTTCACTGTCTATATTCTTTATCAGATCTGTTCTTGTGAGTTCAAGGTCATCTGAGTGGACAAGTTTACCCCTTTTTATAACAAGAATGGCACATTTACTGATGCCAAATTCTATTCGTACAACGTCAGTAAATAATTTAACCGTATTCATTAGGTATCAAGTTGGTTTACATTATTTCCTAAAACTTTAAGGTCATCCATGAATAGTAAGTGGCTGACTGTAAGAAGTCCTTTCTCAAGTGCATATCCTGCCTTCACATTACATAAGAGAAGTGTTATCGGGATCAAACTAATGACAAAAAGCAGGGAAAGACTATTGCCCTGGAAAATCCCTCTCCTGATGTTTACTTTACCTAATGCAACACCTGAAGTTAAATTGGTTTCCCAATTCTTCATGCTATTCTTTAAAGCTGTTTGAATGTTGGGGGCTATTCCGAAAATCTCCAAGCATTTGTGTATCCATGAATGAGGCACCATGTCAAATGCTTTCTTATAATCCCCCCAACCCATAGCAAGGTTAGTAGTTCTTCTTCTTCTTCTTCTTCTTCTTCTTCTTCTTCTTCTTCTTCTTCTTCTTCTTCTTCTTCTTCTTCTTATTATTATTATTATTATTATTATTAATAATAATAATAATAATAATTATACTTAGAAGTTCTTATATAGTAAAATGATCTATTTCACTTTTCTACAAATGAAAACAATTTAAACTTTCATATTACTGAAAAATATAATTTTAAATATGAAACAAAAATGAATAAAAAACATGTTAGTAATTAAATTTTAAACCATAAAACACATTTTAAATTTCTTTAAAATACTAAACAAAAAATATATACGTAGACACATGGCAAATTTTCACTGTTTTTCATGCTAGTCAGCGTACTTATCTCTTTTCAGTGGAAGGAAAATGTACCTACTGAACTGCAGAACGGTTTCCAGAATAACCTAGAATCATTTTTATTATTAGTCTTTGATTTTATTACATTCTATCTCCATCCTCATTCACATTTTATATCATTTGATATTTATTTTTACAACCAGTTCACAGACATGGAAACTCAAAATCAAAGAACTGACATCGACATGTGTTCACACACAAGCTGTGAAAACCTTTAAATTCACTAATTCATTCATGCCTAATTAAACTCAATAAAATGTCTTTTTAAAAGTTATTTTTCAACCTTTTGCCCACATCTTGTGCGGTTTATTAATGCTGGGGGCACCGGACAAAGCCCATCGCACAAAAGCCTATCAGACAAAAGTCCATCATATAATTTAAAAAAACTGACAAAAGTATAAAATAAATGAATTTAATTTTTTATAATGTAATTATTTATGACGTTTGTCAGTATTTTACCTTGACAAAAATGTTTTACTTAATTTCTAAACATTTTTCGGAACCTTGTAAATCAACTGCATACTTTTAAAAGTTACCTACCGAATTTATGCAAAGTTGCATTTTTCATACAAGTAAAATCAATTTACATCATATTTTGATGGTTTTATGATCTATAGATTCTAGTTTTACTGGTAGTTTAAAAACAATAAATATTTATCATTTTATCATTAGTACCAGCAATGGAAAATTCAGTTTTAAAAAAATATTAAAAGAATCGTTTTTGGAATCGAAAATAAGGCTAAAATTTTTCCGATTCTGATACCGATACAACAAAAAGTTCTGATTTTTCCGATTCCGATTGATCGTCCCAACATTAGTATATATATAACAGAATCATACAAATGTAAGCATATTAGATGTATATCCGTGAGAGGAGGTGTCATCTAGTAAAATACTTGTTCTTTTGTCTTACTGATATTAGCTTAGTGTATGATCAAACTTTTCAAACTGAAACAAAACAACCCTTGTTGGCTGAAAAGAATATGTATTTACAACCAGAAAAGAAAAAGAACAGAAACAAAACTGTTCTTTAATTACATCAGTCAACCAGCATCCCCCAATAGTTCTGCAATAAAATATGGCAATAACAATTTAAAATAGGCTAGACGGGAGGTTGGAGAGGCCTGATCTGACCAAGCGACTGATCATGACATATCCTAGCAAAAAGAAAAAAGTTAACATTATGGTACTATTAAACCTGATTTTTCTTCAATCAGACACCCATTTCCCCTTTAATTGTTACACACTATAAGGGTCAATCGTACTAAGGAAACACATCATGTTATTAAATTTTAGTTTTTGTGTACTAAATTTGAAACTAGCAGAAACTCAAAAATGCACTTAGTGCAAGTATACTGCTGATATCCCTATCTCAAATAAGGCGATTGTATTCCCCCTTGGTATATTCCCAACAGAAGTTGGACTCTGCAGTGGGTGGTAGAGCACAGAACTAGTGAATAATTTTACTTTTTTTTTCATAGAGAAACAATTAAAAAAACCCTCAAAAGTGCATGCGAAATACCTTGGTAGGCACTCACCTAGAGACGGTGTCTCGATAAAAACACTGGTTCCCATCACCCCATTGCGTTGCGTCAGGAAGGGCATCCAGCCTATAAAAATCTTGCTTCAACTAAAGAAATGACTTCCAAAGAAAATCGGTCGCATTTCAGACTATGTAGTTTAAATGTTTGAAGCCTGTGTGGAAGACCTGGTGAGATTGTTGGGTTTCTTGAGAAAAGATGAGTTGACTTGTTTTGTGTCCAAGAGATTCAATGGAGAGGTAAATCTGCAGGAATGAATGTGGAAAATGATGCAAGATATCAGTTGTATTCGATTGGAAATGTTTTTGGTATTTATATTGCAGAGAGATGGGTAGATAAAGTGATTGAAGTTGATTGTGTAAGTCAGCAACTCATTCTGATGAAATTGATGGCTGGTGAGAAAATTTTCACAGCTATATCTGTTTATGCACCATAATGTGACTTGAGTGAATATGAGAAAGATGAGTATTATGACAGGCTTATTGCAGTAACTAGTAAGGTTGGTAGGAAGGAAGTACTTGCTATGGCAGGAGATTTGAATGGTCATGTTGGAAAGACCTCTGGTGGTTTTAAGGGTGTGCAAGGAGGAAATAGATATAGTAATAAGAATGCAGAAATCGAAATAATTTTAGAAGTTGGTCTTGTCATGGACATGTCGGTTTCAAACACTATTTTTAGGAAAAAGGAAAGCCATCTCGTTACATATGAATCTGGTACAGCAAAGACTAAAGTAGATTATCTGCTGGTTAAGAAAAAGGTCAGAAAGCTCTTAAGTGATGTGAAAGTAATACCTGGTGAAAAAATTGCGACACACCACAAATCGGTTATTTGCAAGAAAGCTCATGGGGTAAAGAGAAAGTTTATCCCAGGAGAAACGTGTGGAAGTGGAATGAAACAAGTTCAGAGACTAAGTGATGGAGTATTCGGTTACCAGATCCACTACAGAAAGTGTAGAAGAACAGTAGAAGAAGATGAAGGATACATTGTTGGAGGTAACAGACCAGACCAGACCAGACTTGTGGGTGGATAGAAGCCCCTCCACCCCCAAGGCGTACCATACTGGTGGAATGAGGAAGTTGAGAAGTGTATCAAAGAAAAGCAGAAACGAAATAGTGAATGGATAAAAGTTTAGAGAGTAAGGATGTGTATCTGGTGGCAAAAGGGACAGCAAGAAGTGCAATATACAAAGCCAAGAAAGATGCAGAGCAAGCTAGGTTTCCAGATATACTACGAAGGGATGACCAACAGAATTAAGTATTCAGGATAGCTAAACAGATGGCAAAGACAAATATGGATATTGTTCAAGAGAAGAGGTTGCTTGGAAATGCTATGATGAGAGATTGTTCAATACTGAGTTTTTATGGAGCTGAGAAAATCTCGAAGTAGCAGAAGCAGTATCTGGTTCAGCTATAGACTTGATAAATCAGATCACAAAAGAAGACTGAAGTGTTACAAGGGTAAATGAGGAACTCTAGATAGAAGTAATTACAGACGTTTAAAGTTGATAGATCATGTCCTGAAAATGATTGAGAGAATAATTGACCAACAAATAAGAAGTATATTGGTAAGAAGAACCTTTATTTTGCTTTTGTGGATCTGGCGAAAGCTTTTGACAGAGTGACAAGAGAGGTTGTCTGGTGGGTTTTGAATAAACTAGGGGCAAACAAGTGGTTGGTAAGGTTGTTCAAGCAATTAATAGAAATGCTCAAAGTTGTGTTAGAATTAACAACACACTTAGTGCCATCTTTAATGTTAAAGTGAGAGTATATCTGCTACTTTTCATTTGTGTTTTCTAAGGAGTTTCGTTTGGGTTATCTGGAAGAAAAGGTGTAAGCTGATGATTTAGTACTTGCGTGTGAAACAACGGAAGACCCACTTGTTAAGTTAAAGTTAAAGACTTGTAGGAAGGTTATGAAAAGTAAAGGTCTGAGAGTGAATGTTACCAAGCTCAAAGTGATGATCAGTGGCTGTAGTGTTGGGAAGCTCCCCAAAAGAGGAAAGTTCCCCTGTTCAGTGTGTGGAAAGGGAGTCAGGTAAAACTCAATTTTTGTGGTACTTATAAACATTGGGTACACAACATGTGCAGTAGAATTACAGGTAGATTGAGAGATGAAAACCAGTTGTTGTGTAAGAAATGTAAAACAATGGAGACAGATGAGAACTCAAATGTGGAAAAAGTATATTTGGATGACAAAGCTGTTGAGATTGTTCAGAAATTGTGTTACCTTGGTGATACCATTGGAGCACAGAGAGGAGCAGGTGCAAGTGTGAATGCAAGATTTAGAAGTAGATGAAGTAAATTCAGGTAATTCTCCCATTGCTAACTAGCAGAGATTTATCACTGTTAACCAAAGGAAAAGTCTATCAGGCAGATGTATGCAATGTTATGATGCATCAAAGTAAAATCTGGCCAGTGAGGGTTGAGAACATGCGTTGCATGGAGAGAAGTGACATGAGGATGATATGATGGATGTGTAACGTGAGTCTTAAAGACAGGCTTAATTCTTTAGAGAAATATTAAATCTGGAGTGTGGAGGGAGATGTGTACAGAACAGATGATTTCGATGTTATGTCCACGTTGAAAGAATGGATAAGAGTTCTTTGATTAGTAGATGTAGAAAAGTTGAGATAGCAGGATCAGTTCACAAAAGAAGGCCAAGAAAAACATGGGAGGAAGTGATGAGGATTGACTTGAGAGAAAGAGGGATAAATAAAGATCTGCCCAAAGATAGGTTAGTTTGGAAGTCAATTTCTAAAAGCCATCCAACAGATGCCAGCATGTAACTGGACTTTAACCCGAATATGATATGATGGCAAGTTCTATGAAATTTTTTTTTCTGCACCCTTGATCTTCACCCATTAAACTGCTGGGATGACGAAATCTACGATTTGGTCTCCTTGCTTGCATGAGTTTGTCCTTTTGTACTTCCATGTCCCAGAGGATTTTATGGTTTTTAATTTTCCAATACTGGCTTTAGTTTGTGTCAGTACTATTTGTCTGCATGTTCAAAGTGCAGATGTTTGCATAGTTCCCAGTATCCTGCGTTCCCCACACACCCGTGTCTGTTTTTTTTTTATTCCTTTTGGGCTACTTTGCTGCATTCACTTATTATGTGATTTATCGTTTCGTTTCTTTGTCCACAGTTTACATTTGCTATTTTCCTGGATCTTGTCTATCTTCACATTTATATTGTTTGTTCTGACCACTTTGTTTTGTGTGGCTTTCAGTAGCGATTCAGTTTCTTTGTTCAGGTGTCCTTTCTATAGCAAGATCCATAAATTTTCATGTGCTATTTCTTTAGTCAGTCTTATAAATTGTCCATGTAACTGTTTCTTCCCATTTTTCTTTTCTTGTGTTTTTGTTCCCAGTATTCCTTATCTCCATATTGTTTATCTTAGTGGTGCTTTTAGCATAAAGACCATTCGGGTTTCCTGGAATTTGAGTAGCAATAAGTCTCCCCAGGATGCCAGTAGACATCTGGTTATTCCATTCTCCTTGACTCTTCATGAACAGTTTGTTTGGTGCTAACCAAGGTTGGTACCATCATCTTTAGCAGGGGGGGGGGTTGTCAGTTTCAATCTGCTTTGATTCGTATAATCTTCTTCCTTTAGGTTATTTGAGACAAATTTGACACTTTTTGGAAAGGAAAGAAAGAATGTCATATCTTGGCCAATGAATGATGCATTCTGAAAATTCAAAATGCATCTCTTAAAGGATCTTTTGTCAAATACAGCTCACTCAAAGAAGCTGCCATAAACCTCCACCTTGGCCTCTAGGAGGGACTTGATTCTGAAGCATGCGCCCTTCATGGTGTCCTTTAAGAGACACCTGAACACCAGATTGATTCTAACATAAAGCTCATCTTTGGTGTTGCAGGCAGTACGGTTGGTATCTTTCTCAACTGCGCTCCACACATAATAGTACATGGAGTTGCAATCAAACAAGTTGGGGGGGCAGATGTTGGAACTGATGAAGCCATGGAAGTTCTTAGACAGCCATTTTTGGGATTTCCTGGAGGTGTGACATGAAGCGTAGTCCTGCTGCAACATGTATAATCTTCCTGCAGCCACTCAGCACTTAAAAACAGTGGACAACAACTCCATATAGCGATCTGAATTGAGTCTGAGTTTCAATAAAGCCATCTGAATTGAGTCTGAGTTCCTTTTAAAAGATGTGAGGAAGCATGCCGTACCGTTTGCTGGAAACACATCCAAACACAATCACAGTTTGAGGGAACTTGGTCTTCATGATGTACAGGACTTCCTACAGTCTGTCAGTTAGCCCTCTGCTGTTCTGAGCATTGTGCAACTGGTCCTGAGAAGAACCAGGTTATCCCCGGCTCAACTGAGTATTTGACCTTGAGGGGTTTATTAACTTTCATAAGGCGGTTCTTTTGAGCATTGGCACTGAGTAATTGGCACTTGTGACTCTTGTATGAGGATTAGCGAAGATCCTCATTCAGCGCTTTCTTTATAGTTGCCACTCTAGTGTTCATCTCTGCTTTACTTGAATCTTGCAGCATCTTTTTATTTTTCAGCTTCTCAAAGAATTTTGTGGTGTGGACACTGTCAACACACTTGCTGCAATCCTTTCTTCTAGCTACTGCTTCCATATCTCCATCGCAATTCTCCAGCTCACATCTCACAGCCTTCCAAATATTCAAGGGGCATTGAGATGCAGCTAAGACTTCCGAATGTTTTAATCCTGCACAAATCATCAGGATGCAGGTCACTCTCTTCCAATATTATGGTGCTTTCCAGTCGTCCACTGTCTTTAGCACTCAAACAGCTATCCGTTGCACTTTACATTTATTAACTACTTCCATTGATTCTGAAATGAAAGAATATCAAAAGCTTATCAAATATATCTCGAACACTATGTATATATATATTTTTCAATTTCTATTTCAACTTTCATGTAGTATTACCTGGTTATGTGGGTTGCTTTCCACACCCAAGAATTTTCCTTAAAATTTCAGCTGTTTTCACCAGTGCCATGCATTTTATGGTGTCAATCCTTTCATTGATTCCAATTTCTCCTAAACTTTTTTCCATTCTTTTAAAACTGTTCCTGGTGCTCCTACAATTATTGGTATTACATTAATTTTCTTCATGTTCTATATTCCCTCCAGTTTCCTCACAGTGTTTTGGCATCGGTAACCAGCCTATCTGTATGTAATTTTATAGTCCTTTAGTTGCATCGTTCATGGAATCTTTAATACTTACTAGTCCTCTTCCTCCTTCTTTCCCTTTTACACAGAGTTAGTTTACTAGTTCTGTGATCCAAATACATGAACTCTTCTTTTGTCCAGTATGAATGAGCCAGAATATCTTAATAGAGAAACTGTCCGATTGTTTATTTCTTTAATTAGGTTTCTGCTATAAAACATTTTTTTCAGGAGTTTTCTTGTTCTTCTTAGGTATTTTTTTTTCATCTCTTTCATCTCTATTGATTTGATTATGCCTGCTTCCAGGATGCCTAGGTATTTATAGGTCTCACATTCACCAAGTGCTCTCATCACATCTCAATTGGGTAATCCTATTCCTTTCATTACTTTCAGTTTTCCCTTCTTCACCTCCAGCAGTGCAAATATTTCCATTCTTAACTGCATTCCTATATCTTGGTTAAAGATCCTAGTTGTGTTTATAAGTGTTTCCAGATTCGTTCTATCTTTTGCAAATAGCTTAAGGTCACCCATATACATGAGGTGTTTTATTTTTTCCTTCGTCTCTGTAAATCTATATCCTGCACAGCATCTCCTAGGTATGTTGGTGAGTGGTATCATGGCTATGACAGCATGGAGGTAGCGTCTCTCTGGATGCTATTTCTCTGTTAACTACTTTTAGGATATTCGACCTAGGAATGTGAATATTCCTCCCTACCTGTAAATGGTCCAAAGGATGAATCACTAGCTGTAATGGGGCTTAACTTTCTGAAATTAAAACTAAATTAAAAAATAAAAATAACTAGAGTAAATTAAGCTGTTATTTATTATGGTAATATCTGAAAATATGACGTAGTTTCGGTTGCAAGCGTCCATCAAATCTCCATTGTATCTAGTTCTTTCGCATCAGCAAGAAATGTCAAACACTTCTCAATGTTTTCCCATATAAGTTTACTCTACATGTCAAAACAATATGGCACTTGGTTTGTACTGATAAGATGGGTTGAAATAGAGAGAGAGAGAGAGAAGAGAGAGAGAGAGAGAGAGAGAGAGAGAGAGAGAGAGAGAGAGAGAGAGAGAGAGAGAGAGAGAGATAGAAAGATAAGTATATATAGAGAGTCATTTTAGAGTATTCAAACCAATATTATTATCATTACTATGGATTTAAATATTTAAGTTTTTTTATAAATTCATATAAAAAGATTAGTCAACCAGTTAAAAAAAGAACACCGTTTTTCTCATAAATACACAAACCTGTTGTTTATGCATATGAATATAAAACAATAGAATTAATAAAATCAATGATGCCCGAAAATTGTTTATTTAAAATTCCTTTTTTAGAATCATTATGCAAATTAGAAATCTTATTTACTCTGCCAATGATCATTTGGTTGGACATTTAGGAGGACATATTAATATTTTTTCATTTTTTTCCATTGGAGAGTGATAATTTTTGGAGAACCTTTCTCCTTCCTCAGTCAAGGATAAAATGAATGATTTGGTAGAAATTCATACACACGAGGGTAATCAATAAATAAAGTGAACTTTGAAACGAAACGACTCATATTTCATATAGAAAAATTGAGAACTTTTGAAAACTTTGTTTCATGCAGGGGGTTAAACAATTGGAAATCAGAATAGACAAATCTGGACTCTAAGGAGGACGTGGTGTCTGTTCCAAAACCAAAATGACTGATGGTTTCCACTGTTCTTTCTGCAGTATGATACCTTGCTTTCTCTTGGTGACCATTTTTCTTTGACTAAAACATTCTTCCCCATAGACATCATACATTCCTCTGTAAATTTGACATAGTTGGCACTTATCAGACATAAAAAAATTCGATCTGTTCAAGCTTAGAGAACAGTGTTTGATTTGCCGCCATTTTGAATAACCTCAAAATGATTAAAATAACTTTTGCTATAAAGCAATTCCAAACAATGCAGAGTTTAAATTCATGGAAGAAAATCTGAAAAATAAAGAACGTATTTTTTGTTTCAAAATTTTTTATTTGATGACTATTATAAGAGTCTCGGTCCTCAATCAAGCAGTCGGGTTTCAAATCTCAGTGTGAAACACACACCATGTCTAGCCACACTGAAGAGCCTTGATACGGCGAAACACTTGTCTATGGATGAATATCTATTTTTTAATTAATGTTTCTCCTTTTTACAAAAAAGAACAATTTACTGTCCTGACATTTGGACACATAATATGAACTTTCAACTGTATGTATTGTTAATATATATATATATATATATATATAACTAGAAGAATACCCGTCCCAGTACGGGTAAAATTAATTCCCCGAACAAAACAGTTTTTCACTATTTTTATGTCCCTTTACCAAGATTAAAATCAAGATCCAAAGAAACAGAGATTTTGGAAATATTTATTAATTGATGCCTAATTCCTATTGTTAAATTTTCACAAAACTCGGAGTTATCTGAATTTTCACGAAGGGCTTCCACCCCTTCTTTTACTCCCGTTGCATAAAGCTAAATATAGCCCACATTACTCACCCTTACTCATAACAACTGTGTTCCCAAATTCATGATGATCGGTTAATTAGTTTAGGAGTGAATCCTATACATAGAAATATATAAACATATACACATACTTAACTTTATATGGAGATTATATAAATGCTTTTGTTCGGTTAATACATGTTATTTCCATCTTTTAAAAAAAAAATTATTATGGAAATTGTTCCAGACAATGCATGAAGCCACTTGATGTAAGGAGTTTTAAAAAAAAACTACTTCAAGGTCAAAAACTAGTCAACGATAAATGTTAGATGGGCAGATCTCAAACACAGAAAATAACAATTTTTCCCCATTTGTCAGTAACATCACTCATGGAATGTGAAGACTAAAGGACAAAATAAGGGAAGCGAGAGTTACGAGGCCACCGAAAGTAAACCAAAAGTCCTCTTTCTACTCTCCCTAAAATCCTATTCATATTTCATTATAGAATGAGTCTTGTAATTCATACCAAGTTTCATCCTAAAAATCAGCAAAATAATGTAGAAAGACCGAAACTGTTAAATATCTACAGCTTAGAAAAAAAGAAGAGAGAGAGAGAGAGAGAGAGAGAGAGAGAGAGAGAGAGAGAGAGAGAGAGAGAGAGAAACATAATGCTATATGTTTTTAAAGTCCTAGGAAATTAAATTCTAAACATAGGATGTGCAATTAAAAATAATGATAGAACAGGATTTTAATTACATACACCATATTACTAACGTCTGTTTAGCAATTAAATAGATATAATTCAGTCTCAGATGGAAATTTAATTGCACAAAGACGGAAACTATTTAATATACTACCCAAAATATTAGAATAAAAGGAACAGATGAAATCGATTTAGTTAAATCAAAGTTGGACACTTTTCTAAGAACAATGCCTGACCAACCTTGTTGTATAGGAATTTAAAAAAAATAGTGACATCAAATTCAATAATATAAGTTATTAATCATTTTCTTTTTTTTTCTTTGTAAGTCTTGATTCTCAATCTATCATATCCTAAATGTGGGAGTAAGGCGTCTCCATGGTGTCCCAGACCTAAACACAACTTTTGTTGTGTATAAAGAGCACTACATTTACACAGTGTAAATGTTATCTTAAGGACGAATCAGTTGCACTGGTATGGTCATGTGTTTGATTCCCTGGATAAAACGTTGTAGGGGTCTTGAATTGCAAGACTGGAGATTGAGCTTGTGAAATATCAAAAGACGTCTGACTCCTGGACAAGAGAAAAGGGATGTTAAATGAATAGATAGATAGATAGATACAGAGAGAGAGAGAGAGAGAGAGAGAGAGTGAGAGAGAGAGACAGAGAGAGAGAGAGATCATATGTACATACATACATACAGTTTAGATTTTGATACGTTTTGAACATGCTGCACTTTTGTAGAAAATTGATGTCTTATTCATTGTACATTCTTGTCACAGTAAATAGTATCAGTCTGGATATTTTTTTAACTCCTCCATAGTCATAAAAGCAGGACATATGATCACTTCTGAAAATGTGTTACTAAAATACGCACCTGCTTTTACATAGAAATCCTATTTTTACATTCACAAAATGTCTGCTCGCCTATATAAAACAGTAATTAACGGTTTCCAGAGAGAAAAACGTTCAGTGATCACTTTATATTTTATTAATCCAAGTCGACTAATTTGAAAGTGAAGTTTAAACTATTTAAAAAGTTTTTTAAACCAACTTAACTAAGAACAGATATTCTAAATGTGGAAGTTAGGCTTCTCTAAACAGAAATCTTTTCGGAAGAAAAATATTGTTTTTCATATGATTTATTATGTCTTCGTTTTTTTTATACATGGCATAGGAAATCAACTAACTTTTAATTTGGTGAAAAGTGAAAGTTGATGGCAGTTCAGATGAGTCATTGAATAATTGTCCTCCTCTTCAAGTGAATGAGGTCAACCGTGTCCTCCAAATACTTCAATGCAATCAAAAATACAGTGTGATAGCGAATATTATTTAAAAATAGAGCTTACACAACTGAAGTTATGGGCTCATAAAAAATTTGAATCTTGTGCTGTTCATTCTCTAAAATTTTCTTAAATGCTTTTTGTTTCAAATATGACACATTCCAAGAAAATGCCTATTTAATATAATATTGAACGAAAATGTGTCAAACTGCAACTTGTTTCACATCTGCAACGAGCCTGTTGGTAAGTGTGAGTAGGTATTAGTATGATATGTCATCAGCACACCCGCTAAATAGGTAATCAGTATCTTCGATTTCAAACCAGTATAACAAATAAAGCATTTAAGGGTTAAAATGATAAAAATGTTGTCAACTTCTTAGAATCTATTTAATTTTGTGTAATGTAACCATGGTTTAAATCTTATTAAAATCAGAGGTAAAACTATTAACACCCCATTAAAACGAGCTAATGCACCATTAAAAGTCTTAAAATGATCAATATTTAGTGAATTTTGGAGAATTTATGTATTTAATTTTGTGTAATGTAACCATGGTTTAAAACATATTTTTTTTAAGTCAACCCTCTTTCATGAAAGAAAAAAAACTACATATATGATCCACTTATGACAATCTGCAAAGATAAAATAATTCCTACAAAATTTGAAGTCAGTAAGTCTAATTACTTTAAAGTAAACAGACAGACAGATGACAAACTGACAGATAATTTCTGTCTTTCTAGATGAATGGAATCATATCAAGTGGCTTAGACAGCATGAATTGAGTGTTTAATTGCAGGTATCGACGATGTGCTTGCAAAGGATATGATCATTCAACTTGACACCATTAATAAAGATGTTGCAGTGAAGTTTGGTGGGGAACATTGTGTGATCAGTACAAGATTGCAAGTTGCAAGGCAGCACTCATAAAATTGAAGATAAAGACTTCTGTGCAGATTTCGATGGTTAGACATGTACAATGAAATGGATAATAATAACGTGGCATGTTACAATGGTCAGCAGCATGAAAAAGAGAAAGCAGCGTTTGATAAAGAACTGATCTTTACTCCATGGAGAGAAAATGTACTAATTGGAGTGTTGCCACTAATGGTGGTGGTTCAGTCGATACAAAAAGTGCTGGACTAACATGAATTGAATGACATGTCATGTCACTCAGGTGGCGAGACAATAGGCAAGTGTGGTGAAATCATATAGAAGTGGAAATGGATGAAGGAAGCTTTCATTTTAAGACTGCATAGCTTCAGAGACACGGAAGCTATGGAAATACTAGTTGATCAGTTTTCAGGGAAAGACTGATTGCCTGAACCGCCTAGTGTTTGGACTAAATGTTGTGGTAAAATTCATGGCAACTATACAATACGACGGTACTAAACACACATTGGTAAGTTTATCTTAGTAATAAAACTCACAGAATCATTAGAGGGTGGAGCAGCATTGGGACTCTGATTACATAAAAATATGTTAGGAGAACTGACATTTGAAAGAGGGAACAATATTCCAAACGGGAAGCTGTATGAGAAAACATGAGCTGGCCCTACTTTATAGAAAACTGAGAGGCCATTATCCTATAATTGGATGACTTAGAACGACATATGTCTGTATGAAAAAAAGGGCTGAGGAAGTGAATTGGGAAGACGAGATAGATAATGAAACAGTTACCGTAATGAGAGAAATTATTGATGAAATAAGAAGACAGGTATGCTTTAGCTAAGAGGTGTTCATAGATGCTGTCTGCAACCAAGCTAGTCAAGAGCTTGTAGGTGGTAGTGAGACAGCAGATTGGTCTGTATTTGTTGAGTGTTGTCTCACTCATTTTGGGTATGAGGGTTGTATCGCCTTTTTACTAGCCATGCTGGTATGGCTGCCTCACTCTTCAACAGTCTGGTGAAGCAGTCACTATAGTAGCGATTGGGCTGTTAGTTTCTTTAAACATAAATTTGGTAGGTTGTCTTTGACAAGTTTTTTTGTGATTCTGGAATCGATTCAACTTTCTCTTTATCAGTCCAGACGTTCTTCTTGGTTCTGTCATTTCAGGCTTATTTCATTACTTTGAGCTATACCCAAGATCCACTTGGTCTCTTGATTATATGGTCCCAAACAGAAGCCTCCAGTAGTCTTCTAATTCCTGTTTTCCACAGTTATTGTCTCTCTTATGAGATTGCTGTAGAACAGTCTCATATTTTTTTAACTGTTTATTTTCGACTTTCGCTCTTGATGTGACCATGTCATCGTTATTGAATGATGCTTAAGTGGGTGTAATATTAAATATGTGAATGTGAGTTAACAAACAAAAATATGAGAGAGAATTTGACTGAGGAAGCTTAGTATGATCAAGAATTAATTATTTATTTACTTTTTATAATTGGAAGAAGAGGATTTACTAATTAATTGACATTTGTAGTGGGAGCTGATAATGATAACGTCATCACAAAATGTCTGTCTCTGGTTGGAAGCGAAGGGGGCATAACTCGCAATTTCACAAGGGAAATAACTCCCTTTAATATATCCATTCTGAATGTCTCATTATTTTCTAGCTAGAAATGCCTCTAGCTAACAGCTCTGTTCTTATTGTCTTTTGTTTTTATTCTTTTGGCAAGTGCTAATATCTTGCCTTCCTGCTCCTTCGCAACGTTTTTTATTCCCTCTATGTCTTATATTTTGAACTGTAGGGGCTGTAGAATAGAAAGACAAAGTCTCATTCTAACATTTAAAAAAACTTTATTGGGTTATCTTCGTTGTGGTATAAATAAAAAAGAATGAAAGAGAAATGTGTTAGTAAATAAATAAGTCCATGAGTATGGACGAAGACAACGGTTAGGAAGTTCATGAGTAGAATAAATATCCTGTATGTAGAGAACGGTTAATGGTATGATGAGAAAGTCTGTACATACGCATGTGTTAAAGTCAGGCCTTGTCCATGTGTGTATGTAGGTATATGTGTGTGTTCATGTGTGTGGTGGATGTTGCCATGTGGGATCCCTGAGTCTTCTTATCAAACGTAGGGCCAGACGGTCTGGGAGTTTTTGGTTGCGTCCTAAGAGAGAAGTGGGAGGTTGAATGGAGTGTCGTGAAAGAGTGAGATAGCTGTGTCGTCTCGTGGCTGAAAGAGAGATAATCGTAGTGGGCGCTTTTTTTTATCAACTCCGGTCTGGTACTCAGCTCACATGAGAGATGGCCTCTTTTTGGGTAAACCAAAAACCAAGTTAAATGTTTGCACCAACCAGAGGCCAGCTGAGAAATCAAGCCCAAATTCAAAACATCGTTAATTGTGGTTTGTCGCTGCTGCTGCTATTGTTGCCAATTGTAGCTGCTACTGCTACAGGGCTGCAAGAATTGCTTTATCTGGGACAATTCCTTCTGCATAGGTTAAGTTGCTTTTGAAGCTTCAGTTTCCAAGATAGTACTGTTCTTGGTACTCTGGACTTCCATTGCTTTTGGAATTGAGGGAGTGTTTTCCTGACAATGTAGAGTTCTTCAGCATATATAATCTGGTGCAGTTCTGTGAGGGATATGTTAGCACAAGTCTTTGGAAGACGATGCTTGTTCTTTATATTATTACCTTGGTAGCTCCTGAGGCTTGGATTTTAGGCAGTTTAGGTCTTTCTATCCAGCCTCATTATCTGGACTTCCTCTATGGTGTTACCAAGTTGTTCTTCCAGAGCCAACTGTTCATCATCTGGCTCCGACAATTCCAGAAGTGTATAGTGATAGCAGAGAGGAAGAACTAGCTTTCAGTGAGGGGTTATCTGGTGATTGTAAATTGACAGTTGGTGGTGGTTGGAGACCTGTCAGGGAGCAACTTGATAAATGGGATCCTGGTGGTGAAAGGGATCTATGGTGGGTAGTTATGGGTCCAAACTGTTCGGCTAGATCCACGGGTGAATTGTGATCTGCTTATAGTGTACTATGTTGATCGATGATGGAAATTGTGATGGGACTTTCCAGTGAATATTCTTGGTTTCTATGAGGGCTGCTATTTCTTATCTCATGTAGTCTAGCTCAGCCTCATTGAACATGCTCATACTGTTATATCTTTGGCAGGTTATTTTTACAGAAGTGGAAGAATATTTCCCTCCAGGTTTTTGTACTTTGTTTTTGTTGGGTATGTTGAGCTTGAGAATATTCTGTGGCCCATAACAGTGTCCATTTTTTCCCCTCTCCTATCTAGACTCTTTTCTCCAACTGGTTTTTTTTTTTCTTAGATAGGAAGCTAATCCATTTCTGCCTCCCTTAGGGCTACATTTTTAATGATGGTGTTCCCCTCTGTTGTTATATATGTGCCAATCTGAGATACAAGCGATCATAAGCAGGACAACTGGTATGTTATGTTTCTCTTTAGAGAGGGTGGATTCTTTTATCTTTTCAGTCAGAATTTAATTTGATGTTTTGCTCCACTTGACAAACTTTGAGTAAGCAAAACAATAACAACTTCTTCTGTGCAACAGACCATGGTTTTAGGCCTCTTTTAGTTTTCTTTTTGTTTTTGTTGCTGCACATGGTATAGATAGGAGGCCAGAACCATTTTTATCAAGGCCTGATCGCTGTCCCTGGTTAGTCTCTCTCATGGATGGTACCACTTCCAGAGGCAGGGAGGTTTACACTATTGCTTACCTCTTCCTGCCTGGTGTGTAAACGGGTTAAGAGGCCCTTTTTATTCTGCATGCCAACCTGCCAGCATTTTGTCTTATTTTTGTTCATCTTTTTTTATCAGTTCCTTATTGGCAACGGCTTCTTATTGTTTATTCAAAATTGCCCTCTATTAATAGAGGGAGGTGCCCCCGTTTGTAACCAGGGCGATGTGTTGGATGGCCTGAGGAGATAGCACACCATTTATTTCTAATAATGGGTTCATATGGGAACTATCCTCATGTTAGGGTCGCCTGACAAGCCCTTCTACAATGAGATCGAAGACACTCGAGAAGGGTGTCTAGTAGGCACTCAGTTTCTCTTTCTTTTATTTTTTTCAATTTTCTTATCATTTATCTGGGGATGGGGCATCCTACCGGATGGCAAACATTTACCTACTATTTCAGAGACTCCAACCGAGAGATATTTTTAAGATTCTAACCGTCCCTTTAAGCGCAATGAAGTAGATATGTTGCACAAGATCAGTTCAGAGGAAGTGACCAAAGCATTTGCAATTAAAAAAGTAGGAGAAAACTTTTCAGATATAAAAAAACGTGGGAGTCCATGGAGTCATACATTGGTTTCTATCTTACATTGAAATTATCAAGTAAATATTTAAAGCATATGTAATAAATTCAAATGTCTTTGTGTTTTAAAAAATCTACAGTTTTTATATGTAGGTGACACCATAATCTTCTAAGCGTTTAGGGCATCTACAGGACTTAAACCAAACGAAAACATTAATTTTCTCATGCACTCCTGTCGTATCAAATAACTACTGGTCGTTCATATTACATTTTAAATTACTTATTTACTTATAGTTGTTTTGCTTTTTTGGTGGAGGGGACTTATGTTTATTTAATTTATTTAGAAATCAGTTTACTGTGGAACTTAATGTCTCATGTAATTCAACACTTTAAGAATACATTGTTTATTATTTTACTTGAAGCGTCTGCAGTCCTGCAGGTTCTAGTTTAGAGCAACTATATAATTTTTTTAAACGTATTTGAATATAATATGTTTGTTTACAAAATCAGTTATAATGAATATTCAGTTTTTCATAGAAAATTGTTCATTAACATCTAATTTATTGTCAATATATTTTTATGCAACGTTAAAAAGATCAAGTTATATTGTTTAGAGATTTTACAGAGGGATGTTTTCGGTTTAACTACTTTACTAGAGAGAAGAATAAAGGGTGACTTAATTGGGACATCTAAAATAATTAATGAGTTTTTTAAAAATGAAAAACAGTTTTATTTAATATCTTTCCTCGCAAAGGAAATTTATTGAGAAAAAAGATTTCCAAAATCTAAATCAACCACATAATTAGATTTTTTTAGTCTAATAGAGTAATATATTTAAAAAAATAAATTACCTAATCAAGTTAAAAATAACATCAGTATAGAAAAGTTTAAGAATAAACTGAATTGTAGTCATCTTTATTTGTTGTGTAGACATTCACTTCGGTTGCATGTCTCTTCGGTTGCATGTCTCTTCTTGTTGCTCTGATACGTCTTCTATTTACTGGAACTCTTCAGTCTAGATACTCCACCATTGTTGGTAATTTTAAGTGTCACTTTAAAAAAAAATCCTATACCGTCGAACTAATCGCAATTAGTCTTCTTTTTTTTACCATAGTTCACCCCAAACAAGGCAAGTTACCACTGTAGCCGTAAGGAACTACTAAGAATCAGGGTGAAAGTTTGGTGAGTCATCCTAAATTGGGAGCTGTGCAGCGAGATGCTTGTTCACATTAGTTTTAAATTTCTGCATGTCGGTACAGTCGGGGAAACAGGGAGCGAGTTCCAAAGGCCGGCAGCACGATGAAAGAAGCTATTGGAGTAGAAGGCTCTCCGGCATCTGGGGACCTCCACAGTGAACAGATAGAATCTAACTGATTGTCTGGTTGGTCGAGTGTATTTACGTCGAGGGGGCACCAGAGCAGCAAGTTCATCGGAACACATTCCATTGAAGTACTTGTAAAACAAACACAAGGATGCAACATTGTAGCGATGAGACAGAGGCTGGAGCTTGGTGGATAGTGAGAGACCTATTAGATTAGCGACTCTTTTTTGGACTTTGTCTAAAAGGGAGAGACTAGGTGATGGTGCACCAGCACAGATGTTACAACAATACTCCATGCATGGACGGATGGTGGCTTTGTAGAGATATAGGATACTGTCAGGTGTGAGAAGTTTTCTAGCATGGTAGAGAGAGCCCACTTTCTTTACAGCAGCCTTGGCAATGTCTTCTATGTATTTGAAAGGAGCTTTGTCTTCGTCTAGAAAACTTCTCACACCTGCCAGTATTGTATATCTCTATAAAGCCACCATTCGCCTGTGCATAAAGTGTTTTTGCCACATCTGGACTGGTGCACCAACCACTAGTGTCTCCATCTTTGACAGGGTGCAAAAATGGAGTGTCTAACCTATTAGATCCTACACTTGATTGTAAGCCCCATTCGTATCAACATTCAGAAATTTAAATGTAATGTGAACAAACATCTTGCTGCCCAACTCCCCACCGAGGTTGCTCCATATAAATCTGGCCCTATCACAGTAGCCCCTTACACTTTAGTGGCAATATGCCTTGTTTGGGCTAAAAAAAAGTTTTCAAAAAAAATCTACTGAGAATCATGCTGAACCTAAGATCGTTTATTTTTTTTAATAAATTATTGTTTCAAAAGCAGCTATGTTTTTCTTTCAAGAATATTTGCATACGAGATACATACATGTTCTTTCTTGTTTTGTTTTGTTTTGCTACAAACAAAGTGTAGTATCTGTTCTGATACTACACTTCATCTTTTCTGTCCTTGGTCAGTGAAGGAGAAATCCTTCTATACCGAGACAATTTAAATTTTTGTTCCAATCCAGAGTGCCCCTTTTTGTAGATCTACATTTTCCCCACATTAAAAACCGACTTTGCATCTAACTCTGCCCTTGTGGGGAGGCAAATAAATAGGGACTCGTTTCGGTTCAAGTTTCTTGTTTTTCCTTACATTTCCTTCACCTGAATCAATTCAGAAATAATGATAAAATAATGAATTTACAAAAACATAAAAGAAATGTCTGAAGAGTCATAATAAATACATGAATCTATCTTTATATAAAGTTAGGTATGTGTATATATTTATACATTTCTATGTACAAAATAAACTCCTAAACTTATGAACGGATTATTATAGATTTTGTAATATATATTCTAGGAAACATGACCACATTATTGTTTTTTAAATTTTAACATTTAGGGGGTGCATGTATATAAAGTTTGTGCATATGTTTGTATATTTCTATGTATAGGATTCGCTCCAAAACTAATTAACCAATCATTATGAATTTTAGAACACAGCAGAGTGCATGGTAGGCTCACACCAGATCCAGACTTCAGATGAAAGAGGTCTAGGACTAGCATGCCAAATTGAGGGCCGCCCTTACACCGAAGTTGAAATATACGAGGACACCCTAGAGGTAGTAGACTTCTTTTGCTACCTAGGAGATATGCTGAGTGCTGGAGGTGGGTGCAAACTAAGGTCGACGATCAGAATCAAGACAGCTTGGGGAAAGTTCAGAGAGCTTCTCCCAATCCTAACATCCCGAGCCATCCCAATTATTACCAGGGGTAGGATCTATGATAGCTGTGTAAGAAGCATGATGTTGTATGGCAGTGAGTGTTGGCCCTCACCCAGGCCTCACTTGCCCGACTCCAGAGAAATAACAGAGCAATGATTAGGTGGATATGCTATGTAAAGCATGATTTTGCTTGGATGAGATATAAGACTAATTGTGCGATGATTTTAACACATTCTTAGATTACCTTTCTCTGAGAGTGGTATAACCAAAGACGTCGTCCATCGTTCAGATCATGTTTTCATAGACCATATACGTTCACAGATCTTATGCAACGCAACAATAACATCTTCATCGCCAACCTTTATAAGTTCTCAGGGTATATTATCCACACTTGGGGACTTGCCTGCTTCCAATGAACATATGGGCAGCAATAACTTCATCTTTCAATATCACAGCATCTACAGTTTCATTCGAGACATTTATTTTCAGAACATCTTCATCACATTTAATTTTGTAATTGTATAGATCTTCACAGTATTCAGTCCATTTTTTAATTATGTCCTTGTCATCCGTCAGCAAACATCCATTCGTATCATTGATCCGTCTAGTCTGCACTCCGCGCGCTTTGGTCAGCGTTTTCAGGGTCCCATATGCTCACTTTGTGTTGTTTCTTTTCATATCTTCTTCTATTTCTTTACATTCTTCATTCAACCATTTCACTTTTGCTTCTTTTAATTTCTTGTTTACTTTCTTATCCAACTCTAAATACTTTGTACGGCTTTCAGCATCCATACCTTTCTTTTTCTTCATATTTTTCCTTTTATCACAGAGATGAAGAGCTTCATCCGTTATCCATGGTCTTCTCTTTATGTATGTTTTGCCGAAGGTTTCTTTAGCTGAGTTCATTATTGTCTCATTTAAATAGTTTACAACATCTAAATCACGATCGATGAAATTCAGTATAGCAAACGAACCACCGATTTTATCCTGAAAATCAGCCCTTATGTTAGAGTCCAACAATTTCTCCACATAAAATTTCATTCAGTGTTGTGGTTTGTGATGAGCTTTTTTCAACTTGATTTTTAGGGTTGCCATTTTGAGCATCTCTTATTTTAATCAATAATCATATATCGATAATTTCATATCGATAGTTCTGGAAAAAAGCTGTAGTGTTTTTATATGTCTGTTTGTGTCAGCATGTTTCACGAACTGCATCAATCAATCGATAAATAATTGCAGACGATAAATAAGTGAAGAGTTGCTTCCCTTAGATTATAAGATTTTTTAATAAAATTAAAATCAAATGGAATTTTATTTTTGCAGTCAGTCATTTTCCCTTTTTTAATGAATGAAATTATTGTGATTGTAAACAGACTGAATGATCTATTTTCAATCTTTGAAAAACGAAATCTTAAATTCTATGAAGACAAATGAATAGGTATAACATAAAAAGGTTTAATTAAAATTAGAAAAAAATTCTGAATTTATATAAAAATAAATTATTTTTTTTTAGTGATATAAATGTAGAAATTGCCATGATATGCAGATAAATCATGAGGATTAAACAACATATATATATGCTGCAATAAAAATATTTTTAAAATTTCCCAAATAAATCCTTTAAGACTGTTTGTAATGGGAATAAGCAGCAGCAACAGCGAATACTGTTTATATGCATCAACTCTCAATTGGACAAAATCTCTAATCAGCAGTTTCTTTCAACGAATCACAAACGCAAGAATATTCACGACCGAAAATTTGCACTAACTATAAAAGCCCAAACACAGCATTTTACTTCCTCTTTCCTATTTATTCTTCCGGACCCGACACATATGAGTAAGTCCTTAAAAGCTAGCCTTAGCCCCTGGCCGAAGGTTTCAGCAAACGCAACAAGAACTACTAAACACAGCGACCAACATATACACACAGCTTATCGAACTCACGTATACACAAGTTTGCACACAATCTTTCACTTACAAAACAATGCAAATATATGCATAGCTAACTGAAATCATGTACACACAAGTTCATACATGCACTCTCACTGACAAAACAGAGCAAGTTAATATACACACACAACTACAATGCCTATCCCATTTATACAGACTGTCACATGACGCCAGCCGAAATGAACATGATGTCTACTCAAATTTTTCTTACAGACAAAACAACTCGTCAATATGGGTTGGGATGTCACTTAAAGTGTAGACCGTAAGATAATATTTGACAAAATCTCGCTAATATTTTGAGATGTGTCAAGGGTTATAGGAGAACATGTCGGACGAAGCATAGGATTATACGTAAATTTTCGTTTCCTGAGGTATAAAATAGAAATAGAAAAATCTCTGAAGTATTTTAAAACAATTTTAATTTTCATTACATTAACAACATATGTTTTCAGGGGGAGGAAAATTTTTTCTATTTATTTTGGAAGGGAATTTAGATTTGCTTTAAGTAAATAAAGTTTTACTTTAAACATTATTAGTGATTATTTTCTTTTTAAAGAAAACATTTCTGTGTGAGAGTAGAGACAGCCAGGGCAAAATTAATCGTTGTGTTGTTGTTTAATATTTGTTTGTTTTACGAACGTAACTATAGGGTGGGCAAAAATAAGGGTCCTATTTTTAAAAATTCATAACTTTTTTATTTATTGATTTTTTTTGATTTTTTTTTTTAGAATAAGTAAAGGACCCCTTCCGAAGCAAGCATGAGCCGTATTAGCCCTAAGGAACGTACCCTCATTTAGAAAACATTATTTTTGCTTAAAAAACTCAAAACAGTGTAAAAAACAATACTTTAGTTTTTGTAAGTTTTAAGATATGTTTTTCGGCTAAAATTTGTTTTGTTTATTTCAAAAAATCTCGGAAGGGTCAGTCTACATACACATAAAGTTTGGTGAGTTTAACTTTTATTTTGTGGAAGTTATTCAAATTCAAGTTATTCAAATTTAAAGATAGGACCCTTATTTTGGCCCACCCTGTATATTGTATAATGTATATTATTATTTACCACAGAGAAACATGCAAGTACTTTCAAACAAATCGATTTATCCATTTTTTTTTCAATAGTACAATTTGGGGCGAAAAAAACAATGAAGTTTATTTTTTAAAGAGTGAATAAAAAAATATTCTTCATAAGTTTGCCAAAAAATATTAATAAATTGTCAATAAACAATTCAGAGATCCATTTAATGTCTTAAAATTTCATACAAAATATCTGGCCTAGACCTTGGGGGTTGAAAAAATATCAGGTCAAATTTTCCTCCCCCGAAAAATTAACTGGAGCAAGTTTTCCTAGGTCGGGCAAAAACATTTATTAAAATTAAAAATTCGAATAAAAAAGTTGAAAACGTCTATATTTTAAATCTCTTACCAAAACAATCTATTTACAATTTTAATATTCGATAATAGAATTTTTAAGATAAAAAAAGATATCTAATCTACTTTCGGTTCTAAAAAAAACAACAAATTAGTCAGAAAGTCTAATTATTTGCTTTTTTAAATTAAAATTTAAGACATTTTCTTTAATCTAATTAAGTTTAAACATCGGTTTAATTGTAGAATAGGAACCGCTGTCTTTTTTTTCTTCACTCATTTCGCTTGGTATTCTCCCAAATATTGGATGAAACTGATGGTTGGTCTTAATTGTATTGTTGGTCCTGAAATAAAATTCTCATTTACTTTTTAAAGTGTTGAGAATCAAACTTTAATTCCAGGTTTTTATCGCTGGCGGCCATGTTGGTTTTTATTGGGTTTTTTTTCTTGGACTAAAGATATTTTTTCCTTGGACTTTAATATTTTATTACACACACACACACACAAATTTAACATTCTATTTACAAAAGCAAGTTTTAACGAATTTGAAAGCAAACGTGAAAAGGTTAAAACATATTAGTCATGAATTTAAGAATAACAAAATGTCGCCAAAAAAACGACGGATAAAAATGTGGCATAAAAGTTCAATTTAATATATGCTAAAAAATAAATTAGAATGTTTTGTCAGGACAAAATATACCATTTCACCCCAAAAATCGATTTTATCGAACATTTAGGTGAATACCAAGCGAAATGGACGAGAAAATCCAACGGCCCCTATAGTATAATTGAACCAAAAATTCTTTATTTAAAAACACGAATTAAAAGAAAAATTGGCTTATTTATTAAATCAGCAATAAACATCCTTGTCATAAATACAAAAAAAGTTCAAATCTTTAAGAAGATAACTTCAAAGACATCTATAGACTTATTAAAAATGTAACATGTAGACGTAAAAATCTACTTGCGTCTATAAAAAACCCTGAGAAGTTCAAATGTTCTGTTTTCATGTGTAACTCTCTCGTTGTTTCTCCCTCTCTCTCCTTTCCTCTTTCCCTTCCTCTCTCACCCTTTCTCTCTCCCTATCACATATACATTTACCAGAGATACAATTTAAAAAATAACTCAAAGAGTTTAGCTGAGACTTTCTTTTCTTTTCCTTTTTATTGCTGAATAAAAAACTAATGTTTAAAAAAAAAAAATCAAATAATTTTGGAGCGAGGAGCGATAAAACCACGCCTTTTAGTCCCAAATGGAGTTGCTCAAGCTCAACTCTTGCTGAATAAAAAATGAGCCCGCTTCTCCTTCGCTCCAGCAAAAAAGGAGCATACTCCTGGAGCGTGCTCCTTTTTGGAGGGCTCCGTAAAGCCCTGCTGATAGTCCATTAACCTTAACTAGCATGAGGACACATCTCACCGATTTCCATGACAAATAACACCCTACCTGAGAGTCCAACATTCAAACTCCTCGGCCTAACATTCACAGGTAACATGAATTGGAAAAAATACTTAGAAGACATTGCCAAGGCTGCTGCAAAGAAAGTGGGCTCTCTCTACTGTGCTAGAAAACTTCTCACATCGGGCAGTATCCTATATCACTACAAAGCCACCATCCGCCCATGCATGGAATATTGTTGTCACATCTAGGCTGGGGCACCATCCACTAGTTTCTCCCTTTTGGACAAGGTTCAAAAAAGAGTCTTTAATCTGATATGTCCCTCACTAACCACCAAGCTCCAGCCCCTTCCCCATCGTCACAATGCTGCATCCTTGTGCTTGTTTTACAAGTACTTCAAAGGAATGTGATCGACGAACTTGCTGCTCTGGTGTTCCCTCGACATAAATACACTCGACCAACCTAACAATCAGCTAGATTCCATCTATTCACTGTGGAGGTCCCCAGATGCCGAAGAGCCTTCTACTCCAATAGCTTCTTTCCTCGAGCTGCCGGCCTTTGGAACTCCCTCCCTGCTCCTTGTTTCCCGACTGTACCGACATGCAGAAATTTAAAACTAATGTGAACAAGCATCTCGCTGCACAGCTCCCAATTTAGTATGGCCCCTTAAACTTTCACCCTAATTCTCAGTTGCTCCTTACGTCTACATTGGCAACTGCCTTGTTTAAGGTGAACTCAGTTAAAAAAAGAAAAAAGAGAAATAAGTAAAGGGAAAACAACTCTCAATCTACTAATAAAAAAGTCTGAGCACTGCAAGTAAAACTCATTTAATGGAAAGATGTGTGTACTTGAGCGTTGTTCATAGAGAAATGTAATGACGAGGGTCATTTTGTTTGAAAATAATTTTTTCTCTCTGTTTGCTGAGTTTTAATTGTGGGGAGAGATTTTTTCTTTTAGTATCCATTTTGAGTAATAAAACCCTTTTTAGTCCTGACTTTTTGCTGTATTGAAATGAATTCCAATATACACATACGCATACACACACCAACACATACATGTATATTACAACTACTAGCTGAAGGACCCATCTCAGATAGGATACATAATTCTGAAACACCCTTGGACATTTTAATAAGTGCCAAGGGATTGTGTCCAAATTCTTCAAAGAAATCAAAAGTATAATGCTGTATGGAAACAAAGCTTACATAACTGAAGTTATGGACTTAGAAAATGTTCAATCTCATGAAGTTAAGTCTTGCGATCCATCCTTTAGACAATCTGAAAAATGTAGGGGATCATTACTACCAAATTTCACATTACTAGATCTAATTACCTTAAGATAGAGTCCCGCCCCCACACATATATGGAAAATAAAAAAAGGAAAACAAAAAATATTATTTATGTATTCATCAACGTTTCATATGTATTTCAAGACTTCCTCGGGATGATTGGTGTGATGGAATAACACACAAGTACAAATATCTGAAAAGTTTGGTCCGTTCACAACATAGGCCATATTAAAATTAAAATGAAAAGTAATCCTTAGACTATATATATAGATATATGTACTAGAAGAATCCCCATCTCAGGACGAGTAAACTTAATTTCCTGAACGGAACAATTTTGCACCATTTTTATGTTCCTTTACAAAGATTAAACTTAAGATATAAATTTTATGACTAAAATCTTTATTCCAATTTTAATCAAATCTATTACATTATTTTGATCGGAAAAAAATGTCTACAATTTAAGGCTTAAGGAGTCTTAAAAAGTAATTGAAATTCAGGGAATCTTGCTTAATTGATGCCTAATGACGATGGATAAAATTCAATGCAAATCTGAAATATTTTAATTTTCAAATAGGAGTTTATTCTCCCTAAAACCCTTTAAAATACTGCAAAGAAAATTAAATTTAGGGGATTATTTATTAATTGATATCTAATACCTAAAAGGAATTACTGAATGAACACACGCACACACGCCTACAAAATTTAAGGACACACACACATGTATAAAGAACACACACACACACACACACACACACACACACACACACACACACACACACACACACACACACACACACACACAGAATGTAAGGTACGAGAAAACCGCATAAGTGACAAGAGAACGAAAAATAGGTTTAAAGACCTTTTAATAATCACAACGTAAGAGAGTTTGAATTACCTACTGGAAAGTTTGAATTACCTACTAGACACCATCCTCGAGTGTCTTCAGTCTCTCTGTACAAAGGTTTGACTGGACAACATGACATGAGGATACTTAACGCTACAAGTAAACCCTGACCAAATATTTAAAATAAAATAGTATTCGAAGCCCAAATAAGATCCCCTCGGTATGGCTACCCACACTGTCTTATACGAGGAACGGTGCATCTTCTCCAAGTGATGTTGCCTATAGTAACAGTACTAAGCTGGATACTCCACCAGACTAGATGAATTCTTGTCTTTTGGAATCCGGTAAGACTAAGAGACCACAAGGAAGACATACTATAACATAGTTAACTGGTCAATTAGTGAGAGGAAAATTTATGTTTCTAACTTCTTTACTAACTCAACGTTTAAGGGGTAAAAGAGGAACTTTTTCGACCAGTGTTTAGCTACAATAACTCCATTTCAGTTCATGAAAACTTCCGATTAATTTGATTTGATATACAGGCAAATATAATTAATTTCATGAATGATGAAACAATTTTGCCATGAACAAAAATAATAAATTAAATAAATGGATCGATCATAGTACAGAACAGCTAGAAGGTTCACTAAACCTAGATGTAGGGGAGGGCGCCACTCCTTTCCTTGGATTTACTCAACTTACCTATGATCCTCACCTTATAATGCTGAGTGTTTAGCAAGGAAGCATCACATAGCATTTTGTTTAGTCTTTGGTTGCATCATTTCACTTCAATCGAAGTTCTCAGAAATCAAGAGGCATCTTCTTGGGGCTAACACTTGATCTCTATATAAGATACATAGATATTCGAATATTCCATTAAAGTTCCTCTTTTACCCCTTAAACGTTGAGTTAGTAAAGAAATTAATTATATTTGCCTGTATATCAAATCAAATTAATCGGAAGTTTTCATGAACTGAAATGGAGTTATTGTAGCTAAACACTGGCCGAAAAATCAAGTAAGGGGCTTACTTTGGGGGAATTTACCCCCCCCCCCCCAAATTAACAAACAATATTCCCAAAAGTTTTTGCCAATTTAAAAAAATTTCCCCTCCCAAACCTGTAGATTATCGTTGATTACCATGT
>OY744517.1:182404959-182492459 GCA_963556195.1 Sepiola atlantica
ATCAACATAGATCAAAATACGTGATAGAATGGCGGGTATAACAATAAATAAATTTAAAAAACAAACAAACAAACAAACAAAAAAAACGAAATACAATGGCAGGGAAATGACATGAAAGTTTATTTTGTAATTAAAGAGATAATTTTATTTATTTATTTTTAATTACGTTTTTTTTTAAAAACAAATATGAACATTTGCTCAAAATATTTTTCATATATGTCAATTCGGTAATCATTACTGTTATGAACAGAAATTATTTGAAAGAAAATACAGTCGGGAAATTAGCCAAAATCAGTTTATTTTGCTTTACCTTTTGGCTAAGATCAAAGTGTAGTATCTGTTCCGATGGATACTACACCCCATAAACTGGTATTGTCTTGGCCTTCGGGGCTTGATTTACGCCGGTCTATGGGTCGGTCCTGTGCAGTTCTAGGAGGTCCACCCTCCCAGGCTTTGCCTCCCCTCTTTGGGGAGGAGTAAGTTTATTGCTTACTGCCTGAGGTGCCCCTACCGGGGAATGCCGATGGGGCTGCCCAGGCAATTTTTAATGGCCAGAGTGCTCACTTTCTCGGGCGCTGGCTTTTCAAACCCCACTTTCCCGACCCGACCTTGGGTCACATCTTACTTGTGGGAGTAAGATAAAACTGGCCTTGTGCCTAACCTCCTGGAGAGGAGGTAAATAAATACTCATTTGTGGTGTATTTGCGTTAAGAAATATTTAAACAAAGAAGTTTCAAGCAATTAAATTTGCCGTAAATAGTGATTGAATAAAATAATCCACATTCAGCCATTACAGGAAGTAAATACATAACCGGTTAATTTTACCCACAGTCGCTATTTACGGCAAATTGAATTGCTAAGACTTCTTTAAAATATTATTTTTTTAACGCAAATAGGTCACATATGAGTAGGTACAGCAAAACAAATTGTTTTTGAATAATTCCCCAATGGTATTGCCTTTAGAATGATTTTGTCGGTAATAATCATGATTATTGTCAATTCATATATAAATATATTATTATTATTATTTCATGTATCCACATAAAATGTTATAAGAGGATATCATTTTTTAGGCATGAATTTTCAGTATTTACTTCAACAGTGCTCAATACGTGAGTAGAGCTAGGTAGTAAGTCATGAAAATATACTTATGGCAATTAAGCTACACAGAGGCTTCCGCGTTTCATGGAGGAATCATCAGGCTAAAATGCATTTTAGCCTGATGACCCCCCCCCCTCCGGGGATGAAACGCGGAAGCCTCTGTGTAGCTTAATTGCCATAAATATATTTTTATGACTTACTAATATATATATATATATATATATATATATATATATATATATGGATGTAGGCGATATATTGACGACCTTGTATGCATTAATGATAACGACGAGTTTGCAAATACTAAACATTTAATATATCCTAAAGAGTTAAAATTAAACTGTGAACACACGGGAACACAAGTTACATTTCTTGATTTGGATATAAAAATTGAAGATAAAATATTTATCTATAAAATGTTTTATAAAAGAAATTCCTTCCCTTTTCATATCGTGCGTATGCCACATAAAAATAGTACCTGTCCTGTGTATATTTTTTACGGGAGCATTATGTCTGAATTTCTGAGAATTGCTCGTGTTACCTTAAAATTAGTAGATTTTATACCCTTAATAATAAGAATGATTAAACAAGGTGGCGATCAAAATAAAATATTTAGACAATTAAATAAGGCAATTACTCGCCGTCCTGCCGCCTTTAAGTCATATCAAATTAATCAAAGTAAATTGATAGAGCAAATCCAAAACTATCAAAATAAAAATAATGTACAATATGTATAAACGTATATATATATAACACATATAGTGGAAAAAATACATATATATATATATATATATATATATATATATATATATATATATATATATATATATGTATTATATATGGGGTAAGGTATACGATAATTCATGAAAATGAAATGCCGTGGTGGACAAAATGTGTGAAAAAATGACTAACAGAAAACAGGTTAAAGTGCAGGAGAAAAACAAAAACAAGTGATTTGTCCGGTTTCGTTCGTGTTGGCGAACGTCTTCAGAAAAAGTGAAGATTTGGAAATAATTTTATTTTGAAGGCACACAGATGAGGAAAGGATGATCCGATTGGACCATATGAGAAGACTTTAAGTGACGTTGAAATATGACAAGAAGAATGTAGCACCCACTTGTCATATTTCAACGTCACTAGATTTCACTGATCCTGTGTTGATATTACAGTCAGCACATCTGCTGTTGATCTTGCAGACTGAAAACCATATTGTTTGTCACTGCGTAGGTTGATTTGCTGAGGTGATTGACAACTTCTCGATTTATCACGGAGTCATGCAACTTACTCATCACTTACAGGAGACTGATTGGTTTGTACTGAGATTCAGAAGACCGATCTCCAGTATTTTTAAATACTGGGCAAACTGACAAAGTTTTCCAAGATGTTAGGAAGCATTTCTCCTTTAAGCAACGTTTGGACAGCTTTGTAAGAATGGAAGTTAGTTTCGGTTGCAGCTTTTTAAGCACTAGGATTGGAATATTTTCAAGGCAAGTTACTTTGCTGGCATCAAGGTTCTTAAAAAGTTTGGCAACATCCTGGACAGATATATGGATGTCGCTCAGAGTATTTTCAGTCTTAGGGGGGAAATTCACGTGGTTGGTGGCCTTGATTGCAAAGGGTGGAGTGAGCGAGAAATTTTTGTTTTTTAAATTGTTAAAATATTGTTTATATAGAGTGTATCATATACCTATATAGATAAAAAACGAAAAAAAAAACCCAATAAATCAGAAAATCAGAACAAATCAAAGAAAAATGACAAATAAAATTAATAAACAGCAATGAAAAATGAAACTTAGAGGCAAGTCGTTCTTAGATTAAAATTTTATAAAAATTTTCTCATCAAATATCAGTCAGTACTGAAGAAAATGAAACATTTGTAGGTTCTGAAAGATATGGTGACAACAATGAAACCATTTCAAGTAAGAGCTAAAATTTAATATCTAAATACGTTTTCATAATATGAAAGTTAATAGTTCAAAGTCAAACGAAAATGAAGTCTTCTTAGAGTATATCCAGGAATTGTAATTGGTGAAGAGTGCTTAAATACCATCAAAATATGGTTAAATCGAATTGTACCTGTCTCCCTTAGATTAAATTCAAAATCAGTGTGAATCAATTTCAAAATAAAACGGTTTTTTATCAAGGGGAAGTAACCCTAGACTTTTCAACTAAATAAAATCTTCTATTAATGCAAAATTTAAATAATCAAAGAGAGATAATCCTAACTCCCAGACCGAAAAATCCTTTTTCTAATAATAAAAAAAAAAAAAAATATTTTAAAAGCTAACTCAATAGAAAAAATATATTATGCTATAATTTAAAAACCTAAAAGTAATTTAATATATTTTATAAACGATAGATTAAGCATTCAAAATAAATATCATTGAATTTAAAATAAGGGACATGCGATAATCTTTATGGATCAAAATGATGATTAAAGATACAATATTAATTTATAATTATCTCAAATACATGATAAAATCATAAACAAATTATTAAAAATGAAGATATAGATTAAAATTATTATATATATAGTAAGGTATCGAAATATATTTATGGCAATATGGCTACACAGATGCGTCCGCGTTTCATCCCCACAGAGAATCGTCAGAATAATTATATATATATATATATACATACATCCACAGACAGACTGTTTCACTGTATCACATCTCTTCAGTGCGGCTAGACAAGCAAGTGCTTCAAACCAGGATCAAAACTCAACTGTCGAGCCGACAGTTGGCGCTTCTCCTCCTATGTTATCATCTAACACCTGCTGAATGTAAGTGAAATTACTATGTAAACATTGTCAAGTGCCAAAAGTTCGAATTGGTTTTACTCAATGAGCAATACCTTAAAAGTTAGTGGCTGTTAGCGATTTCCTTACGAGAACTCTACCCAAATAGTCATCCACAGACAGACTGTTTTGCTGTATCACAGCTCTTCAGCGTGGCTAGACAAGCAAGTGCCTCAAGCCAGGATTAAAACTCAACTGACGAACTGAGAGTTGATACTTCTCCCTCTGCTTCTAGACAAAACAGAACACATCGATAGGGAATCACGAGAGGGGGGAGAGTAGATTGAAATTTTATTAGAATGGACACTCCAATATGGACATAAGGACTACAAAAATAACTTATGACTGCAGATAGGAATGTATCGACAAGGGAGGTAAATGCTATGCATAGTTTTATCCCCTGGTGAGACGAAGGTGGTGCATGACCAGGATTCACACCATAGTGCCTCCAGTCCCTGCAGGCAATTGACCAAACATCCCATTCATAGTAAACCATAAACAGATAAAAAAAGTAATTGTGAGTGTCATCAGTTCGATGTGAATTAAATAATTTTCATCACATTTACACATCTTGTCGCCTATTATAGTAAGTTATGCCACAGAAAGATTTTGGCTTACGTGAAAGAAGGAAAGAGAAAAGCTACAGCAAGTAACATAGGGTATAGAGGATGCAGATCCTAAGACGAGAGTTAAAAGCATTCAAGAAAAGGCATAAGCAAGCTCGTGAGGAAGAACACCAGCCATTAATAGAGCTTTGAAATATCCTGTGAATGAGGCCAAAATCCATTCATAATGTGGCGAAGGAGGAGAAAGTAAAAACAATATTTTCATTGATAGTAAATCCTTTTGACTTTGTTAGGAAATTACTCCATGACAAGCCGAGTGTTCACATAAGATGCTCGGTATATATATATATATATATATATATATATATATATATACATACACAGTGCGAACCAAATTATTATGCAAATAATTTTTACGTAGCAAAATGTTCCGATTGGGATCAAGTGATATCCGAGCAATCTCTATTCGATATCTTATCACGAAAATACGAAAAAGGTCAGAAGTATGCCATATTTTAAGTAAAAATGAACTTTACTGAAAATAGCATGAATCAAATTATTATGCAAATTTACAAACTATAACAATTCCTTACG
This sequence comes from Sepiola atlantica, assembly GCA_963556195.1. Taxonomy (NCBI): domain Eukaryota; kingdom Metazoa; phylum Mollusca; class Cephalopoda; order Sepiida; family Sepiolidae; genus Sepiola; species Sepiola atlantica. The sequence goes on from OY744517.1 coordinate 182,410,018, forward strand.
TTCTAATACCAGTTTACAGTAAAAATGGGTAAAAAGAAAGATCTGAATAGCATTGAAAAGACATCTATCGTCATTTTTTTGAATGAGGGGCGTTCTACCCTAGAGATTTCTTCGTTTATTTGGGCTTGACCATAATACCACTAAGACCATTGTATTAAAGTGAGAAGAAACAAGAAAAAAACGTAATGAGGCCCGGAGAAGAAAACTGACAGATCGTGATATATTTGCTATGAAAAGGGAAATGGCAAAGCAACCCCTTAGCTCGAGTTCCAGCATCTTTTCTGCAGTTGAACTTGGTGATACCCCCAAGACTTCCCGAAATCGTGTCCTGAAAACCATTGGAAAAGTTTAAAAAATCACAAAAAAGACCACTATTGAATCAACAACACAAGGCTCGACGATTTGCTTGGTGCAAAAAGTACATGAAATTGGATTTCGGTTCGGTAATTTGGACGGATAAAATGAGGGCCAGTTTTGATGGTCCTGACGGTTGGGTAAGTGGTTGGGTTGCTGAAGGATTCGATGCTCCATTGCTTCGAGTTGCCGAAGGAGTTAAAATGAACTCAGTTTACTATTGCCAATTTTTAGAAGAAAATTTCCTAAGTTGGCTAAAGAAGAAACCTGCTTCTCAACGTAAGTAATTGATGTTTATGTATGATAATGCACCTAGCCATGCATCTGTCGCCACTTCTGAGTGGTTAGCATCGAAAGGATTAAAAAAGATCGCGTTATGAAGTGGCCTGCTTGCTATCCTGATTTAAATTGCATAAAGAACCTGTGGGCTATCTTGAAAAGGCGGGTTTATCAAAATGGTAAACAGTATACATCAAAAGATAACTCATGGGAGGCTATCGTGAAGGCAGCAAAATCCATTAAATCCACTGAAATTAAAAATTTAATATCATCGATGGACGACAGAATTCTTTCTCTGATGGAGAAGAAAGGAGGATACATCTCCAAGTGAAGGACATCACGTTGTTTCAAAATAGATATTTCTCCACTGCTGGCTATCATAATTATGACTCTTGATAATAATTGTACTGATTTCGATGCTTTATTGTGATTTTATACCTGAAATAAATGTTTATACAATTGTTTGTATAATAATTTGGTTCACTTGAAAATCAATTTTTAAAATATTTTTTATTAACTGCAGCAAATGTCTCTGACGAAAACGATCGACTGGCTCGTGCTACATGTGGGTCTATGACGTATGATGATATGAAATGCACGATACAAAAAATTATTTGGGATCCTGCCGCAATGAATGGCCAGGTGCAAGCACCAGGTGTAAAAGCTGAACCAGGTTTTTGTAATACATTTATTGATGCTCTGTCTGATCCAGACAAATACTTAGTTAAATATTCTTTACTGAGACAACATTCAAGTTGGGAAATGGAGCTGAGGTCCCTGCAAATAGGAAAGTAAAATTTCCAGAAGTTATTGGCAGAGAAAAAGTTATGATTGAGTCCTGTATAGTGAATAATGAAATTCGATTGCTGTGAAGTAAAACCTCCATTAAGAAAGCTGGAATTATTTAAAATTTTGTGAATGATACAGCAATGAATCTTGGTGATGTGATAGATTTGGTTTGCACCTCATCAGACCATCACTGTATTCCACTTACAAATTTATTATTTAACAAGCAAGGTGAATTGAGAGTGTCTGTGGTGTTGCACATCACTTCTGTCAAAACCTTAACACTGGAAGAGAAAAGAAAAAAAGCAATGAAGTTGCACAGACAATTTTCACATGCCTCAAAATTCCTTAAGATAATTGAAAAATGCTGTAATTCATGTGAAGTATGCATGAAATATAAACGTGTATCATTGCGTCCAGTGGTAGCTATGCCCATTGCTGATAAATTTTTACCAAGTTGTGTGTATGGACTTAAAGGAACATATTCACAATAAAACTTAGATTTTGCATATGATTGATTCTGCCACAAGATATTCTGCAGCCTGTTTAGTGTTTTCTAAACAACAAGATAGAATTGTGCAAAACATTTACCAAATGTGGATATCATATTTCGGTGCACTTAGAAAGTTCTTAAGTAATAATGGAGGGGAATTTTCAAATGAAAAATATAGAGATGAATAAAAAATGAAATATAGAAACTGCAATAACAGCAGGTGAATCTCTATTTACCAACGGGATTGTGGAATGGCATAATCAGATATTTGCAGAGGCATTTTACAAAACTATTGCAGATGTGAAATGTGAACCAAAAATTGCACTTGCATGGGCAATAAGTGCCAAGCACACTTTACAAAATAATGGCGGTTTTAGTCCAAACCAATTAGTATTTGGAGTTAACTCTAACCTTCCGTCAATCTTAGAGGATGAACTTCCAGCTATGGAGAGTTCATCTCGTGATATTATATGTCAGAACATAGAAGCCAGACAAAACTATATTGCAGCTGAGTCAAGTGAAAGAATCAGGAGAGCACTCAGACATAAGCTGTGTACTTATTCAGATGTGGTGTATGATAATGGTGATTAAGTTTATTATTGCAGGAAAAATTTTAAAGGTTTGAAAGGTTCTTCAGTGGTTCTTGGGTAAGAAAGACAAACTGTATTGGTACACCATGGAGGAGCTTATTATCTTGTTCATCCATGCCAATTAATGAAAGTAAAGGATAGTAGTAATATGTATCAGCCCCAAAAACGATCAGAATTTAAGACTGGAGATGAAGACCCACCTATAAATACTCTTGATGTGGATGAGGAGGATGGTAGTCATAAATATTCTACACCAGATAAAACTGATTCCCAGAAGGAAAATACGTCTGATGGTAATGTAAATAATAGAGTAAAACCAATATGAAATTATTTTATTGAGTAAAAAATGAGGAATTAAAAGGAGTTGAAGCGAGCCAAAGTATTAAGTATACAGCCTAAACGAACTGGAAAGTATAAGGAATGGGCGAATGTTCATGTGGAGGGAGATGAAGAACCAATTACCGCAGATCAAGAAATGTCTTCGGATGTTGTGGATGCTAAGGAGAGAGAGTTGAATAACTTGATTAATAATGAGGTATTTGAAGAACAGGCGACACTATCTTAGTGCTGGATAGTATCTGAAAAATATAAAGATGGTAAAAAGAAAACTAAAGCAAAATTAGTGGCACGTGGCTTTGAAGAGGAAACTAGCAATCTTAGGAAAGATTCTCCTACCTGCAGTAAGGAGTGTTTATGCTTGGTATTTTTTACAGCAGCCTTGATGTCGTGGAGGTTGCAATCTATTGATATAACAGTAGCATTTCTACAAGGGGACCCTTTGACAAAAGAGGTATTTCTGCATCCACCTTGTGATGTCTGTCTAAAAAATGAAGTTCGATGTCTTAAAAGATGCATCTACGTATTGAATGATGCACCTAGATATTGGTACAAAAGAATTAAAGAAGTATTCTTACAGCAGGGAGGTGCAATTAGTTCGTATGACAATGCCTTGTTCAAGTGGTATAGAAGTGGATCACTTATAGGAATTTTGGTTAGTCATGTGGATGATTTTGCCTTCTCTGGTAATGCCGTTTTTCAAGAACAAATCATAGGAAAACTAAAAAGAATATTTATGGTCAGCACGTATGAAGATGGATCATGTAAGGTTAAAAGTTGTGCAAACTACAGAAGGGGTAGAAATAAAACAAATATCTTATATTTCTACCATAACACCAATTAACACAACTAAAAGTTCTACAAGGTAGACAGATGAATTGACTGCAGAAGAGAAAGCTGACTTAAAACACTTAAGTGGGCAAATGATGTGGGTTGCTTCACAAACAAGACGAGATCTCAGCTATGAAACGTGTGCTATGAGCAATACAGGAAAACATCCAACTGTAAAAATGTTACAAGAGGCAAACAAGGTGCTGTCTAAATTGAAGGTGAGGAAAATTGTTTTAAAATTTCTTAATTTAGGTAATGTGAAAAAAAATGAGAGTCTTGGCATATTCAGCTGCTACATATGCAAGCTTGAAAGATAGGTCATCTCAAGTTGGTATCATTGTTTTCATTTAAGCTGGCAATCTAAAAAGTTGGACAGAGTAACAAAAAGTCCATTAGCATCTGAAACTTTGGTATTAACTGAGACAGCAGACGCAGAATTGTTGGTCTCTTCTTTGATGCAAGAAACTTTTGGTATAGCTGTATTGCCACCAGTACAATTCTATATAGACAATAGATCACGGACTAGTGCTTTGGGCACTACACACATTGTTAGTGGCAGGAGAATAAGAGTGGAGATGACAAAACTGAGAGAGATTGCGTCAGAAGAGGAAATCGAGGAATTTGGCTAGATGGGAAAATACAATTGGCAGATTCCTTAACAAAAAGAAGTGCTTCTACACTTAAGTTGTTAGAAGTACTTGATACAGCTAAACTTAAAAAAATCTACTACGTGAAGGTAGCTGCAATGTGAATTATGAGTTATCTCTCTTGGACCATTTGGAGATAAGAGTAATCTCTCTTGATTTGGGGTTGACTATTTAGGTTAAGTTTTGATAGAAAGTGGAGCTCTTCGATCTCTAAGACGAAAGAGATTGTGTTATTGTATTGATGATATAGACGAATGTGGCAAACTTTGACAGCACACATATTGAGAGAAGCCAATGAAAGTAGGGGTTATCTCACCGTATTGTGGTTGGACATCACCAAACTCATACAGGTCTATTCCGCATAAATTAGTACAAGAAGCTATAAGGAGACACCACATACCCAGTAAGATCAACTTGAGAGGGTGGATCATTACAAGCTACATGATCTTAGCAACCGTCTTCATCATTACCATAAATATATTCGTTAAATTGGCTGAGGTTGAGTAGTGAGGACCTACAGTGTGTTCGAGACAAATTTGATAATTCATTTTTAATATTCTTTCATTTCAGAACCATTTGACATATTTAATAGCAGTAAAGTGCAATGGATAGCTGGTTCTGTGTGTGTGTGTCGTGGAGCTGGATATTTTTCTTATTACTTTCCAAAAAGTATCAAATTTGTATCACAGCCTGTATGATGAAGACAACTGTGTCAGCCTCTAATCACAGCATATAATATGGATGATTTTAACATCACAATACGGGAAGCAGGTGGATCTTATGCAACCTTAAAAAACTTATAGCTTCAGCTGGAAAAAATAATTAGAACAAATTTTACTCCAATATTTCAATTAGCTATTATATAAAAAATATTGATCCAAATGTCATTATGGGACTTTATATCCATTATAGATAGTTTTTTTTTTTATCTACTATTTAGCCTTATAGTTGTAATTCTTTTCAGATTTTGGTAAAATTAGAGTAACAATGCATGAACTAACAGAGTTTGAAACAGAGCAAATTGTTGGAGCTTGTATGGCAGGAGACTCGATCACCAAAACAGTTGAATTGCTTGGTTTTTGTTTGAGAGCTACGATATCAAGGACTAGAACAGAATTCAAGAAAAAGGGAAAACATCTCCAGAAACCAGAATAATTCAGGACGATCTTTTAAACTTTCTGACACAGACTGCCAACATTAAAACGCATATATATATAATCATTATTTAATAAATATTTTTTATATTCACAGACATGCACGTTTCATCTTCGTTAAGACTCATCAGTGTGGTTATATATAGCTAACAAAACCTATGTATAGATCTAAAATGGAAAACATACATCCAATCTGTTGCTAAGGTTGCTGGACAAATGGTTGGATCATTCTGCCGCTTCAGAAAATACCTGACGCAACCCTCTACCTATATAGGAGTCAGACACGTGCGAAGATGGAGTACTGCTGCCACATCTGGGGAGGTGGCACTCAGAGTACGTTTCATTGCCTAGAGTTCAAAATCGACTCCAAAATCTAGTGTGAGGATGATTTCTTTTTTCTTTTTTACAGCCCCTTTCTCACAGAAGAGACGTTGTTAGTCTCTTTCTACTCTATCCTTTTTCCATGGTAGGTGATCGACTGAGCTCAAATCTCTGGTTCCTCCTTGTAAGACATTCACAGCAAAAACTCGTCTTATTAGCACAGTTGAAAAAACACTCCTTTCCTTATTTGTGTGTCTCGCGTCAGATAGAATTTCTACAAACTGAGCTTTTTCGCAAGGATTTCCCATTTTTGGAACACATTGCCACGGGACTGTTTCCACTGTTTAACAATATGGTCGTATTTAAATCCAATGTCAACAGATTCTTTTCATGAACCGTCTCCACAAGTATTCAAACTCGGTCCATTCCATCAATCATTCCCAATCTTCTTATAAAGTTCTTCACTTAGAATTGATTAATACTTTTTTTTTTTTTTTTAACTTAGTTCACCCCAAACAAGGCAAGTTGCCACTATACACATAAGGGGCTACTGAGAATTAGGGTGAAAGTTTAGGGGGTCATCCTAAATTTGGGAGCTGTGCAGCGAGATGCTTGTTCACATTAGTTTAAAATTTTTTCATGTCGGTATAGTCAGGGGAATAGGGAGCAGGGAGGGAGTTCCAAAGGTCGGCAGCTCGAGGAAAGAAGCTATTTGAGTAGAAGGCTCTCAGGCATCTGGGGACCTCTACAGTGAATGGATGGGATTTAGCTGATTGTCGGGTTGGTCGAGTGTATTTACGTCGAGGGGGCACCAGAGCAGCAAGTTCATCAGAGCACATTCCATTGAAGTACTTGTAAAACAAGCACAGGGATGCAACATTGTGGCGATGGGACAGGGGCTGGAGCTTGGTGGATAGTGAGGGACCGATTAGATTAGATACTATTTTTTGGACGTTGCATCTGAAAGGACCCGTGGAGCAACGGATAAAAGTGCTAAGTGACAGTCTTATGGAAGTTTAAGGTTCAATCCTCAGTACAGGCAATACTAAGAATACAATTACGAATTACTTAAGGCCTCTACCAGGTCATGGCTGATGGAATGAGAGCAAGCTACATCCGTTGATTAAATAAAGGGTTCCATTCGAAATTCCATACAGATTCCCTAATTCGACAAGACGCACCCGAAGAAGATCGAAGGTTGCATCAGCTAAAATGTTGTAAGAATAATATCCAAGATGAGAACCATAGTCTGAATAATCGAAATAATCCAAATTATCAATCCTCATCTAAAAATATTCTGAAACATAATATGTTCATATTAAAAAAGTAATAAAAATTTTGTGAAAATCAGAAAATTAACGAAATAACAGATTAACAGACAAAAACATAAATCGTTTCCGATTAACATCAGAGGCCAAATAATTTTTATTATTAACTTGATTACAACATCTTACTGAGATATGTAGTCTAGGTAAACTGCTGTTGTCACTAAATCTGTATTACCTTCTGTAAATGTGTATTTCAAGAGGGAAAATAACCCTATCAACAATCTCGAGGTATAAGTAATTTATAAGAGAATTTTTTTTTTATATGATCAGTTGCTTATATGGAGTTTATACAAACAATTAATGTCCTTGTTTTGCAGCTGTTTTTTTCGTGACAACATATTTTTGTCCTTGTCAACTGACATACTTAGATTCAAATAAATTGCTTTATCTAAATACTTTATTTAAAAAAAAAATACCAAGGTTTAATCTGGAGGTAATAACTGTTTGTTGCAACTGATTGGGTTGGGTGGATTTATTATAGAGAAGGAGGAGTTTTCCAAGTCGTTATATGGCAAGTAAACGTATCATCCCAAAACTTAGAAAGAGTATGGTGAACATGATTCATTTTATTAAAAGAGAATAAAAGATTACAAAACAACAAAAAAAATCATTGAAACTCGCTTTTTTTCCCTCTCATTGATCGATTATACACATTCTTGGTAAAATTCTGAACTGGTAAGAGATCCTTCACTCCATCCATACACCTCTGAAAATTGTCTATTTGTTATATTCTGACCCTTTGGAAGATTGAGGCTATAAGCCCACCCATCGTTTCCAACCCTCTCATCAAGCTGACAATATCATTAACCCTTACTCTTTAGTGGCTTTTGGCCTTGGTAAGTGGTGATTCATTAGTATAAGTAAAATGAGAAAAAAAAGAGAGATTTGGTTTAGAAAACAAACAGAAAGAAATCTAAATGACGTAAGGTAAAATAAAACTGAGAGAATAAAATAAAGAATTGTCAATTGAGAAAGTCAGATGTCATAATTAATAAACTTTTCTATTGTGCTGATAAGGTCAGTGTTGATTAATGTAACAATTCAATATCAGCGATTTAAAAAGAAAATGGAAAATTAACAAAAAATGATACATTATTGAAAAAAAAAAAATTAAAAGAAGAATGAAATGGAGGAATATCCATGGGCAAAGTCAGAGGTCATAAACGTCACTGTCTGTGTATTTGTCTCTTTGTTTCATTTCACTTCAGTCGAAGTTCTCATAAATCAGGGGCCCCTTTCTGAGGCTAACACTTGACCTCTATATGCGATACATAGATATTCGAATATTCCATTTAGCTTCTCCTTTACCTGTCAAACGTTGAGTTAGTAAAGAAGTTAAGAACATTAATTTTCCTCTCCAATTGACCAGTTAACTATGTTATAGTATATCTTTCTTGTGGTCTTTTGGTCTTACCGGATTCGAGGATAAGAATTCATCTAGTCGGGTGGAGTATCTAGCAAAATGCCGTTACTTATGGTAACATTACTCGGAGAAGGTGCACCATTCCTCGTATGAACCAGTATATAGTCATGCCGAGGGGATCTTATTTGGGCGTCGAATACTATGTTATTTTGAATATTTGGTCAGGGTTTATTTGTTGGGTGAAGTATCCTCATGTCAGGTTGTCCTGACAAACCCTTGTGCAGAGAGACCGAAGACATTTGAGGATCGTGTATGTGTGTGTGTGTGTGTGTATGTGTTTTTCCAAATATTGAGTGTGTCTTGCAGACGTAATGCACAAACTGAACAGGTTATTTAATGGTTGACAAACAAGAAAAGACAGAGATTATTTATTATTAAAAGCGACGTTAACAGATTCAGAGACCCCCCCCCCCCTCTCTCTCCTTCTTATTTGCCCTGTATCTCATAATAGAAACTTGAAGAGTGACAGGAGAAATGAAAATCTGTGAATGAAATATCAAAATATTGTCTGGGTTTTATGAGAATGACAAAGTGTATATCAAATCTTGCTGTATTAATACGACTTTTATTGGTGCTTTCTAGTGACAAACGGCTGAAACAAAAACCTGTTTTACAACCAACTCGAATCTGTACAATGAACATTACACAAGACAATCGTCTCCTTAATAACTTCATTGAGTAGCTTGAATAGCTCATCATTACACAATCTTCTCTTGGATCTATCTATGTGTGTATATTTGTGTGTGTGTGTGTGTATTTGTGTGTGGTGGGTTTGATATTGGTCAGCTTTCTATGATCTGCATTCGGCCCTCAACATCAACCACAAGAAATATGAACAATCTCTCTTTGCCTTGCCCAACATATTAATTCTATTTATCTTCCTCCCACAAGGTAAGATGTGACACAAGGTCGGGAAAGTGGGAAAAAACCAGCGCTCGAGAATTTGAGCACTCTGGCTATTTAAAAATTCCCTGTGCAGCCCCGTCGGCATTCCCCGGTAGGGGCGCCTCAGGCGATTAGCAATAAACTAACCCCCTCTCAAAGCGTGAGAAGGCAAAGCCTGGGAGGGTGCACCTGTTAGAACTGCACAGGACAGACAACCGATAGACCGGCGTAAATCCAGACCTGAAGGCCTGGACAATACCGGTTTATTGGGCGGGATAAAAAACCCTTACTGCCCAACATATTAATAACACAAAAAGCGTTTATGTTCTAAAATAAATATGTTTTAAAGGTATTCAATCCGAGTTGTCTTATTTATGAAGTCGTATCTATTATATGTCAAAGCAGCAGCCATTTTACAATCCTTTATTAGAACGTGTCTAAAGAAATCGCTAATGAAAGAAGTGGGAAATAGTATGCAGACTCTAGAAAGAGAAAATGAGAGGCAATTTTTTTGGAAAATCTAACGGATTGGAGAAAATTGAATAAGAATTGAATAAATCCTATTTCATATAAAAAAATATCCCAGTAATGATTTACATCATACTGTTGAATATTTTTTCGATGCTTTTTTAGAACCATGATATGGTTAAATAGGCTGCTTGCGGATGACTACAATTTTGCTCATCCATCCTTGGTGAGTTGAGCCCTCTGGTAAAGAAGATTACTGGCTGTCATGTAGCGAAAATACATAACTCTTCATAAAAGAATAGAATATTCTATGCAGTCAATAATGCATGTGTAAACATGTTGAAAGAATGGATGAGAGTTCTTGGGTTAGATGTAGAGCAGTTGAGGTAGCAGGTCCAGTTCAGAGAAAAAGGCCAAAGAAAACATGGGAGGAAGTGATAAAAATGGACTTGAGAGTAAAAGAGATAAATAAAAATCTGGCCAGAGTAGGTTAGTTTGGAAGTCAATTTCTCAAAGCCGTCCAACATATGCGAGCATGTGATACGTACGTTACACGAAAGATGATGATGATGATGATGATGATGAAAGATATATAAGCATTATTAAAATTTGCCTCTCTTCGTTGAGAGTCGATAATATAGGGGTAAGAATCTCAGATTGAAGCACTCATTCATCTAGCCACACTAAAGAGCCATGATACAGCGGAACAGGCGGTATGTGGATCTGTAAAAACGAATTGAGCACCACTTCGGCGGCTGATAGTGTTTATATAAATCATTAAGTTATCACTTTCTTATAGGCTGTGCTGATGGCCTAATGGTTAGAATCTCTGACTGTCCAAAAAACGTTCAAGTTTGAAAGTACTTGCATGTCTAGCCACACTGAAGAGCTGTATTACAGGCAACAAAAAAGTCTGTCTGTTGATGACCGTATATATTGTTACGGAGAAAGGAGGAGTTTAATTAAAATTATAAGAGAAACAAAATGTATTTCATATGTCTTTCTATTTTCCCTTTGAACCCAGACAGTCACCGAAGGGAAGTTGAATGTTATTTCCTGTTGGCCGACCTCCCCTCCCCTATTCTAAACCCTTACTCGAGAGGAAGTCAAACGCTATTTCCTGTCGGACGATCTCCCCTTTCCTCTCTTGACACTTACGCATTGCCTTGATCTCAAATCAAAGTACATGTAACCTTTTGCATGGTGCTTGAAAAACTTTCCAGCTACCCTTATCAGTGGAGAATATATAAAAAAAGTGTTGATCAGTCGATCAGTTAGTTGCTGTTTGTCGGGGACAACTCTCGCAGATCGTCGTTTCGAGGTAATGAAAAAGAAGAAAAAGAAAAAGAAACTGAAGACGCGCACAGGGATGAAGAAATGAAATTCGCTCATGCCCCTTTTTAACTGTGTTGCCCAGAGATTTCTTCTATATTGATCTACAGCCGAAAGCGAATCCCAACACCTCCAAGACGAATTCTCCACATCACCAAGATCTGTTGCGGACTGGAACATCTTACAGTATCACCGAGAGAATATGACTACAAATCCTATATGAGGATTGTGCTGCACCAACCAAGACTCCGAGACCTCACCTATACACCTGATTTTTGAAGGACTTGTTTCTTGGTATCTGCTGTTGACTTTTACATCCAAAGATTAGTGTGAATCTTGGATGATTGTGTAGTTCCTAGACTATTGAACTTTTACACTCTTGTGGGGAGTTTTGTACCACTCATCTATTTTAGTAAGTGATTAAGACATTTTCTTCCTCGATTTGTCTGGATACGATTTTTGTTTATAGATTTGCTCGTTATTAGATGACTTTAGACATCATCCCTTTATCCTAAAATATTACTTTGTTCTTTTGTTGTTTTGCTCCATATATGTTTGCCCCTTTTCTTACATTTATATAAATAAATATTTGTTTTAATTTAAACTTGGGGCTTGAGTTGTCTCTTACCTGTTCGATATTATTCCATATTTCTATGTGATGTCTTGAACTGCAGAATCCCCTCCCCTTGTATTCTGTTATTAATATTGGGCCTTAGGAACCTACGAGCCACTTCTGGACACATTTGCCTTTTGTTTATTTATCATTTTCCCGTGTTCGCCACTGTGGTCCCGAAGAAGGCTATATATATATATATATATATATATATATAATTATTTTAATAAATAAATATTTTAAAATATCCATAAACATATATGTTTCATGTTTACCAGCAATCATCAGTATGGATATTGTAACTGTACCACTGGTCAAACGATTCGAATCCCAGATCCGAATATCTCAAACCCAAACTTCTTGATATGAGACCGCTATGGCAAGCACATTTCAAATGCAAGGTTTTCTATTTTTGTTTATAAACACAATAATGAGAAACAGAAAATGTTCTTATCTACCTAAAGGGAGAGAACTCTCAATTTAACTCCCTCAAAGTGCTTGACTTACGGAGCTTATATATATATATATATATATATATATATATATATATATATATATATATTATCCTGTCAATTGACGAGTCTTTTATATGTTGAGCTTAATGTAGGAATTTAAACAAATCTAACCAAATAAAACAATAATGAATAATAGACAGCGTAATGATGTTAAAATAAAAATTAGCCGTATACAAATAGATTGAACGAAATTGTGTCTATTTTTAACCCAAATGCATACATTATTAATTGCGAATGTACCATTTTTCACTCGAGTATTTTATTATGTCACAGACTTAATGGATAAGTAAATAAACTAGATATCGCCATTCTTTTTTCTTTGGGAACACGTAAAAACCATGTAATGAATTTTTTTTTCAGTAATATAAAAATGAATCCTTTAAGCAGTATACTGTAATGAATAGATTAGATTAATTCTGATGAATGGGTATAAAAAGTCATCATATGTTTGAAGAAGCTTTATTCTACCAATATCTACACATGGATTCGAGTATCTGCGAGAATAATGGCTGCCTAAGAGAAAATGAACAAAGGGAAGTAATTCATTTCCAAAAAAGTATAAAGGGAGATAAAAAAAGTCTTTTTTTCTTTTTGATCACATATTCATATGGATCAAAAACAACAAAACATTATTTTAAGAAGACTTTGGTAATAAAAATAAACATACAAATACAACTTACACTTCTCAAGTATGGAAATAATTATAGTTCTATTTATTATTAGGATTCAAAATACAAATATTAATTACGAAATAGGGAAAAGTTATTTTAGACATTAAAACATCCTTGAACAAATATTAAAAAAAACCTGTCAATTTGTATTAACACACACAGTTAAGGGCAAACAGTTAGATATTTAATGCTAGAAATATATGAAAAACTTCTGTTCTTATATACTGTTTCATTTTTTAAATTTCTTATAAAAACATATTCTATAATTTTTCATTTTATCTTTATTTAAATTTTATTACTTTTTTCAAAAGTGTTTAGGCTTTTAATTAAAAAATATCTTGGGAAAATAATCTAAGGGGATAATTCGGAAGTGTTTTTCTGTGAATTATCCACCTTTGACCTTGCTTTCTTGTATTCTGAAGACGCCTAGAGTTTAGCACGGTAGATAACTAGATGTGGACAAATTGACTAATTTAATATCAGATTCCAAAAATTTAAGATAGCCAACCCGTAATCAATCAAATTCATTCGTCGGCACATGTATGGGGAATTATGAATTGTATATTGACAAATTGTATAAATGTGAGTCGATATTTTTTTTTCTAAAGATTCATTGTTGTCTGTAAAATTCAAACTTTGTTTGATTGTATGACTCCATTGATTAAATGATTGTAGAACATTGAGAATAAACCATTTTGCTTGCTACGATTTTTGATGGCTTATCGAAACCGAAATCAATTTATATATATATATATATATATATATATATATATATATATAGTTTTAATTAATTTAACCTGAAAAATGATGATGAAGGATAGATGTTCACAGGAAAAAACGTTTTTAATCAAGGCAAACAATTGTTTCGGTTAAAACCAAGGATATCGTTTTCAAGAATTTTAAAGTATTTCAAAATATTTACAGATATACGTTTTAAAGTACATTTTTAAATACATAAAAAATATGTTTAAAAACACATTTAAAAACTCGTCGGTTTATTCATTAATTAAAACTTTGTAAAATAGCTCTAGTCACGCACTATAGAGCTATAGCTGACTTTATGTTATAAAATAATCCTACATTTGAAGAACTTTGAATGTTGAATTAGAACACACACAAACATATATATATATATATATATATATATATATATATATATATATATATATATATATATATATATATAGTAATATGGGGTTTAGGAGTGGGAGAAAGAATGTTTTTGTTCTTTTTCCTGAGCACGTCGAATATTTCACGAATCCCGCTAGTATATAGCACGAGCAGGAGTTTCTTAGGTTCTTCACTTTTTTCCGGGCAATACCAAGTATCCCACAGGTCCTGTTAGTATATATTACCATATCCCAACTATCTATCATCTTATCGAATTTGCTGTATAACTGAAAGTGAACTATGCTCTAATATTGATACTATGTTCTTGCTTTAGTTCTAAACTTGATGTCTATACCCTGTGCTGATGTAGACTTGTGATGAAGCTGAAAATATCAGAAAATTTATACAGGTAAAATATTAAATAAAAATATACAGCTACAACTGGATTCCGGCTCAGATTTGTAAATAATAAATCTTCAAACGTTGAAAAATAGGAAAACCAACTTTGTTGAGAACAAGTTAAATAGCTAAAAGCATGACTGAACAAATAAAATTTGAAGGCGAGCTAATCTCTAACGTTACATTAAAAAGAAAGACTTTGAAATTAAGAATGTTCGTAATGACCAACTAAAACAATATCTTGAGTACGGACTGGATGGAAAAATTTAAATTATGGAATATGCCCATAAACTCTTTCTGTCAAAATATTGAAACTTTAAATGCTGAAGCAGAGAGACTAAAGAAAGAATTAAAAGAAAGCTTTTCAGAAGTTTTCTCTGGTGGACTGGGAAGATGTAAAAATTAATGCTAAGTTTGAATTAAAATCAAATATTAAACCAGTTTTTAAAAATAAAATAAATGCTCCATTCGCGTTATTAAATCAGATTGATGAGGAATTAAATAGACTTGAAAAAATGAGGGTATTATTGAAAGTATAGTACAGAGAGTGGGCTTCGACTACAGTCGACGTAAAAAAGTAAAGATATTCGTGTTTGTGAAGACTTCTTCACAGGATTGAACCATGCACTAAAGGATTATCACTACCCTCTGCCTAGCTAAGAAAAGATTTTCGTTAAATTTAACGGAGGAATTTTTTTTCAAGGTTGATTTAAGTGATGCTTATCTACAAATATCTCTGGACGAGGAGTGTCCAAAGATACTTTGTATAAATACCCATAGGGGTTTGTACAAATTTGAACAATTACCAATTGGGGTTAACATTGCACCAGCTATTATTCAACAATTAATGGACAGATTGCTTAGCGGACTGGAATTTGCAACAGCCTACCTAGATGAGATTCTAATGATCAGTATAAGCACCTAGCAATAAAAATCACATCTACACGAAGTATTTAAGAAGATCTAGGACTATGGATTTACATTGAGGAGGGAAAATGCGATTTTTTCGTGGAAAAATAAAATATCTTGGTCAAATTATAGACAAAGATGGTAGAATACAAGACCCAGAGCGAGTGAGTGAGATAAAAAGTATGCCAGCTCCAGAGAATGTATCGTCACTACAAATTTTTGTATGTTTAGCAAATTATTATAATGTGTTTATTCCAGACATGCACAATTTGTGAACTCTTTTAAATGAGCTACTAAACAAAGTAAAAGATTGGGTATGGACGACAGGATGCATTTGAAAAAATAAAAAATACTCTCTGTGTATTGGACAAGTATGGACAACGACATTGAAAATGCGCTGTGACTATGCAAAAGTTGTGCTTTGGCAACAAAAACATCTATAAAGTTCATACCCTGGCCGAAAATTGACCGATCGTTGTTTAGGATATGCATAGATTTTGATGGCCCTTTGGATGGTTTCTATTACCTAATAGTGATGGACAGTTTCTCGAAATGGCAAGAAATATTAAAATGTACAAAAACAACCACGGAAATAACCATTAGTGTTTTACATGAATTGTTCGCCTGCTTCTGAATCGTTGACAACGGAACGCAATTCACGTCGAGTTAATTTAAGCTATTCTGTCAGACATTTGTAATGGAGCATATCACGATCGCGCTGTACCATGCAAAAAATACCTTAAAAAGAGCGCTTAAGAAAGAGAGGGGTACACATACCGAAAAGGCCATGCAATAATTTTTTCAGCAAATAGTAATGTTCCATATTCCATGACGCCAGCCGAAGCAATGTTTGCAAGGCAGATTAAAACAGTATTTGATAGATTATTGCCAACCCATACGAAACCAGGACATCATGAAGGGACGCTTCAAAGTTGGAGAATTTTTTTTTTAATATGTTCAAAAACAATACATCGTAACTAGGAAACAGGGATAGTGAATAAACGGATTGTGAACATCATTTACATGGTAAAGGGACCTAAGTTTCTCCACAAAAGACACATGAACCAGATGAGGAAACGATATTCAGATGATGTCGAGAATAATACTCCAGTGGACGAACGAATGGATGTCATGTTTGAACTAATGGATGTTGTGTGTTTGAGATATCAATTCCGCAAAAAAGGTTCTGAACAGCGAAGATCACAAATAAATTTACAGACTTGATTGTGAAAAAGCCTTAACGAGAAAAAATATTGACTCCATACGGAGCAAGACTAAAAAAGGGGTGTGTTATGGTGTGTCTACCCTATTTCGTGACTATATGGACTCTTCTAGACATTAGGTATAGAGATGCCTACGACAAAAGAGAGCAGTCTTTCTGTAACTAACTATTCTGAACTTCTTTAAAGACAAACTCTTGTAAATATATCACCGGGTTGTCTTATTTATTATCGGCTCTTCAAGGTTACAGCATTACCATTTACAGCTTGAAAGTAAAAAGTATTATTATTTTAATATTTATTCTATGCTGAACAACTTTCGGTTTGCAATCAGTCTTAATAAAGGAGAGAGGGAGAAAGGTTATATATATGTGTATATATATATATATATATATATATATATATATATATATATATATATGAAGTGGTGTACTAAAAGCGAACTTTTAGGAAAAGTGAAACCTATTGTGAAGAGTATACAGCTCAATATCCAGGATAGAGCAGGTAGAATGAAGAAGAATGGAAAGGAATTAGAGAAGCAAAAGCCAAATCATAATTCAATTCAATTGCTCAGAGCAAGGTATATTCCGCAAAAGAGGCAATTTATTCAAGTTAAATTTTCCTTAAGCCAGGCTTTTCAAAGAGACTTCCTCTGATGATAAGATTTTGATCTTTGAAAAGCCTGGCTTAAGGAAAATTTAACTTGAATAAATTGCCTCTTTTGCGGAATATACCTTGCTCTGAGCAATTGAATTGAATTATGATTTGGCTTTTGCTTCTCTAATTCCTTTCCATTCTTCTTCATTATATATATATATATATATATCTTCTCTTCTTTCTCTTATATAAAGGGCACTTGTCTGTCTGTATGTCCAGCTACTCCTCAAAAACTACTCGGCAAACTGTCAACAAGTTGATATCTTCAGGACCGGACAACACCTGGGATAATAATATCTCAAAATTACAACAAAAAAAAATTTCGCTGGGGGTCAACAGGGCCAGTTTTCGGCAGCGGGTTTGGTTTTTTCAAGCTTTTTCAATGTTATTTAGTAGTAATTTGGAAATCAGCCAATGTATTCATCTTCTTCTTTCGTGTGAATCAGATGATTCTAGTGTTGGCATTAGTTTCCCCAATGTTTTTCTAGTTAGAAATCTTTCTGGAAAGACATCAGGTACTTACGGGAAGGACCACGAGAAGCTTGCCAACATCCCTAAGTGAAAGTAGTACTGTGGAACCGACTGAATTCGAACTTAACAACTTGCCGGATGTACCCGGTCTTGCCCTAAATTCCGTCCGGTTGTATCAAGTCATCCCATAAGTTCTGTCCGGATGCATCAATAAGATCATAGGAAGGCTACGTTAAGAGTGTGTAGTGAAACAAGGGTTGCTAAATCACATCCGCACTTGGCAACCGGTAAGAGTGATTCAGTAGTGCTCAGGAGGTCTCCTTGATTTTCAAAATACTCGGCATTGTCCGGGAAAAAAGTGTTCAATGTCCTAGATAGAGCTGCTGTAGTGATAGATTTGTATAGGACCCAGCACCGGGGGTGCTCTACAATATAGGACCCAGAGGTTTCTGCAGAATAGCGACCATGGGTGCTTCTACAGTATAGGACCCAGCACTGGGGCTGCTTCCACAATATAGGACCCAGAGGCTTCTGCAGAATAGGAACCATGGGTGCTTCTGCAGTATAGGGACCAGGGGTGCTTCTACAGTATAGAACCGAGCACCGGTGGTGCTTCAACAATATAGGACCCAGAGGCTTCTGCAGGATAGGAAACATGGGTGCTTTTACAGTATAGGGACCAGAGGTGCTTATACAGTATAGGACCCAGCACCGGAGGTGCTTCTACAATATAGGACCCAGAGGCTTCTGCAGAATAGGAACCATGGGTGCTTCTGCAGTATAGCGACCTGGGGTGCATCTACAGTATAGGACCCAGCACCAGGGGTGTTTCTACAATATAGGACTCGGAGGCTTCTGTAGAATAGCGACCATAGGTGCTTCTGCAGTATAGGAACCAGGGGTGCTTCTACAGTATAGGACCTAGCTCTGTGGGTTCTTCTACAATATAGGACCTGGAGGCTTCTGCCGTATAGGGACCAGGGGTGCCTCTACAGTATAGGACCCAGCACCAGGGGTGCTTCCAAAATATAGGACCCGGAGGCTTCTGCAGAATAGCAACCATGGGTGCTTCTGCAGTATAGGGACCAAGGGTGCTTCTACAGTATAAGACCCGGAGGCTTCTGCAGAATATGAACCATGGGTGCTTCTACAGTATAGGGACCAGGGGTGCTTATACAGTATAGGACCCAGCACCAGGGGTGCTTCTACAATACAGGACCCGGAAGCTTCTGCAGTATGGTTCTTTGATATTACCGAGGCACCTCGGAAATTTTTTTTTCTTTCTTTAACTGAAAATATTTCTATGTATAAGGGAGGGTAAAAAAACATTTTTTTTTTTGGGTGGGGGGGCAAAAAATTTTTTTTTATTTTTCCTTTTTATCAAAAATATTTATATGTATGGGGGAGGATGAAATTTTTTTTTTTTTTTGAACTAAATATATTTCTATGTAACGGGGGGGAAGTAAACATTTTTTTTGGGGGGGGGTTAAAATTTTTTCTTTTTCTTTTTCTTTTAAATTAAAAATATTTCTAAGTATGGGGGAGGATGAAAAAAAAATTCTCTTGGGGGGGGGCAAAAAAATTTTTTTTTTTTCTTTTTAACTAAAAATATTTATATTTATGATAGTGATAATACATGAATGAACACTATTTTGTTTTTCTGACACGAGAGGGGCGCATTAATATGAGTTCTTAGGCATGCGAACTGGGCTGGAGATAGGTACATATATAGTATGTACACCCTTGCAGAGATAGGTAAGTATATAGTATGCACACCAGGGCGGCGGTAGATACGAATATAGTATGCGCACCGGGGTGGAAATAGGTACGTATATAGTAGTGCATAGGGGTGGCGATAGGTACGTATTTAGCATTCACACCGGGGCGGCAGTATGTACATATTTAGTATTCGCACTGGGGCAGCGATAGGTACATATGTAGTATGCACACCGGGGCGACTATAGGTACGTATATAGCATGTGCACATGGGCTGCAATAAGTACGTATATAGCATGCGCACAGGGGCGGTGATCGGTACGTATATAGCACGCACACCAGGGTGGCGATAGGTACGTATATAGCACACGCACTGGGGCAGCAAAAGGTACGTATTTAGCATTCACACTGGGGCGCGCTAGGTACGTATTTAGTATTCGCACCGGGGCTGCGATAGGTACGTATTTAGCATTCGCACCGGGGCAGCGATAGTTACGTATTTAGTATTCAGGGGTGGCGATAGGTACGTATATAGCATGTGCACATGGGTGGCAATAAGTATGTATATTGCATGCACACCGAGCCGGTGATAGGTATGTATTTAGCATGCGCTCCGGGGTGGCGATCAGTACGTATATAGCACGCGCACCGGGACGGCGATAGGTACGTATATAGCACGTGCACCGGGGCGGCGAAAGGGACATATTTAGCATTTGCACCGGGGCGGCGATAGGTACATATTTAGCATTTGCACCAGGCCGGCGATAGGTACGTATTTAGCATTCACACCAGGGCGGCGATATGTACATATTTAGTATTCGCATTGGGGCGGCAATAGGTACTTATGCAGTATGCACACCAGGGCGGCAATAGGTACGTATTTAGCATTCACACTGGGGCGGCGATAGATACGTATTTAGCATTCGCACTGGGGCAGTGATAGGTACGTATTTAGCATTCGCACCGGGGCAGCGATAGGTACGTATTTAGCATTTGCACCGGAGTGGCGATAGGTACTTATATAGTATCTGCACCCAGGGCAGCGATAGGTACTTATATAGTATCTGCACCGGGGTTGCGATACGTATGTATATATTATGTGCATTGGGGCGGCGATAGGTACGTATATAGTATGCGCACTGGGGTGGCGATAGATACGTATATAGTATGAACACCGGGGCGGAGATAAGTACCTATGTAGAAGGCGCAGACAGAGGTGGTACTTCTTATAGAAATATGTCATACTATTGCCCTGGGAAACATAGGATGAAATGGTGGAGAAAAAACAGCTTTCTCAAAAGGCAAAATTAGAAAGTAGCGGTGAAATGGGGCGACCAGGAAAGAGAAAAGTAGAAAGATAAAGAGACGGCTATAGAGAGAGGCAGAGAAATAGAAGTTTGAATATAAAGATGTTTTTCTTCAATTATATGTTTTTATGACCCCGAGCAACGCCGGGTAGCCCCGCTAGTATATATATATATATATATATATATATATATATATATATATATATATATATATATATATATATAAGTCAGGTTCATATTATATACCAATAACCATGTTTTTATTTTATTATCTTGATTTTTATTTTTTCACATTTCCAAAAAACATAACATTTCTGTGAGATATATTTTTTACAGTCCGTTTGATTTGTCTTGTGCCAAACAAATTTTTTTATGTCAATATCGTCTCTGCAACATTACAAAATCATCAGAAAATTTCACAAAGAATAAAAAGTTCTGGGATTAAAGTGTCTTGAAAAAACGTACACTATACATTGGTTCATTTTTGGGTGAAACCAAACAAAAAATAAAGAAAAGAACAAATTCACACATGGGGGGACCCACTAATACCCCATTTTGAATTTTATCGTTCAGAGCTAGTACATCCTAAAAGTTGTGTGGACATTTATAAATTTTAATTCAATAATATTTCTTAAAATAGTTAATAAGTTCTATAATTTATTTATAAAAATTCTAATTCACTTGAGGGTAATTTTTTACTTTCTAAAGTTACATCAATTAACCTTCAGATGTCTATTTAGGTCATTTGGATACGAAGCTAACAACGGAGCTGGTCTCTTTTAAGTTCAACAGTTTAGATCCAGTCTCATACACTCAGCCATCCATTCACGCAACTATTAAGATTGTTATACTTCGGTGTTTTTGTGGAAGATGTTTAGTATTTATTTATAAATCGTTTAAATAAATACTAAGATAAAATTACCCAGAATTCTTCACTTAAGTAGTAAGTTTCTATTAAATGCGAAACTAAAGAAGGGAGGAGTTGTCCCTTACAACGAAAATAGTTTATAGTTACCTAGACATGAATCAAGATAACGAAAGGAACTATTAATTTTTTTTTTATTAAATGATGTTAATTACCTCATTATAAAGTATTATGAGTATTCAAAAGTACTTTTAAGGACATTTATACTTAAAGTTAATTGTGATTACGTTTTATATTTAACTCGTATTATGAGGTGAATACCGTGAAGCATCAATGTCAATATCAGGTCCCACTTTAATTGTATGCCTATATTTAATATTAGGTTGTGTGCATTCTTTTATTTATTAATATGTTTATTAATATACATATACGAAGAGCCCGAACGCAAAACGCGATAAACTCCATTTTCAAAAACACGAAACTGTCTCTACAAAAAGGGTTGTATTTCAACACTCAACGACATCCCAAAACTATGTTAGGTGCCATACTCCACCAATTAACACCAGAAAACTGACAAATCGCTCGCCGTGTCGAGAAATTAACAAGAAAGATAGCGAAGAGAGAAAACTCTGTGATCTTTAACGACGCGTGTATAATATATATATATATATATATATATATATATATATATATATAGAGAGAGAGAGAGAGAGAGATAGAGAGGGGGTTCCTAAGTCATTTTCCTTTCCGATATGGAGGGGCGTCGTAGTTTGTGACTTTTTCCTTCTACAATTCAGAATAGAATGTCATAAGAGAGTAACACATATTCATAAAGATTTCATTTATAATCGGTTCTTCTTTTAAGAGATCTTAGTATTATTCATAACTCGGTCCCTTGACTAAACAAATATGGCGTTGACAGACTTCTACGACGTCGGTCAGCATAAGACCGTCCAGACTTCAAAACGGTTATAAAAATATTCATACATTCTTATCTTTATTTATTTTTACTAAATATTATATTTTAATTTAACCGCGAGTGTAGACATGCTCTGAAATTATTCTTATGAGTTAAGGATTGCTTCTTCAAAACACAGTCGTTGTCTCGGAAGACATTATATCGGGTAATAGTTAGAGGGAACGTTCGTGAGATTTGAGAAACGAGTTGGGTATTACGGAGGAGGGGATGACACCTGTGTTGTCTTGAGCGCCTGGGTTGAAATGCCTTAATAACTATGAGACATCAGTCACCTGGCTGATGATGTGAAATGCTCTCTGGGATTGCAATAAAACTCTACGCAACAAGTTTGGCTATTACGCCATACTGTGTTAGATGTGGTGATCGGGAGTAGTCAATTGAACATGCTGTCTTTCATTGTTGCATCGTTCGCCCGTTGTCTAAGCTTATTGAACATTATATGGTTCGCATGCAGAACAGACAGGACTTTGTGTTCAAATCTGAATCTGTTTGTAGTAATTGATTCCAGATGCTTGATAAGGAGAAACACTATGTGTTTACTCGGCGTAGATTTGGACAACACGTCAGAAGAATCCTTGACCTCTCTTCGTCTTGTTTTGTTTTTCAAACACCAGTTGAAAATCAAAATTAAGACGGAGAGGAGGAAACTCTCCCCCATAAAAGTTGGCGTTTGTGCGCAATGAAAGAGGCGAACATAGAGTGGCATCTTGATGTAGGCTACGAGAATTTTGCTTCGCTGAAACGTGTCATATCAACCCTCCCCGACACGTATAATGTAGGTTTGTGTATAATTTTTTAATTTTTTTTTTTACCTAAAACTTTTAGCTTAGTAAGGAATGTTTATAGTTATATTTTATTGTATATTTATCAGGCGGGGTTATTTTTGTTTTGTAAATAAAATATATATAAAAAAAATAATTCGCCCTCGCCTATATGGGATTTTAATTCAAGTTAACATTAAGTAATTGAGTCGTTTTGGTGACTGGTATGCACGTATTGAATAAATGAGATATTTTGGTGACTGTGTTTTTTCAAGTACGATTCGGTCAATAAAAGTGGCTAGTTAAGTTGGAATAAGACCAGAACACTCCATACACAATCTCTTTTCAAAAGTTATAGGACTATAGTTTAAAAAATTACACGGCGAGTTAAAATGGCGTAACCAAGTAAAAATATTCACAAATATTTAATTTGAATTCGATTTTTTTGTTAAAAAGAACGTAATTTTATAAAGAACTCCCGTCTTCAGTCGTTTTTTTTCGAGTGCTGAAAACGATTTTGACATTGAAAACCGTCGCAAATAAATAGATTCGTTGTTACATCATAAGAGCTAAAACAATCGGATAACTATATAGCATGCATTACTATAAAAAAATGTCTAGACCCACCTCTTGCGAAGAAACTAACCTTATTCGTCGTTCGAGAATTCCACTTCTGGTTCAGGCTAAGCGACATCACGTTGCTTGTCAGACAAGGGGGGGGGGGGGGGAATGGGACAGACTGAAGCATTAGTGGTTTTTTTTCGGAGGTCGATTCAGTGCGCATACGCAGGTCGAAAAAGACGCAGAAAACGTCGTAATATACAATGTAAATATTTTGCACAATTTTGCGATGAATTTAAATAACACAACTTCAGAAAATAAAACTGGTTTGGAGACTGGAATAATTCTATAAAAATACCATTTCATCTTTTTTTTTGTTT
This sequence comes from Sepiola atlantica, assembly GCA_963556195.1. NCBI lineage: Eukaryota > Metazoa > Mollusca > Cephalopoda > Sepiida > Sepiolidae > Sepiola > Sepiola atlantica. Next base: position 182,434,379 of record OY744517.1, read on the forward strand.
TTGATATCTTGACGAATTAGAGTTAGGGTTACTTAAGACTTCTTTTTTCTCTCACTAAGGACCTCCAAAGCTAAACATAGAATTTACCCCCTATATGTAACACGATGTAAGTTTAATATATGTTTATACTATTATCATAACTTTTTTTACCATTCAAAAGAAGTAACATAAAATAAACTGCTGATAATTTTTTTAAAAATATTTTCAGCGTACGAAAATAATGAAAATGAGAAACTAAAAACCTATATACTTTATTTACGCCTTAAAACAACGTTTCTATGTAGTGACCAATTTTTATGCGCTAACACCCCTGTGTTTAATAAATCTAGCAAAAATCAAGTAATGGTCAGATTTTCACGAAACTTTTTATACTTATGCATTATTGGACCAATTTATCTTTAATATCGTTTTTTTTTTAAAAATATATCAGGGAAAATATTTTTTCTACGTTACCCCCCCCCCAATTTCATTTTATGAAATCTGAACAAAATATATTCTGATCGATCGCAATTTTAATGTTATCTAAAGCGAAAGAGTCTTAAAAAGCACATCAGATTTACCTTTTAAAAAATATTTTTTTATTGGTAAACACTTTTGGGTAAATAAATAAAAAATGCAAAGTTTACTGTAAACACCCCCCCCCCCTGCTGAAGAAAAAAAATCGAATTTCGTACTAAAATCTCTAGATAAAGAATGGGTTTCTTTTCCAGTTCGATAATTTAATGTTTGAATAAACTATTTTACTTTAAAACAACTTCCTATATATATATATATATATATATATATATATATATATATATATATATATATATATATATATATAACTTTATTTTTGGGAGATAAGTTAGAGTTAGGGTTATTTAAGTTAAAAAAACAACTTTCAGCATTGATTTTTTTCCAATATTAAAGTTAGCAAAAAAAACAAACTAAGTTATTAAAAAAAAGAATCGACATTAGATTAATGTTTTTAATAAAATCAAGAAATTTACTTCTCACCGTAACTTTATCTCACACAAAGTAAAACGTTGGCAACTTATTTGTTCCTTCTCACTCTGTTGGCAGGGAGGACGAGGACCAAGGGGAATATTAGTCAATGAAAAGGTTAGAAATAAGATTTAACACTGGTGTATCTCTAAAGCATTGCCACTTATAAAATTAGTACCAAGTAATTTGATTAGCTATATCAGGAAAGTTCACACACATTCCTTTATTTATGATTAATAAAAACAATAAACTATTGAGCAGGACTAAATATAAGAATAGATGTAATTAATTTTTTTCTAACAACAGAGAGCAATATTTGTCAGAAATCACTAACTAAACAAATGTATGCATGTGACGTTTTTTACGAAAACGATCGATCACAAATATAGGGAGAAATCGTCTTTACTTTATATATAAGAATATATATCAATCGTTATTATACTAAATGTGAGTTAATCAACATTTGTTTTCCTAAGGCTTCTTTCATATAAACTTTAATAACTTTAATAACACAATATACATACTAAAATATACCTTATTTCTGGGATTGAGTTAACTTTGAAAACATTCTGTTATAATTAGCTGAAATTTATAATTAGCTCGATAAGTCACCGATCTGTTTCTTAGCTATATATGTATTTCTCTTGCTCCCTCTCACTTTGTTGATTGAACGACTCTCTACTATTTATTAATGTCTGTAAGCATTTAGAGAACGAGTGACTCTTTTCAGCTGATTTGCAGAGTATGTTCGTACACACCATCAACATATATCTAAGTCAGATGACAAAATAATTGGTCGCTTTACTTCTATACATAATGCTAATATAGAAGTAAAGAGACTTTTAGTATTTTTAGGTATGCAAGAAAAATGCAGGAACAAATAGTGGTAGTGGATAGTTTAGTATATATATATATATATATATATATATATATATATATATATATATATATATATATATATAGTAAGTTATGAAAATATATTTATAGCAATTAAGCTACACAGAGGCTCCCGCGTTTCATCCCCGGGGGGAATCTTAAGGCTAAAATTACTACCTAGCTCTACTTACGTATCGAGCACTGTTGAAGTAAATACTAAAAATTGATATATAAAAAATTATATCTCCTTATAAAATTTTATGTGGATACATGGAATAGTATATATATATATATATATATATATATATTTAAATGTTGAATTAAATAACGATAATTGAATTATCGTTTAATAATAATAATCTATTGTGATCATGTAAGGCTCAATATATCAAAATAAAATTTATATATATATATATATTTATGTTAGGTATGTGTATATATTTATATGTACAGGATAATCTCCTAAACTCATGAACGGATCATTATGAATTTTGGAATATATATTCTAGGCAATACGGTGAGTAACATCGGCACATTATTTCTTTTATAAATTTTAACATTTAGAGGGTGCATATATATATATATATGTGTGTGTGTAAACATTGTTAAAAATAACAGAATTCGTCTGTTTAATTATACCGTGTTTTATTTTTTCAATTTTTATGATGGTCGTTTTTTGTATCAAAATAATTTTTTTTAATAAATGTCCCATAGGTGTCACGAATGTTTTCGATTCTTCGTCGATTCATCCTCAGGTGTAAAAAGCAAATGAACAAAAAAGCTGGAGAAAGAAGAGAATTTTTTAAAAGACGGCAGAGAAACGCGCAGAGAACGTTTTCGCATCGTTCCAGGAAAGACGTTTAAATGAGAAAATGCTGCCTAAATACACACACACACACAATATATATATATATATATATATATATATATATGCTTATTTTATTCTATGATACAACATAACATTATGTAATACCGTATATATAGTAATCTGAAAACACTCATAAAGATCTTTAGGTAGGCCTAATTTACATATTTATTTTTGAACAGTTTCTAATAAAATAATAATATGTATTTGTTATTTGCATTCTCATATTTTCTCATATATACGCAATAGTTTCGCCGATTGTAAAACGTCTTATGTTGCTTGGATGCGGAGAACAGATACTACACTTTGAATTATTTATTTGCACAAAATATAATAACTTACATTTGGAACAAATTAGGCACAAGGCCATCGAAAAAGGGGAAATATGGGGGTCGTGTGTTAGCCTTGGTCAATAATAATAAAAATGTCTATTCTACTCTTAACTAGAATCATCTACCATAATACCAGTTACATTAGGGGCCATCCTACTTCAGATATTCCCAAATTGGTTTGACATCTTTATTTTTCATAAATATGGTTATATGTACAGCAATTCATTGGAGTATAATAAGAAGTGGGAAAAAGAAAGGAAAAACCGGTTAGTAAGACCCTCCCAACCGTTTTCCGGTTTGTTCAGAACCAAAAACAAGCAAGTCAATCACTAAATGGAAGTGGGATCTAAGATGGAGAAAAAGAGAATGAGGGATGGAGTTTGGAGAATGGGTGGTGCCCTTCCCCAAAAAATTCAATTTGAGAGAGGCCGAGGACAAACAAAATGGAAAGTGTGGAGTGGGCATCTTGGAGGATTTCTATTACCAGGGTGAGTGGGGAATGTAACTCATTCACTCCACTAGCTAAGAGGCTAAACTTACCCGAAGAGCTAGGTTCCGACAGAACTAGGAACCACATGCGTCATGTGCAGGCAGCGAACACATACTCATACTTGACATCTTTTTCGTTCGTACACACAAGCTCGCTACTTGTATCCACCTTTTTTTCAAAAACTGAGGAATATAATCTGTTTCTATCACTGCTGATCTGAACTTTCATCTTAGCCAAAAGGCCAAGGAACTATAAAAATAATGTTTTTATGATTAGAACTTTTTAAATGAATGAACTCCCCCCCCCCACACCTGATTTAATCTATTATTGTATTATCTGTTAATGGGGGTGGCTAGTGTAGTATCGGTTCTGTTGTCATAAAACCGTCCTCCCTGGAATTATCTTCTCCTTTTTTTAAGGGGTTGGGGGTAATCCTCCCAGGTATTGCATCCTCCTTTGAGGGAGGGGGTAATGTTGTATCTGTTCTGTTGTCATAAAACCATCTTACCAGAGACTATGTTCCCCTTTTTTTTGGAGGGGCGGCAGTCTAGTATCTTTTCTGTTTCCATGATACCGTACTCGTAGGTATTACTCCTTTTATGGGAGGTATACTCCCAGGTATTACCTCCACTATTTTAGAGGGGGGGATTGTAGTACCATCCTCTCAGTCATTATCTCCTCCTTTGGGGGTCAGTGTACGTAGTTCGTTCACCATTATATCATCTTCCCAGCTTAGAAAAAATATGTTCCCTCCGGTTGCATAGTTTTGCTAGTATATATATATATGCGGTGTGAGTATATCAAAATTAATTGAATGTAAATGTTCGTCAGGATTCAAAATATTCTTATTGTTTTCAAACGTTTAAAGAAGTTAGGCACTCCCGTTTTAATAGCAAATTATTAGGCCCTTAAATAACTATGTAAGAAGGAATCTTTGTATCAATTACAAACCACGCCGTAGAATTAATATAGATAAAAACAAGAACAAAAACATTTGTAAAAAAATATATGTGTATTAATAAATATTTGAAAGTTAGTTTTGAATACACAAGGGTCCCAAGCTTAAATTTCCTTTTTTTCTAGAAAGAAAAAAAAAAACAGTAAAATTTAAAACTAATGCTATATTTATTTATTTACTGAGACGGGTATTCTATTAGTATATATATATATATATATATATATATATATATATATATATATATATATTTTTAACATAGTTCACCCCCAAACAAGGCAGGACGCCACTGTAGACGTAAGGGGCTACTGAGAAAAAAGAAGAGGGGAGAAGGTAGGGGGCAGTCAACCTAGATTGGGATCTGCGCAGCGAGATGACTGTTTACATTAGTTTTAAACTTCTGCATGTCTGTACTGTCGGGGAAACAGGGGGAAGGGAGGGAGTTCCAGAGGCCAGCAGCACGAGGAAAGAAGCTATTTGAGTAGAAGGCTCTCCGACATCTGGGGACCTCCACAGTGAATGAATGAGATTTAGTTGATTGTTGAGTTAGTCTAGTGAATTTACGTCGAGGGGGCACCAGAGTAGCCAGTTCATCGGAGCATAATCCATTGAAGTATTTGTAAAATGCAGGAGGGTATGCCGTGTAGTTAACGCTGTATGATGTCATCATCTTTTTGGCCATGCTGAAAGTTGATACTAACCTGAAGGCGTGGGTGAAGGTGATTTTTGTCTCGGCGATGTAAAGTTGATATCCTGTTATGCTTCCATTGACAGAACGCTGTAAGAAGTTCGTCAGAGGGCCACTACGCCGATTCACCTGATTGGGCCACACTTAACCAATTTTAGCTCAGTATAACAACTATCCATGCACAGGAAATAGTTCTTTACTGCTACAACTAAACCGTTAGAGGTTTAGATGCTTTTTTGTACAATTACATTGCCATCGAGCTTAAACTATTATGTTTTAATAGTCCAACTTTTGGTGTGGATATTTCAGTGCATTCAATGCATTTTGATAACAAACGAGTAATTAAAAAAGGATTTACACGTTACAATCATACTATTAGGGTGTCAGTCTCAAACACGCTAACTATTTTGACGTTGTGTGCTTCGCACATTAAAATTTGCTGCTATGAACACTCAAATGTCAAAATAGTAAGCATTGAGTGCTGTAATGATCTAATACAAAGCTGATACTGTTATAGTGTGATGTCGGTAGTGGCATTTAAGCGCATACATATTTTGGATTATTTTGATCATTCGGACTACTTGTAGCATCTTGGATGTTATTATCACAACGCTTCGTCCGATGTAACCTTCTGACCTTCTTCAGTTGCATCTTCTCGAACACGGGAATCTATACTGAATTTCGAACTGAACCCTTTATTTAAAGCTCCAAAAAATCCATACTAGAATTGTCCACATGGACGTGCGGTGCAACGGATAACGTTGTTAGGTTAAATTAGTCCTAGGTGATACTCTTTTAATGGTTGACGGTTCAATCCTCACTACAGGCGTTCCTAACTAAGAATAAAATAAAGAATTACTTAAGACTTCAACCCGGTCATGGCTGACCGAACGAGAAAAATCTACCTTCCATGGATTAAATAAAGGAGTCAGTTCGAAACTTTGTATAGATTCCCGAGTTTGACAAGACACACCTGAAGAAAATCAGAGGTTAAATCGGCCGAAACGTTGTGAGAATAACATCCAACATGAGAATAGTAGTCCGAATATTACAAATTATCAATCCTCATCTAAAAATTTCCGAAACACATACATGCTGACCTGCAAAAGAAAGTAAAAAGAAAATACAAAACAAACACGGGTTTTTATGCTCTGATTACACTATTTATTACAAATGTTGATTTCAAGAGGACATCAACACAACACAGTTACAATGTTGACAGCTTCAAAAACTAATGATTAAACTTAAACATACCAGTATATCAAAACTAGTTATTACATATGTAGTAAAGGTGGTCTGTAATCGTACGTTGCTGAACAAAAAGTTGATTAAAATTAATATATAGTTTGATTAGCACTGCCGCATTATAGTAATTTACTCACTTTAGGTTGTTAATTATTTACAGTGAAATAATTTCCAAACAAATCTTTTGTACTAAAATTATGATTTTCTTGAGTAAAAAGATATTTTACACATATTACTTTATTATACTGGTTATCACAGTTAATTAGAACACTGAAATTAAACAAAATTAAACCTGGCGGCCTGCCGTTTCCTCAAAATTATGTAAGGATAGATAACTATTTACTTCCGGGTTTTAAATATATCTATCTTTTATCTAGGGTAATTTCCTAGCTTACTAGTGTAAATTCCGGATTTGTTATTGACATTTGGCAAAAAACAAACAAAAAAAAACTAGATATATTTCAAAGCAGGAAGTAACTATAATTATCAACTGCTACGAAAATAATGGGAGGATAAAAAGGGAAAACTAAATTTTCACCTTGAAAAGTTGTTACACCATTTTTTAGCAACAATAGTAGTTATTTTACAAACTGTCATGTAAACTTGATGATTAATATATAATAACATGACGGAATATTTACTATCATTAGTGATTATTATAAATTATTAATAATTGATTAACTGTTACAAATTTATTTAGATATTTTGTATAATTAGTTTGAACACACCAACAATTGTTGTTATTTTCATCTTTTGTTGCTGTACAAATTATTGTGGTAGATGTTGTTTTATGGTCAGCGGGCTGTTTCCATTATACAATGGTTTCTTCCAACCAGTTCCTTGATGTTTATTTTAATCACAATGTTTCGGTCCATATTCTCTGCAGCCCTCTTCAGGCATCCGTCAAATCTGTTCAATTACTGGCCATATCAAATATAAAAAAAATATTTTGAATAACTATCGTATCTGGTGGTCACCCTAGAGAATGTCGAACGAGACTGCTGATTTGCTTGGATCCTCAACCTTACTTAGGTGTCTGTTACATTTTCTAGACATTTACCAGGAAGTATTGAATGGAACTCTTGAAATGTACAGCGAGTATCCTCTTCTCATTTCGTGAGATAAAGCGTTTTGGTCGGTATTTCTAGAGGGATACGAAATATTACAGACAACTGACAAAGGCCACAGAGAGAGGGAGAGAGAGAGGGAAACATTGGTGGAAACGTTATGTTAAAATACAATCTAGAGGTGGACATTGACCAGAAAAAAATCAGTGTATAACAGTAACAACAACACAAAGTTGTTTTCCAGTTTAAACAATGTTTCATTTCTGAACCGAGAAGAAATGTTTAACTGAGTCCGGAAGACAATTCATCCCAGGTGGCATTCTTGATCATTTTATTAAGGTCTTCTTTCGTTTTCTCTTCTTCAGGATCCATGACGTCAGCAGTGTATCGAATGTTCTTGGAGGTCATCATGCTAAAGGAGTTGTCAAAGCAAAGGGCATCTGTTGAAAGAAAAAAAAATAGAAATAGAAATTGAAAAAACATAAAAAAACAAAAAAAGCCCAACACAATTTATAAGAATTAATGCCTAAAAAGCACACGCAAAGCAATCCAATTTTCTCCTTTATTTCATTTTAAAATGTTAAGATAACAATTTTATAACTGCAGAATTCCCGGCACTTGAAACGGGTATATCGGCGTAAGAAGTAGCTTATTGTGCAAGTCTACAAATTAGATGAACAGACTACAGCCAATAAAGCATATTCGTATTAATTCAGTTGTGCTTCTCCTAGACTGGTTAACAACGAAAGGTTAAACAGTTCACTTTACATAACTATTTTACTTTATTTTGAAGATGGCAAAGTTCACTTCACAGTTCACTTTACATAACTATTTTACTTTATTTTGAAGATGGCAAAGTTCACTTCACAGTTTACTTTACATAACTATTTTACTTTATTTTGAAGATGGCAAAGTTCACTTCACAGTTCACTTTACATAACTATTTTACTTTATTTTGAAGATGGCAAAGTTCACTTCACAGTTCACTTTACATAACTATTTTACTTTATTTTGAAGATGGCAAAGTTCACTTCACAGTTCACTTTACATAACTATTTTACTTTATTTTGAAGATGGCAAAGTTCACTTCACAGTTCACTTTACATAACTGTTTTACTTTATTTTGAAGATGGAAAAGTGAATTTATACTTTTACCAGGAGACAAAATTAATGTAACATATTGGAATGCCATTATATTTCTTTTTCTGTGATCATCTGAGTAGTTTAGATATGGACTCCATGTGGTAAACTGTCGCCATTTTGAATTTTATTTCTTTGTAAATGAAAGCTGGCTTGAGATGAATATATGAACACAGACACAATATTAATTCTCTAAACCAATCTCTCCAAGCAGATAGTTGCGTCATAGACACTTAGAAAATTTCCACTACTAAGTTGGCCATTAGAACAGAATACTCAATCTTCTGTACGTTAAACACCAACTAAATATTTCTGATGACTGTTTCAAATATACCTCTCTTTTCAAACACGTTCCATTGCTCGACAAATCAGAGCCTGTCATACCTCTCAACCTTTTCAACATCTAACATTAATGGATTCAATAAATGTCAGATGGCAATCAAGGCAATGTTTAAAATGTATTTTTCGTTAGTTTCATCAAACATTAAACTATTTTTTAACCTTTTTGATTTCGGTTATTAATTCGTGTGGAAACAAGAGAAAAGAAAGTGAAAAAATTATTGCTTCAAATGAAGTTTTCTAATCTTTACTCAGGTCGACTTTTAACAAATAACCAAATCATATTTTAGTGCCATAAATAACAAATTTACATAGTGCATAATTATATCTAAATGACATTCGTACTTTTCATATTTTCATATCAGATCATGCATCACAATGTGCTTTTCTTCATTTTTTTTACATGCATAAAGCATCACGAATAGCCATGCTGTGGCATTGTTATCTGTACCTGGTGACACCAATCTTAATCTTAGAGATCACCAGTCATACTTAGAATCGTCACGTGCTGTATCTTTGGCTCATCTTATCGATTTATTGTAGTAAACAATGCGTTTATTAAAGGAGTGTTGTGTTTCTTTTATACAAATGTAATTATATATATATATATATATATATATATATATATATATATATATATATATAAGAGAGGGAGAGAGAGAGAGAGAGAATAAATTCTACCACCCAAACTTTCAAGTTCAATCAACAACTTTGTCGTTTGCCACCGAACTACTATCTCTCGACATTCTATTCAACTCTCTTCCCACCCTTTTCATTTTAAGAAAACAAAACACATCGTTGCTTGGTTTCTGAATTAAAAATAATTTCAAGTTCACGATGTTTCAAAAAAAGAGGGACTATATTTCAATATTCAAGATAATTATTAACTTTCTGTGTTTTTTGTTTATTTTACTGTCAGTATTGTTGAATGTGTATTCTTACTCTTCTATCAATCTTGTTTGCAAGTCAAAATCAGTAAATTGAACGAGTTATAACGATTCAAAGGGTGCATACATCTTTTTGGGACACCCTGTATATATATATATATATATATATATATATATATATATATATATATATATATATATAGTGAAATATGCTGAGATGTATGCTCGAAACATAATTGTATTTCTTCAGACATTTACCTTATTATTATTATTATTATTATTATTATTATTATTATTATTATTATTATTTTTATTATTGTAGAAAATCTCTTCGATTCAAATAAATACTGAAAAATCCCCATCCCATTTTTTTTAATTTTAAAATTATATATATATATATATATATATTCTCAATAAGTAACAACGAGATGGAATACCTCTGATAACTTTCTATCTAAGTAACCACAAGTTCTTTTTGGTGTTATGAAGAATTCTTCGTTCACAAAATCATTTTTTTTTTATTTAAGATCTTGGAAAAGAATCAATATTTTTACTGTTGAAAGTAAAAAGATTTACATCACTGATTTTAATAAAATTTTAAAGTGTATTAAGTATTTTATGCGTTCTCACATAGGAACGTTAGCAGATAACGTTTACTCCACACCCCAAAAGTTTTTAAACCCAGGAGTAAATGCAGGAGAGTCGATTTTCTTCTTGAATAGTTCTACAATATAATTAGGTATCATATGTGCGAGGTCTCAAAGTTCTTACATACTTTTTCAATATGGCTGCCAAATCCCTAAAATTTTCATAAGTTTTTAATTATATATTTAAGATGGAGTTTCTCAACTGCTTTTATGTATATGATAACACATGCATAGGTGATTATCATGAAAGGTATGCGTCCAACCAGATTTAGAATAATTAATGGACAAATAATACTCATTATTAAGCATTTATTGATCGGCTATCTAAGATACTATCTTGAAAAATGCTACCATTCCAAATTATGGTTAATTTTTCAAATCTTCTAATATCTAATATATAAAGTAAAGTCAGTCTCTTTATTGTTTCTTTTTTTTTATCAATAGCTGGTTTGTCAGTTTTTCTTGTGGATCGTTGCAACAGGTTGTTACCAAGAATAAAATGTATTTTGATTTAATTCCTTCCAGAAAATACTTTGTTCCGATCGGAATCATTTTCAAATGATCGCCATATCAAAAAAGCGATGGAACTTTGCATCCATCTATACAGAGTTACTTCTCTTTGATTGGAACAAAAATATTTCGAAACAAAATCGGCATTATTTTAAAAAAAAGCAAAGCAAAACAAATTGCAAAGAAATGCACTCCCGGGCAACGCTGGGTCGGGACAGCAAGTATCAAATAAATGCTTGCATATTCTAAAACTAAAGTTGATGAAATGCAAAGCAATTCTGTTCAAGTCAGCCTATAAATCAACTTTGTTTCTCTAATTCTTAAAGAGATATATTTTTGAATAAAAGAGATGATCCAAACCTCCAACTTAGAAAAGGAGATCGTAGATCTCATGGGAACAGAAAGCTTCTGGCTAACATGCAATACATTAACTATAGAAAGTGATTGGAAAGTACCTCTCTATTAAGTGCTCGTAATTTATTACAGAAATATAATGCTTACAAGAAATGAATATGATATAAAAAAAAGTGTATAGCACAGAGTTTTATCTAGAATTCAATATGGGTGCCACCAACTACCCATAGCTTCTCAAACCGCCTGGGAATCACATTAACTGATTTCGCAAGGAACTTTTAACATTTTTTATTGATGAATCATCACTTATCAAAGATAAAAAACACTCAAGGATAAGGGTTAATGAAATTGATAGTTTGACAGATGAATGAGGATGAATACTACGAGAGAATTGAAAATCTCTACATATCACTCACCCAGTCCACCCTCGTAACTCTTGCTTTCCCCCATTTTGTTCTTTAGTCCTCACATTCCATGAGCGATGTTTCTGACAAAGGGGAAAGAATTGCTGTTTTCTGGATCGGTTGGAGTGAGTAGTATGTGGAGATTTCAATCCTCTTATAGTATTCATTATCATTCAACAGTCAATCTACCTATCTCATTAACCCTTATCCTTGAGTGTTCTTTAGCCTTAATAAGTGGTGACTCATTAGTAAAAAAAAAAGAGTTGTGAAATCACTTGATGCGGTTTCCAGGAGGGTTGAGAAGCTGGTGGCGAATGTTGGCGCCCGTATTGAATTCTAAATAAAGCTCCATGCTCTACACTTTCTCATCATATTCATTTCTCGTAAGAATTAAATTTCTGAACTACTTAAATAAACTACTTAATAAACACTTAATAATAATAGAGAATTACTTTCCAATCACTTTGTATATTAAACCGAAAATATAGTTGGATGCGGTTTCAATCTGAGTCAAATGCATTATTTCAACAAACACTTTTTCAGCTGTAAATGATGTTTTTCTGAGCAATACATAGAAAAATCTTTTTCATGCTGCTAATACACAGAAATAAATACTGGTATGCATTGACTAGACAAGCTACATAGGCTTTGAAACAAGACGTCGAACGAAACATGCCAACGGACATAAAGAAACAAAACCTTTTCTTAATTTATTAAAGTCCGAGTGCCTGAAGTGGCACAGACTTCTGGTTCTCCATTTTGCTCAGAATACTTTCGGCCGGTTCTATTATGTCCACTCTATAATGGACGACTTTGCTACGAAACCAGCTGAATTTATTGTGAAAGCAAATACCGTCTGAAACAAAGGAAATTTAATCAGTTTTTCTTATAATAAAGTTTCAAGAGAAATTGCCAATAGTTTTCCCTCCAAAATTTTCATCACATTTTATGAAATTTAATTCCCAAGAAAACATTGCAGAAAAAATAGAATAAAAATAAAATGCAAAATTCAAGATTTACCCTAATCCTTTCAGTAATCCAACCATATTTGATACAAATAAACTTCAGTTTATGCCTGACTTGTTCACCAAGTTTCAGTGAAGTCCAACAGTCTTTGTTTTATCACTGTTCACTGATAAAAAACACCTGGATATGACGCGTAAAATTGTCAATAACACTGAGAACCTCGTTTCTTGACACTGCCTGATTTTGGCTGTGATGGCCTTCTTCAGTTCAGAAAAAGTCTGGGGATTGTTTTGATAGACATTATCTTTGAGATAACCCCACATATTAACATCGGGGGAGGGGGTTTTAAGGTTCGATGAGCATGCAATCCATTCAGGATCACATCTACAACCGATGAGACGATAATCAAAGTGCCCCAGCGATGAAACAAAGACTGTTGGATATTCATGTTGAAACTTGGTGGACAAGTCAGGCATAGACTGAAGTCCATTTGTATCAAATATGGTTGGATTGCCGAAAGAATTGTTAATTTTATTAACAATTCCATAAGTGGCTTTTTTAGGGGGAGGGGGCGCGTTAACCTGTATTAAACCTAAAAACTCTGTCTTTTATTACTTTGAACATCTGAATATATAAATGAGAACCTTTAAAACATATCTTGGGGACGTATTCTCAAATATTTTCTGCCAACATTTGTGTAGATTTTTGAAAATTTAAACCAAATTAAATTTATGTTTTAAGCAAAAAAAATTGAACTGACATTCTCTTGCCGAGTCTTACTTTTGAGGTCAACGTTTGATTATGTGGTACGTTTAATACGAAAATAATCTTGGTGACCCTCTATAACAGTGGTTCCTGATTTTTGGAGGTTTATGGATCCATTAGTGTATTTGGATGATATTTTGAAAAAAAAAAAAATAGAATGCTTTTTTTCTTTTTCACCATAATAAAAAATTCATGTTTATATGTTTGTAACCAACAATTAGAGTATTATTTAAAAGAAACATGGAGTTGAATGAAACCAGCCATTATATTCAATGATACACACAAAATATGAAGCATGTTAATTAACACCATGTTAATCATATTTTGAGATTTGGTTACAAATATACATACACGAAATCTCCATTATAATAAGGTTAGTTATCATATACAGATTGGCAGATAAGACATTTTGGGAATCCATATGATTGAATAAGGATAAACCATGTAACTTAAGTACATATCATGCTTATGTAGCTGCTATTTGAGATTATTTTTTAATTTTTTACAAAGCTTTATATATTACTAGTTGTACCTACTCGACGTTGTCCGGGAATCTTTTTACTTTTATTTTTTTTGATAAGTTGCAAACGAGCTTTTTTAGACTCCGACACACAAGGACCCCATGTTCCTCCTCCACACTCAATCGTCCTGAGCCTGCTGAGATTAAATCTCTAGTGACACTCAAATCCTGTCTTCAGACACGCATCACCACTACACGTTCTGGTAGACATGTTCATTGACCAAACAAATTCTGCAAGACGGTATATATCTGAGTTATTACATTTTCAATTTGTAGTGGTATGATTTGAATATGATATTTGCTACTTATTGTAATGTTACCTACTTTTTAAAAACTTTTTGCTTTTTTCTCTTTTCAGCAAAAAGAACAGCCATTGTTTTTGGAACTGAACATTTATTTTCCCTCTCGTTACAACTTGCATGTTTGTCTAAATGTATTCTTTTAAGCTGCTACCATCAATAAAGTGTATCTTTTTTTTGTTATTATCGGCTATACGTCTAAGCAAGTGGTAATATAGCAGTTACACATTGACAAACTATTTTCTCTTGCGCAAGATTATCCTCGCACGTGGAGTGATTGATACATTAGTCGATCAGGACACTTTGCGTGAGAGGTACATCCGCTGAACTGTTTTCTCGTTTTTCATCAGTCGGATTGCCAACCGCAAACTGAACGGATGTGCAATGTTCGCGTCCCAGTTAAACCAAATACATAAAGCCAAAAAATGAAAAAAATACACACACAGCCACACATTAAGTGGTTGCACAATTTTATTAATTTAGAGATTACTCATTTCATGTTCACATTAAAAATTATTTATTTTGGCAAAGGTAGGGTGCTCATAAGCACTTCGTATGAGACCTATCTCCAGGAGGCTGCGTTCATTCCAGACAATACATCTCCACTGTTGATCAAATTTTGACCTTCTGCGAGGTACATCATAGTGAAAGGATCTCCCATTTAAACCATCCTTATACCACATCTTGACCTCTTAGGAAGGGGAGGAAACCACCAAGAAATACTTAAACCCCAACATACGACGTTTATAAACATTTTTAGGACGAGGACGAACCGGAAATATTTTATTTCCTTATTATGAAATGGTTAGTGTATGGAATGAGATGATAAGCAAGAACAAACTAATTAAAAATATTGACACAGAAACATGTTTAAAATGTTCATTTACTTCGATATTTCGACTCGATTTGCCGAGTCGTGTAATAAATTTTTTATTAAGTTTAAGTTTTAAATAAACTCTTTTTACTTATGAATAAAAGAGCCCCCCCCCCCCCCAAAAAAAAACAAACAAACAAAAAACAAATAAACAAAACAAACAAGAAAACAAATGAAATAAAATCAAACTCCACTTACAGGTGCCTGGGTCTTTGCACTTGTAATTTCCATCTAAGGTCATGACTGAGCAATCTTTTCGTTCAATTGGAATAATTTCTTCCCACTCATCACCATTCTTTCGGAAGACACCAAAACCAATGTCATGTTCTTCCGTCTTGTATTCCCATCTGAAAAACAAAAGTGAAAGAAACAAATCCAAAATAGTTTGTTGCAAAACACCAGCTGAAGTACCCGTCTATGTTAGGTTTCTAAAATATTCTTCTTCTGCAAACCAACTCAATTGAGAAAATATGTTTTTACATTAAATTGTGATACAAACAATAATAACAAAAATCTTTTAATCAATAAAAGTTTTATTTTACGTACATGGCAGAGTGAGACACAGCGTTTATTGACGCAATAGAGATGTTAAGTTGTTTCTTTTACTATTGAGTTCACCACTTATTAAGGCCAAGAGACAGAAATGATTGTCAGTCGAAAGATGAGGACCACTATGGTAGTACTAGAATTAATAAATGGTATGAAATGCGTTTGATTACTTTTGGTGCGGTCCATGGCAAGAATTTGTTGACATTGGATTTGACGATGACCATGTTGTAATCAGCAGGGAGGCAGTCCAATGGCAATGTGTTCCACATGTGGAAAGCCCTTGCAAGGAAGCTCTGTTCATGGAAACTTTGCCTGCTGCTAGTCATATGGAGGGAGAAAGGAAAGTCTTTTTTATGGTGGGAAAAAGATGAATTCTTGCCGTGGATGTCTTAAAAGAAGAAAGTGTCTTTAAGTTTTAAAGTTTTTTTTCTATTTAAACCATTTTCAATTTTCTAATCGAACCGTAAACTACATTTAGAAATTTTAATATAACAACTAAAGTATTCACTAAATAAAAAGTCCACAAAAATAAAATAAAATAAACTTTATTTCTTCAGTAAAGTTTAAAAAATGCAATGATCTCCTTTTTTCTTGATTGGTCCTAAAATAAGAGTCTAGTGTTTAGATTGAAAATCGATCAATGCCATGAAGGGAAGCATGTCAGTTACAATGTGTTCTTTTATTGCTATAAATAATCGCTAGAAATTCATAATTGATATGAGTATCAAGCTTTCCTTGGATAGAGAATATGTGAAACGTGAGCAGACAGAAAATTTTCGTCATATATATATATATATATATATATATATATATATATATATATATATATATATGCAGTGAATTTATTTTAGTTTTTAATTTGTATTTATTTGCACATTTTTAAAACTTATACAGAAAAATAAATGAAATGTTAGTTATAAGAGAAGCTACTTTTATATTCTTCAATCAAAATATGAGTTATTCCCCTAGCTGATTTAGATTTTTTGGTCATAATTGATCAATATTTTCATATTACTAATTGTCCGAGCGCTACTACATAATTTTTTTAAACAAACTGTAACGAAGTACGTTATCATAGTGCCAATAACATGAAAGAACAATAACAACTAAAAATTGGCTAGTCAAAATCAAAGTTTGATATGTCAGCTTAAATGCTATTTAGGTCCAACTTTTAAAATCAAACAAGGAAACTTTATATGTTAGATATAATGATTAATTCTAACTGGGAAATTTCAACACAAAATTTTAAACAAAGTCTGGTGTAGTGACAAGGTCACAGTTAGCCTTTTGCCTAGGATCAAAGTATAGTATCTGGAGGCAGTTGAGGATCCATTCGTCGAGTGGTTTGGATGGTTGGAAGAGGAGATCAGCTCAGAATGAAGTTGGGCGCCAGGTACGAGTCATCTCAATAACTCTGAGTTCTCTCTGCGCTAGCGATTGGCTCGGAATGCGCTACTCCTCAATGCCATACAACACAGTTCCAGAATAGAGAACTTTCCCGAGTGTCCCTGCTGCGACATGCTTGAAGAAGAAATGCCAGATCACACTTTCTTCCAATGCTCTGAACTCCGGCAGTTCTTGATGTATGTCAATGAGATCACGGCTCATATCAGTCCTGAGCATCCTCTGCCGCTAAACATATCCTACATAATCGACAATGTCGAGCTGGCATAGAACAGGGATGGACAAATGGTGTTTCTCGTGATCCTGGCTGTAGCGCAAATGCTGGTGTTTATGTCAAGTCTGAGAGAAAACCAAGGGGTTAAATCTTTTGCTGATCAGGATCTGATTGCGTTCTTCAAGCATCAGCTGAAGGTCAAGATCAGATTTGATAGAAAAAGATTACATTCCTCAGTTTTTGAAAAAAGGTGGATACAAGTAGTGAGCTTGTGTGTATCAAAAGGAATCAAGTATAAATACGTGTTCCCTGCCTGAGCATAGTTCACACTGCTTCTGGCCCTGTTAGACCTCAGCCCTTTGGGCAAGTTTAGCCTCTTAGCTAGTCGAGTGAATGAGTTACCCCTCGCCCCAACATAAATTTAAAAGAAATATAAACTTGACTTTAATTTTCTTAAAATTCAATCTCAAAATTATTCACAGTATAGCTATCGGTGACTTGAAACCAATTTCGTTTTGATCACCGAGTTGAGATCGAGGAGTACATTATTTAGTTACTTTTTATAAA
This sequence comes from Sepiola atlantica, assembly GCA_963556195.1. Classification (NCBI taxonomy): domain Eukaryota; kingdom Metazoa; phylum Mollusca; class Cephalopoda; order Sepiida; family Sepiolidae; genus Sepiola; species Sepiola atlantica. Next base: position 182,452,320 of record OY744517.1, read on the forward strand.
AAGTTGAAATGTGATTATTAATCAAAAGAAGGGATACCTAAATAGGCAAACTATATAAATAAATGTGTTCTTTATTATTATCTCAATCATTGAAAGAATGGATGAGAATGCTTGGGTTAGTAGATGTATAATAGTTGAGGTAGCAGGGTCAGTCAGAAGAGAAAGGCAAAGAAAACATGGGAAAAAGTGATAAGAATAGATTTGAGAGAAAGGGAGTTTAATAAAGACCCGGCCACAGATAAGCTAGTTTGGAGGTCCATGTCTAAAAGCCGTCCAACACATGACACCATGTAAAACAGACGTTAAACCAAAGATGATGATGATAATGATGATAATAATAATGATGATGATGATGATGCTGATGCAATAAGAACAGATCTTAAAGTAAAGTTAAAAACAAACGAATCTTATCACTTAGCCGAGTAATTATCTTTAGTAAATATAGACTTGGAAAAGAATTCTAAAGTGAGGGGTTCGAATGGTATGTTTGATAACAGTGAAGACTATGGAAGACCAGTTGTACTTATTGTATTCAATTGTACTCTAATGCCATTAGGAAAGGTATGAACATGCCTTCTCAACTGTGGGTAAAATAACTTGTATTCAATAAATTGTTTACATTAGGTATTGTGTTTCGGCATTTAATATCCCAAAAAGGGTTTGTATGCTATAAAACAGACTACAACCAACCAACCAGAATGCTCTAAGGATGAATTATCAACAATATACTTACTTTAGGAAGCAATTTTCTCCTTCGACTGGATATTCTATATAGATCTTGTCACCGCTTCCAACAGTGATTGTTTCCATTGTTTCAAAGTCTTCTGTGTTCTCCAAATAATATTCTTTTGGCACCTCTCCACCATGACAAATCTGTATGAAAAAACAAAAACAACAACAAACAAAAACTGGCATTAGAAAAGCAACAACAGTGAACAAAAATTGTATAAAATTTGAAGAGAATATCTCTGTAATGGGTTTGATTAAAAAAAATGTTACTATGTAATAATCAGCTCATCCTGCATACAATTCTAATTTTATCAATGACTGTTTAGATCTGTATGTACACTTTCGTATTATTTTATGATATTTCAAATAAAGTTTACTGTCAGTCGTACTTAACATGTCTCCGTTTTTATAGCATGTCCATTCAAAGAGATATCACATCATATATAGCTGCAGACAAATTGAATGTACCTCAAGCAGAAGACGAACCATGACAGATTCCTGATGTTTTTTCGATAACTCATATTCTAATCGTTTTTAATTAATATTACAAAAAATGTGTTTTCTGGAGCTTTCCTTCTCCTAAACTAATTTTTCTACAAAGGATTGAAAGTCTAGTCTGGCCTATTATTTTACTCATAAAAAAACGATGGAGTCATATGCTTTTAAAGGGTATTAATGAAAGTAACATTTCCTATGTATATATGCCCGCATTATATCATATGTTTTTGTGGGTAATATAGACAATAGATGTATCATTGTTTCTTAAATAAAGAACTTTGGAAGGAAGTCTAAATACTTGACTCAAAAAGGTTTTTATCTTTAATCTTTATGAAATTTGAACTACAGGCAAATTATAAGTACATAGAAGATTTTGTCAAGTCTGCCACAAATAAGGTAGACTCCCTTTACCGGGCTAGATAACTTCTCGCACCCCCCTGCTGGTATCTTATATCTATATAAAGACACCATTCGCATGTACATGAGTGATTGTTGCTACATCTGGGCTGGTCCACCAACCAACCCCTAGCCTCTCTCTCTTGGATAGGGTGCAAAAAAGAATTTCTAACCTAATAGGTTCCGCACTGCCTGCCAAGGTCCAGCCCTTGTCATATTGTTGCAGCGTTGCATCTCTATGCTTGTTTGACAAGTACTTCCACAGAATGTGCTCCGATGAACTTACTACATTTGTAACCCTTTAACAAAAATACCTCCGACTCATCCGACTAGCAGACAAAACCCCACTTCATTGTAGAAATCCTTAGATGCGGGAAGATTTTCTATTCTAATAGCTTCTTTCCTCAGACCGCTTGCTTTTGGAATTCCATCCCGCTCCCTGTTTCCTCGACCATATCAACATGCAGAAATTTAAATGCAATGTGAAAAAAACATTTTGCTGACAAACTCCCCACTAAGGTTATTTCTCTATAAATCTGGCTCTTATCACAGTATCCACTTATGCTTCACTGGCAATATGCCTTATTTGAGGCAAACAAAAGTAACAAAAAATTGCAGAAATTTCTCAAAATTTGAACAGACAAAGCTGAAACAGATACGACTGATATTCGAGTATGAAGAATCGAATTTTGCTTACAAGATCTGAGCATTTCGGGTCACCATCGGGACCAGTTTTGGTTCCACCCAAATAAACTGGAAGTTCTTCAGCATCGATATATTCCATCAGCGTGTCTTTGAAATCGCCTGTAAGTAGAAAGAAATGTACATTAGATTTAAATGAAACATCGACTCCAATGGCGTGTTAAGATTTTTAGAAAACTAAACTGAAAAGAAAAAGAAATTTCAGGGAATTATAGAACGAAATAATAAATTTCAGGGAATTATAAAACGAAATAATAAATTTCAGGGAATTATAGAACGAAATAATAAATTTCAGGTAATTATGGAACGAAATAGTAAATTAGATGTCAAATTTACATAAGGATTTTTAAAGATAGTGGAGATATATGAAACAACTTTGTCTCTACATTTAACGAGAAAGTCATAAAAAATAAAATTAAAAAATAAGTTAAATGTTTTATATGCATTCAAGAAATATTAAATATTTACATCTGCAGGACGCATATGCTTATTTGTTCTCATAATCATTATTGACCTTGAATCTTACGATTCATGGCATTGGCCAAAGCGTAATCAAAATCGCATCCATCTCCTGGAAGCTGCTCCTTATAAGGAGAACTTCCACCTGTGTTGCTTAGTCGGAGGCAGGGGAAGGTTTGTGAAACACTAATATACTAGTATTGTCTGAGAGATACTTAGCTGGGATTAGCCGAGAGGTACTGAGCTGTGATTGGTTGGGAGGTACTAAACTAGGATTGGCTGAGAGGTACTAAGCTGGGATTGGCTGAGCAGATCATATAAAAGCTTAGGGTAAAAAGATTTTGAAATAGCGAATTAATTAATAAAATCAATTGGTGAGAAGCTTGTAGATCGCTATGACAACCTGGATAAGAAAATCATAATTAAAGGTCATAGGAACTTATGAGGCAACCAACTGCCGGTAATGGTTTTGTAGAATTAATAACTTAATATTTTCAATATACTACTTCTTTCATAGTCATCAAATTCATCCATAGGTAGATTCCAGCTACAAGATGCAAAACAAGGTGGTGACCTAAAACCACTTCACATACGGGGATCGAAACGAAGCCACTAAGACGATCACAGGAAAAATATTAGCCACTGCACGCCATTGCATCAAAAAGGGGAAGTCAGTTAATCATTGACACATGTGATACCCCCCCCCCCACCCTCCACAATTGAGAAGAATGTTGGTGGCGACATGGGGACTGAAATCTTTCTTGGTCTGTTCTGGTAATTGTAATACGCTTATCACTTCAATTTAACTCAACCCACTCTTAAGTGAAGATGACTATATACGTTTAACTTAAACTTAAAAAAAAAACAACAAACAAAAAACAATATGGTAGATTTGAAATTAGACTTACTTCCAAGAACGAAGATCTTGTTCTTCATGTCTTCGCTGAGAAGAGGTTTGACAAGTTTGTAGAGAACGGGGAAAAGAGTTGGGGCTGCAACGAAAGAAGGACAACATTATTTTTTTTTTTATAAGCATCAATATTTAAAGGTATTACAAGACAACGTCTATCGAAAATCTGTATAACATGATCATTATACGACGCTTAGATCCAGTATTTGCCGTACCTTACACACTCAGTGGTCAGGTCTTACAATAGGTATTATGATTTGAAATTAAATAACCCTTAAGGGATGGTATGTCATACAATATTAAAAATCACACAAAAAGAATTTAAAAGAGAAGCTAATTTTAGACATACTTTTAGCAACTACAGCAAATAAAAATGTTAGTTAAAAATTGAAATAAAAAGGAAAAAGTATTCACACTAAATTATCATGCAAAGATTTGAAGTCCCTTGTTATTCTTTTTATAGTTCAGTATGTAGATGTCCTTTTTTTTACAGAAACTAAGATATCTGAAAACACTTTTCAGGATCTAAGATGATTTATTGTAGAAAATTAAGAACGTCTGACTAACCATCGGCATAAAATCTATTTTGGTAGGTATTTTATTTACCTCCCCAGGAGGTTAGGCACAGGGCCAGTTTTATCTTACTCCCACAAGGTAAGATGTGACCTAAGGTCGGGTCGGGAAAGTGGGACTTGAAAAGCCAGCGCTCGAGAAGGTGAGCACTCTGGCCATTAAAAATTGCCTGAGCAGCCACGTCGGCATTCCCCGATAGGGGCGTCTCAGGCAGTAAGCAATAAACTTACTCCTCCCCAAAGAGGGGAGGCAAAGCCTGGGAGGGTGGACCTCCTAGAACTGCACAGGACAGACCCATAAACCGGTGTAAATCAAGACGATACCAGTTTATGGGGTGTAGTATCCATCGGAACAACGGCCGATCAATAATACAACATTAAACATTATTAGACATTCTCGAGGATCAAAGACATATCACAGATAATAAAAGACTTTTGTAGAGTAATTTTCATGTGAGATACACACTGGTTACTCATGTACAACTCTTTGACTTTGCTCTCGCTAAAACCGTATTTAGGAGGTCAGACTAAAAAAACAAAAACAAAAAACTAATGCTTCCAGATTTCATTCATTATAAGACCCCGTCCACACCCCAAACATTCATTTTTATAAAGCTCTTCTCATTATACATGCACAAATACTGCGTTCAAAAACAAATTATTGCAGTATAAAGACATTCCCTATAAGGTTAACTGTTTGGTTCGGTTAGTCAGTTTCACAGCATATCAATCTTTTTAACGCTATGTAATGCTATAGCTAAGATAGCAACTTGTGTTCAACTAGTCGTATACAATGAATCGTTTACAATTGAAACGATTCATTTTATTAGATTATGAGAACAAACTGCTATTTTACTCATAACTTGAAAAAATTGTTGTGTTTTTCGTTGTTTTGTTTTACGGCATATCAGCCCATTTTGGCTCATTTAATGCCGAATGAGTCATTTTGGCAAAATATTTTATGCTTCAAGTTCTTTATACGTTCAAGTATTTATTCATGGTGTTTGGTTTGATTGTTTTGTTTTACAGCATATCAACCCATTTGAGGTAATTTAATGCTGAATCCGGTCATTTTGGTAAAAGTTTTGGGGAAGGGAGGGAGAGGGGAAGGGAAAGGGAATGGAAGGGAAATTGCTATTTTTTGTTTTTGCCTTTGCAGAACATCATTGGGTTTGGCAAAGAGAAAAAAACATCAATGTTTGGTGCATTGAAAAATAATGGGTTCATATCCTTTGCATGAGTGGTAGTGCGTAATTAAATAAAATAGAATTTTAACTATTCCATAGACCATCATGTTATCCATTAGGCCAATGATGCACCCTTTAAAATGGTCCTGGGAGTGGCAAAGTGCATCCAGTGGCGAGGCCCGAGTTTAGGGAGTGTGGAGCCACCGCTTAGTTACCCCCCCCCCCCCGATCCACTCTGATTCGGAGAAGTGGTAGTACCTGTCATTTGTCTCGGGCACATCATTAAACTGCCAACCAAGCCACACACTAAACAGTTTTATTAAGTTGAACGAAAAGTTCAGAAAGTATGTTTTGCTCTTCATTAGGTGCGTTTACTGAATGTTTTTGAAACACACATCAATGAGGTAATTTTTATTTTTATCCCAATCCAGAGTGCCCTTTTTAAGGAGCTGGATTTTCCCAACATTAAATATCGACCTTGCGTCTATCTTTGCTCTCGTGGGAAGACAAGTAAATATGGACATCAAAAACATACCGAGAATAATTCTTGTCAAGAACGATAACATATCAAGGAAGGGAATTTAAATTGTGAGGTTTAAGATATTCACGTACCGTTAATAACGAAAAGTCTCTTCATCATTTCGGGGTAATTGTCCTCCAAGACTTGGACCAAGTAGAGGTACATATCAAGACCTGGCTTCCACATGTGTTTTGAACCGACATTATCCATATCGAAGACAACAGTCAAACCAGTGCAAGGTTTTCCAAGCTGAAAGAATAAAAGAAAACATAGAATTAAGCTGCAATTTGTTTAAAGGTCTAAATCAGGGGCGGGCAACCTCCGGCTCGCGGGCCACATCCGGCCCGCGAAGGCTTAGCGTCCGGCCCGCCACCCTGCTATGCTTTATTATTGCAATCCGGCCTGCGGACCTCCCAGTAAAACTCATATCATTTCGTGACATAGACGTAAAAGTAGGTTTCAATTAAGATTTACAGTGGGATAAAAATGTATGAATAGCAGCGAGCGATGATGCATGTATATTTCATTTTTCTTTAACTATTAATTTCAAATCCTTGGCCTGAGATAAAGATAGAAAAAGAGAAAGAGAGAGGCAAAAAGGAAACGAGAGACGAGGAAAGGGCATGAATTAGAGAAGTGAGGTGTGTCAAAACAAATGCTGGATCAACTTGCTACTTCCCCCGTCATTATTTTTTATGATTCCAAAATGGCTCTTCGTCGGCGCCTTTTATTACATCACATACAGAAGTGCCTTGAGAAAAAAATATCAGATTTGTAGAGTGTTCAATGCAATTTTTGTACAATTTATTCATGTAAACAAAATATAGTAATTCTGAGATTTCGTTTTTCACTCCGGCCCGCGATCTCCTTCCAAAAGTCTCATCTGGCCTTCACTCTGAAAAGGTTGTTCGCCCCTGGTCTAAATTATATCTTCATTGTCATCTTGTATTGCATACTACCGGCGTGATCTATGGAAATTCCACGGTTAATTAAATAAAATAGGTTTGCAAATATTATTATTTTATCTACTGAGAAACAGTAGCGAATAGAATCTTAAAATGATTGTTAGATATATTGCATGAGTTACGTTCGAAACACACAAATATTTAATACTATCTTATCTATTTTATCTTAATTATGTGGCATCGTCTCTCTCCCACTTGCACTATCAACTGATATAACACGTTCTTACTCATCTATTTATTTTTCGCTTAATCATGTGACACCTCCTCTAAAACTATTAACTAATATAACATGCCCTTTATGATTTATCTATTCTTCTCTTAATCTGTGACATCATCTCTCTCGCACTATAAATTAATATAACACGCTCTTTCTTATCTATTTTTCTCTTTACCTATATATCAACAAATATGACTTACTCTCGCTCCCCTCGTAGGTTTTCACTCTTTTCCTTCTCTTTTCTCTGTCTGAATGTAAGTGTGCTATTAATTGCTACATGGCACTGTAAAACTAACTAAAGCATAATGTGCAAACGAATATATGAACGAAATACGCATGTATTACTATATAGGAGACTAGCTGAATGCAGTGAATTGTTTGCATAGTTTAAAGCTTACAGTAGACAACTCCTAATATATTCTTCAATTTAAAATGTGTCACCCCCTTGCTGATTTTTATTTTTAGGTGATTATTTAAAAATGTTTCATATTAGCAGTTGTTTGAGCTGGACTAAGTAATTTTTAAAATAAATTATAGTTAAGTATGTGATATTACCAATAACACGGTATAACAATAACAAATGAAAATTGCCTAGTCAGAAGCAAAGTTTGATTTGTTAGCTTAAATGCTATTTGGGTCTAACTTTGATAATCCAACAAGATAACTTTATATATATATATATATATATATATATATATATATATATATATATATATATATATATATATATATGAGATAGTTGTCATCTTATTCACTAGCTGAAGTACTCATCTGTGCTGGGTTAGCTCAGAGGATTACCAAGCATGTTTTTTTTTAAGTTAACATATTATATACTTTGCTGGCCAAAGAGGCAACATTTAATTTTGGATTTAATTTTGATTAAAATATCTCCCCCTGCCACTGTTTAAATCTTAAACATAATTTTATTTACCGACTGCAAGTTTCAATAAATAAAAACAAAAAAAATATTTGTTTGTTTGACGTTTTATTAAAACAAAAGATAAGGCCAGAATCTGTTGCTAGTATTAGTATTTTGGAGATATGTTCAATATGTGAAACACGTTATCACGAGATTGCTTTCCTGCGGATTACAAGATGGTCGTCTTCAAATCCAATAGCAACAAATACTTGTCATAAACTATCTTTATAAGTAATCAAACTTGTTCATTCTATTCAGCATTTTCAATCCTCTTATGATATTCTTCATCACTCAACTGACAATCTTTATCTCATTAACCCCTATTCTCGAGTGGCTTTTAGCCTTAATAAGAGGTGACTCATTAGTAAATAAAACATTTCAAAGAAAATCTTTATGAGGAAATATGTGGCCTAATCGTTACAGACGCGATGGTACCTGTAAGCCAAGTTCAAATCCATCGGATCTATTGCATACACTGACACATTAATCTAGGATCTATATGCAAGTTACGAAAAGTTAATCACCTGCAGGATTGACAGCTTTGGATTAAGGAGATTAACACTACCCACTGTAGTGAGAATATTTGGGATTCAGTTTTTCATGTAGTTTTCTAAAACGTTACACGGTCGTTTTTTTTTTGAATGACACTGAGATAAACGTTTGGGTTTGGTGGTTGATGACAGCTCAAAAGAGGCTGCGCTCCCTTTGGGGCAAAATGAAAGAATGTATCCTATGACGTAAGAGGCAAACGACTGTGTAATGTTTTAAAATTTCTACTGATTAAAATCAACTACATGAAAAACTGAATATCAATCCTTTTGGGGTTATTTAATGCCGAAATACAATATCTAATGTAAACAATTAATTACATACAATTATGAGCACAAGTTGTTATTTTACCCTTAATTGAGGGAGGGATTGTGGATCCATACATTTCCCAACAGTGTGTAATTGAATAATAGATGCAAAAGGATTTGAACGCAAATTCCATAGTCTGTCACAGTATCGATTAGGTCAATCCTGCACTCTTCTGTATTGTAAGTCTACTATTAGTAATATTTAATTAAGAAAATTATTTTCAATGCTTTTAAATAGTGGATTTAGAGTTACTTCCTGAATCGAAAAATTGAAGTGGCACATGAAAATCAATTGAATGATGATCACATGTGAATCGACAACCGCGTGTTTATGCGTCATAAAAACTGCACAGAAAAAAAAGAACATCAAGAAAAAAAGAGAAAGGAAAAAATGAAAAATAAAAAACGGAAACAAAAAATAGTTTTTATACCTTTTCAGACATTGCTTCCAAGTCTACAAGATGTTTTTCACACTGAAGCAGTTTGCTCTTTTCCAAATCAGATTTTTTGGTAGAATACATGATACCCTTCATGTCCAAGAAACCCCAGGGCTCAATTCGCAAAACTGACCCTTCCTTGTCATGGCCAACATCACCACCAGTCATGAATTTACTGATTACCTAAAACACGAGGAGACAATAAAGAAGTGGTTAAATATTGAGTAAAGAAACACTCATATTCATTTAGTACATTGAAATACACGGTCATACGAATAAAATAGGAATTTTAATCTGACTGATGTGTCCTCGCTGTAATATTAAACTATGTCCAGAGGGGAGGCCCAAATTTATAAGTTTTAGGGACAATGGAGTCAATTCTTAGTTTGCCATAACTCCACTACTTGCAATTTTATGTATGCCTGACTCTGTTCAATAAAATGCTTTTCTTGACAAAGTTTGTTGGTTTTGAAAGATTTACGTTTATTGATGTTTAAATAAAATGGCAAAATAATTTCTACATTGCAAAAAAATGTTATTGTTTGTTAGTTGGGTGATAAAATACAATTCATAGTTTTTCGTTTAGTGCAAGTTAAATATCTATCTATATATATAAAGTTATCTTGTTGGATTTTCCAAGTTAGACCCAAATAGCTTTTAAGCTGACAAATCAACTTTCTTATTGACTAGCCAATATTTATTTGTTATTGTTGTACCATGTTATTGAGAAAGATAGAGATCAACATCATTGCGACACCTACTACTGCTATGTGTCATCTACACAACAAAACTCAAACTGTTTATGCGATGAATAACCGTCTGGATAATTTGTTGGAGTCACGAATCGGTCCACTGTAGTGTTACACAATATTTTTCTCTTTACAGGATTCGAACTTGTAACCTAGGCATTTGAAGTGGGAAGCTAATACAAGTACTAGACTATTTACATTGATATATTTTCATATTTCAAATAACAACATCTAAGTTGTTTGCATCATTGGCATTAATGGCTTATATATTATCACCATGATAATGGTTTCAATCTATAATTAATGAATGGTATAATTGGCCGTTGCCTGGGGGTACTCATGAATATAGAAGCCCCATGCTATGTGTTACACGATGGAGGTGAGATTTCAATTGTCCTGAATTATAAATCTCATGTAGGGTGTAAAGAAACCCCAATTCGTACTTTTGTTCTTGTTAATTATAAAGTTCTTCCCATTGAAGCAATGAAACAATGGCAAAAATGATGACTTTATTTTTCGTTTATTTTACATGCAAGACGACTGAACAGTACTCGAACTTTTGCGTAACCTCTGACCCATACATCCTTGCATCGTCTGTCAAACCCCGTCTGCCCGGATCTACACATCTTATTATTGTTTATTCCCAAGTTTATATAATACTTGTTCTATATCATACCACATCAGATATTCCGGCGGGAGGTGACGGTGGTTAAGTGGATATCGACACGGACTGAAGACCTGGGTGTTCCAAGTTCGAATCCAGTCGATTTCACAGTACCACTTTCACTTAGGGATGTTGGCAACCTTCTCGTGGTCCTTCCCGTAAGTACCCGATGTCTTTCCAGAAAGATTTCTAACTAGAAAAACATCGGAGAAACTAATGCCAACACCGGAATCATATGATTCACACGAAAGAAGAAGAAGATATTCTGGCCTAATTTTTCCCCAGATACTAATTGTCACATAGTCCATACCATTAATTCTAGAAGTTATCTAATTTTAGTCAGTATTCCAAATCCAATTCTTTTAAAACATTTTCAAGAATTATTAATTTTCATTGTCCGTTGTTCGCCTTATTAACATTAAGATCAAAGGAATGTTGTGATTTCCAATCTCTCCAAATATAATACTTTCAAGTTTTAATTATCATTATTATTCATTTTTTTCTTCATTATGTGCCTTCGAGCTGAGATAACTTCATCCTTGTTTCTAACCCACACTATTCCTTGTCTACATCATATTATTACATATGTTCTGACTTGCTGTTAATAAATAAATACTATACTATAAATATTTGGTGTTGAATAATGCATATTTAGTATGTGTTTTACTAAGGATATGTTAGGTTAACCAATTGAGTATCATTTATATGTTGAAATGTTAAAGTATTTCAATGTTCATGTGATATTGTTAAAATATTTGTGATGATTAATCTTTGCTTTACAACATAGTTTTGAGGTTAAACACTGAATGCCAATACAATAAGTATATGTTTAATTTTATCGCCATTTTATATTTTTATTCGTGTGAGTTGTTGTGTAGGTACTGGCACTGCTTTGCCTGGGGATCCATAATAATATTAAAGAAGGCTTTACTTATTGGCACAATTACCTTGTTGGCTCTCTTATGTCTCTAGATGTAAAGAGTTTATAGTGAGACAAAGGTTGCACAAAACCGAACGCATCCGCTACTGCTTAAGTCCAGTGGCAAAGTGAAATCGCAAACAATACTAGGATAAGTGGAGGAAATCTAGTTAGTGTTATTTCGAAGTTTTCCTTCTCCTAGACGAGTTGCCTAACCGATGCTTGAACATAGTCTATATTACTATCCACCCCCCCCCCCCTAATTAGGGGGAGAAGTGATAGATTTATACCTTTCCCAAGGATATTAGAGAAAGTAATTTTACAGCCACTTTCAAACTTACGACACCTGACATTTCCAATTGGTCACCCATATAAATGTTGACCAGGCTCAACGTTGCTTAACTTCGGCGATCCAACGAGAATCGATATTTCAACGATATTGAATCGTAACAAACTACTTATGTAACTACTTATCGATGATATCTTAATCATGCGGAATTTCCACGGGCACAACGAGTGAATTTAAATAGAACATGCCCTTTTCGTATCACTCTTCATTACATAGGCTTAACAAAATTCTTAGCACGATTAATCTGGGCAAAGTCTAAGTGTCTAATCTCTTACTTAATTTCATCGGACATTAATCTAGCACATTCAAGATTATCAGATAATCTTCCAAAGGATGGACAAGCAAAAGCTTGGATTATGTTCACTGCCTGGTGTTAAAAGATCAATAATTATCAGTTAGTCCGATTAATTGATGACTTTTCATGCCAATATGGCACAAGTTCAATTGAAGTAAATTTGAAAACGGATATTTTACTTGAGATTAGAATTAAAGAATTTTGGTGCTTCTTGCTTAAAAGTCCGAAAAAAAGATTTCTTTGTCTTTTAATGTTTAAGAGGTAAATAAGGGGCAGTAACTCTTATCAACTGTTGTTATTACATACGTAATTTACTGCCACATTCAATTAATTAGTAATAAATGAACAACAAAGTATACGTAAATGGAAAATTTAATCATAAATAAATGAATTTCAATATTTTGCGAATCGGTAATTTCGATTTATCAAATATACTGTTACGTCTAATAGACATTTTACTTGCACAGTATCCGCTCGTACAACGCCAATGGAAGCCATCCGTTTTCACTCGTGATGGCACAAGTCGCATGTTATGCCCACAATTACAGGTCTCTTCTCCAGAAATAATTCCATGCGCTTGCAAAAAATCTATCTGTTTTACTTTTTCTGAAGTAAAATATAGTACGTCTTCAAACTGGAACAATTTCAAATCCATGATTCCAGTTGAAGAGAATATCAGGCTTGATAGAAATTAACGATAAAGTCTGGCTCAAAATTACAATTAAGAGTTACTGCCCCTTATTTACCTCTTAAACATTAAAAGACAAAGAAATCTTTTTTTCGGACTTTTAAGCAAGAAGCACCAGAATTTTTATATTTCAATTGATTTTATTGGAACACAAATAGGTAGAAATGCCTCAAATAAGAACGACATGGAATTTTGATTGAAATATACTTTGTTTATCTTAATTATGGAAGCTCCGGTCATAGTTTTTTTCTCTAAACTATCTTAAGAAGGGTATGAAGGATTTAAGCGCCCCTATCTACAAGGACCTTACATTATATGTTTCTTCACTAGAATCTAAACCGCAACGTTTCTCTTTATCACATGGGTCCTTTTTTTTTCTTACTTACGTCTTACGTCGTTCTTAGTATATGTACTGCCGTACGTCGTTCTTAGTATATGTACTGCCGTACGTCGTTCTTAGTATATGTACTGCTGTACGTCGTTCTTAGTATATGTACTGCCGTACGTCGTTCTTAGTATATGTACTGCCGTACGTCGTTCTTAGTATATGTACTGCCGTACGTCGTTCTTAGTATATGTACTGCCGTACGTCGTTCTTAGTATATGTACTGCCGTACGTCGTTCTTAGTATATGTACTGCCGTACGTCGTTCTTAGTATATGTACTGCCGTACGTCGTTCTTAGTATATGTACTGCCGTACGTCGTTCTTAGTATATGTACTGCCGTACATCGTTCTTAGTATATGTACTGCCGTACGTCGTTCTTAGTATATGTACTGCCGTACGTCGTTCTTATTACATCAAAACCAGATTCACTTTTAGCTTAGATAATGAACATATCAAAAATGGGATGGTTATAGAACATAGAATATTTACATAAATACATTTGAATGTAATGGATCCCGGATAACGCCGGGTCGGTACAGCTAGTATATACAGTATACCCTCACCTATTCACTGCCCCGCATACTTGCAGATTTTGCTCTCAAAGTTTTTTTTCATAATTTCGACAATTTCTTAAATTCTTAGGCCATTTTGTAGCAGAAAAACGCTTACATTCACCTTAACTGGTAGAAATTTTAAGATAACAATGTAATTTAATATAAAATAAAAAAAATTATAAAAGAGAGATGATACAGTATAACTGATAGATATTACTATGTACATATACTACATTATTACTGTTTTCAATTTATCATTACTACATATTACTACATTATTACTGTTTTCAATTTATCATTACTACATATTACTACATTATTACTGTTTTCAATTTATCATTACTACATTATTACTACATTATTACTGTTTTCAATTTATCATTACTACATATTACTACATTATTACTGTTTTCAATTTATCATTACTACATATTACTACATTATTACTGTTTTCAATTTATCATTACTACATTATTACTGTTTTCAATTTATCATTACTACATTATTACTGTATTACTGAGTACGACTGTCTTTAGAATGTGTTTGGAAAGCATATTTTAGCGTATATAATATCACACATAGGCGTTTTAAAACCGCACCAATAATCCACGGATTTTCGGGATTCGTGGGAGGAGAGGGAACGTAACTTCAGCAAATAGTGGAGGATACTGTATCTATACTTTTTCGTTTTTTATGAAGCATAAGAAACGAGGTACCCTAGTTATAATATTATGGATTACAAGTATCTGACATATTTTATTTAATTCAACGTTTTGATACTAATAACAATATAAACAAAAACTCACTTCCGGTGGTGTGTACTCAGCAATGAGCTTGTCAGCTTCCATCTTTTCCCTAAGACTCATACTCTGAAAGAAACAAAGAAAACGGTTGCTTTTATTGATTTATATAAACAAGACTGGAAAGTATGTAAGCGATGGGGATAAGGTAAATACATGGAAAGTATGTAAGCGATGGGGATAAGGTAAATACATGGAAATAAATCAAAATGAAATCAGCGAGTCGGGTGTAAGGCAACACAGTTATAGACAGTGTCAGATTTCGAGTTGTTGAAAGTGTGGCAACATGTGTATGTATGCATGCATGCGTGTGTATGTGTGTGTGCAACGATGTATTGTCACCAGCAGTAATGAGAGAGTTTAGAATTACAATAAATAGACAATCATATCAAATCTTAGCTCAGCCAGCTACAAATTATGAATTCCGCTGGCAGCGGAAGCATTTCTATTGGTTGAGCTATGATATGAATTAACCAATTAAAATAAAGAATAAAACAGATCTTTAAGAGAAAATACATTTTAAAGTTTTACGATTTTGATAATCAAAGAATAAGATTGAAATTTGACTTTTTGTTCCCCAAATTCAACATCATGTTCGAAGTTTGGTGTGTCTGTGTGTTGGGGGAGAGGGGGACTCCATTTCAGCACATAGGGTTTTTGTAAATATTAAAAACAAATTTATGTTTTATGGAAATCGCTCCAGACAAGGCATGAATCCACTTGATGTAAGGAGCTAAAAAATACTCCTTTAAGGTAAAAAACTAGCCAGTGTTAGATAGATAGATTTGAATGCAGAAAACAGCAATTTTTCTCCCTTTACCAGAAATATCGCTCATGGAATTTGAGGACTCAAGGACAAAATAAGGGAAACGAGAGTTACGAGGCTGCCGAAAGTAAACCCAAGGTCCACTTTCTACTCTCCTATGGCGGATGTTTCAAAATTATGTATTTCTCAAATAAAGTGATAATTCTTGCAAACTGGCCTCGTGCCAAACATGTTTTTTTTACAAGATACTGATTATAACTTTGATTACGATTATAATTTTAAGGGTTGGATTTTTTAAGTGTCTTTTTTTGTTCCTTTTGATTGAGATGTCCAAACTGTTAAGAAGTATGTGATCATCAGGTCTCATATTTCGGAATTTTTTTAGATGAGGATTGATAATTTGGATTATTTGGATGATTTGGACTAATTATCTTGGTTGTTATTTTTACATGTGGACCGGTAGCGCAACGGATAAAGAAGTTTAATAACAATCAGTCTTCTGGAGGTTGAAATTTTAATCCTCACTACAGGCAATAATAACTAAGAATAAAATAAAAATGAAAAATTGCTTAACACTTCAACCTGGTAATGCCTGACAGAACGAAAACAATCTATATACACATACCTGCGGGAAGATCCATCATTGCCCAGGATGGAATGCGGAATCCAATGTCCCTCTGCATCTAGCCACTAGCACCATGTTACCTTTTGTAATCATACATTTTACATTATATATTTTCAATTTTTGGGGTGGGGCCCAATGATGTATGTAGCATTGTTTGGGTGGGAGTGGATGTAAGTACAGTGACATTTTAAGCCCTTCGAGGCACATCCGACATTTCCCAAGAATGAATGAGCACCTCTGTGCATTCCTGCTCCAAGCCCTGAACCCCTATTCCTCTATTCCTATTTTTTTAATTTCTATATTTTTTTCAAGTTATAAATAAAATAAAGTTGGTTGGCACAAATGCAGACCCCTTACGATATTATGTACCCCTTGATCAAAATGATATATATTTATATGTAGCATAGTACAGGGTGAAAATCTATGTTCCAAACTTTCTAAAAAAATCTGTTCAGTAGTTTTTGAATCCATTTATTTTGAAATGGAGAGATAGTTCGGTCTCCTTTGCTCACTTCAAAACTAGATCAGATATCGCTAATTACACAACCTTTTTGTGTTGACAATCTCTGTTTCAAATTTTATGAAGTTCAGTGAAATAGAATTTTTCTATAGATGTACAGACAGACAGATATGCATTTATATTTATTATATACAAGCCGGACCTGTGGGAAAACTAAGGAAACAAAGAAACTCCTTCCCCCATCCCTGACGCCCATTTTCAAGTTATAAGTAAAAGAAAGCAAAACGTTTCCGTTGCTGTTTATTGATGTCCATCTCGATGACAGACCCCACGTAAGTTTCAATTATGTTAATAATTTATGGGTAATTAAAAAACCGGAAGTGACGCCTTACTGCCCCACACTGGAAAGCGAGGAAATTAATGAAAGAAATCGGAGGTAAACTGGTAATTAAGTAAAAGATTTCAACTTAATAGTTTTGATATAATTGTACTCTATGCCCACACACTTAGCATGGTTACAACACTCTGAAAAAAGAAATATTGTAAACTTTATAAGAGGGGTTCAGCAGTCAAGAAAACTAGGTGACCAGTTTACATTGAATTTATATAGTAAACTGAACCCCCACAGTCTATAGGCAAACATATGTTGTTGTAGTTATATGGTGTTGATAATACGGGAAAAAATTAGTGCGATTTAAAATTATTATTATGTCTAACTATTCCAGGTATTTCCAGGTTGTTGACTGGAAATCGCACTGAAAAGAAGGAGTGTGATTTGAAATTATGTGAAAATTGTAATCTGTAATGTTTGCTAATCTTTAGCGTTTTATTTTTGCTGAAATAAAAAAGTGTACAAATAAATAAAAAGTTATAATTTTAAAGATCGATAAAAGTGTTGAAAAACTATTATCAAATCGCAAAAAGAATTATTTATAAAAGTCCGTGAGAGCTAAATAAATGTTTTATCTACTACTTGTCTTGGTCCTGGGTAGGTTTATTTAAAGTTTCAAATTTACTTTTAAAAGAAAATTAGAAATAAAAGTTATCAATCCGTTTAAAGTTTGCATTGTTTTTCTCTTGTCTATATCTTTCATTCGAATCAATGTTGAAAAATCTACGCGAACAAAACGGGAAAAATGCAGATGTTAAAAGTAGTTTTGATCAAATGTACATGATATTTGTCTATCACTCATATTTATGAGAAATTGAGTGATCCTTTTTCATTTCTTTAACTCTCACTTTATCATGAAACTTTTACATACTGCAAATGTATTGGGTGAAAAAAATCTGACTTACATGAACGGATGCCATTTTTATATGAAAGGGAAAACCGAAGCATTGTTGCATTTCCAACGAACATGGAAATAGTGCAGAAGAACACATAGCATGTTTATGAAGTTTGTGTTGCAAACAATGAAATGTTGAGGCCGTTTTGTTATATTGATTCTAAAAGTGTAAAATGAATATGTTGTTTTTCGTATTATTCATAGTTGGAAAACGTAATTTTGTTATATTTTGATGGCGTTCATTTGCAAGTCGCCTGGTGATTCATGCGAAATGATAGAATGCATGGTGTAATACGAAAAATTGACTAATTAGATTTCTTCCTTATTTCTTTAGGTATGATGGGTTGTAGGAAGAGGACTAATAACTGAGAGAAGCTTATTTCCCCCGACTCACTCTATGACATTAATAACCAAAGCAAAAACTGTTGATCGGATTAAATATAAAATCGATAAATTTGAATGAAAATGACAATTTTGTTTTCTAAAAACGTAGCAGCAATTGGCCTAAATCAGTGAATAAACAGATTTCGGGCGAATGTAGAGAAGAATTCTTGTCTTTACATAATATATAGTATAAAAATAAACTTTTCAAAATCGGAATAGAATTGAAAAAAAAAAAGATAGCAGACCTTGTACACAGAAAGGGCTTGATATTATTTCAGATAGAGCTTTATAAAAATAATAAATGTGATTTATCATTCATATATATATACAGGGTATTTCATAAGTCACTTAGCTATTTATTTTTGAAATTCTAAAGTTAAAAAATACGGTAATACAAAACAGAAAGTTTATTCAACAAATTCATTTATGGGAGTTTAAAATTACAGCAAATTTTCAAAATTTCCACCTTCGTTCTGCATGCATAGCTCCATTCTTTTTTTGCAAGGAATTTACGACTCTTTGTAGCATATTTGATTGATTATGGTGTTGTGTGAAGGAGGCTTTCTGTTCACATCACGTTTCCATTGCCTAACAAATAGCAGTAATTAGAGAGTAAGATAACAATTATCAAAAGTTCATAGTATGTTTGTGCTTCATATGGTAATCATTTTAAATAGCTAAGTGAAGTGACTTATGAATCAACCTGTATATATATATATATATATATATATATATATATATATATATATATTGATAATGATGAGTGGGTGGTGATTGAAGAATAAACGATGTTGTTTTTTATATAATTTTTTATCATAATTCAGTATATATATAATGTAATTTGCGTACATATAGGAAGCTGAAATGCTAAGTTTCCCAAGATTGCATTTTGAATTGTTGTTTCCTGAGTTATTTCAAATTTACTAATGTTCGTTGTCTCAAGTTATTATGCAAATTCTGAATTATGTTTATGATATTAAAAGTTATTTTTATTTTGTTTCCAGATAATAATATTAGTCTTAGGTACACGTACAGATCTAACGGTGTTAGAAATTCACTAAAATCTTTGGTGATGTCATGACTTTATTAGTTATTATCTAAAAGCAGTTTGGTAGAAGTCATCACATGATCAAGAAAATACTTGAGAACATAAGAAAAAGTAGGAACATATGTTCGGTAAAGATATTTAAGAACTTGCCAACGGTAAATGAACGTCCATTGAAACATGTTGTCACTAAAAATCCATTAAGGAGTAAAGCATGACAAAAGCTGCAGGATCCTTCGCAATGTGAAAAAAATCCTCGTTACAATTTAATATAAGTGCAACTAATATTATGAAGCGTCTAAATTTGATGTGGAATTAGTTGAAAACCGATTTTACAAAAGTCATTTTCACTGATAAATCAAGAGTCACCTTGAATAGTGCAGATGGGTGGGCCAAAGGATGAATTCTGTCAAGTGAAGAAGCAACTGTAAACAGGAGAAGACAACAAGGAGGGAATGATTTGATGATATTAGATAGAATTGTTGGCAGATTTAAGACTTTACAATGCATTAATGGTTTCCAAAATGTTATAGTTGATCAACAAATTAAATTTTTTTAAACAAAAAGTCTAGCCCAAATATAGCCTTACTCTAAAAATGGCACATCCATTAATTTGTATCTAACATAAGCAGAAGAATAGGAATAGCAACTTCTGCATTTGGACGTCTAAATAAAGATATTGATCAAGAAGGACATAACCTAACTTTACAATTCATTAATGGTTCATATTGCTGTATATGCAAGTGAAACATGGACTGGCAGAGCATGAGAGGAAGCTCAATGTCTTTGAAATGAAATGTTTAAGAACTATCCTGGGAGTAACTTTGCGAGATAGCGTAAGAAATGAAGATATCAGAAAGAGGCTTAATATTAACGGATCCATCAACAACGTTATTCGAAAAAAGAGATTAATGTAGTTTGGACATGTTTCCCGGCTACTAGACTTCAGCTATGTAAAGAAATCATATTAAGAAATTTCATTCAGGAAAGATCAAGAGGACGCCCACCAAAGAGATGGGTCCGCCAGATTAGGCTTGAGACTGGCATGCCGCTCCTGACAGATGAAAGACTGGCCGAAGACTGTGATAAGTGGCAGAATTTATTTTTCAAGAATGGAGCGAAGCTCTGTGGAGAATGCAAATTAGTCAAGTAAAGTTGGCATGACCATTATTGGACGATTTAAAGTCGATGAAGAGGTGTCACTCAATAGAAGACACTTTTTTTGAATGGTACAAATCACAACCTCGTAATTTCAACTCAGCCTGTTTGTTTATGCATGATTCTCGGCTTATAGTCATATCAATTTTGTGAATAATCACAAAAATGGTAAGGAATAGTTTTATAGCATTTTCTTGAAGTATTTTATATACCTCCTCTCCAGGAGGTAAGACACAAGGTCAGGTGTGGTTTTAAAAAGACAGTACACGAGCATTAGTACGCTCTGGGTTACAAAAATGCCTTAGCAGCCCTGCCAGCATTCCCCGGTAGCGACGCCTCAGGCGATTAGCAATAAACTAACCTCTTCTCTAAGAGAAGGTAAAGCTTGGGAAGGGTGGACCTCCTGAGACTGAACAGAACCATACCTTAGCCCGACAGAAACAGGAACTGTCGGACTGATGTCGAGGATGTATCCTAACTGGTAAGAACAAACCTACTCCAGCTGTACCAGGAAGTATTTAGTCGAGTAAATAACATAGACAACATAGGCCAGCATCAGAAATGGTCAGAATTTGTACCATATTGAATATTGACTAATCTTCAACTTTTGAAGGTGGTATCATACAGGGTCGTGTAATACAATTTTATACGGATTTTAATAAAATAAGTAAATTATAAGCAATATATAAATCTGTATATTTATAAAGTTGAACCATTTGTTGCACTGATAATGAGATTTAAAAGCCAACTTCTTATTCACGACAGAAGAAAAGCCGCTTTTTAATCTGGGCATTCATGTCTATACGATCAATGTTCGAAGATTAACTAATTTGCATATTGCTTTGCAAAACGAAATCTCAATAATTAACTGTTCGTTTTTTTTTTCTTTTTCGATGATTGCTTTCTATTTACGAATATTTCTTATAGCATTTTGGGTAAATAAAGTATTTCCGGTCTTTTCTGGTTGCGATTCTTGGTTTCTTCAATTTTTCCGGGGAAACGCTGCGACACGGGTCCTGCTAGTTGTATAAATTATGCATCATAATCATTTTCCCTTCTGATATTAAAGGGTTCAATCAGTTTTGAGTATATTCTATTTACCTAATTTAAAAGTTTAGTTGCAAAAGAAAATTTCCATAATAACTTCAGACAGCCAATCTCAGTAAAACAACTAAAGTAAAACAATTGGAGATATCTGAAATTTATACAAGCAACTCAAAATGCAATCTTAGATGACATACTAACATTTCAGCTTCCTGAAAAAAGTTATTTAGGAAAAAGCTTTGCATAATGATTTCAAAAACCGTGTCATCTTATATAATTATATTATATAAATAAAGCAAACTTTTCCCCTATTTGATTGCCCAGTATAGCTTCATAAGCACAAGTTGCATAAAAAATCTTAATATGTAAGATAGTGCTCATATTGTTTCGTGTTCTGATAAAAAATTATATTCTTATTTTCAATCGATTTTTTTTCTTTTAATATTTCTTCCGACCAACAGTTTCCATTTTGATTAGTAATGTCATATAGATAGTCATAGAAGATACTCCTCTGTCAGTAATAAGTCATCTAACCGCTACTCGAATCACTCTGTCCAAAATATTTTGTAGGATAAATAATTTTCGCTTCGTTGTTTGTTATATACTAGCAGAATACCAGTCCCAGGACGGATACAATGAATTTCCTGAGCAGAACAGTTTTGCTCCACTTTTATGTCCTCTTACGAAGATTAAAATCAAGATATAATGATATTAAACCTTATGTCTAGAATCCTCATTCTAATTTTGATCGAAATCCATTATATGATTTTGATTCTAGAAAATGTCTAAAAGTAAAGGTTTAAAAAATCTTAAGAAATTGAAATTCAGGGAATCATGCTTAATTAGTGTCTAATAATTATAGATAAAATTTGGTGCAAATCTGTAATATTTAAAGTTTCAAATGAGAGGTTGTGCCCATATTATGCCTCCTAAAATCCCTTTAAAATATCCCAAAGAAACTGAAATTTGGGGAATATTTATTAATTGATGTCTAATCCATATTGTTAAAATTTCACAAAAATCGGAGATATCTAAATTTTCACTAAGGGCATCCACCCCCTGTTTACCCCAATTTGCATAAAACTAAATTAAACTAAATATAGCCCACATTTGGATCCCTTTCGCCGAGCAGCTCTTCCTGTACATACGAATACATAAACATATACACATATCTAACTTTATATATATATTTTGCACCAAAATCTAGGAAGTTAGGATTGGTTTACACCTTAGTGCACCGAGCCCTTATGATTTGTTCCCCCAACAGACTTCAGCCGGAATTAGATAAAATTAGGGAAATTCTCATCAGCAACGGTTATCCGGAAGATTTAATCTCGGATTGCATCCAGAAGAAAGTTGCAGCTTTCAAATCTCCTAGAACTTTAGTCCCACCAAGGTGTCCAGTTTATCTTAAACTGCCTTGGATAGGTGGCATTAGTCAGGAGTTAGGCAAACAAATCACTAAAAGTGCAACTGGTTGCTTTTTTTCTGTTGATTTACGTTTGGTTTTTGGCACAAGATCTGCTTTTCGGTCTTTTTCTAAAGATCGTCTGCCTTATTTAAAAAAATAGTAATGTTATTTATAAATTTAAATGCCAGTGTGATGCTGAGTATATTGGGCCGACGAAATTGCATTTGGAGACCAGAATAAACCAGCATATTCCATCCAAAATTAGACAGGGTAGATCTGGTTTCTTGTGCCATACCTCTACCTCGGCTTTGGAATCGTCTATTGGCCAGCATTTAGCTGACAATGCATGCTGCGCCAATAAGTATAAAATAGAGTGGTTCACTATCTTACATCGGGCAGATTCTGCTTTTCATTTGAAAATTTTAGAATCCGTCGCGATCGCTTTACAGAAGCCTTCTCTTTGCAAGAAGAAGGATTTCGTGAAGACGTTGACATTATTTGGGGAAAGTTAGTTGGCTTTTTTTTATGCCTCTAAATCTGCCTTTTAGTCGTGTTTATTCGTTGAATTGAATTAAATCTTTTAAACGTGTATTTTCACTGGCAGTAAATTCCCCATACCTGCCTTTTTTCGTTTTTTATCACTATTAATTTATTTCATCCTGTTTTATTACAACGATTACTCCTGATGTGATGTTGGACGAAAGAGCTCTCGAGACCACACTTACGGAGATTAACAAAATTCCGCTTATATTTAAAACTATTTATATATATATATATATATATATATGTATATTTTTTTATTCAATGGACACTATACATTAATTTGATCATCTATTGTGTCTCACTTAACTTACATCGGCCACATTTGGTATCTTTAACCCTGCGTGTGTAATTTTCAGTGTTTCTGTGAAACTGAAGGTACTGATGGATGATCAAAATAATATATAGAGAACATTGAATAAAAAAATATATATATACTCATACAGAAGTAATTAAGCACTCTTGTTATTGATCCTATAATACTCAATCACACCGTATATGAGAGAGAGAGAGAGAGAGAGAAGGGGGGGAAGGGAAAGAATGACAGGGATAAACCAAGAGGGTGGGGGTGGGGTAAACAAACAAATGGCAAGGATATTTGTCACGTGGTTACATAACGTAATCTAAATAAAAAGTTTGTACAAATAAAGGATTAAAGAAATCCATCCATAGATTAAAACGGATTTGGGTCATGTGATTAACCTATCGAACTTTACAAGCTTAGCTTATTTAAGTAGGCGATAATCTGACAGTGAACCGATAAGTAGGATATTCACTTTTCAGTTGAGCTAATTCGTGTGTCATATTGCGAAATTTGGACGTTATTCAGATTAAGGGAAATTGTGCAGATTTACTTAAACTTAATATCAAAAGGAATTCAGCAGTTTTTGTTTTCTCTCAGTGCTCGTACATTGATTAACATGACAACGTAAAACTTTAGTGTATCACCCTACCCCCCCCCCCCCCACACGGTTACTTATGTAATTACTTTAGTAGAATTTATTACTTCATATTCAAATCTTGGATTTTGGTGTTTTGTTACATTAGGACCCGAGCTAACGTTGACCTCGTCGTTAGGGTTAGGGTCAAAGTGGGGGTTAGGGTTAGCGTTAGAGTTAGAGTTAGGGTTTAGGGATATGGTCAAAGTTAGTGTGGGTCATAATGTAACAAAGACCTGGATTTTTATTAGCATAGTTTTTGTAAGCATTGCCACAGGACTGCTTCCCTGCAGATTATAACTGGGTTGTATTCAAAGTCAATGTCAACAGATTCCTATCTAGAAGCACTCCCACAAGTATTCGAACTTGGTCCTAACTATTATTCCATCTCATTAACCATTATTATTAACATATACAGAATTTAGAACTGAATCCTTTATTTAATCCACGGGGGTAGATTATTCTCATTCTGTCAGTCATGACCGGGTAGAAGTGTTAAGTATTTTTAAAATTTTATTCTTAGCTATTATCGCCTGTAGTGAGGATTGAACCTTCGACCTCCAGAAGACTGTCACTTAGAACTGATTGTTACTCAACGCCATTATCAGTTGTGCCATGGGTCCATGAGGTTACAGCGTTTGAAACGTGAAAATAACAACCAGGATGAGAATAGTAGTCTGAATAATGAAACTAATACAAACTTATCAATCCTCATCTAAAAAAATACTGAAACATAATGTGAATATTTGTTTACCAAAACTCGTCTATTCAAATACAAATATTCAATATGAAATACTAAATGCCATTTTTTTTTTTTTTTACTAAAAATGGGTAATCACTTATCAAGGTAAGATGCCACTCGAGAATAAGGGTTAATGAGATGCAATGATTGTCAGAACCAAGTCCAAATATTTGTGGAGACTGTTCCAGATACGAATCTGTTGAAATTAACTTCAAAGACGACCAAGTTGTATGCAGGCAAGCAGTCCTGCAGCATTGTGTTTCACAGATGAGAAGCTCTTGCGAAGAAGCTCTGTTCGTAGAATTTCGCCTGACTTTAGGCACACTGAAGAAGGAAAGAAAGTTTTTCTTTAGTTGTGGTAGAAGACGAGTTCTTGCTGTGAATGTATTACAAGGAGGAACCAGAGATTTGAGCTCAGTCGAGCACCTTCCATGGAAATAACAATAGAGTAGAGAGAGACTAGCAACGTCTCTTCTGTGAGAAAGGGGCTGCAAGGAACGGAAAAGATCATCCCTCACTAGATTTAGAAGTGGAGTCTGAATCCTGTCCCGGCAACGAGGTGTGCTCTGAGCGGCACATCCCCAGATGTGGCAGCAGTACTCCATACCTAATTTGATGGATTTTAATAGTCACATCTTGCTAGTAAATGTGATGCTTACTTTAAATCTCTTAAAGAATGGATTAAATGAATAATAGATTTACATGCATAAAACTAAGAAAACCCAAATAAACCAACAAATTCTCAAAAACAGAATATTCGCTGTTACCTGGTTATAAGGGTTTACTAGAGGATTTGCATTAGTATTTCAGCTGTTTTCATCAGTATCGTGTATTGTATGGTGTCAATCCTCTCTTTAATTACAATTTCTCCTAGTCGTTTTTTTAAATTTTGTTTGGAATCGTTCCTTGTTCTCCTACAATTATTGGCATTACAGTAATTTTTTTCATGTTCTATATTTCCTTCAGCTTCCTGGCAAGCTCTGCTTATCTGCTTCCTTCATCTGTGAACTGCTGGGATAGCAGATTCTACGATTCTGCGATTGTGCGAGGTGTTTTTCTTTTCCTTGATTATTATCATCCCCGGTCTTCTTGTTCGGATCAGTTTATCCATTTGTATCTTCATGTCCCAGAGCGTTTAGCGATAAAATATCATTTCAAACTGAAGCATGATCAACTGATTGACCTATGGACAGTTTTCCATTGATATGCGTGAAATCATCTTAAAAAAAGAAGAAACATCTGTGTCCATCTGTCCAGAAGATTCAAAATCCGGTGTCGTGCATGACAAAATAGAGAAATTAATGACATTTCCAGTATACCGGATGTGTATATCAGCATATATGCGTGCGAGACCTCATGATAAAAACCCCTGATCCATTAAAACTTTTCCTTGAGGGGAAATGGCCAGATATCGATATCAGATTTGCAGCATGACAATCTAAATGAATAAATGCAGAAGTTGAGCTCATTACTCAAACTGAGATCAACCACCTGATTTCAAGTTAGTTCAACTTTACACAATAGCAACACCTCATCTGTTTTATGCTTATGGATATGTGATATCAGTTAACTAATTTTCATATTGCTGTCCTAAAAGATACTTTATTAATTAACTATACTTTGTTATTGATTTTTTAAAAATTCAACGATTGTTTCGATTTCAATATAACAAATAGTCTTGTTTAGGAATTTCATTTTAGTTTGTGATCAAATGTTTAGCAAATCAATAGAATTCAGAAATGCCAATGTTGGTTATGATCGTAGGAGTCAAGAACAAAGCCCCACACACGTTCACCATCGCCCATTAAAATTTATTTTTTCTTTCTTTTCTTTTCTGTACAATCAGATTTAAATGATAAATAAATTTGTATCAAAATTACCAAAATGTATATGTTTATCTATTCATATGAATAAATGCTAGAGTGTTTGTTTTGTGTTCACAGCAAAGAGATGTTTATTATTTAAAAGATTTGTTTCAAGTATTTTAAGTAAAGAACTTTGTGAAGTAATAGCGAGCTGGCGAAGCCATCTAGTCTTATATAAGATTCTGACGATATTTTTGAGATGAGGTGTTGTAATAAAGATTTATTTTCATGCTATTCTCATCGTGATTATTATACACACGACATTTCGGCCGTTGTACACTCCAACCTTTTTTTTCTCTTGTAACCAGTAACATTTCAGGAACTTCGAACTGAGCCCTTTATTTAATCTGACGTTGTAGAATCAATTTCTGCGTGTTTGAAAACAGAATTCAACATTACAGACTTCAGCGTCAGGGGCTAACACTTGATCTCAATATGAGATACATAGATATTCGAATATCCTATTAAAGTTCTGCTTTCTCTCAAATGTTGAGTTAGTAAAGAAGTTAAGAACATTAAATTTTCATCTCCCCAATTGATCAGTTAACGTATTTTGTGTATATAGATACTGCATCATTATCATCATCGAGGGGTAAACTAAGTTGCGAATTCTAGTCGCATAAATACGAGTAGAGAATGATGATTGCGGGAGGAGAGGAAAAAATTAACTGTTGAAATGCAAAAAAGCGAATCAGATGCCGAATACCGTAGCTAGATAGACTAAAATGAAAGATAAGAAATATAAACTTTCAAGAAGTGATAACAAATATTAGGTGTACGATCGTTTCTATAACGATTTAGAATATTTTATTTTATACTTAAGATGATTCCAAACACATTTGAGAAAGCTCATACAAGATGAAGTTAAAGTCGCAAAAACAAAACACTTGCTTTGTGAAGTTGAAGTTATCCGAAGTTGTTTTTAGTAACATTATTGATATAACTGGGAAAAGTACACTGAATGATTTCCCCTGACTGACGTCGTATTTTGTTTATATAGATAATTCATCATCACCACCTACTATCACCACCACCATCATCATCAACGGATGGTAAACTGAATTGGGAATTCTAGTCGAATAAAGACGCGTAGAGAATGATGATTGCGGGAAGAGAAAAAAGAGAAATTTAACTGTTGAAGTGCAAAAAAAAGAAGCGAATCAGCTACAGAACATCGTAGCTAGGTAGACTAAATGAAAGATAAGAAATATAAACTTTCAAGAGGTGAGGATAGTTTGTTAATGGCCAAGAGATTTGGCGAGGCCGCAAGAAGAAAATATATACTCACTGGTTCTGTTGTAGAAGTATAGCAATAAACAGTAGGTACGTCGTTACTCCAATTCGGTTGAAGAAAGTTGTGAAGGAAACGCGGCTCGCGTTCTTTTTATATCTACGTCGACCGTCTATCCGGATTATGATTCACTAATTCGAACTAATGGGTTAAGATATTCTGATTGGCCAGTCTCTTGTGTATTTCCCCCCTAAGTTGGTACGAAAGTCTTATACCAAATAAGGATGTCCAATCGTATGTGAACATATCTGGGAAACTGATTATTTAACACTGAGAGAGAGAGAGAGAGAGAGAGAGAGAGAGAGAGAGAGAGAGAGAGAGAGAGAGAGAGAGAGAGAGAGAGAGACGTGTCAACATACACACACGCGTTTTTCAGATTAAGGATCGAATGATAATCTTAATCCGCCATTGGATTTAATAAGGAAAACACATTCTCGTCAGAAGGACATTGGGGCAACCGGTTATCGCGCTTGAAGGTGAATACAAAACCGAAGATTAACGAAATTAAATCGCCTATCTTCGCCTCAAGATTTCCTAAATCTAGAAACGTGAAACTCACCTCATTTTGACGTTTATGATTTGGTTTGTATTACGGTAAATGGACACTTTTTATTTTTGTTTTGGAGGGAGAGGGGTTATTTAACACTGAAATACAACACATACTTAACACGATTCATTGTATGCTATTCATTGAACACAAGTTGCTTGTATTCCATAGCTGGAGGGAAATTGCAAGTTGATACTTTTCCCAACAGTTTCGTAAATGCACACAATATATCTGGTATGATTTGAACACGGTACAACCGATTTCAAAGTCTGCGATGATATCCATTAGACAAATCACACCTTCTCAGATTAAAACAAATAAAGCTGGTTAGTAATAGTTATAAAATTGAACAAATAAATATTTTCACTAGTATTATTATTTACTCATTAGTTCTCACACGAGTTATTACCAGTGATTGTTCACTGGTAATAACTTCCCTGGAGTCTGAGTGACAACAAGTCTCCGTAGATTCCCAGCACTCTCTACCTCTTTTGATAACCGTTGCAAATTTTTTTTGCATTAGCGTTGGTTTTCTCTGGAATTTGAGTGGCTAACCCCCCCCCCCCCCCTCCCTGTTTCGTGCCGTACCTCCTCAGGTTTTCCATTCTTTTTGACCCTTCACGACCCTCTTGTGTGTGCCATCATTTTTTGGGGGTGGGGGAAGGTCGAAGTAGGAGGGTTATGTTAGATTATGAGATTTGTTGCTTGTTCAGTTCCTTTGGGTTATTATTATTATTATTATTATTATTATTATTAAAAAGGTTTGCAGATATTCTGAATCTCATGTATGGGACCCCAGAGTTACACAGTGCTCACTTTGCAAAACCCTCAAAACATATATGCTTTAATTCCACATTAAATTCTTACATATATTTAAATAATTGTTTTTTCATCGTGTGAGAAATTTATAATTTAGAACATTATACATAAACAGTATAGTAAAAACGAGTTTATGATTCTTTCCGCTTTGGTTGAATGCAACTATGTAATTACATAGATTTTCTTTTCTCAGGGATATGTCCTCTCCTGGGATGACAGTAAATTAGATCTTGTTGTAAGACTCCAATTTGGGGAGTGTGGAGTCATCCTATTGTTACCATTATTCCAGATCATGAGTGTTAGTACCCGTGTATGGGCTAAATAGAATATGTCCTTGATATGGCTTGAAACGTCATCCGGATATTTGCATCAAGAATAACTATTTGAAGAACTTGAAGCATAGAACCAGAAATTAATAAATAAATAACTTAATACGCTTCTCAGTAAATTGTTACCATTTCTCATTAAAAGCCTAATAACTAGGAGGTCAAAGTCAGTTAAAATAAACTCGGAAACGGAAATCTTTTAGTGGAAGTGAATGAGAAAAAAACAAGCAAAATCATTAAAATTGGAGAAATTACCCACATAAGAAGTTAAATACTTGTAAAGGAGTGATACGAAACGAGGAAATGAGTTTGGCAACAGAAAGAAATTTAAATGGCAATGCGTCATTTAAAATAAAAGAATTAGCATTAGAAGGAATGCTGAGATTCATACATATACATAAAAATATTGACAGAACATCAGGCGTAAGATCCATAATTCTTAATTAGAAAATTCTACAAAGCCAGATCTCTCTGGATACAAACATAAAGAGACTTGCCGTAACAGCATCATTATCTTCTTCTAGTCGTGATAATGTCACGGATCTTCCTGACTCTCTCACGTCATCTTGTTCTAACCTCCATAACACCAGGTAGGTATTCATAGGTGCACTGTGAGTTCTCTGCTAGTTGCTTTATGCAGATTCTGTGCGATCTCCCATCTGAACCACTTCTTTGTTTTGGCATCCACAAAAGAACATCGCTTAGCCTCCAATAGTGACCAGAAAATTTGGTTCTCCCCTCTTTGTTCAGGGCCGAAATCTAAGGAAGGTGTCCGTAGAGTTGCAATTTTGTGGGGTGCTGCCCCAGGAGATGCTAAGATCAGCTCTTAGCATTCTGGTGTACACACTGTCAATTTTCTTTTCCAATCTTTTGGTAAAAGTCCAGGCGCTACTTCATATACAAGAACTGATGTAACACTGGCTTCAAAGAAGTCATGTTTCATCTTGATAGGAAGATTTGACTTCCAGATTGCTTTCATCTTGTCCAGTCAAGCCTTTGCTGATTTGCACCTTTAGTTTAATCTCTCTACATCAGAAATGCATTGATAAATGGACAAAAGAATGCATACTTCCATTCCCCCAAAAAGGAGACTTGGACATGACCTCAAACTTACGAGGAATAACTCCATTTCGGCCAAAGGATACACTGCAATGTTGTTGAACCGAATCCGACATGAAATTGAGAAAGTCCTTAGACGAAAGCAAAATGGCTTTTGCAAAAAGTAGATCAACGTCTGTGAAAATCCTAACAGTTAAGAGGATTATGGAGGGCGTACATGAAAGAAATCTGAATAGTGTCTTGTTGTTCACGGATGTCTTTAAGGCTTTTGATTCGATTCACAGAGAGAAGATGAAAAAATTCTTCTGTCATATTGTATTCCAGATGGGACTGTTAATGCAATAATGATATTTTTCAACAAAACACAGTCTATGGTACGATCGCCTGACGGAGACACCGATCTTTTTAGGTCACTGCTGGTGTTCTTTAGGGCGATACTATAGGTCCCTATCTGTCTATAATCTGTCTTGACTACATCCTCTGTATGTCAATCGACAATTTGAAAGAAAATGGCTTGATATTGGTACCTGCAAAAAGCAGGAGGTATCTTGCGATGAAAATTACTGATGCAGACTATGCTGATGATCTTGTACTTTTTGCTGGCACAACTAACCAAGCAGAAGCACTAATACACTGTCTCGAAAAAATGGCAAATTGCATTGAGCTTTTTGTTAACACAAGCAAAACAGAGCACATTCTCTTGAACCAACATGGAAATATCTCTTCCCTAAATAGGACTTGTCTAAAAATGTCGATGAGCTTGCCTATCTTAGCATCGTTATACAAAATAATAATCATTTTCTCGACTTATATACAGTCAAATTGCAACATAATTAAAAAATAGACCAAATAAAACAACTCCCCACACCATTTATTGGAAGATTTCAACTGTCAAAATAAAATATGGGGAAGCAAAAAACAAACAGGAAAGTTAAGATTATAGGAAGCCTCATAGACAAAAACAACCTTTGGCTTTACAATAATAAAACAAATACACACATGTGGTAACAAGATCATATCAGATATCAATCCGACGTTATGTGATTAAACCATATACATGTGGGAGGTTCATGACGAAACATGTGGGAACGACTAATCATCTTGAAAAATATTTAATACAAAGAGAAAATACCAAGGTGGAACATATAAAGGCGAATTGGGAACAACGCTTCTTCGGATTAACACCAGAATCAAACAATGAGGATCACATGTAATCCTTCACGAAAATTCTCATACTATAGCGGCGGAGTATATAGAAAATAGAAGAAATATTTTTTGAAGACTATCCGGACACACTGTCTTAGAAAATTGAATTTAAATCCCACCGAAGAAAACCTGAACATATTTTAAAACAATACAGCTAACGTAGCTGACAACTTCTCACAAAATTCTGCCCCAAAGAATCAAATTGAAAAATTTAAGTCACAAAACCGAAGAAAAAACTCTTCAATATTAACTGTATAAATACAGAAAGTTATAATAACCCCTAAACACTCGTAGAATTTAACACAGTATATCTAAACACAGTATATCTAAACACTACCTGAAGTACCTTTTTGAAACCACTTTCAA
The DNA here is from genome assembly GCA_963556195.1 of Sepiola atlantica. Lineage (NCBI taxonomy): Eukaryota > Metazoa > Mollusca > Cephalopoda > Sepiida > Sepiolidae > Sepiola > Sepiola atlantica. Next base: position 182,484,971 of record OY744517.1, read on the forward strand.
GTAAAATTGAAAGTCGAGTACTGTCGGAAAGATTACAAATAAACATTCACCTAAAAGCCTCAGTGCAATGCTCCGACTCTGTCGTTGAGTACTATCGAATGCTTAGATATTTATGCTCGCCGCTTTCAGTGTAAATATCAGTTAATTTCTCCGTTATCACGTGACAATGGGACTAGGTGAACGCTTGTAAATTGAAGGTGTCTTTGTGAACCGGATTCGCGCCCTATGGCCGTCTGAGATTGTTACTTTCGTACGTAGGTAAAATATAAAAAAAATATATATACCCACTTACATTTACTAACATAATTATTACATTGACAATTACATTTTATTGTGAACAATAATACAGGTCCTTACATTTTATTAACGCAGGTGCTTAAACTGTTTTTCCATCACAATTTACACAGCTTTGAAGTCTGCCTCTTACTCGTCGACAAACATTTTGGTACAAGTCTGTCTGGGTATTAATTTCTTGAAATGCATCTTTTATGTAATTTTTCAAATCACCTGCACTTCTTGGTTTTCGACTATAAACTTTGGCTTGAGTACTCCCCCACCCCCAAAAAATCCATTGGGGTCAAATCCGGTAAACGTGTCGATCAGTCAATTGGACCCCTTCGCCCAATCCATTTCTTAGGAAATGTTTCATCAAGATACTCACGGACTGCTCCTGAATAATGTGGATGGCCTCATCTTGTTGAAAAAAATTGTTATTATGAACACAATTGTAATAATATAACTGATACATAAACCTATTCCACGTACTTTCTACCTACTTTTGGATCACCCTATATATATATATATATATATATATATATATATATATATATATATATAGGCAAACATTATTAAATAACACGGAGTACTTTTGCTTGATAAGACTTTTTTTTAGTTTTTCAATTTTCCGAATAGTCGATTTAGTATTTCGTCCAAATTGCTGTATGTAAGTTCCGTGGGTTTCTTGTTCCATTTTTTCGATTTGATTTGTTAAATCATCTTCAGGCGGTGTTAGTCTTCAGGCGGTGGTATCTTTACAAATATGTCTTCACAGTTGAGATTTTTTCAAATGGCTAGTAATTTATAACTAAAAAAAAGCGTCTATAATATTGAGATGTTACAATCGAACATGATTACGTTCTAAGCGCGTGCAAGATTCAGAAGTATGATTGCTTAAGGGCTAAGAATTTAATTACTATGCCAGACACTTTATAATGTTGTGACTAGTTTCGTAATTCACATTATTAATTGTGGGATGTTTAGTTTTTATGTAGATTGCTTTAAGAATTTTTCATTTTTTGATGTTGGTATTGTAGTCTATTATTTTAGTATTGTTAACTAAAATTTGTCTGTATTGAGGCGGCAGTCATGTTTTTATAAGTGTTGGAAAATGGAGCTAGTGTCGGAGAGATGTAAGGTGAGTCTTCGGGAAAGTGTTGTGGTAGTGAAACCGATGTAACAATTAGTTTTATTATTATTATTATTATTATTATTATTATTATTATTATTATTATTATTATTATTATTATTATTATTATTATTATTATTATTATCGGAGATACATTCTCCCATGCGGCATTGAAACTATATAAGCCACTGTTCGTATATACATATATTATGTCCTTGCGATTAAAATGAAGGTCCTGACCAGATGTTTGTTCGATAGAAAAGAATAAAGGTTCCAGCGAGATTAAGCTCCTGTACACAAAGCAAAGTTACACAGGAGTGCTGCTCATAGAATGTTCCTGGTTTTATCATGGTTAGTGATCTCCCCTCCCGGGAATCCAGATTTGAATCATCTTGATTAAAAACTATGTTCTGTGTTTAACCACACAACTTTGGATTATAAAACGCATCCTTATTGTTGCACCGACCGACTTTTCAATGTAAGTTGTACATGTGGGTATACTAACAAATTTAATTCTTGTCAAACATAAAAGCAACGAGAAAAATGTCAGAATCTAACACAATAAGAAAATAAAAATCCAATACTGTAAAAACAGTTGTATTAACAATAAACAATTTATTAATTATTATCAGTACATTAATGTCTGTACAGTTAGTAAATGCTAGTTTCTTCCAGTTTTTGAATAAAATGTCTCTTTCACTGTTTAAATGTCTCTTTTAACAATTCGGATTTGTTGCTTTGTGTTAGAGAGCATAAATGTATGAATGTGTGTGCGTGTAAGTTGAGAATTGATGAACCGTCTCCTTATCCCTTTTCGACTGTATAGGCATGTGTGTGTGTCGCTTTTTGTCAGGGTGTGTGTGATCAACTTGTATTTTTGAAAAGAAAGAAAAGTGTGTTAACTTACATGTGTGGAAAGGGAAAGCGATGTTTGAGTTTGACAGAATATAGCAGCACACGGTGAACAGTTTGGTATATAGCTCGTCTCTTTTTTTCCCAGGTCCGTTAGACTCACTGGATGAAAAGACGGATTTTGTTGCCACTGTGGGATGCTTTTATATTTATGATCAGCTCCTGGAGAACATATATTTTTGGTCCGGCAGACGTAATTTTACTTTTTTTTGCGTTTGAAGCCGCTAATTCTAAGAATATAATAGCTTTTTTAAGATATCATTTGTAGGCGTGGCTTGTGTTTTTAAACTGGTTAATAAATATTTTGAAAGTTTGTTTTTCTGTTCATGTGTTTTTGACTGAAAAATGTTATAGTCCCATATACATACTGCAATTGATGAATGACCTGAGCGATTGAAGCGATGTGTCGTCAAGAAAATTATTTTGAATATTTAGAATTAAATTTAAATGGACATAAATTTACTAGTAACAACCAATGCGCGCTTTAAAACCTTTTGTGAGCAAAGCAGGATTCTTTTAAAATGTCGGATTTATAGATTCATTCAAATTTATTTTGTGTATTTCAGATTAACTTGAAGATAATATTTTACTTTACATGTTTTTCGTTTATAATGAATAATTCAGTTGCTTGATATTATTTTAGACTTTAAGATACAAACAATAAAATAATATTCAACAACCCACACAAAAACGCCAACATTATATGTAACAGCAAGTAAACTGGAGCAAAAATCTCGGACACGAATTATACTGATGAATATGTATTTATTTGCGCTCACGTGGCCACCCCTGAACTAGGACATCTTTTCACCGAAAAACTGGAAATACATGAAAATAAACAAGTTTTACAAACATGTTCTAAGACAAAACAAATTATAAAAGAGTAATAATTCAAATAGGTTTAAAGAACTATGCGTTGCTTACCTCTATTTTTGCCAAGCTACTTGCCCCAGAGCCAACGTCTATCACAAGCGGAACAAACGTCCGACTCCCATGTTGACTGATTCGAAAAGACCGCCTTTGTACAAGCAGGCGGTGTAGAGGCATGACAGTTACCCCGTGCGCATGTCTTCCGGAAGAGGACGGTGCTGAATACAAAATGTGCCCTTCCCGAATTATGACCGGCCAACATGTGAAACTCCTACGCTTACATACATTATATATATATATATATATATATATATATATATATATATATATATATATATTATTTGGTACAAAAAACCAATATAACGTCAGTAACATTGATTTCAAGCGCAGAAGGTGTTTACATCCCGGCTATCTTGAGCTTTTGTTGTCATCTGGTAAAGAAAATGGATTGTCTCGTATCAATCTCGTTTGGATACGTTATTTGCTTTGAAGTGTTAAATTAGAATCGTCTAATTGGAAAATTACCACCTTCCCATTAATATTTTGATATGGCCCATCTCTATACTAAAACTTAAAACCAGTAAATTACATCACAAAAATATGAAAATAATTTTCCAGTTGTTAAGAGGAAGTACCCCTCTTTCATGATATTAAAACAGCAGGTTTAAAAACATCCTTAACAGAATCAATCCACTGCCTAAATCTTATTCTTAACTCTAAATTAGGCTTAATCACCCACATCATTAATTACTATTTTCATAATAAATTGATACTCCATTATAAATCTACATTTCAAATTATACCTTAAACATAAGTGTTAAATATTGTATACAGAATCAATTAAAGATTTGTAAGGTTACTTCATTTAGATTGGTTTATCGTTGGCGATTACTCGCTTACCAGATTTTAAATAATCTTAACTTATTATCTTTAAGTGATAACACATTTTAAAGTCTTTAAATTTAAAATTTAAATTCTGGATTTTTTATTTTCGTAAATTTAATTTTTAACCTCATATTTTCTCCTTAACACATAATTTAGATGAAACTAATTTAACCCTTCAAAACAAATAAAGGCTCAGATAAAAACGCTGTTAAAAATACTGAAAATATTTTTTTTAATTTTTAAATTTTTAACTTTTATATTTAAGCATTTTAATCTCACATATTTTTCCCTACCACAACAATTATACGATTCTAATTTAACACTTCAAAGCAAATAACGTATCCAAACGAGAGTGATTTTCTTTACCAGGTGACAACAAAGCTGAAGATAGCCAGGAGGTAAACACTTTCTGAGCTTGAAACCAATGGTACTGATGTTGTACTGATTTTCTGTACCGAATAATAAATAAATATTACGCTCTTAATTTTGATTTTCCTAATTAATCGAGCACTCTGCTGGGAGTTTTCCTACGATTTAACAAAATAAGTTATATATATATATATTTATTTATTTCGCAAACTCTCTTCAGAGAAAAGTATGTTCATTAAGTTATGTTGATTTTAAACTCTTTTGAATATCAAGAGATATGGAGCCGAATAAAGTTAATTATTGGTATGGTGAGTACTGACACGGAACACCACTAGATTTCTCACTTGCATCAATTTTTGAGCAATTAGTGTTCAAGATCGTTTAATAAGAAGCAGTGGAAATCCTCGTTTTTGAAACATTTTGGTATTTTTTACCTAGAAGGGCTGAACTTCTATAAATTAATGTGTCAATTGTAAAAATAACAACAAAACAACAAAAACGACAAAGAAACGTACATTCAATTGTTATGTTGTTGGTCGATAAAAACTACGCATTGATTGGTTGACAAAAAAATTGTGTTGGTTGCCAAAAATGGGCAGTAAGTATATAAGGACGAATACAGGAGTTAATTCCGTAGCTTGTTTTTATTTAAAAATGAATTTCAAAGAAGGAAAAAAAACAGCCTGCGTAAATAAATTCTCACGAAATACATTTAGTTGTAAAACTGTTTTTGTTTCTTAAAGTCATTTGGTTTATTTTTTTGCAGGCTGTCCGGTTTACAGGCAGAAAAGAAAATGTATTTACGTGCAATTTGTGTTTATTTAAAATATACACGAGTGAATTATTGTAAGCTTTTTGTATTTAAAAATGAGGCTAAAAAAATGAAACTGTTATAATGGTCTGTGTAAAATAAATTCTAACGTAATGGAGTTTGGTGTAACTTATTTTTGTTGTATATAAAGTCATCTGGTTTATGTTTGTCATAAAGTTAACAATAAAAAGAAACACAGAAAACGAACGCCGGCGAAATCCAAAATGTAAATAAAATGATAGATATCATTAAGTAGTTCATCTAGTTTAGAGTAAGTGTGTAAATTTAATTATATACAGACACAAAATCAAGAATAATAGATGAAGAAATTATCTGAAAAGGAAGTAACAAAGGAAATAAAATGAAAGGTTTAGTACTTATAACGCATGGACGCCATAACAGATTTTCACATTTGTAACGAACGCAATGATTTCATTGGCCAATGACCATCTATGTTTAGTTAATTAAATTAACAAGTAAATAACTGGGAAAATCTGTTAACGAAAGAAAATTCTGCTTGGATATAGTATGTAATCGATGAAATCGATAGGAATTAAAATGTTTTTGAAAAACACACGAAAAATTTCCGTATATGACTGGCTATTAAGAATGAAATATTGATTTGTCAGATGCAATGCAGGTCTATTTTTAAGAATCCGACTGACTTTTCTTCATATATTATATAACAGGTTTTTATTATTATTATTATTATTATTATTATTATTATTATTATTATTATTATTATTATTATTATTATTATTGAACTTATCAAGCACATAAGGGACGTAGGAATATATGCAATTGATTTTTACGTGTCTCTGGTCGCTGATCTATTACTAGAATTATTGATAGATATATATATTACTTATTTTTGATGTATAATACAAATAATCTGTCATGTTTGATAAATGATGCATCTACGCATTTTCTGTTGATGCCAGTAATCAAAGTTAGAATCCTCTAATGAGCTGGTTTTGTTTGTTTGTATTACACTATCTCAAGCCCCTTTCGGGTTATTTTATAACACAACACATACGATAACAACCATTGTAAACGATTCATTGAAGAGTGTTCATACATTTTCGAATGACATTACGGTGTAAGTGATTGCAATTGGATTGGATTTGAATTCGGCTTAGCCGATTCCAATAGTCCATATTGGCATCCATTATATCGCCTATGTCCGATTCAATAACTGAATACGACCGATATAGATGGCCTGGAGCAAAGTATCTTGATATATATCTAATGCTAAACAATTATTAACGCGACCAATATTAAGCATTTTAGTCTTCTCCAGTTTGCAGTTAAAGAGGCAGATTTCAATCCATGTCAGATGAGGGGTGCGTGATTAGCTTAATGAATACCATCGCGGACGAGTTAAAATCTTATTGTTTTCAATTACATACTAATACTGCCGAGAAAGGTATACACCACAACTTTCCAACTAGCTATGGATAAAATAGCAACTTGAATTCAATGAATCGTTTGCAATAAATCTTTTCCAATGTGGTGATCCGCATTAAATCACCTAAAGAGGTTGATATGCCGTAAAACAGACAACCCAAACTAACAAACTATATAAAATATATTATCACTGTAAAAAAGGAAATGGAACAAAAAGTAGATAACCAAACACAATACAATCAAATCAACTGATATTAATAGCTAACATTTTATCTTTATTAATAGGAAGACTTCATCAGAGTGAGTTAAAACGCTGTAATAATTACAATGATGAAAAAGCCATATCAGAAGATAAAAGAAAGAGTAGAAAGACAATTCAAGTCTATTGTTTCTGTCTATATTTCTATCCACCCCTTTTTACCGTCTCATATCTATTGCCTTTTCATATTTGTAATTATTGCATCATTTAAACTCATTCTGTTGAAGTTTTTTGATTAATAAAGACGAACTATTAGCTATCCACAAAAATTGATTTAACTGTATTCTGCTTGGTTATATAATTAAAATTTTTTTTGCCTTTTACATTTTCTCCGATTTTATCCAAATTGTATTTCTGCATACTGAATACTGTTGATGAAAATTGTACTCTTCATTAAAGTACTTTATTATCGAACGTATAACCTGGAGGCACGATCTAAACAGATTTGGAGTGTTTAAATGTTTTCTTTTATATTCACATAGCGCTGAAAAAAAAAACACTACTTCAAGTTCAAATATACCGTAGTGTGTTTCTTGCATTACTTGCGCAGGTCAAACGAGCAAACAGATAT